>MUAA02000015.1:2400000-3000000 GCA_014180765.2 Marchantia paleacea
GCATGGAAGAGTATCTTTGTGCTCACTATGACTTCCCACATCTCTTATGTCTTTTCATCCCAATTTGATGTGAAGTCTTCTTACTCCAAACTTCCTCATACATCTCCAAGCAAACATAATCTCCTAGCCATGTTAAGAATACTCATGCTAAGTTTCTCAATCGTAACACATCCTCTAACATCAAATTGGGCAATGACAAAGATGATAGCTTCTTGGTTGATGGCAGTCTAATAACTTCTCAAGCTTCCGATTGCATATGCACTTTCTGTTTCATTTTTTCGATGTTAACTTTATTTTGTTCACACACTCTTCTCATTTTAATTCATCCTCTAGAAGTGTTTTTTATCTAGATTACTAACTTTGATTGTTGCGGTTATCGTTGAAAAAAATACTTCTTCTTATACTTATCTTTGAATCCAAACCCTTCACTACATCTTTCTTCAATCCTTTGAGCCGCCTCTTCTCTTCAGTCTTTTTAACTCCATATTCGGTGTTCTAAATTTCAAATCCATATTTGTTGCAATCCCAAGGCAAATATCAACTAAATTAATCACAAAAAATGAAAAAATCTGCTTAAAAATCATAACTATGCCCTTACATGTGGTGATAGAGCTCAACCAGTTGGACCAATAAGTCACTTGGAGTGGAAAAAAATAAGGTATTATCTTAAATTTCAAAGAAATTGATCCATACTCAGTACCTATATGAGGTTGTAGAAACGGGAGCAAAGGGGAGTGTGAAGGAATACATTAGAAAATTTTGAAACTTCTGAATTCAAATTTGATATATGAGTGAAGCTGAAATTCTTGACCTTTTAAAGAGAGGATTGAAGAAAAAGATTTAGCATGAGATGATTTGTGACAATCTAAATAATTTAAATAAGTCTATTGCTTGTGCATACCAAATGACCCACATCTATCAAGAAAGATTGACGTTCTTACAAATTAATACTATGGACCAATGCATATAGAGTTGAGCAATATAAAAAGGAAAGAGGATTTTATTCTAGGAGAAGTTAATGCTTAAGGAGTAGACTGTCGCAATCCAAATATGTAGATGTTGGAGCCTCATTGAGAAGAAAATTCAAGAGGAGTAGACGACTTTGAAGGTATAAAAGAAATGAGATAATTCTAAAATTGTGAAAGATATGATCATATTAGTATGAATTGTCAAACTTGAGTATCAATAAGAGGAGCTAGACCATCCTATTTGCATCGTTTCAACAATCTAGAAGATGGAATTGAAGTGATCAATGATAATTGGGAAAAAAAAATCAATAACCTTGACTTATTATTGTATAGATTTGATGAAAAGTAAGAAAGGTTTGGGAAGAAAGTAACAAAATAAAAAAATGATTTGAGAAAGATGAAACATGTTTGATTATGATGGATGGTGAGATGAAAGAAGCGAAAGTGAGAGTATTAAATGATCCAAGAACTACAGAAAATTTTTCATCTAATTCTATTGTTATAAAGTTGGTATTAGCTTTAGAAAAAGATGAGAATGATGAAATAGAATTGCCAAATGAGCTAACAAAGAGAATTGAGATTATTTCAAGAAAAATTGAATTGAAGTTTGAACTATATGTATGTGATTTTATGTAAGAATTTCGATACATTTTTTTGATTTTAAATCTAACTAATTGTTAATAATTTTATGCCAACTTGAAGAGAAACTCATCATGAAGTTATGAAGTGGGATGTTTAAAATATGTGAGCATACATTTGATTTTAAACTTCATTTCACATAAGTGTTACAATTAGATATATAAAATGCATGACATGATTTTCAAGTTGCATGTCATTTCTTCACTGTTCTTGAAATCAACTTTCAATTTTGAACAAAGTTTATTTTAATCTTTTTACAAGAGTATCCATAGTAGTTATAATAAATTTTTTTTTTTTGTAAAATATGTGTTTTAAAGTCATGAAATTGAGTTTTAAAACTTGCAATCATGTCCCAAAAAATGAACCTAAATGAGTGATACAAGTATCATTTCTCTTTTTTTTGAAGCGAACGTTGTTAATCTTGGAACAGATTTGTTCTTTGTTGAGCCATCTTTGGACAAGAGTATCAGAATGTGTGATATTGATAACACTTCATTTTTTCAGAATTGAACGTTTTAAATCTAGAGAAGGAACACTTGTGGCAATGAAGAGGAGGGAGATAAATACCAAGTTTCAAACTTGGCAACCATCTTTCTTTACAACTTTCAAAATATTTCAA
Source organism: Marchantia paleacea (assembly GCA_014180765.2). NCBI lineage: Eukaryota > Viridiplantae > Streptophyta > Marchantiopsida > Marchantiales > Marchantiaceae > Marchantia > Marchantia paleacea. The sequence goes on from MUAA02000015.1 coordinate 2,402,227, forward strand.
GGAGAATTGAGACTCCAGAGTCAATAGGAAGGAGGTCCAAAGAGTCATGAAGTTCTAAAATTTTTACTTATAAGATTGAGAAGGTCAAAATGTCTTGGAGAATATTTTAAAAAGACTATTTGCACCTTCTAGAATCATGCCAAAGTTGGAATATATATTGCAGATTGCTGATTTTTCATATGGTTTCAAGATGTGTGTTATATGTGAAATTTCAAGATGATTGGATTTGTAGGTTAAAAATATGCACAAGGGTCTACAAATTACCTTGTGCTACAAATGATGATATTTTGAATGGATCATAAAAGTGCATGAGCTAAAAATTTACAAGGTAGAGGTTGAGGTCAGAATAGATAGATCTAAAAAATTTTAGTTTGATTATTTCAGCTGACTAAAACTTATGCGTCTCATAGGGTTGTTGATAAATCGACTCTTCAGGAATCACTCCAAGAAGAGGAGAGCACACCAAACAGACAAGAGAGAGTGTACAGGAATGAGATGAAGAAGGCTTTGCCTTCCCTTGTATATATATAGGGTGAGTACAAGGAAACCCTAATTTCGGATTAGCCTTAAACAGATCTGTACCATAGGTACATAACAACCCTAGATCAACTCAATGAGCTTGGGATATTAACACTCCCCTTCAAGCTCAATTGTACATCTTGAACTCCTAGACAATGTCAAAAAGTAGCAAACGACTCTCTAGGCAAAGCTTTGGTGAAGATATCTGCAACCTGATCTCTTGTATGTATATATCTAAGATCTACTACACCTGAAAGGGCCTTCTCCCTAACAAAGTGATAATGCACCTCAATGTGCTTTGTCCTAGCATGAAAAACAGGATTGTTGGCTAACATCATGTTATCAGCTAGGATAACTGTAGGACTAGGATAATCTACTCCAATATCAGAAAGCAAGAAACGAAGCCAAACTGCTTCACAAGTGGCATTCATAGCACCACGATACTCGCCTCTGTGGAAGACGGTGCCACGGTTGGTTGTTTCTTAGAAGCCCACCACAAGCTGTACTCCCAAGTCCAAACGCATATCCAGACGTGGATCTCCCCGCCAGAAATATCTCTGCGCTTCAATCAAGATCGGTGTAGCCATGCAGTTCAACTCACCTCCAAATCAGATCAAAGTCCAAATTGAAGTGTGGACTTCACATAGCGGAGAATCCGCTTAACCGCCATCATATGCGGTACCCGGTGGAGCATGCAGAACCGACCGACTAGACCAACAAAGATATAGCTCAAATCCGGTCTAGTGATAGTCGATAAATCAAACTCCCAACCATCTGTCTGTATAGGCGGGGATCTGCAAGTAACTCTCCATCGTCTAACTCTAGCTTTAGACCTTGTTGTAGAGGAGTGTCTATTGGTTTACAATCAGACATCTTGAACTCCTTAAGCTTATCTAAAGCATATTGGCGTTGTATTAGCCACATATCCTTTCCCTTTGTGATAAACTCCACACCAAGAAAGAATTTAAGATATCCTAAGTCTTGTATCTCAAATTCGGAACATAAGATACTCTTGATGCGGGAAATCATCTCCTCATGGTTCCCAGTGATAATAAGATCATCTACGTAGATGGAAATCATCACTACATGAACTCATGATCTCATGCAGTATAGGGATGAGTCGGAATGACAGACTACAAATCCAAGAGACATGAGAAAGGAATTGATCTTCTCATACCATGCTCTCGGAGCCTCTTTCAAACTATAGAGGGATTTCCTTAACTTACAAACGCGGGAAAGAAATTTCGGATCTTCGTAACCAGATGGTTGTTGCATGTAGACTTTCTCGCCGAGATCTCCATTGAGAAAGGCGTTCTTGAAGTCCATTTGATGCAGTCGCCATCCCTTGTTGACAAAGAATAGCAACCATCGCATGCGAATGGTTGCCATCTTGGCAACTAGACTAAACGTCTCTTCGTAGTCCACTCCATGCTGTTGTGCGTAGCCCTTGGCTACCAATCTGGCCTTGTATCGAGATACAGTGCCATCCGAGTTGCGCTTGACCTTGAAGACCCATCTGCAGCCAATCGCTTTCTTACCTTGAGGTAAGTCCACCAATTCCCATGTTTGTTGGTGATGAAGTGCAGCAAGTTCTGTCTCCATGGCTTCAATCCACTCATTTTTGTGCATCGCCTCCTCAAGCGTACTCGTTCCGGCTCAGCAAGAACGTGAGTCATGTATGCATGATGATCAGCAAGGAAACTTTCATGCATAAATCGCTGAACAGGATGCCGAACTCTCTCAGATTTTCGTAGGGCAATATCAGCTGTACTATTTGTCGCCCCGTGCTTCGGATGTGATGTACCTGCAGCGTCGTTCTGGGATGCTTCATCCAACGGATGAATACATGTAATCCGTGGTGAGGACATCATATGTTGCAAAATAAGATGATCCTCAAGTCTAGGAGTCGGTCTGGATGGTGCTCGGTGAATTTCATCCGTAGCAGCCCTCAGTACAAGAGACTTCGACTCTAGACTAGTGGTGACTCCATAAATTCCACTCTGTAAAGGTATAGTGGATGGACTCCTTGGTGCAATTTCAGCAGGAAGAGTGGGTATGACCGGAACAATCGCAGGTGCATACCAAGATTGCAACTCTTCAAATACAACATCTCTACTGATATAGAATTGCATAGAGAAAGGATTATAGCATCTATATCCTTTTGTTCTAAGGCATATCCAAGGAAAATACACTTCTCAGCTTTGGGATCTAGCTTCTTGCGCTTCTCATCCGGAATGTGTACATAACAGATGCAACCGAAAACTTTCAGAAATGAGTAATCAGGCTTGTGGCTTGTGAATACCTCCATCGGGTTCTTGTCGTGAACTACTGCAGTCGGAGTTTGATTCATCAAGTACACCGCAACGGAAACAGCCGCCCATAACGCCCATAACGGTCTAGGGTGTTCTTCTCGCTCAACATAGCGCGAGCAGCTTCTGCTATGTGACGATTCTTCCTCTCCGCAACGCCATTCTGTTGTGGAGTATAACTGCAAGTCTTCTGGCGCTATATGCCATGCTTACGTAGGTAAGCAGTGAATTCTCCAGATAGAAACTCGCCTCCTCCATCGGAACGTAGACAAAGGATAGATTGTCTAGACTGTTTCTCCACCAAGGTGTGGAGAAACAGTCACATCTGACAACACATCTGAAGAGCTCTTGCTCTTAAGGAAGTAAACCTAGGTGTAGCGAGAGAAATCATCAATGAAGGACACGAAGTACTCAAAACCAGATAAACTTGGTTGAGAAGAAGTCCATACATCTGTGTGCACCAACTCTAGAAGCTTGGTCGCTCTCCTACCTGATCCCTTAAAGGGTTGTCTAGCTTGCTTGCCGAACTGACAAGCGGGACACACTACGTTGGGGCCGAGAAGTGAAGTTGGGCAAACCTGTGACTAGATCCGAACTCGGAAGAGTCTTCAGTTTCTGAAAGTTCATGTGCCCAATTCTCTTGTGCCAAATATCTATGTCAGTTACTACAAAGCCACTTTCTGTAATGACGGGGAGTTGGTGTTTCTTATCGACATTGTAGCATCTAGCTTGAAGCAGTCTACCACTCCCTGCTACCTCGAGCTACAACAGTACCTGTGGAGTCTTCAAAAAAGCATCCATCTTTGTTGAAACGCACTTGGAGATTTTGTTCTACCATCTATCCTACTGATAACAGATTTTGAGTCAGAGTAGGAACATGTAAAACATTTCCGATTCCAGAAAGATTGGATCCTGGAATGTCAAGCGGAATTTTACCCTTATGCTTGACCTCGTGCTTTATCATCATCTCCATCCACCATGAACCGAGGAGTCTCCACAAAGTGTCGAGCGACGCAAACCATTCTTGATGCGGCGTCATGTGGCCGGTAGCTAGAATCGAATCGATCACCCAATCAGACAAAAGGAAAGCAAAGATAACTCCGTGTGTCACAATGAAAGAGTTGTTCTTGGCGGCTACATGGCCCTGTTGGCCCGAAGCGCGCAGATCGTTTTGACGCTTGTAACAATTTTTGGCATAGTGGCCATTCTTGTGACACTAGTTGGAGGTGTTAACCGCTTTTCCGGGCAGCCGGTGGCGCACTGGCTAGTTGGGTGCCTTGTTACGCATTAACGACCTCTACCACCACCATATCCGGCTCCTCCGCCACGACCTCTACCTCGACCTCGTAACCTGCAAAAACACACATTCTTCGGGCCGGGACGAAGCACTAGTACGCCTGCACTGCACTTCTTCTCCCAACATCATTGGGACCAATTCGTCGAACTGGAAGCGGTTCTCCGTCGAAATTGACGTAATGAACTGCTTGTACTCGGCAGGCAGTCCTTGCAATGTCGCACCAATAATCACAGTCGGATCAAGTTGAACATTGACAGAGATGCTATCGATTCGGCAGTTGCTTGATGTGATTGACATAGTCACTAGCACACATCGAGCCTTTCTTGACCGTATTGAATTGCTGCGGCAAAGAATCGCAATTTTCCGAAGCTTGTTCCCGAATGGAACATTCAGGACAATGCGTCCCAAGCTTCCTTGGGTGTGTCACAGTCTTGAATGTGACCGATCATCGAGCCTGAGATCATGAGGGCAATGTAGTGGATGGCTTGATACAACCGCTTTCTCCACTCACGCAATGTCTGCTCACTGCGAAGATCACCAAAGAACCACGATTGGTGCTTTCTCCTCCCGGTCACAAGCTCCCATAGCCCCTGGCCTTGAAGGAAGGTCTTCATTCGAAATTTCCACGTTTGGAAATTGTTCTTATCGAGTTTCTCTCCAGTGATCATGCTCACTGATTCTGCCATGGTTGTGGTCACGAGCGGAAATCACGACTCCAACACGGCAAGTACCTGCACAGATACAAAATGAACAGAAAGAACACCTCCGCAACTAGGGCGAAAAAATAGCTCCACTGCACCTCGATCAAGAAACATGTAAAAATCCAGAAATTGGCGAAATGTGCATGTCTTGATCCGCAGACAAAGAATGAAATGTGTTCGCGATTCTGCGCATGCACAGTACTTAAGAGAAAATGACAAAGAAAGCTCGGATTGAGCTGAAATTTGTCGTGGTAGAAGCTCTGATAGAGGCGAGCAAAGTTCCGTTTCTACCTGCGCTAAGGCTAAGCCTTAGCGCAGGTAGAAACCCTCAAATCTCTAAAAAACCTTGTTTAGGTCTCCAAACAGCTCCTCAAAGATTTTGGAAAAGGCGATAACTATCACCAACAACTCCAAATCACAAGAAAACTTCATGGCTACCAAATTCGACCATTCTGCGCAAAAATAGGTCAAAATACCAAATTTGACCATTCTGCGATCAGAAATAGGTCGAAAACGATCATCTTGACCTCCGAAAATGCATTTGAAGATTCTGAGAAAACACGAAACGGTTCCCCAACAATCTAATCGCTTCAGCGGGACAGCCTCCAACTTTGAGACTCACTCCTCACTGATCTCCAGCACTCCTCTATGTCTAATCTACATAACTAATGCTCCCACCAAGCTCTGATACCATGTTGATAAATCGACTCTTCACGAATCACTCCAAGAAGAGGAGAGCACACCAAACAGACAAGAGAGAGTGTACATGAATGAGATGAGGAAGGCTTTGCCTTCCCTTGTATATATATAGGGTGAGTATAAGGAAACCCTAATTTCGGATTAGCCCTAAATAGATCTGTACCATAGGTACGTAACAACCCTAGATCAACTCAATGAGCTTGGGATATTAACAAGGGTGAGGTTCATATTTTCAATTGTGATTTTCAAGTGTTAATTTATTGTCTATGAGTTTATTTACAAATGTGGATGGAAACTTAATTGAGAGATTTATAAATTTGTTGGAGATGTGTTTGAAAGATTACAAGTAGATGTTACTCAAATGCCTTCACTAAATCTTTTGGTTGGATAGGTAACGAGGCTAAATTTTGTTAATTATAAAAAAGTAGAGAGTTCTCCTTCATATGTATGTGTTGGAGCCTCTCCATGCTTGATATGGGTTTGTATGTCCAACTGGTGTTGTGTGGTGTGCTTGCTTTGCATTTAATTTTCTTTTATCCATAGGTGTTGTAATTTTCCTCTTGTAGTGAGGTTGAAAGAAATGATCAATAGACCCTTGAATGTGTGTTGTACTATCTGATATGATTGTCTAATTTGATTTCTTAATACCTGCCATAAAGGACTTTCTGAGTGAAAGTTAGATTGAATCAAACACGTTTGAATGATTTTCAAAGCTTTTCTATAATCATGTACTCAACCTACTCCTAGATAAGATCTTAAAACTCACAACATCATGTATCTTTGTTAAGAGTAGCACCCTCAATTTCACTTATGGAGAGTAATAGGCATAATTTTACATTTATATCAGTTGCACTTAGAGAGTGGAGAGAGTCAAGTATGTTTATCCAACTTGCGAATGTCAGTTGCACATCTATAGGTTACGGTGATAGCGTTTCATTGATAAAGTTTAGTACCAAAATTATTTATAAATGAATAACCACCAAATTTTTATCCCAGATTTTATTGTTGATTTCTCAATCTTATTCCTTGCTATCAACATCAGCCTCAAGGCTTCATATATTTTAGTAGTATAAAGTTCAAAAAATATTTCATCCCAGTCAAATCTATTAAATTTTTTTTGGTTAAAGAGAATTTAAAATATTTGATTGTTGAAAATGATGAAAATTTAAATCATGATAAAATGTAGTATTTAAAATGTGAAATCATTATGTTGTTACATGCCCTCGGTTAAAACCAACATTTTGTGAAGCGGCTTTTGCATCTATACATATCACTTTACATGTGTGAAAGTATGTCAAAAAATCTCATAACCAATAAAATCAAAATCTTGCTTGTGTAATTTGCACATTTGGTAAGTCAACAACCACAATTTTCCATGATATAAATCAAATAATTATACACTTTCTGCAGTTTATGTATAATGTGTATTTATTATGAACCATACATTTATCACTTTTCAATAAATCTTTTCCACTATGTATTATCTAGATCAACACTTACAGATCAACTCAAACCTGTACAGAGAACTTTATCTTCCTGAAATGTTTCAAATGCTTCATCTCTTTAACCCACCACTACCTCATTTCTTTATTTCATAACTCTTGTCATTATTTCATAACTCTTGACCCATTCACTAACGTTGATTGATTCAGTATAAGACTAGAATGGATCACTCCGATATAAATCACAGCTTGGAAGTGACTATTTCACATCATCTTTGTTATTATGAAATTAGAATGGGAGTGACTTGCGTCCATTCTAATTTCATAACTCGAGTGGGCCAATTCATTTCGGCGGAAATTATGGAAAGACACATACCTTAAGTTCCTAACATGTACACGTTGTAACTGAATTGATTTTTTGAAAACCTTAATAAACTGCCATAGGATATATTCCAGAGAAAAGATGCAGACAAGTATTAAAAAACGTGTGAGTAAATGGTTATTACACCGGGTGACCCCATTTTAGACATGAAAAGTATATGTATTCAAGCCATTCGCACGTGTATGATGACTTTTCTTACTGCAAGGTATTCGTAGGATTTGTCCTGACGAGGACGAATCTCCTTGAATACATAGGCCCGAGTGTTTACTTCTACAATTAAGGGACGACCTTCATCCAAATTTGCGGTGGGTACTTCTACGGTTTGGGATTGCAAAACTAGAGCCGGGTTCAGACTTGCCGTGAGTATGTTAAGAAAGGAGAGCACAGTCTTCTAACACCGCTGCTCCAACCTTGCTACTATTTCATAAGAATATAATTGCAAATATGACGGCAATGTGAGGGAGGGAGAGAGCCTCGGTGCTATACTAGTCACCGGGCCCCCCGCCTGCTGAATAATCCTCGGAAGATGAATTCTTACTATTTGCTTGCCGCAGATCGTGAGTCGGATCTGTTTACTGTTTGGGCTTGTAGAAACACTATGCTATCCAGTATCCAGAAGGTCTCAATCTTACACGGTCCTCGTAACGGTTATACATAGTACATACAACTGTGATAACAGTTTTCGAAAGCTTGTGACCACTGTCATCAAAATTGTGAATCGTGACCTCATGCTGAACGCCCAACTTATGCTTACGTCGCGCATTCGTTCAGAGGTACATTCTTAAGTTCCGCTCACAGTATGGCCACTACACAGGAGCTCACGTCCTGTGAAACAACGACAATCTTACTCATACGGTTCTGGCCAACTCAGGTTTAGAGTCACCTCCACATGTGGAATCAGAGTTTCCTCCGCATCTTCCTTCAACTCACCTGGTAGTATTTATCTGAAACTTTGTTGATTTTTATTTTTTTTATAACACAGAAAAGTTAAAAAAAAGTATGGGAAGACCTCACCAAGACATGAATAAAACCAAACATGTAACATGGGGTTAGATCCCAATAGCATAAGTAAATATGTTTTATTGGAACTAAAATATCTAAATTATCTAGATCAAATGATCTATAATCATAATAACAAACCAAGAATCACGCGTTCTAAAAAAAAAGTTACGGAAAGAGAAAATCTAATCTAAAGAGAGTGATACCAATATGGCATATATACTCTCACGAACATGTGGAATATTGTGTTCGGGTTCGTATCTTAAACTAACTATATATTTATTTATTTATCTCTCTCTAAAAGAAGGATATACCATGTTTTTTTATGTATACTATGTTTGCATCTAGTTTTGTTGTTACGCGTTATAATATGAACTGGTGCAATGTGCAACGCGATCAACAGCAAAGAGTTCGATTGGAAGATTCTTTTTCAGCATCGAGTTTCCCCCGTCTCGAAAGTGTTTTTGGAATTAAGATCTCATCGAGCGTACAAGTTGTATGAACTACATGTATTATTCAGGCGCAGGAACAACGACTGAGCAGTGGCGACAGACATACCACATTACAGAGAATCTCGCATGTCTTCACGGTTTTCGAGCAATAGAGGTCAGTCGGTTTTAGAACTGTGCTGCAACAGTAGCTAGATTCCGCCACCGTCAGAACGACAGGAGCCATCGGTTTTATAACGGTGCCTTCAGAAGTTGGTTGCGCAGTCAGTCAGTCAGTGTGGAGAAAAGTTAGGCTGCCGACTCCGTGAAAATCACCGATCAGTTGAAGCCATGTCAATTCCACTGACGGATCACGGGAACATCGACTTCTGCTACTGGAATCACCCAGCCAGTCAACGCAAGGACGCTCCCTCGCTATCTCTGCTCTGCTCCGGACCCCTCCTTCAGATTTTTCGAACAAACTCAACTTGATTCTCGAAGCTCTCCGTATTAGGTCCTCGAATACTTTGAGAATAGTTCCATGGCGATGATGTCCGGTCCGCAACGGGTTCTCTGGTACGCGTTGTGTCAACTGACTCGCGTCTAACTCAATTCTCAACGTACCGGCGATTAGGAGATCGCCTACCCAAGCTAAGTACGGGGATCTACTGTGGTTAGCAACTGAGGCCGAAAGGAAGTCGCGTTCTGAAAAAGCGATAGAGGGAGGTTGCGGTGGCGGAATGCGCCATGTGGAGAAGCTTGATGCATCGTCCGGGTACCGATTTGCAGTGATGGCAATCTGCTGTCCTTTCGCTTGAGAATGAAGGAGGCCAGTTCAGAAGCTAGCCTCTTGCTCTTGTCCGGAGTCCGGAGCGAATTTTTCATGGATGCTTCGTCGCCGTACGTACGTACGGCCACTGATTGGATCGGAGAAGATGAAGAAGTGTCCGAAAAGCTCGATCGAGAAAGGAGCTCGACAAGCCATGCCACGGACTTTCGAAGCAAGCCCCTCTGAGATGGACAAATGAGGCCGGGGCCGAGGGCAGGCCTGCCATGGAGCCGAAAAATTCAAGCAGAAGCTGAGAGAAGAAGTGGGACAGAAGAAACAAAGATTCTCTCTCTGATCGTCTTGTATCCCTTCCTCCTCCCCCTTCCCCTCCAGCTCAGAGTGTCCCCTTCTCTCATTTCGGTCCTCCTCCTCCTCCATTTCTAGTTTACTTTAGCTGTCGTCTGTGGGGCTTGTCCGATGCGCTGTCTGAACAGACGAGGAATCGATGAATTCTGTGCTCTGTGTGGATGAGTCAGCCAGAGGCGAGGCGGGCCGAGGATCAAGGCCCGAGCTGGGGTTGGGTGGTTTGGTGTTGGATTCATGAGATTACGAACGGAGAACAACCCGCTTACTTTCTGATGGTCTAACTCATACGCCAAGAGGACCGAGGTATGCAGATGATGAATGAGTCTGAGCGTGAGTGAGCGTACTAATCAAGCGTGATTGCAATGAAGGATGGAATGGGGAAGAGATTGATCCGAGAGCATGCAGGAGGAGGACCGGTGGAGGGCCCCAGGAAGGGCATTCTTGAGTGCGGAATAGGGATCACATGGTCCAGAGCACTAGAGACACAGTGTTCAACATCGCAGCAGCTGTGCTCGGGAAGAAAGTCATGGGCCCGCCTGTCATGCTAAAAAGTGCCTTGTCCTCCCCTCGTCTTTCGTTCCATACTACTGACGATTCGCCCCCAGCCCCGCCTTTACCCGATGCCCCGGCGTCATGGACGAGACTCCTGACCTGGACGGGCTCTCGTACTCCCTCCTGGCGACGCTTTTTCTTTCTCGTTCCCGTTTGCGTTTGCGTTTGCGCGTGGCTTCGACTTTTGGCCAATCTCGTCGCGCAAGTTTTCCACGGTCCTCATCTGAGCCTCTCTAGTTCGCTGACTTGGCCGCCTACCTCCACCCTCCCCGATTGAAATTTGCCATTGATCTGGTTCGTCGCCTTCAGATTCACAATTCATCCACCACACGCCTTTCCATCGTTTGAGCCTGAGCCCTGAGCCCTGAGCTATCGGTCAGTTGGGTTCCCTCCTTCCCACCGGATTAGTTCGGTTCGGTCGGTTTTATTGACGTCGAGATGGCGTTGGCAAACGTGAATTGATCAACAGTTGCTCAACCCACCTTCTCGTCGGACTTGGAATTCGATTGAATTGAATTGATTGATTGATTGATTGATTGCGAGACTGAGTGAGTGATTGAGTGCATGATTGGTGGGAGCGGGGTCGAAGTGAGGAGGAGTTAGGAAAGTGCGAATTGAATTTCATAATTCAATGCGATACGGATTAGGACTAGGAGGAGGAGGCGGCGGCGGAGAAAGCTATGGGGAACCCGGACTATTGCATGAAGCTACTGCTGATCGGGGATAGTGGAGTTGGAAAGAGCTGCCTGCTGTTACGATTCTGCGACGACTCATTCTCGAAGAGTTTTATCACAACCATAGGCATCGACTTCAAGGTAAAGACGATAGATTTAGAAGGTAAGCGGGTGCGGCTGCAGATCTGGGATACGGCCGGTCAAGAGCGGTTTCGGACCATCACTACAGCGTATTATCGGGGAGCGATGGGAATTCTGCTGGTCTATGACATCACGGATCAAGCCTCGTTTTCCAACATCCGCAATTGGATTGGAAGTATTGCGGAGTATGCGTCCGAGAATGTGAACGTGATTCTGGTCGGAAACAAGGTGGACATGGACGAGACTAACAGGAAGGTCGAAACCGCTGAAGGCCAGGCCTTGGCCGACGAGTTCAAGATTAAGTTCTTCGAAACGAGCGCCAAGACAAACACGAACGTGCATGAGGTGTTCGCTTCCATCGCTCTGGATATTAAGAAACGTTTAGAGCCCCAAACGAACCATCCGAGAAACAATTCCGATTATAACAAGCAATTTGAGCCAAGGCAGGTGCAGCAATCATCTGGCTGCTGCGGTACCTCGTAAGACATTAGCTGTGGGATAGCCAGCCAGCCAGCCAGCCAGCCAGACAAACAAACAAACAAACAAACAGAGATGCTTGGCTTTTGGGCGGCAGCCTTGTTTTGGATGTTTAGGTATGTGTAAAGCTCCGAGATTTTCCAGGGCATGGAAAATCCGTTGGGATACTCTGACAGTCATCGAGGACGACGAGGACGACGAGGACGACGAGAAGATGTTGATGGTCGCTGCCGGGGCATAGACAGAGGCAAATTGAAGATCTGGAGAGGGCGAGGACGAGGACGAGATGAAGAGTCGCACATATCGTATAATCAAGGTAATCTCATCCCGGGTCTCTGAATATTTTCCACCAAGGTGTTCACCATCGCGATGGTGATTTGAAAGCATGAAGAACGTGATGACTCAAATTTTACACGGCTACATAGAATTACACCGACTCCCGTTGTCTCCATCTTGCTTATGCAGAAATGCATAAGAACGGACGAAAGAATATTTTCTGTAAGTGAAGCGCTTTAAGATTCCGAAGAGATGCTGTGACGCCTCTTCTCTTGTTCTCTAACGAATTCCAGCCATTGCATGTCCAGGAATGAATATGAATATCATCGTCTTTCTTCATTGTATGTCGATGTTTGTGCTATGATTCGCCATAATTCTATCCTTCTAGGGCCAACATATCAGCTCCCACTTTAGGCAGTAGTAGACGAGGTTTAGACCCGTCGCACGCAGTCTGAATGGTACCAGCTGCTCGAAGTGGATTCCATCCGTGTAAGTACAAACAAATGCTAGGCTAGGCCTGAACATGTTAGAGTAGTATTGCGAGTTCCAACGGAACGTGGTATCAGCTGTAGTACGCTCTTGAAGATTATGTGTACAACAGGAATCTGAACAGGCCAACTTGTACAACACACGGGAAGCATGGATCGGTGGTACCTGGTGCTCAGGAATCCATAATTGCAGTCTTGACGAGCACATGAGTGACTTGACGAGCAGTAACATGAGTCTCTCTGGGCATGTGATGCAGACGGTCTGTAAAATCCTCAGACTGCACTTGCCAATAGTACAACGCTGGAATTCGTCTCCCTCGTACCTCTCACGAGTTTCGTCAGACAACCATGTTGATGGGCCCTTTCGGAGATTGGATGTCGCAAAGTGTTCTCAAACAAGTGAAGTTTTGTGCACGGCAGGTCGTTGCTTCAGCATACGCTTTCGTACAATCCACGTTTTCCGTATACGGCAGGAAATTCACAGAAGAGCACAAGCTATAGATCAGATTTCCACAAAAGCAGGACGAAACTTTATAAGACTGCGAAGTCGCAAAGAGCTAACCACTGTCCTGTACTGAAGAAACTCCTTAAACTCGCACGGTGGCTACTCAGCAAATCCGAATGGCCGCAGCAGCAGTTTCGCTGAAGGTATACACAGTGTGACCAACATAAAATAATGCTGAGTAGGAGACGGAATTTGAAATCAAGAGGTCCTTCCATATGGTTTGTGGAGTACATGTACCAACCTGAAATTTACCCACCAAATAGTATTGCCCACATGTATAGTCGGATGAGTTCCTCCCATCCGTGTATGGAAACAGAGTCCTGGATTCAGCTGACCGTTGGAATTGGCGCTACGCCTTCGCGGCAACATCGAACCTCCCTCCAGTAGACGGCACTCCGGAGCTTATGGAGATGCAGCGGACTTAAACTGCGGTGCCTATTCCTCGTCGAGGGTGGGGTGTCTGCCTTTTGCGGAAACGCAGACTTGGAAATGTCATACCATGAAAAAATGGTTCGTTTCAACATAAAGATTACAGAAAAACTTTGGATCTCGCCCGAGTCTCTGATTCGATCGGCTGCCACATCGTAGACTTGTAGATATATCTTTCCAGGTCAACTGGTTTCATTGGAGTCCGCCCCCACAACGTTTCGTTTTAAGGCGAACGCGCGAGGCCTAGGGGTCCTCTCAAGTCGACCAGTGTTTGTCCATTGATTTGTATATAAAGAACGCGACGAGATAAAAAACCTTCTTGAACTTCCATTCGTATTGATTGAATATCTTTAATTAAAAATTGAATAAAAATACGACGATTTTTTCCAGGAAATCCCCAGGACGACGGCTGTAGAGGAGATCTCGAAGTTGCGTTGCCCGAGGTTCTGACATTCCTCAAAATCTTTCTCGGATCGTATAGTCTAGAAATCTACAATCATAACTCGTACATGATGAATAAATCGTGAGCATTTCTGATTCCTCAAGCTTCCTGGTAGTTACTGTTTCAGCCAGGATTGAGACGATCTCTGTTTATGGATTGAGAAGTCCATAGAGGCACATGGAAAGCATGGCGAATCTGGTGGTCTTTTGCAGTTCGAGTTTCTTTTTGAAACTGAGCTAAAGGTTACCGCCAAGGACATGCACATCGATTTTCATGATTTGAACAAGAGCACCGTAATACAGTCATACTTGGTGCTCACATACTTGTCAACGATCGGTTCTCGTCAGTACCGTTAAATGACTGACAAGCCCAATTTTCTTCCTTCCTTGGAGTTGACCCAGAAAAGTATGAAAACATGGAGACCCTACGGTGCCTAGGTTGTAGGTCGGTTTTTCACTGATAAGAAGAAATTCGAAGAAGGTGATTGGAAGTTTGATGGCAACGGAAGTACAGAAAAGGTTCCTGTAATCGCAGAAAGAGACGTATCGATTCCGAATGTTGAATAGCGTTACACGGTTTCACCTTGAGCGAGCGACAAACTTGTACCGACATTTGATGACTGATGTGAAACGTCCTTGAGTATCTAAGAGAGGTGTTGATGTACTTCGTATAATTTGAGCGATGTTCTAAAAATTGCGTCTTCCGATCCCTGTAGGCTCGTATACATCAATAGACAAGGGATGGGCAAGCGCTCGCTGCAGTCATCGAGGAAATCATTTCCGTGAGTGAGTTTTTCATCCCTAGAAATCCGTAGCTCACATCTTTCGGGACTAAACAAACCATTCTGAAACTTCGAAATGTGAAAACCCTTGATAAATGTAACCCCACGCAAATACACGCGGAAATATTATAATATTTCTCATTTTGCCAAGTGAAAGATTACTCCAACTCCTAGTAGCTGCAGACAATTTCACAAGCAATCCCTCAATATTTGCAAGTATTTTTATACAAAAAACTACACATATGTCAAGAATCATAATCGAGCTCATGTGACCTAACACTTAAAGAAAAGGATTAACTGAGAACTCAGGTCATTGCTCACTAATCCATATGCAAAGTCTTCCAGTTATTATCCTATACACGAAGGCCATGGATGTGCCCCCGAGTGATTTCACATAGTCAGGTTAGACTGCCACAAGAGGGATATCACGCGGTGAACCTAACAACTTGTTGGCATATTTCAGGTCTTTTCTTTAGGTTCCGTACTGTGATAAAAAGTTAGCGGTCGTGATACCGGCAATTTGCATTTGAATGCACAGCTCCTAATGGAAGTTCTTGCAGGAACGATGACGAGCCTGCCAACATTGCTAGAAGCGCATGCACGGGGCCTTGCTTGGGACAGTCATGAGATCACCACACTTTGAAAGCATTGAACTCGAATGTTTATGACTAGATAGCAGCGGCAGCATTTTTGAAGATTACTGCTAATACCGATGATACATTTGAGGAAAATCAACAGGGAAGTGTGATGCAAACAGATGTTATGTCCACGCTGACATTCAGATGTAATAAATTCACCATACACCGTGATTCTTCGCTCTCAATTGACGAAGAAACTCAACATGTGAAAAAAGTTCCTCGTTGTTCAGTAACAAGGAGGAATGGAGTAGCAATGTGCACTGTCTTACGTTGAATTACTTATCTTGGTGATAAAAAATTCAATATCCGTCCTGTATTTTCTAACAAATAATCTTGTCGACAACCTTTCCCCTGGGAATTGTCCATTGTTCCAGTCCTCTACTGTCTTACATATGGCTTCAATTATAGAAATGACAGCAGCGACTTAGGCACTTTTACTTCCACTGTGGTGAAGTAGATTCGCGAGATACTGTCAAATCCAAACACGTTTGGTCAACTTGTCTTCCAGGCGTTTGAACTCCAAGGACAAGTAAAGATTTGTAATGTTGCTGATATCAAGGAGCCTTAATTATTGTTGCGATTCATGGATACACAATCACGCTTTTCAAGCTGCTCTGGAGCAAATCGAGCCAACGCGAAGGGGACTCTGGTCACTCGGCATGATATCGAGTCAATATGTATCCAGTGAGTAGGCAATCATGAAATACGTCATATTGTTGTTTATTGCACTCCATCTAGTGGACTGTATGATCATGAATTGCGCTTTATTCCTGTTTGTTGAATCTGCTTAGTGGACTATACCAATCAAGTTTTTTTGCGGGGAAAAATGCACTCAATATCAGTTGTTTTGTTATCCTGTCATCTTGGTTCAGGGAAAAGAAACTTGCTCCTTGCTTTATGGAGATAAATTTTATGCTCTCCTGACCTTCTCAAGAACAGGTTATATTGTTGGTGGAGACAGGATGAATCATGGTAGTAATTGGAGTATCGGCCGAAACCTACGATGTATCAAGTACACATTCGCCGTCCTGACAACACGCAACAAGTAGCAGATATAAAAAAGTCCTTGATACAGATGGATGCTTCTTCAAGAGATATCGTACCTTGACTACAGCGGAATTTTGCATCAACGCACAGCAACCTAGAGTCCACGAGCCTAGAATCACTTCTGATACCATCATCACAAGTTCATGGATGAGAATAGTTTACTTATCAAGTAATATTGTAATAATGTGTACACAAATTTTTTCTAAATTGAAAGCAAAATTTTTTTTATAAAAGATAAAATATTTTTCACACTCAATTTGAAATCTTTCCAAGATTCATTTAGTTTGATTTATTAATTTATTTGATAATATACTAATGATATCAAGTATACTTTCAAAGCTCCAATGAAATTAAGGTATTCTATGTAAATGTTAAGTCACAAAATATTATGTTTTAGTTTTGTGTGTTTAGTATTTATGAATTTTTTTATCTTCAAATAATTAATCTATCATTTGAAAAATTTATGCATGTAAATATCTTATACTTATTAAATAACAAACAGAATTACTCTTCTAATGTTCAAATTAATGTTTAAAACTTGTATTCAAACTTATCTTTATTAACATAAGCTTGAATAAAAATATTTTTGAATTATGATATATTTTATTTTTATAAAAAATATTTATTAATATATCTAAAATTGCAAATAATCAAATTCATTTGATTTATTCTTATCAAAACTCATTATGCAATTGTTTAACTCACTTTAATTTATTTACACACTAGAAATCATCTCATTTATATCTAGACTAATAAAATATTTACATAATATATATTTTTTTTATACAATCAAATAATTATATTTTAATAAAAATATATATATTATTATTTTAAAAAATATATTATGAAAAAATCATTTATGATAATATGATATGATGATTATTTTTTCAATGATACTTTTTAATATTCATTACAAATCAACAAATTTTAAGTACCAATAATTTTATAAATTTTGGTTTTGAATACAAATAGCAGAAAGTAAAAAATATATCTATTATAAAATGAAATCTAAATAATTTTCTTTAAATAATTTTTATGATTGAAAAATATTATTCAATTGCATTAAAATATGATAATTTTGATAAAAAAATCCTCTTTTTTTTCAAAAAAAAGAAAAGATTCATGAATATATAAATAAATAAAATAATGTCGTATCATATCATATTTTAAAAACTATGCATGATAAAAAAATTTAAATTTAAATAAAGAAAAAAAAACAAACCAAAAATTTATAAACGTAAATATAAATCATAAAAATCTGAATTTTTTTTGAATTTTATTCTTAATTGATATTAAAAATATTTATTATGTTATAATTTATGTAGATTAAATAAATTATGAGAGCATAATTTTATAATAATAAATTTTGATGTTAATTTAATTAAGAAGTTTAGTTCAAGATTTGTCCTCAAAATCTTGAATTAATATCTGATTGTATAAATGTAAGTTATAATTTAAATAATAATTTTAGAAAATTAAATTTTTTGTTATAAAAATCATTTTGTATGTAAATTTTATATTTGAATTATAATTTAAAATTATAATCTGTTTGAATAATGATTTTTTATTATAAAAATTGATATGATGTTAATTCATTTTATATTTGAATGAATATTCAGATAAAAAAAGTCATAGAAATATATTAATTTAATTTTTAATAATTAAAAAATTAATAAATATATTTCATTTTATTATTCATATTTTTTAAATAAAATTTTAAATATTGAAAAATTTTCAAAATTGAAGTTTTTTTAAAGTAAATTTTGTGTAATTTATTTATTCATATAAGAACTATACAATAATTTTAATTTTAGTCACTAAAGGTTTTGTATAGATTATTTTATATATATTATTAACACACATTGAGACATTGATTCAGATTCAATATTTTGATTGTTCAACACATGATTTATAGTTTTATGATATTGAATATCATTGAATTAAAAAATATTTTCAGGAGCAACATTCAAACATATTTTTTTTTTGCTATTGAATATCTAGGTAAAAACTAGAATTTCAAAAGAATTATAGTTTGATTTAATATATATTTATATTTATATTTATAAGTAAATGAGCATTATTAATCAACTCTGAATTTCTATGAGATAAATATTTTTTAAATGTTTAACTCTTTTTGCTACTATTGTAGTGTTATTAAAGGATTTAATTATTGAAGTATATAATTATTAAAAAATAAAAAATTTTAAAATTATTATAAATTAAATGTTACTTTTTTTATTGAATTGCATGTTAATTCACTATGAATTCAGTTGTAAAGAAATATAAAAAATATATGTTCATATTACAATAAATAGCAATTTGTATTGGTAAATTCTACATATATGTGACATCAAAAATTACTCCGATCATATACAATGTGGTGTAAAAAAATATATATCTAGAGTTGTTATAGAATTGTATGTTAGAGTTGTTCTTGACATGTAATCCGAGTGGGTAATTATGTACATGGACGTTGAAAACATAATAAATAGTATTTCATGTTGAATCATCTTTATGGAGTTAAAGTAAACATGAGTACCATTAGCAAGTTTGGTTTTGTACACACAATTATTTTATGTAATCTCCACTTCTTTTTATTATTAGCACATCCATATTGTAGAAGTAGTCATTGTTTTAATGTCATAAATTGGCATACGTCAAGAGAACCCTTTAGGATGACCATTATTTGTCATGGCACACTATCGAGCTCTTTTAGACATCACAACCCGAGCAATGGTTATATTTTTCTATCTTTGAAGGATGACACACATATTATTGGACTAGTGGGTGATATTACTTTTGTTTTGATCACCTTGTGACACAACTAATTCTTGTAGAGATTAGGGTCAAAATATCAAAATGTAAGATTTAATCTCCATCTATAACACTAAGGAAGTGAAGATAGACCACTCGAATAGCTCAAATACTCTAAAATTGAGACATAACCTCAATGGTTTCTCTTTCTCCATATATAATCTTAAAAAATATATAATATATATAAGTTCTCACAACCACAATCCATCCAACTCCTCGTGGATCGATGATGTGGCGGACATCACTATGAGCACATAGATTGCTGACATATATAACTCTAACTAACACACTGGAAATACAACTTAATGAACACATGGATTGTTGACGTGAAATCTTTAAATAGTCCACTAATAATCAACTCAATTCTATCTATCTTCACCTTGTGTAATCTCTACTTTAGTTCTCATTAACTAAAGATGGTTACAAACCTTCCTTCTTTCAAGATGCAAGATCCTCCTTGTGGTCACGTTCAAACTCTTGAACGATCAAAGATGCATTGACTAAATTGTTAGTCGGTTTCCAAGTTGATTCATATGATGGATATCCTTTTTATTGAACCAAATATTCAGTTTTTTGGTATTCGTGACCCCAAATATGTTTATGGATTTATGAATGGTTTGGATCGTGGTATATATTTTCACAATCGTGACATATGAAATACATGATGTATTTTCATATGTGACGGGAACTTTAACTTGTAAGATACACCTCACCTGCACGTTTCAAAATCACAAAATTATCAATGAATCAAGCATTAAATTTTGGTATTCCTACAAGTGACAAATTGGTCTTGGATAACCAAATTTGATGTCGTACATGAAGAATCAACTCCTTGCAATGAGCATATACATATTACTTTTGTCAATTTTGACCAATTACCAACTTCGCCTTTGCTTAATGTAGTTCTTTATGTATGTGCTTCACAAAATATTGACCGCCGCAACTTTGATTGAAAACTCTTACCATTTAGAAATTTTACCAAACTAGATGATGTCGAAGATTGAATACTATACATTTTATAAAATGAAGACACTTTTGTGGATGCATTAACAAAATCGTTACATGCAAATTTCACAAGAGGCAAAAGAGTATCCCACTCTTGTTGTTGCTCCGAGGTGAATGCTTGTAGCATATCCTCTATTGTCCTATTGGCTCTCTCTATTTGATTATTAGTTTGAGGGTGATAGGTTGTAAATATTGCTAGCTTTTTTTTGAATAAACTAAACAAAATTTTTCAATGTAAAAAATGTAATCATTTTTTTCTTGTAGATCATATGTGTATCATCTTACTCAATTTATCCACAAAGACCACGAATGAATCATGTCCTAAAGATGTTTTCAATAATTCACATACTAGATCCATATCAACATGTTCCCATTGTTGTTCAGAAATGGGAAGGGTTTGTAATAAACTTGCTGGCTTTTTATTACCTACCTTGTTTTGTTAACATGCTACACAACTTTGAACATATGCCTCCATATATTCTACATCCTTGATCAATACTTTAATTGTTGTATACTCTCCATAATCTTTTCAGCTTCCACGTGCCATGCAATGGATGTATCATGGCTTTTTGACAATATCATTGTACGTAAAAATGGATCTTATGGGATCCATATATGTTGCTCTTGAAATGCTAGACCTCGAACCTTCTTTGACCTCTTTGTTTGAAGTGCTTTCATAATCTCCTCATCCTCTTTTGTTGTAGGCATAATTTGAGTTCACCAATCAGCTTGGATTTTCACCTCTATGATGTTATTGATGCATGATATTTGCGTTAGAGCATGTGCAAATTTTTTCTTGCTCTCCACATACACCATCTTCATTTTGAATTGTTGAGGCTATTCTTCCCATCAAATTTGTCGTTTGGAGAGATCCTTTGGAGTTTCCAAATACATCAATGGTTTATGGTCGGTTTCTATCACAAACTCCATGTCTCCCAAGTAGTGCTTCCAATGTTTAGTGACCATTATAATGTTTAACTCCTCTCGTTTAGTTGTGTGATAGTTTTGCTTGGCTACCATCAACTTTCGAGAAATAAAAGCAACTATCTACTATCCTGATGCATCAGTAACCAACTTGATTGATTGATTAGGATCATATCACTTGAGAAGAGGTGCATGCAAGAGATCATCTTTCAATGCTTGAAAGCCTAGCTCTTGTGAGCAAAAACTTTAACAAATATGCGATAAAATCCGATACGATTTAAAAAACTCTTCATTTGAGTTTGATCTTTTGGTGTTGTACATATCCGTATGGCTTCTACCTTCCCATTTGTCACTTGGATTCCCTCTATTGTGACTTAATGACCTAAATAATCTACTTTTGACTTGCCAAATTCATATTTTGAAACTTTGGCATAAAACTCATTTTCTTGTAAAACCTTAACTGACTCTTGTAAATGACGCCTATGTTAAGCTAGTTATGGTTAAGTTGGAGGAAAATATAGAGTAGCTCCTAATGTGATAGATGAGAACAATTATTTTTTTATTTAGTATGAATCAAGGAACAGATTTCATCACATTGATATCTTGACTTTCCTTCACTTGGACTAGTTTTCATTGGTTTGACTTGGTGAGGACCCTTAAATCTAGGGGCGAGATTGACTTGGTACATTAAAGTCAATTGGAGGGTAGTTGGGCTTCTAGAAGATCCAAGTGGACCAATTGCATGTTGCAATGTATATTTTTTATTGGGGTTTGTGATATGTACCTCGATTAAACTTGGTAAGAGAAAGTTATATGGTGGATACTTGTAGTTATTAGGGTAAAATTCTAAGTAGTGTAAATAGAGAGGTTGAGAATCACCTCTCAAGTTAGTTTTGGGAGAAGTTAGTTTTGTGATCTTAGTTTTGGAAAGACCTTGTTTTGGGAAGTTTGATTTTCAGAAGTCATGTTGGGGTTGGAGCCTCGATTCAATGAAGACTTTTGATCATCAAAGTATACCTTTCTTTTGATTGATATCTTACTCTTTGTGAGAATTTGCATCATGGAGTTTGGAATTTGAGAATTTGTGTAAGAGTGTGCATTAGGGTCATGGTCATCGGATTGGAACAAGTCATGATGAGCTTCCAAAAAGCCATCGGAGGTAAACTAAATGAGAGTTTACCATGAGGTCTCTTTTTTGATCAGTTGTTGGAATCTCAATCTAGAAGGAGCAAATTATTTCGAATCTATTTTCTTGCCCGTGAGAGTGCAACGATGAGAATTCATATGAAGAGGACCGTGGGAGAAGAGAGAGCCATGGTAATCTTGGACCAACCAATCCCATTCATTTTGCCATTGATGAATTATTCTAGAATGGAGCTAGTTTTGTTTGTGTTGTATTACGAAGTTCCATATAAAAGTTTCCAACAACAACAATAAAAGAAGTTGGAAATGGAAAAACTTTTGATGTTTTATGGGAGAGAGAATGAAGATGTAGAAAATTTTGTGAGGGATTTCAAGAGAGCATGTATTGGAAACAATGAGAGAAGGAAACCCGAATGGGCTATCCATTTGTCCGACTTCTTGGAGGATTCCGCATTGAAGTGGTATAATGAGTACAAGAAGATACATGTGGAGGAAGACACTTGGGAGAATTAGATAGAGAACCTTGTTGAAAACTTTCTTCCGGATGAAAGTTACGAGAAGTTGATGTGTGAAGTCACCTTTTTGAAGCAAAGAGAGAGTGAGAAGATGCTGTCATACGAGGAGAGAATAGAGAAGTTGGAATCACATTTTCGTGTGATGTTGAGAAAGAGTGGAGATGAGGTGGAGCCAACCATGGTGGGGATGTTGACAAAGAATTTCATTGGAGGTTTGAAGCCTCAGATTCAAAGCAAGGTGAGATATGAAAAAACCTCTTCTAAGGTTGAGTCTATTTGCATTGCTATTAGAATGGAAAAGAGACTAGAAAATGATGATTCTAGCTTGGTGACTAGAGAAGCATCACCACATGTTGTGGTAAGAATGGCAACTCCTATTGTTGTTGCTTCGCCAATAGTGAATACTCCAGTGGTAGAATTGCACCATGAGTTGAAATTTATCACATAAACATTCGCTGATCTCAAGATTAACGTAGTACAATTATGGGATAATAGGAATCAAAATGTAGGGGGAGGACTTAGAGGGTATGGAAATTATCATCCAAAAACAAATCCATTGCAAGAGAATTTAAATCTAGGCGCGTAATTGACTTAGTACAAAAAAGTCAATTGGAATGTAGTTGAGCTCCGAGAAGGTCCAAGTAAATCAATTGCACATTGTCGGTTTAACTTTCTCATTGAAAGTTTTGATCACTATCTTGATTAAATTTGGTAAGAAAAAGTTACATGGTAATTATTTTTAATTACTAGAATAAAATTCTAAATAGTATAAATAGAAAGATTGAGAAGCAACTTTCAAGCCTTATTTTGATGAAGGCTTATTTTGGAGAAGTACTTTGAACATCAATGAAAGATCCCTATCTTTAAAGTGATATTTGAGTCCTTGTGAGATTTCTTAGTTAAGAGAGTTGTCACGAGATTATGGAATTTGGAATTTGAGAGTTTGTGTAAGAAGATGCAACATTGCCTTGGTCATTGGGTTGGAAAGTGTCATTCTAGATTCAAAACAAGCTTTTAAAAAGTCATCAAAGATAAATCTTAGTGAAAATAAGCATGGAGATCATATAATAGTATAATGATGGCGTAGAATCTGGTATTTTGTGAGTTTTTATCCATGAAGTAATGATACATGTATTAGTTCTTCAATGCATTCCCCTTTTTTTTCCCTTTAATGGAATAATATTTTGTGTTTTCATGATTTTTTATTTCATTTGTGATACATGTGTCATTTCATGACCTTCTAATCCTACTTCTATGTTGTTCTTCAAGGTAAAAAACAGCATTGGTGACAAGTTCAAGGCAATTATCTAGATTGTTATTTTGAACAGTGGATCATTAAGGACCAACATGAATCTAGAAGTTGGAAAAAGAAGTTATACTATTTTAAGTCAAACAAGGCCGACATAATATAAGAATTTGTAATTATGTGGCTTGAAAGGCTATGAATATGTTGACTTATGAGAAGACATCATCTAAAGACACCTCGAATGATGATGTTCAAGTACGAATTCTTGTTGCAATGGATTTACTTCATAGGCCAGGATTGGTGAAAGATCCCGACAAGATGAAGATGAGTGAAGAGGAGATTACTAAACGGCTTTCCACTCACAAGTTTGGTCCCAAGGTTACTACAGAGGAGAATACAGGGTTCTTGGATATATTCTGTAAATATATCCATGTCTTTATCTTTAGCTACAAGGATTTGAAGCAAGTAAGCTTAGAACTTCATCGCATTGAGTTAAAGTAGAAAGTTCGTCCAACACGTTAGAAACAATGTCGGATAAATCCACCAACGGCTATGGTGATCGACAAGCTAAAGGATGCCGGTTTCATCCATGAGGTAGAGAATTCTGAATGGGTTTCTCCTATTTTGATAGTCAAGAAGAAGAATGTGAAACTAGATGTATGCGTAGATTACAAGAAGTTGAATGTTGTCACAAAGAAAGATTATTATCCTTTATCTTTCATAGATGAGATTCTAGAGGAGGTGGCAAGTCATGAAAGTTATAGTTTTGGAGATGGTTATAATGGTTATAACCAAATTCAAATTGCCCCTGAAGATCAACTCAAAACCACTTTTACCATGTCATGGGAAACTTTTGCCTTTAGGATAATGTCCTTTGGTCTATGTAATGCTCCAACAACTTTTCAGAGGTTCATGAACAAGCTGTTTGAACCTTTTATTGGGAAGTTGGTGCGAGATTTCTTGGATGATTTTTGTGTGTATGGAAAGAAGTAGGATCATTTTGATCATTTGGTCAAAATTCTACAATATTTGAAAAAAATCAAGGCCTCGCTCAATCCAGAAGTGATCAACTTCAAGGGGCGAAGTATTTCACCAAATTGGATTTGAGAGGCGGGTACAACCATATTTGAATTGCTGAAGAAGATCTTCACAAATATCTTTTTGTAAGAGGTATGGTCACTTTGAGTATCTGGTAATGACTTTTGGTCTCACTAACGCACCTCCAACATTCATGGGATTGATGAATGATATTTTTCGTCCTTATTTAGACAAATATGTTATTGTTTTTTCATGTGTATAGTAAAATCTTAGAAGATCATAGGATGTGACCTCCGGACTGACTCTCACTCAGGTTTATCTCCTATGGCTTTTTGGAAGCTCATCATGAATCTAGAAGGACTTGTTCCAACCCGATGACCATGATCCTAAAGCACACTCTTACACAAACTCTCAAATTTCAAACTCCATGATGCAAATTCTCACAAAGAGTAAGATATCATTCAAAAGAAAGGGATACTTTGATGATCAAAAGTCTTCATTGGAGACTCCCAAAACTAACTTGAGAGGTGCTTCTCAACCTCTCTATTTATACTACTTAGAATTTTACCCTAGTAACTACAAGTATCCATCATGTAACTTTCTTTTACCAAATTTAGTTGAGGTGAGATCACAAACCTTGATGAAAAGGGTACATGGCAACATGCAATTGGTCCACTTGGATATTCTAGAACCTCAACTACCCTCCAATTGACTTTGATGTACCAAGTCAATCTTGCCCCTAGATTTAAGGGTCATCATCAAGTCAAACCAATGAAAACTAGTCCCAGGCAATGAAAGTCAAGATACCCATGTGATGGAACCTATTCCTTGATTTTTATAAACAACAAAATAGTTGTTCTCATATACTTTACAAGGAACTATTCTATATTTTTCTATAACTTAACCATAACTAGATAAATATAGTCATGACTAAGATAAAATTAATCACAATTTAGATATAATCATATTTCATCATATATGTAACCATTTAACAAGTGTGATTCAATTGAGTTAAATTGACAAAAATAAATGAATGTCAAAAGACACTAAGATGTTGGTAATATAGAGCTTCTCTATGGAGGTCACCATATGATATTTATATTTTCATAAATATAAATAAATATATGAATTTAAGTAAAGCGGAGATAGCAGTTAAATACCATAAGTATTATATTTCAAATAAATCTAACCATTCGTGATCAGTCAAAATTGCAGGTAAAATTTTAGAGAGGGAAAATAACAAAAAGTGAATTGAATATTATGAAAACTTTAAACAATTAACTTCTAAATCTTGTTTTTAACTACAACTATAGTGTTTAAACATTTACAGAGGTAACTTTTAGACAAGGCACACTGTAACAACCATCAAGTATTGTCATCTGACAAGTGTATGTACCTTAACCCACTAGTACGTGTATTACGTGTGATGTTCATCGCATTGACACATTCCTGATACACTATGCCATCTCTCTTGATGTACACACATTATTGCTCGACAGTCAATGAATGTATATAATTTATTATTTATTTTGCTATGGCCTAGTCCTTCTAAAGACTTCCTGTGGCTTAGCCCGAAGGATATTACCACCTTTTCCTTGTGGGAAGGGGCTTGACCTGTAGGCCAGGTAACTTGATCACCTCACATTGCGTCTGCTCACGAATCGAATCACAAGTCAGTAGATCCGGATAACCTATTTAAATGGTCGAGCCAGGTCGAACCAAAGCCAGACAATCTGCAAATGACTTAAGAAACTGTGACAACGAGAAAAAGGTAGTTACTGAAATCTTTCATCAACCTAAGCACGAGCATGTTGTTGTTGATCGCTTCACCTCTCTAATTTGGGGCCTAGCCCCATGTTACCTGTTTGGTTCCATCCTTGTACGATTTGATAGGGTCTTCCCATCCCTTTTGTTATTTTACTGTGTCTCTTCAGTTGTCTAATTGCACTTCATCGTACGAGCTGCCTGCAGTTTCGATTTTCGAAGCTGCCAACAACCGGGCCCGCGACCGACAAATCCCCGTGCTCACCTTGCCGAGAACGGGCAGCATATGCGGGCATCGCTCTGGATATGCCACATCATCCTCAGAGCATCAAATCGGCATATCTGGGCTACAGTTAAAATCGCCGCCAGTGGGCATCTGCCACCTCGCATGTTTCACGGCTGAGATGGGGAAGATTACCGAACCGGAATCAGCCCAAACACGACATCCCATTTGACCAGCGCTAACTTTAGAGGAGTATCAGTATCTGAGTATCTTCAACTGAAATCTTGTCTTTCGCTTCTCCGATCACGTATCGCTTATCATTGCTCCGAGCTGGCGCCATTTTTTTCCTACTCGAGCGCCTCCCTGACGCAATCCTCTGTATGTGACGGATCTGTTGTGGAGAGTGGACTAACGTTGACCGGGCCGATTCATAAGTAGATGCGGCATTCGTGAGTATATACCAGCCAATGCAATGCAGTACAGTAAACGTCTTGTAGTAGACCCGGATGCGGAACCGCATGTGTGAGATACCTCGAAGATTCCCTTCTTCAAGAAGCTAGGGTGTTACCCGGGGCCTGCAGTAACCCAACAGATGTGAGGTGTCCGATATATATGAGCGACTCTACCGACTACAACGGTAGAAGGCAGCACGGATCTTTGTATGAGCGAAGCATGACCGGTCGACGGGTGGCTTTCTGCCAACAAGCCCAGGTCAGAAGGATGGGGCGACAAAGTGGCTGACGTATGGGCATCCGATCGTTGAACAGTAGGAGAATGACGGACGTCGGTCAAGATGCGGCATGATAGGGGGCTTCTTCCCACATACTGCAGCCGCAGGTACAAGGATAGGATATAATCAACATCCGGCATATTCGCCCCGGAGACGGCAACCGAAGTCGGCTCGGGGAAGCTTGACGCAGCGTAAGAAACGTGGTGCGCCGGAGTGAACCCAGTATATACCGATGGAATGCGCGGGCGTGGGGCCGGGGAGCAATCCGGCGCGGGGAAGATGCGGTCGAAGACAGGCAGGAGATGGCACTGCGGGCAGGGGCGCGTCGCGATTGGTGCGCCCGGAGCGCTCTGGGAAGAAAGGCAAAGGAAGAGGCGAATGGGGGCCGCGAGCCCCTCAAATGCAAACGCCGACCGCTGCCGAGTCGCCGACGAGCCCCAGCCGGTGGCCAGCCCCAGGCCGAGCCGGTGCAGCGCCCGAAAGCGGACAGCGGACAGCGGGCGAAGAAATAAAAGCGATTCTCGTACTACATGGAAACAGATGCAAGGAACAGTCCTGCAGAAGACATAACTTCGGAGGAAGAATAGTCGATCGGAGCGCGAGAGGGGATCTGGGATCGGAGGAGGGCGCGGAGAGCGCGGGAGGCCAGCGGAGGGGCGCAGGAGGAAGCTTTCGATCGACAACAAGCCGTGGGGAGAAGCAATCGATGGACTGGAGCCTGGGCGACTGCCGGGACGACTAGATAAATACGAAAATAAGTATATCCTGCCTCTCGGGGGGCCTTTGCGGTGGGCTGATCGGGACAGGGACTGCGGGGAAGCAAGAAAAAGTGTTGTCCACTGCACCATGTGGACGACGCTTAAATCGCCTGCGTCCGCCATCACAGTGCCGAGGGATGCTCCATTAGCGTTCGGATGCTCGCCTGCCGTCGCCTCGGGCATTGCTGCTTCTTCTGGTGGGCGCGGTCTTGCAAGGGTCGGATCTCAAGGCAGACGCTGGACCGATGGGGCAGTATGTCGATCGGACTTGGCGCC
Source organism: Marchantia paleacea (assembly GCA_014180765.2). Classification (NCBI taxonomy): domain Eukaryota; kingdom Viridiplantae; phylum Streptophyta; class Marchantiopsida; order Marchantiales; family Marchantiaceae; genus Marchantia; species Marchantia paleacea. The sequence continues at coordinate 2,431,024 of MUAA02000015.1, forward strand.
AGCTCCTTCTTCCCTCCGCTGTAGAAACAGAAAATACTCCGACCAGTGCGTGGCCTTAGCTCTGCCGCCATTGGGATTGCCGTATCGTGCAGATGAAGCAGTGCGCAGTAGAATTTCCTCCTCGTGGTCGAGATGTTCGATTGGTGTGACCAGACTCTCTCTCAGTAGAAGGCAGCCAGTTCGTGTGTGCAGAACAGTCGTGAATTGTAGGATGGCCGACGAAGAAGCGTTAATGTCTCCCGGTGCAAGCTCTGCCGCTGAGCTGCGCGAGCGTGAAGAACAAGCTAGGGAATGGGCGCACCAGCCCCGCCGCATCGCGCTATTTGTCGAACCCTCTCCATTCGCGTATGTTCCTCATCCCAGCGTAGCCCTTTCGTGTTTGAATACTGGTCATTTTCGGGCCTACTTCCCAGTGCTCTCGCGTATGGGACTGCCTCTTTCGTTCTCCCCGTTAGGCATCTGTAGTCTCCGATCCCGTTTCTCTACTCCACCGTACTCTGACAATTGCCTGCACATTTAGGCTGATAACAAGTAATATTCTATCTCAAACCGATGAACAGACTCGACCTTGGCAAAAATTCTAGACTTGAATTGGTTCTGAGTAGATTGTCATCCTTAACGATTGGAGGAAGAGTGTCCGTACCTTTTCTCTGCACAACGGTAGGCTGTGTCGTTGTCAGCGTCTAGCTGTGCCGAATGCGTCGTCCGACCTCCAATTTTGAGGATCTGCTCTTTCAACTTGCTTCAGAAAATCAGTAAGATTATTTTAACTTTACTCCCCCCCCCAAAGTTTCAAACCTGCTGTCATTCTCAGAACTCGAGCGAGGTATTAATCACGCGGAAGATAATGGAAATTTCAGGGCCAACACACGTAGCAGATACCCAAAACTGAAAACTGCTTTTGAAGCCGTGGTTGCGCATATCCTTCTCCCGACTTTTATTTCCCTTTTCATAGTCAACTATAACTTTATAACAAGTGAAGCAGCTTTTGTCATGTCTCGTCCTTTCTCTCTCACGCAGAGTGAATAAGCATTTAGTGTGGAGATCTTGGATATCTGAAGGGTTTCTATATAGCACGCACACCCACCTGAAATAATCTCTTTGAGCCCGGAAAGCGTTTTTTGATCGTCCTGGCTTATCTAACAACTTTGTAAGGAGGCAGGGCTGTCTGTTCAGTTATTCTTTAGAGACTTGTGCGCACATTCATAGTTTCAGCTTGTGTGAGTAAAGTTGAGCTGTCACAAGACTGCTGTGAGGGAGGGGTTTTACACTTCATGTTTCCCTTGAGCTTTGCCACGTAGATACATCAGGATGGCGGATATGAGTTGCAACTTCAAACACTAATCTACTGCACGTCATATTAAGGACTGAATATATCGTCCAACCCCGCTTGGCTGCTTGAATCCAAGCTTCTGCAGGATACTTAAAAATGTCGGCCTTCCGTTTCGAATTTTCCCTCAGCTCTGATGAATATTCGTACAACTGACACGACTTTTTGCAATGGCAGGTACATTTGTGGCTATAAAAATAGGTTTCAGAACTTCATCAAATACTTACGGGAGATGGGTGATGAGGTATTTCGAAATATAGAAAAAAGACCTTTACCTTCCTCGCTTCAAGGAGAGGCTGCTTTTTCGATAATGTTCACAGTTGTCTTAGTATAAGCAGTTATTTTTAGTCAGGAGAGTCAGCCTTGAATGTCGTCCTTCTCGTATATATCTTGATTCAATCAATTTCTTTCAATTCCCAGGTGCTTATCGTGACTACACACGAAGGAGTGCCGACGGAGTTTTGCGGGGCGAAGGTCGTCGGATCGTGGAGGTAGTTACTATGTAGTTGCAATGCATATCTCGCAGATGTGTTGGAGTCGGTTACTTGCCGACACTCCTCTTAGACTGCCAGATTCTGCAGGAGAAAGTGATTCGCAAAGTTTTGTCTTACCTTTGAATTTTAGTTCACCTGAACAGCAGTATAGGTGCCTTAAACTATGTCTGACGTTGTACGCAGTTTTCGATGTCCCTTGTACACGATTCTTCCCCTCTCTTTGGCTCTTAGCCCTCGAATATACCGTGAGGTAGCCGACTTTAAGCCAGACATTATTCACGCATCATCACCAGGAGTCATGGTAATGCTCTCCCACCCCTAATTTGAATTATGTGCCTTATGAGATTGCTTTTCTGCTTGCAGACTTTAACTGGAAAGGGCAGCTCTGTTTAGTGAGAAATTTTATTTCGAATGGATCAATCATTCGAGTCACCGAAGGCTTTGAATAGTCTGGTGATCTGAAAACTGACCTACGATTATTGAAACTTAATCCTTGTGATCAGATTTAGCCATTGTCAGTGTGTTTATTTGGTGGAGAATGTTACTACTTACTGCAGTTCCGGGCACTTAAAGCATTATTGTATGGTCTGACAATTTACAGGTCTTTGGAGCGCTGATCATCGCCAAGCTCTTAAGTGTTCCAATTGTTATGTCATATCATACCCATGTTCCAATGTAAGCATTGGGATGGAGGCGAAGTTTATCTAGGGTCTAAGGCTGTACGTGTTGGTTTGTACAGTCCTACAATTGGTTCAGAAGGTGTCATGAAGCTTGTTAAAAGGATTAAGTCATTCAGTTGTTTTCTATTTGTCAGGCTTTTTCTGCTTCATTCAGCTTTTTTCCTAATTTGATTTGTTCGATGTTCTGTAGGTATATTCCAAAATACACGTTCAGCTGGCTAGTTACACCGATGTGGTGGGTTATACGTAAGTCCTGCACCTCAAATCTCCTGCGAGCAGCTAGGACGTGGCGGTTTGTTTGGGATGAACTTGAAGCGCTTTGGTTGACGCCATAAGGGGTTGTATAGTCTTCGATGTTGAGAGACGGCCTTTATCCTGTGTTGACCATGTGCCGTTAAACATGCAGGCTTCTTGCATAGGGCTGCGGATCTTACTCTGGTCATGTCAAGCGCCCTCGGCAAGGAGTTGAAGGCGGCAGGTGCTGCAGCAGGTATACTGATGTGAAATTTTTTTGCAGTTTGGATTTCAAGGTTTCAATGACAAAACAAAAGAATGATTTCTGAAGGCAAAAACGGCTTAGTAGGACATGCCGACAGGTATCGAGTCCGGCGCTGATATCCGAACATACTATCACGGTATCGGATTTTAAAGATCTCTAATGTTATCACTTTGCTGTCGCAGCTGATAAAATTGGGATTTGGAGCAAGGGAGTGGATTCCGAAAGCTTCCATCCACGTTTTAGGAGCCAGGAAATGAGGGTCAAGTTGACGTAAGTTTGAGACCAGTGCAGATATAGGAACGTGGGAGTAACGAGTTCAAAGTTACGCCAAGTGTTCTGCAAGATTTGAAATGATTCAGCAGTGAGCTGTGCTTGCTTTCCGCTGCCAAGCTTCACTTGAGTCGAAACTCTTGGTGTTCACTCCCTCATATCTAACTGCGGAGAATGTCACGATTTCCAGGAAGGGTCAGCCTGCAACTCCACTCATCGTGCACGTCGGTCGGTTGGGAGCGGAAAAGAACTTGGAATTTCTAAAATTGTGAGTCTCTCTCCCTCTTTCTCTTTCCATGTTACTGAACTTGCAGCTTGGCATTGCACAAGCTTGAGCGTCAGACTTTGTAGGAACTTCTCAAGTAGAAAGATCTTCGCCAATCTTCTGTACAGAAACACCATCTTTCAGTTGGCTTAAACTTTTGTATTTATCCTCGCAGGGTAATGGAGAAAATACCAGAGGCTCACCTGGCTATCGTTGGTGATGGACCTTACAGGTGAGCCAGACTATCAGGATTGTTTCAAGTCTAAGCTGGAAAGTAACATATGTGTAATTAGCTCTATCTAAAACCTCCCGTGCCCAAACTTTTGACTTTACTTATTTTTCCGTGAGTTAAGCAAGCCGATAAAAACATCTTTAGTCCTGCGTTTTATTCACTTTAATCGTCAAACTTACTTATCTTCGTTTAACTCAGGGGGGAGCTTGAGAAAATGCTAGAAGGTATGAAAGTCACTTTCACTGGAATGCTGCAAGGAGAGGAGCTGTCTCAGGCATACGCAAGTGCCGATGTTTTTATAACTCCTTCAGAGACTGAGACACTCGGATTTGTAGTTTTAGAGGCCATGGCGTCCGGTATTCCAGTGGTATGTGCACGAGCAGGAGGTATCATTGACATTGTGAATAAGGAAGGCGAGACCGGCTTCTTGTTCACTCCAGGAGACTTAGATGATTGTGTGGGAAAACTGAAGGATTTACTTCACTCACCTGAATTGAGGAGAAAGATAGGATCTGCAGGCCGCGAGGAAGTAGAAAACTTTGACTGGAGAGCGAGCACAAGACAAGTAAGGAACGAGATGTACACTTCTGCAATTTGGTTCTGGCGTAGAAAGAGAGAGCAGCTGTCTAATAGATTTTCATGGTGGCCGATGCGACCTGCCCCTGTAACTACTTGAGGAGAAATGCGTTGAGAATGTTTCTGTACAATCTAAAGCTTCTTTGTATCATTGCCCCTGCATGGGGAGGGGTCCTCTCTTTCCCTAACTGTATCTTTCTCCCTTGCTCATCAGACCCCTGTTCAAATGTAGTTTCTCTCAGTAAGTATTGGTTGGTAGATGTGTTTTACACAGAAAATTAAAGCTTGTGGGTCTGCTACCAATAGTTCTGTTGTAGCATAGTTTGATATGTGCGCTCAGCGTCGCTGTGGGCACATCCGTAACTGATACGAGTATGCGAAACTGACCTTTCGTCACATTCTCGTGCATTCTCGGAAAGTCTAAAACTGTATTTGATGTCCCCTGGGACTTACTGAAGTGAAGCAGAGTTTCTACCTGTTGTGTAGCCTTTCTCTGGTTTTGTTTTAGTATGAGGTTTTGTGACTTTGGCTGCTCCATGTTTTTGAGTGTTGGTGCAGTAAGTCATGCCATGTCGGATGAGCACGTAATCAAAACAGGTAGAATTAGTGTCCACCACATTTGCCAGTGTGAACGAGTTACCGTGGTATGTCCTCGCATTTGCAACTTATTCATTTTTGACGAATGCGAGACCCAGAACCGGAGATGTGGTACTCGAAACAATTAGCTCAGTGATGTTTCTTTGCAAATATGATGGGAGCTATTCAAATTTATAATAAAGAAAATTTGCTTCAGGCCTCACAGCGATGTACACAACGACAGGAGATTGTGTCTTATCATCAATACCTTTGCAAGCTTATCGCCCCAATAGGCAAGGAGTTGTACATGTAAGAAACGAGAGAAATCAGCAATGCTTCACTCGCGGAGAAAAAACTGGAAAACGATGAGATGATAAATCATGAGGAAGATTGCATTAAAGAAAGATAAATCAAAAGTTTCATTTCTCCACTGTCGTATTCTCAAAAGCAAGTAAAAGTCTATCGATGTGTGTGCACTGTAGAGAGGAAAAGCGATCGTCAATGCGCAAATTGACTAACATAGGAAGGTAAAATTGTATCTGATCATAGGCTACTTCTAGTTTGAAAATATGGCGAAGCACGGATCATTATAAACTTGCAGAAGTTAGCTGTCATCTGCAACTCGAGCTTGCAGCTCATATGATCAACACCCCGAAGAATGATGTGTATTATGATTCTCCATGAAAACTCCAGATTGTATAACTGTAGCTTCAATAACTTGATTTCTTCTTCCGTGTCAACCAGCTGATGGCAACAACACATTGTAAATTCGTTCCGCAAGTGACGCCTACTACGTCTTGTATGGACATAAATAACAATTGATGTCATGCACGAGAATTCCGAATCTCGTGGATGAATGCCAGCTCAGCACTTGCATTTTCGACCTCCTGGTTAACTTTCTTTTGCTCCATGATGCGGTTGACGCTTTCGAACTGTGACATCCCTCTAACTTCCGGAACTGACGTTTTGGCAAACAAAAATGTTCCGAAATATTCTTCAACATATTGACCAGGTTTCTCTATTGCATTCCGAGCTCACACACACAAACAAATCTGTGTTGCAGAATGATCAAAATACAGAACAACTTAGAAATTTGTTCCTCAACTCGTACGCCGGGGAGCTCTTTGCTCCTACAAAGTCTACATCCTTCCACTGTTCTTCTGACAATGTAAAACATGAAAATACAAGCCAAAGAACTAGCACCTAGAACACAAAACAACTTCTGCAGTAGCGATGACGCGAAAACCCTTGACCCAGCATCTATGAAACTTAATTAATCATTTTCATTGCGTACTCAGATTTCATTTTTAACTCATTTGTTGAGACCCGAAGTTGCACAGGTCGGAGTTCTAGACAAGTGTGGAAGTTGATGAAGAGTGCCAGGAGAGCATGTCCAGACACTTCTCGCTGGGTGCTGAAGGACTTGCACGAATCATCGTAGAACTGAATCAAGGCCTGAGTGCGAGGAGTCCAAGTCCTGAGGAAAGAGCAGATGGACTTCGACGACATAAGAAGCGTCGTTCCAGTCGCAGGACTACGGAGCTGTCTCACGGTTGTCAAAAGGCACGTACTGTTGAGTTGGAACTAGTGTAGAATCTAGGCAGTCGCATGTGGACAGGTGTGTGCAGCTTTGTTGGCCTTTGCTGTCACAGAAAAAGTGCCCTTCCACATTTCGCTGTCAACAAAATTTAAATATAGACTGCTCCAGCCGCAGACAGCATTCACCTCCTCAATTCGACCGGTGCTCTCCCTATCTTCGTTTCTCTCCTTGTCACATTAGCAATTCCTTGAGGCCATTTCATACCACCTGTGACAAGCTTACCAATATCTAAAAGCAACCATTTCTGAATTTAGCAGTGCTGTGAGGCACTGGCTGCATGCACTTCGTTTTGACCTTGTTTGCCGTCAAACAGAATGCCATACACTTGCTGTTGGAAGATGGTTTCAATTGTATGCTGCTCCTCAAGAATTCTACGCATAGAAGATCATGCTCTAAGACTTACATGGACTTAGAGTTCGGTTCGTGCCCTGCATACTGAATTTCACGTTCATAGACTTATGTAAAGTTATCTAAACGGTCTCCGCCCGGAAACGTAGACGAATGTGTATAAAACGTCAAATCCTGTGCGTTGGGTGGTAGAGTGCAGGTTTTCGGCTTATGATGGACATTCTACCTGTCAAGTGCAGTAGTTGGACTGTAACTTGTCCGGGTGATTATGATTCCAACTGCCAAACTAACTACGGCACTGTGCTTAAATCTCGCCCATGGAAACTAAAACTCTTACCAGTGGGGAGGAGCTTCCCACGCTCAATAGCCACTAGAACGCATGACTGCTAAATTGCCCCCAATGGCAGCCGTGGAGAAGTGCATGATAAAGAGCACGTACTCTCTCCCTCATTCCAAGGTGGAAAAGGTTAGTTCTTCACACTCCCAGTTGACCAGCGTGTGATGAGAACTGCAGTTGCTGGACGTTGAGGATAGGAGTGAAGTTCGGATCAGATCAGATCAGCTGCTACCATGCGTCAACGCAACTCACCAAAAAAGAAACTGAAACCCTACGGGTCTTAGTTTGACATCCTTGCCAGAAGCAGCAGTGTAGATGAGACGGACGAGATTTACCCTTACAGTTAAATAACTTATGTACAATTTTCCACAATTTGTATACAACGCGAAAAAAAAAGATTTAGAAAAACTAAAAACAGCAATATAGATTCCCGAGCTGAAAGAAAGAGTAGAGCGTTACACATTCTCCTAATACTAGAAAGCTATCTCTGTGACCAATTTCCGAGTGTCTATTACATTCAAGTTGTAAGATGGTGAAAATGAATGTTGCCTCATGAGAATCATACACTCTATTAACTTCAGATAAATTTATGAAAATCGATAACCACAATCTGTCTAGAGACTTATGTAAAATAATACAACAGTAATTATGGAATTTTATCGAGAAGTGTAATTCTGCACGATACTTACATAAATGTGTTACATTACTCTGACTAATAAATTATCGAATAAAAAAAGGTAAGACAAAAAAATCAAGGTATGTTACCAATAGAGTATAATTCTGCACATTTTCTATAGAAAGTCATGACAAAATTTTGCTTGATAGATTGAACACGAGAGAAAAAAAATCTCTACAATCAAGAATATGAATGTGCATAATCTCTATAAATATAACTATGTAGTACCCGATTATGTCCATCGCTAAAGTTAGTAAGATGTATTTTTCTTCGATGCTTCCATAGATATAAATTGTACCTCCAGCACAGAGATAAATAGATTCTAGATGACATCAATAACAAAAAAATCTCACCCATCCTCTCCGTGAGAATGTTTTAACTGATTTAGACCAGGAGACTACGTTTAACGGAAGTACAAATTGCAAAGTGATATTTTTTTTATCACTTTGATTTCCGGTAACGTGATAAGATGGAGTTGGTCGTTTGGGATGAAGGGCCATTGGTTGTTGTCATATGATATAGGATTAAAGAATAATCGGATTCAACTTTTGGTGAGTGAGGAAGAATGTTCCCCCATGTCCTTTTGTTTTTTTCCGTGGGAGTAATTTTTTTACCTGGAGAGAAAACGAAGCGCTCTGAAATTTTGCTTCAATTGCATTCTGTGTAAGGGTAGTTTGATTTGACACCTGAACCTCAAAACTTTGTGGTCACTTCCACAATCGTTTAAGAGATGCAGAAATGAATATCTTTGCCGATGAATTGCAGGCTTCTTGGGCATCGGGTGGAGAATGTAGTCTTGATAGGTTTCCACTAAGTGCATAAATAGGGTGGTGTATGTGATACCGAGACATGGCTCCTGGACTTTGGCCCCTCAATTTGTCTGATTCGACGTAAACCGCTCCCATTCTCAGGAACTCAAGCTAATTGGAACCGCTATCGATCGAAAGTGGTTGAGGCGAAAATGTCAAGAAGAATTTGCACTTTTGCAAGAGTGTGTTAGAGACGCGCAGATTATGATGAAAAGTCGATCCGTCTCGCATGCTTATTCCTTCACTCAATCACGTCTCCGTCCGGCCGCGGGGACATATGCGTTGAGCAGGTGTCATGTCTGAGCTGCTTTTGCGGTAGCATCGGCATATCCAAACCTTCGGATAAAGCCGGAGTCCTGACACCATGATGTCAGCTTCCAGGCAGACATCCTGCATTGCACACCACGTGTCGAGGTTGTGCAAGTACGATGACGGGTCCCACTTCAAAGTAGCATCTGCAAAAGGCTCTTCAATGTATATACCCCTTCTACCCCTTCTATTTTCTCTTCGATCTTCACTTCAAGCTTTCAACTGCTCGAGATTCGAGAACTCCCCTAAACCTTCGAGAATTTCACGGAGTTTACGTATGTACCTCCCATTCCTTTCTAAGTATATGTATCGTTCATAGTCTACAACTTCTTCGTCCCCTCCGTTAGTATAGGTAGGTAGGGATTTTATAGTTCTCCATAAAACCACGGAGTGCATTTTTTAACAAAGCCCTTAAGGTCTTATCGTTAGTACACGTTCTTATTGCCAAATATCCCCACATTTGACAACTGTCTAATTAAAAACTTAAATTTAGAGGACATTCAATAACAAAATTTGAGCCAGGTTGAAACAAAGATTCAACAATAAAAATGTTTGCATTAATTAGCTGTTGTGTTTTGGTACACATTATCTTAGCTCTCATATCCAAGCAGTATTACATTCAAATAAAGTTAAAAATTCATATTGGCATCAAATATAATAAAATTGCAAATAAATTAGTCCAAAAAACATTGCATAATAATTTTATATAAAATATAAATTAAGAATTAACATGCATTTTAGATCACACATGAAGACGTGTCATAAAAACTCTAGCAAGATCATAAAAGACTAATATACAAACATTTCAAAGACTCCATATTACATGAAATATTTTTCTCAAAATGATCAAACAACTCACATATATACATAAAAAAATATGCAACCAACATTTGATACTTTAGTATTCAAATCAACTACATAATAAAGATCAAACATGATCAATTCATGGACAATGCAAAAAAAAAAATTCTTTTATTCATCTTTTATTTACACACTATGTCACTCAACACAACATCTTTACAATTTGCTTCATCTCCTTTGCATGTGAAATTACACAATAATAAATACATAAAAATTTTCTTGCCAAAAAGATTTTCAAACATCCTTGCAACAGAAAACTGTACGGCGGTAGACTGTCAGAAACCTTACGTGGTAAAAGGAGCCTTGAGCTGGGGATTGCATGTCTTCCTACGTGAACAGCGATGAGTGCTTGTGAAGAGATTTGTACTTTTCTGTTAGCTTCTCATGTGCTCGGCTTTTGTTGAGGAAATATATGAAGGGAAGCGAAATGGCGGTGGAGGTCGGTCCCTTTGGCGCTTTCTGGCCGAAAGGCTCTCTTCACATGGAACGAAGAAATCTCATCTATTTTGTCCTCTAGGGAACACTAACTGTAGTCCGGCTCTTGATCCCGCATAACCATACAACTCACTCAAAACAATATATCAGATTCAGGCCTTTAACCGAAGGTATGTTATTTCCAAAATCAGCGAGGATAAGTCCCCATCAAAGCAGCGTAGAGAGCCTTTCGGTGATTCATCTTATCAGCAGATGCGGCACATTGACTCTAATACTACTTGCTATGAGGAACAGCACCTGGTGAAGGCAACATTACCGCAGTTTGCATCTGGATTGCGTGGTAAGGCCAGCCAAAGTTCTACAATTAACTACAGTACGTTTGAAGTCTAATCTTCTCGGGGGGCTTGCACCAAAAGCACCGGAACACTGAGGTGAATGAGAAATGAGGGCATTTTGTGTACTATATGGGCGCTTCAAAACAATCATGTGAGAACTTGTTGATTTAAAACCATTTTATTTGTTTGTTTCGTAAAAGGTACCAATGACTCTCATAGTCAACAACAATTTCTATAGAATTTTTGGCATGATAGAAAAAAAATTTAAAAGTGTTTTCGAAAATCGGGAATACTCTTGTGGTGTGTTGAAAGTTGCGCTTCGGCATTATAAGTCGGTTGCGCTTCGAAGGCATTGATAACTTGATACTATAACTAACCATGCATTGATGGTCTTGTTTGAGTATATAAGATATAATCATTGATGATCAATATCACAAACGGTTGCTCACTTAGACACGTATAAAATCAGACAGAGACACGTAATTTTTTTTTTACCTCCATCAATTTAAAATTTTGTCTAAAACACTTTTACAACTTATCCCACGTCGATTTGGACCTTCTGTAAGGTTAGTTTTAATATGATTAACAATTAAATCGAATCCAAACTCGCTATCTACACTAGAAGTTGTATGAGTGATTTCTGATGATAATTTTTTACATCATCAGAGCTAACGGGTTGCAGGTCCCGTCCATTCTGAAGGCATATTGCGCGTAGTATGATCAATTTTCTGGTAATATCTGATGTATAAAAAAACATTCAAAATACACCAGAATAAATTCTGACATCTTCTTAAAGATGTGAAGTTGACATGGATAGGTGCAGAAAGGACCGCCAAAAATATTGGTTCCTACTAAAGTCACCAAAGTAAAACAAATACATCCTTTGCTTACTTACAAAACTTTGTAGACTTTGTTGGGTTTACTCTTAGGTCTCAGTTAACTCTAGTTAGGCTGTTACTCTAGTTAGATGATGACTAGGGTTAGTTGACACTACTATATAAGAGTGCTTATGGAATCTCTATGGGACACACTAGAGCTCATTCTTTTTTTGAAAGAAAAAGAAAGAGAGTTTAAGTTCAGTAAAGTGATTTGTGCATTTCGAGGATGAAGCCTCAAGGAGATGAACCACTTATGCATGTGTGACTCATTTTTTTGACCAACAATTGATATAAAAGCCAGTTCAGGCATATCCAATTTAGAAGACTTGAAATCCTATCTTCTATCATGCTGACGACCTCCGCTGGACGAAGATAGGGTTAAGTATTGAGTTCCAATATAATGGTGATGGAGGTGCTGGTGGTGCTAATGGCGCTTGCTCCTCATGAGCCAAAACCATGAAGATTGATTTCACAATAATTCTTCCCAAGTGAAGCTCCAAAAAGACTGTCCCTACAATAAAGCTTGTTCGCCAAGAGTTACTACTAGAACCATATTTAATGCTCTGTATTAGATCCAGAGCTTCGCTATGCTATTTCTCTAATTTTTAAAGAGCAGGTGGGCAACTAAAAATTGATAGATGACCTTGGAATTGATGACGTACTTCTGTCCGCTCATCATTTCAACATTGAATAGGGAAGCTATTCTCTGCCATCTAGAGCCGGTTTGTTCATTAAAGAAGCTAGGATCGAGACCTCAAAGCTTTGTTGAGGTAGATTCGAACATTTTATGGATTCTTGTTGCACATTGAGTTTTGATAGATTGAGCGTTTTGGAGAAATTAGTGATGGTGAAATGAAGTAGAATCAGAGCTGATCATCTCGATTGACTGTGGCTGGCCCTTGGATCTTTCGTCGTCCGTCTACTTGCAATGGGTTGGCTGTCGAGCTGGGCTTGTGGGATAACATTCGATCATGATCGGCAAAGCAGGATTCTAAAGGCGATGGACTTTACAAATCAGAAATTGATATTATAATAGGTGTTTGAAGAATACAGCATCTTGAGACCAATCGCTACCTTCATAAGGGATACACTAAGTAGGCCAAATTAGCCACGGAGACAAAGAAAGTGGAGTCGATATCTTCATAAGGCATACACTAAGTAGGTCAAATTATCCATTGAGACAAAGGAAGTGGAGTTGCTAACTGCGGAAACAATTTGAACACCTTTTGCATTTAGAAGAGTTATGCGCCTTGTCACCGTCATCAAAACAAGAATATCTCTTCATCTTTCGCAACATGACAGAATTATCACCACCGATCTACATCACCTTCATTGTATTCGCTGAATCATCAAGAATGCACTGTTGTTGACAACCTGAACTACTGTCTATACTTTTGGCAGTCTTCTACACTTCATGGTTCACAGACAAATTGTAGTTTAGGGATTTTAACTAGGGTAAATTTCCCATTTTTTTTTCATATAAGTGGGAAAGAGGCAAGTTTGGAGATTTCATTTGATGACCGAAAGACATGAGGGATGAGTTTGGGGGTCAAACAGGGCAAGATGACAGTCATGAAGATTGGGGATGCAAGATTTGACATTGCCAAGTATGATGGACGTTTCGATTATCTCTTATGGGAACATCAAGTGAAGGGCATACTCAAGGCTAACGGTTTTGGGAAATTATTGAGGCCCAAGATCAATTTGGTGGCATAGGACGATTGGAACGACATGCAGGAAATAGATGTATACACAATTACATTAAATCTATAGCCACATGAAATCAAACATTTGGGTGATTACGTGGATTGTGTTACTCTTTTTGAGGAGCTCCAACGAAAATACCATCAGAGAGAATTGTCAAATCGATTCTACACGTCCTTGAAGTTCATGAGCTTCTAGATGAAGCACAATGGAACCAAGATACAAGATCATATCGACGCATTCAACGATCTTGCTATGGACTTATAGAATCTTGGCGAGGACTTGAATGATGAGAGGAAGGCTCTCCATCTATTGAGTTCTCTTCCTACGTCATATTAGTCTTTGTCACTAATATTACTATATCATGATAGGAAGATCATCACCTACAATGAGGTGATGAGTGCTCTAGTGACGGACGATCTTCAGCAAAAGATGATGTTACCTTTTCAACCATCGACTCCTTCAAAAAATGCTTTGAAATTGAATCATCAAAGATTTCAGAAGGGGACAAATTGTGAGGAGAAGAGATCTAAGACTAGATCTAGGTCTAAGCGTAGATCCCAAGACCGAAAGATTTTGCTCTGTTGGCAAAGCTGGCCATCTCAAGAGACATTGTCGTGGCAAAGCAGATGAGTCTTCTTTAGCCAATGTGGCAAAAGAAAATAAGGATGAGGAGGATCATGCTTGATGATGATTATGCTCTATGAAGCCAATAGTATGCCCTATGCACTGCATCTCATAAGAGAGGTAATGAATGGATTCTTGATTGTGCTTGTTCATATCATATGTGTTACATGAGAGAATTTTTCACTTCTTACTTGATATTGAACGGTTCAGTTTTGATGAGAAATGATCACCCCTATCGAATTGTGGGTATTGGATTTGTTAAGATTTAGATGTTTGATGGTATTCTGCACACATTGACTAATATGCGCACAATACCATCAAACATATGCCTCACATTGACTAATGTCAAGCATATCGTTGACATGAGGAAGAACTTGATTTCTCTTGGCGTGTTAAACATAAATGGTCATCAATGGAAAGTAGGTGATGGTGTACTTTGAGTCATGGCTAGAGGAAAAGTCGTCTTGAAGGGAAATAGTCACAAGAATCTAGATGTGCTAGAGCGCAATACTGTTTGTGGAGAAGCACCTAATTCTAGATCTCATGATGAGATTAACTACTTGTGACACTTACAACTAGGTCACATTAGTGAGAAGAGCATGTCCGATCTTCACAAGAAAGGCTTTGTTTCTATACTACGATCTAGTAGTTTAGAATTATGTGAGTATTGTGTACAAGGGAAGTAGCATCGGACTGCTTTTGGGGTTGGAACTCATAGTTCCAAGGAGATGGTCGAATATATATATTATAATATGTGTAGGGGCCATCCTCTACTCCGTCATATTTGAAAAGCTGTACTATGTATCTTTCATTGATGATTATTCAAGATTTGTATGGATTTACTTCATACATCATAAGTCTCAGATCTTTGTCACTTTCAAGAAATGGAAAGCCCAAGTTGAGACTTAGAGTGGTAAGAAAGTGAGAATTTTGTGATCAGATAATGACGGGGAATATATTTTTGGAGAATTTGACATGTATTGTTAACAAGATGGGATAACTCGTCATCTCACTATGATATATATTCCACAATAGAATGGTGTTGCTGAGCGGCTTAATCGAACACTATTGGAGCGGACGAGGAGTATATTGAGCCAATTAGATTTATCACATGCACTTTGGGCTGAATGCTTTCAACAACATTTTTAGCTTTGGATACATGAGATGGGTTTATTTAACATAACATCAAAAAAAGGGGAGAAAAATTAGGTCCAGAACAACAAAATGTGTTCCATGTAGTATCAGTACAAATCTCTATGTTGACAGTAGGAAACCTACGAGATAAGCCCCAAAAATTTCCAAAGCTCATGATAACACCTGTACATACACGAATAATTCAGGACTAAGCTAAAAAATAAACAAGAAAAACAAAAAGAAGAAGAAAAGAGAAGGAGAGGAATTTGGGTGTGTAAATCAGGAACGGAAGAGCTTGGATCAGCAGTTGTAATGAAATGAACACTGTGGCTTATTTGGTAAAACTTTCTCCTTCCAATGTGATTAATTACATGACGTCGTTTGAGATGAGGTATAGACGGCCGGTAGATTATTGTCAATTGGTAGTCTTTGGATGTAATGCATATCCTCTCACACCCAAGGAAAGTAGATCTAAGCTCGATTTTACTTCCAAGAAATGTATTTTTCTTGGATATCATAGTGATGTGAAGGGTTACAGGTTAAGGATTACCCTCACATGTAAGTTGATTGTCAGTAGAGATGTTTCGTTCAATGAATCCAAATCATCAAACAAGGGGGAGAAAGCTCATGCTCCTCATACTAACAAGGCAAAATCTCCTCTTAATATTGTTGAGGGGAAGATTAATCATGATGGTATTCATGATGAGGCACAAGGAGGTGCTCCCACAAAGGAGCAAGTTCCTCAATTTGAGGAAATGCAAGAGCATGATGAGACTGACGAACCTCAACA
Source organism: Marchantia paleacea (assembly GCA_014180765.2). Taxonomy (NCBI): domain Eukaryota; kingdom Viridiplantae; phylum Streptophyta; class Marchantiopsida; order Marchantiales; family Marchantiaceae; genus Marchantia; species Marchantia paleacea. The sequence goes on from MUAA02000015.1 coordinate 2,446,789, forward strand.
CATGCCAGCACCTGAAGATCAAGCTGAGTCATCAACTAGAAGGACGTATGGATGCACTATTCATGCTTCTAAACGATTTGGTTAATAGGTTGATTCAACTCAGTTAGAAGATGAAGATACTTTCCTGATGATGACGATGGTATGGCTTTGATCTTGGAAGAAGGGAAACTTTTTCATATGATGAGGCTCAAGCTTCTATGGACAAGCTCGAATGGGATGCAGCGATGCAAAGGGAGATGCAATCACTTATTGACAACAAGACTTTGGAGTTAGTCAAGCTTCCAAAGGGTCAACAACTGATGAATAGTAAGTGGGTCTAGAAACTAAAGGATAGCCCCACTGACGGAGTGAAGAAGGTCTACAAGGCCAGGTTGGTGGCCAAGGGATTCACACAAGAAAAAGATGTGGATTACAATGATATATATTCCCAAGTTGCTAAGTATGACTCTATTCAATTGTTATGTGTATTTGTGGCTTTGTTTGGTCTTGCTTTCCTCTATGGGCTTTGTGAAGAAAAGTCAAGAGGATATGGTTTGCAGGTTGCTAAAATCCTTGTATGGATTGAAGCAACCCCCTAGACAGTGGAAAAAATGGTTTGATGATTTCATGAGGGCACAAGGATTTACACGGAGTGTGTTTGATCCTTGTGTATACATGAAAAAGGTGAATAATGAAGTCTTTTGCTTCATTATTATGGTACTCTATGTGGATGACATGCTTATTGCAGCTAGGGACAGATCTGATGTTGATAAGCTCAAAGCTTTCTTGAGTTCTGAGTTTAGAATGAAAGATCTTGGTACATCGAGGAGGATTTTGGAAATGGAGATCCAAAGGAACTTGAAGGATGGAAAACTATGGTTAACTCAAAGGAAGTATGCTAGGAAGGTAATTGTGAGATTTAACATGGAGAACTACAAGGTAGTGAGTACTCCTTTAGCTTCAGCCCTCTGTTCAACAAATGTCATGGAGAAAGGTTTGATGTCCAAGGTCTCTTACGACAAGGCAGTAGGAAGTCTCATATTTTTGATGATTTGCACTAGGTCTGACATTACTCTAGCTATAGACAAGACTAGCACATACATGTCAAATCCAAGGAAGATACATTGGGAAGCTGTGCAGTGGATTCTCAGATATCTCAAGGGTACGTTGGATTTTGGTCTTGTGTTTGATGCTAAATCGTACAATGCCAAATCACTAATTGGCTATGTAAATGCTGACTATGGACAAGATCTAGATGGGAGGAAATTTACGATTGGGTATGTGTTCGCACTTGGAGATGGATGCATAAGTTGGAGATCTACATGACAAAAGTGTATAGCTTAGTCTACCATAGAAGCTGAGTATGTAGTGGCAACGGAAGCAGCGAAGGAAGCAATTTGGTTGGATAGGCTTGTCACAGAGATGGGATTGACACATGACATTGTGAATCTTCATTGTGACAATCAGAATGCTTTACATCTAGCTATAAATCAGATGATGGATAGTAGAGTGAAGCACATCGACATCATGTATCATTTTCTTAGACGATTGTGTCTGACAAAATGATTGAGCTAGTCAAGATTGACGGTAAACTCAATCATATTGATGCCTTTACCAAAGTGATTCCTTTGGAGAGTTTTTCGAAACACTGTGCATATGTTGCATATGGGCACAAGTAGAGTGGACTAGCGATTATGTTATCTCTATATATGATTTTACTCTATCATGTTTAGGCTACAACTTAGTTTTAGTTAACTCTAGTTTACAGAGAGACCTATATTAGGTTTCCTTCTAGGACTTCCCACAAAGTAATCATATAGGCAATAGAGGTTAAGGACCCCAAGACCAAAGTCAAGGGGGAAGATTGTTGGGTTTACTCTTATGTCTTGGTTAACTCTAGTTATGTTCCTACTCTAGTTAGATATTGACTATGGTTAGTTGATACTACTATAGAAGAGTGCTTATGAAAGCTCTGTAGGACACACTAGAGCTCATTCTTATGTAGCAATTTGAGAGAACAAGAGAGAGAGAGATGTTAAAATCAGTAAAGTAATTTGTGTGTACCCGTGGACGTAGCCTCAAGAAGGTGAACCACATATCTCTTGTGTCGATTACTTTGATGCATATGTGATTCATTGTTTGCCGTCTCGGACCAACAGACTTTACAGGATTTTAGTGAAATTCAGACCCTGAATTACTTCATAAATTTGGATCATGAATTACAAAATAGTCAAAATTATTCTCGTCAGCTTTTCTCACTGTTCTAAAACCGCCTTAAATCACTAACGAATCACTTCTTCTTCAATGATCGAATTTCAGACAAAGAAATTATCTATGTCTGATTGTAAAAAAATTTCTAAATTTTTAAGCTCGGGAGCACAAAACTTTAACTTTTATATTAAATCCAGCATACATTTTAAATTTAAAATTTTGTACATTTTTATACTTGTACATAGCATGAATTATACATGACTATTCATTATTTACACCTAGCACATGTCTTGCTTTCTCACACATCATTTCAGAGTTGAGAAACTCTACACATCCCTCGAGAGGAGTAGTAGAGAAGAGATTTATTTTGAGGGATTTTCATTTCATACCTCCTTTTTGTTTCTTCAAACAACCATGTTCACACTCTAATTTTGTAAATTTTGTAATCAGATAGAAAATTATATAAGACAAAACGTATATTACTCCTTTCTTTTCGTAAAATAATGTTGGTTTGCGCTACATTAAGCATTTAGTGAATCAGCGCTTCACGAGAGTTACTTATAGACCGGGAGAGAGCCTGCAGAGTGGTGCTTCACATTGGATATTTATCAGGCATGTATGCAATGAACAGAAGAAGCATATCATGGGGTACCACATGTAGAATCATTGTGGAGGTCCTCCTCTTTGTGGAATCGTGGCGCCAAGCATACCGCTTACGCATGGAATAAACATGGCTTATTGATTTGATTCACCTTTAGACAAAGAAGAAAATCTTCCGCTTTGGTGCAGTTTCCATCGTAGTAGTTCAAGAACGAACGGACTTTGTATATCATAGTTTTGATGTTATCAGTTGCAACGAGTACGCATTTCATCATGTACCGCAAGGAGGTATTAGTGGAAACATATTAAAAGCAGTAGACCCTTAGATCTACATTGCTTTACAAACTGCGGTTGCCAAACCTTGATTGTAGAAGAGGGATGGCCTGGAAAACAAGGCAGTCAACACCTCAAGGGAAAGGGAGATGCATGGAATAAAGGGCGTGATGCAACCACATCAACTAAGGTACAACCCAAAAGCCAAAGCCCAACTCATGGGCCAAAAGAAAAGGAGACAACTAATTTTTCTTGTGATAAATCACCATGTTTCCAACATAGCCTCTAATATATCCTACATGTATATTTTCAGCATGGTGATAATGTGAGATCTAGAATAAGTATCACCAATCAAAACTATCTTTCTCTCAATGGCAGAGGCTAAAGCACGATATATTGCTATGCATATACATTGTCTAAAATACTAGATACAATAAGACACTCTCTAACAAAACTATTCATATCTTGTCTAGGTGCTTCGTGCATCTCCGATGCAAGTGGAATGAAAATATGTCCCTCACACAATCCTCGATACTTTCGGATCTTAGAGGCATAGCTAATCTATGTAGCTCCTTCAACATGATGTTTGTGGCAATGATGTGTCGAATCAGATCAATAACCAAACATCAGCCACTACGATTCAATCCTCTCTTGACATGTAAAGGTCATCATGTACGATTATCTTAGATATGAGAATGTACCATCGATCTTTCCACACATCATAACCACTTTCGAGCAATGGCATAAATTATATAGTGTGAAGCAATCATCTGAATTTCAAAAGAATTGGGTGTCAAGTGAGTCCCATATGCATCTAGATCTCAACCAGACTCGCATATGAGCATGATAGAGGCTGGAGTCTAGATTAAATCCAATTGAAAGTATATCGATATGATAAATTTGGAACATGCAATACATAACATATACTCAATGCAATTGAGGTATACCTAATTACAATCTGAAATATTTAAACTTGTCCTTAGACAAGATCTTTGTGAACACATAAGCAATATGATTGTCCAAGTTCACATATCTAAAATCTATTGTAGCTGGAAGAGATATCTTAGACATAAAATGATAATGCCCCTCAATGTGTTTTTTCATCCTAGCATGAGATCGGATAGAGGGTCATGCAATCAACCATAAGCCTTTGTCTTTGCCAGAGCAAGAACGAATATGAGCTCTAGATGTCATCGAGAGAGAATCCTCATGCATAATAGATTATAATGTACTCTCATGATGTGCCCTCATGGGGGACACATGTATTCTAGGTGCCCTATTAACTGCTATGTTCTCAAAAGATGGATACTCATGTCTAGACAAAGATGACAAATCATCACGTGCAAGATGTAGATAAGATTGGAGAGGATAAGGATCACGCTTGACTCGTGAAACATATTCATGTAGAAAAAATCTATTACGTATGCAAAAATATGAATATAATATGGGGACCACTAGGATCCAACTCCCCAAAAAGGCTCATAAGGCACAATCCTTCATGGCAAGTAGACCCAAACCTCCAAATATAGTAGACAATCGAGCATGACGGATAGCTAAAGAACTCTCATATGACTCCTATGTGCAATGACTCATGATATGATCATAAACATGAAGTACTCTTTTATTACAATCAGGAAGCTGAACCATGAAAGAATAAATAAGTGGGATCATCACGGTGAGATATGATGGACGGCGTGATATACATGTGGATAAGATACCCCATGCCACTAGAGCATTTTCCAAGTATGGTTAGTCATCCATGTGCAAAAGATCATGAGATAGAGCCCCATTAAAGCACCATGTCACAAAATCTTGAGTACTCAATGACATTTTCAACATTTTAAGTCAATCTAAAGTAACAAAACAACATTGCAAAACCTGAAAATGAGGAGTAAATTATGATAAAGATCAAATCTTGCACTTTGATAATTTGATCCTAAACCCAACGAGAGCAAGTTGGATCAAAAGGTGATCAAAGTCATCCGCAATGTCAGTTGAACGTATGGCAATATGTATGTCATATGCCCAAGATGGAAAAACACAACCAAATGCTTTGGTGATGGTTTCTAACAAATCCCGATAATGCATCATAGCAAATAATGATTCTCCTAAAGGACCTCCTTGATGTATGTTAATCGCTCACTCTAGAACAATGATTCCTCAACAATGTGTCTGTGTTGATAATAGAGAGAAATGTAGACTCCATAAAATAATATGGTGTACGGAACTCGCAAGTGGTCCTCATGCATCATGTAAAGATGATTGAATATGAGACATTATTAAATGCATTTTTAACGTTCAATTATATCATTATATGTTATGTCTACACCTAAGGAGATATTTGATGCGGTTGGGCATGCAAATATGTTTAATACATTGGATTTACAAGCAATATATCATAAGTTGCAGATTTAAGATGAGGATAAGGCCAAGACAATCTTTTAGGAAATTGATTTGCATGGCAAGGATGTGTTGTATCAATGAAAATTCTTATCGATTGGGTTGAAGAAAGCACATGATAAGTTACATAGAGTGATGGATGTGATTCTAGCTTGATTTGATTGTGTCCGATTTTATATTGATGATATTTTGATATATAGTGCTACAGTGGTGGAGCATGAGAAATATTTGAAGGAGATGTTTGAACTATTGATTGATCATGGTCTCAAATTGCATCCTGGAAAGTCTAAGTTTTGTTAGCAGCAGTTTTATCAAATTGGATAAACATGGAAGCTAAAAAGGCATAAATTGTTCCCTCATTTGATTTGTGAGGAAATTACATCAACTCAATATATTTGAAAAAAAATGCTCCACCATGACCAACAAATATTGATGATGTCGTATAATCAATGACAAAGATTTTGCAAAATTCAAGCTTTTATAATTATCAAGTCTCATAATGGGTAGGGGATGTAAATTTGATGTAGGGACATTGAATGATGCCCAAACATGATCATATATCATACATCTGGCTACAAATTGTTATATCTCTGTTTGTATACCTCTCCAATAATAATGATTTTGAAATAAATATATGTTCAATTCACTCCAAAATGATCTAATTCCTCATGAGCATGTTTGAATAATTGACTCTCTAAGATGGAAGTGGCACAATATGAATGCTGGCATCTTTCCATGCATGAAAAAGTTGTCTACCTTCCCATATGAACCACCGAGCTCTTTGTAAAATTTGATTCAACTCCTTGGCACTCAAAATGCCCACCAAATCATATTTACAAAGAAACTCCAACACCATCATATCATCATGGATGTCTTGACTTACCATCAAATCGTCCTTAATCTTAGGGTTCAACTTAATCCATCCGCAGCACAGTTCATCACTTCAAGTTTGTGTACAAGCATGAAGTCATACTCTTGTACGATAAGAGTCCATCATGCGAGCTTTCTTGTAAGCTTGTATGATTCCATCAACCACTTCAATTTCAATGGTTGATGATTAGTGATGAGAGTGAAGGAGTTTCAAAAAACATAATATCTGAAGTGTGTCACATTTTAAATAACTGTCAAATATTCTCTTTTGTAATATTACTTTGATTCCCTTATATTGTTGCAACTTGCATAAGCTATTACAAACTCCTTCCCTTCATCATCATGTTAGTCAAGCATTGTTCCCACACAATCTATATGTACTTGAAAGGGACTATCTCTCATTGATCTCCTCAAATACGGGCAAATATCAACCTTTCCTTAAACTCAACAAAAGCTCTTTCATGTTCATTTTGCCAACACCCACTCTTGATCTAGCTTTGTAAGCTTTGTCAAGGCTTTGACAAAAATATTAAATCCTCACACATATAGATAAAAATAATTTGCAAGTCCAAGAAAGTCTCAAACCCTACTCAATTTGAGGGTTGTGGAATACTCAAGACTGCCTCCACCTTGGTTTGATGAACTTCCAACTGTTCTAGATATATGGCATGATCCAAGTTCTCTTCGGGGATGTTTACTAACAATGATACTAAATTTTTAGTCAAATCTCACGCTTGTATGATCGAGCATTAATTTATCATCATAACACTTCAAGAGATCATCATGAGGTTGTTTGGCATAGAGAGTTGTTTAGAAAATAAAAAGAATACTAAGAAAATTTGACTTGGAGAAAGGTCATTTAGGAGATTCTGACATCCAATTATTGTAGTTGGTCATGGACTATTGATTTAGCTGACAAACATCTCTAGCTTCCTTTTCATCATACTTTTTATTATATGATAGAGATCTAGACTTACATATTGCGAAGTATTGGACTTGGATAACCCTGATGGTTAGGCTAGTGTGTGTTCTTAGAGGGCAGAACTTTTTCATATAGTAATGCCTATGACATTTGAGAACTTATTTATTGTTCAACATAGAGATACTTTGTGGTATGTTGCCATGTGAGGGGATGGATATCAACCTTCAGTTCATAGATTTCATTTTGATGTAAACCTTAACTTGCAATAAAGTGCATCGACCACAATGGATATTATTGTTGGTTGCACGATTCTACAACTACGTGAGGTTTTACCCTTTGGAGTTTTGGTACTATAGAGTTGTGATGGTGTGATTTGGAAGGATCATGTGCATAATTGTGTCTCATGTTACCTTCCAAACATTGATGATAAAATGTATCCAAGCCTCAAAGTTGTGTGAATAGGCTTGAGATTATGTTATGTGGGTTAGTTGGTGGAGTAGATAATATATTGATTTGTGATTCTTGTTGAAGAGTATGACATATGTCATGTTTGAGATCTCCTCTCAATATGATACCCAGTGGTAGGTGGAGATTGATTAATAAGCAAGTTGATTTGACTATTATATGATATGGATTGCAGACATGCAACTAATGATGAGGCATTGTAGCACGCGTCTTCTTGATCTTAGTCCCATGAAAGGCATATCATGTTAATGGACGAGATGTATTTTTGGTGTTAGAGGAACCTAACTTAGTTGAAAGGGCAATTGTGGTAAACTTGTGTTGGTGTATGATAATCTATGCATTGTGATGTTTGTTGTGATGCAATATGTATGAGCACGACAACTGTCAGTACTTATGTAGCGCCATCCATAGTTAGATAGGTGCATATAGGCGAGAGCATATACAACAAGTAGAGCCAATATTAGCACTAGAGCTGCAATTAGACACAACAACTTTGTTAGGAGACTTAGGGCTCAAGGGGTAGAGTTTGAATTAAGATTCCTTGGTGTGCAAATTTTGAATTTGACACTTTGAGAGTGTGGCTATGGTCGATATTAGTTACTGAGGAACCAAGAATCTTTGAAGCTCAAAGTGAGTTTGGCTTGATTGTAATCTCTCTTTTATGCTATAGTTTTGAGCACAGTATCTTTATGGATGTTTTGAAAATAGAATAAATTACTACTTTACATCTTTTATGATCCCATAAAATTTTAGATTAAACAAACATGATATATATATATCTTGAACTTCAAACACTTATGTCCAAATTTTTTTTGGATCACTCTAGATTCTAAGCATCAAGATAACTATAAGCATTGACCCATATGATCAATTTTTAGTATCGTTTCAAATTCTCTATTCAAATTTTAAGCACTAAAATAAAAAATACATAAAATCAAAATTGATCACATCAACTTCGAATTAATTAAACTCTACTTCTAGATGGCCATCAAGTTATTCACTCTATCAACACCATGCACACTCTACAACAAAGATATAGAAACTATCATTGATCAAAACTCGCCAATAGATACAGGGTGAAGCACAAGTTTGTAGCTATAGTTTTTCATATCAAGGTCCAATCTCTTTTAGATTATATTGCATTGATATCTAGCTCATAAAATCTGTAGGTTTGCCTTAACTTCAATCAACTACAAGGCATACCAATATTTCCTCTATTAGAGATATCTATAATCTCGTGCCATAATAAATACCATATCCATAATGTCATCATGGGTAGCTATACTATGCCCTCGACATGGACAACGAGTCATGTGGAGCCTTGCTACATCTAATGTAGCACCACACTCACATGTGAGTCATGAAGATGAATATGGGTGGACCAAGCCAAGATAGAACCTCATCGAGATATAAAAGGTAGCTAGTGAGATCACTTGCTTCATTGATGTGTTTCCAATGAAATTGAATTTCCCTAAAATATGAGCATTTTTAGGATTATGATTTACGGGATTTATTCACTTTATTTTTTGGGGCATTCAAGAGAAAAAAAAGGGATGTGGCCCAATTAGTGAATATTGAGCATTATCATTACCGTGAACGTTTATGGAGATCCGGAATCCACGACAAATGAATAGTCAAGCGCAGCTGGGAGGTAATTACAACCTGTTGCGCTTTACGTGCCCTTTGGGACAGGTATTGAGTTGGCACAAAGCAAAAAGAGCAAAACATCTTCATGGCGAATGGGTCTTGGTAAAAGGTGCCATATGCTCTTCACTACATCTAGTGCTTCAGCTTCATTACCTCCAATAAGTGACGTCCACTAAGGGATGGATGGATCGTTGCGAATCGGCGGGTCTGGTTACGTACCAAGGCCGGGAAGCTGTATATATACATGGTTGGCGCTGCAAGGGAACGGCCAGGTTTTACCATCCGAACGACCCCAGGGCCCAGGTTCGTCTTCCCATCCATCCGACGGTCGTCCTTGTTCCAGTAAAAGTTACTTCTTCCGTTTACATCCGTCGGTTTCTCACTCACTTTCAGAAGACGAGACGAGTGCGTACGTGGTTGACGACCCGTCAACCCGAGCCCGAGACTATGCGCGCTTGGCAGAGGCGTAGTACATGGCCCTGTAGAGTACAGCATACCGTTTTGCGCCGTAGCAGCAGAAGACAGACGTATTGTAGTTTTTTGTGGCGTCGAGAGACAGACGTAGGGAGGGAGAGAGAGTATTGGGCCAGACGAAGAAAAGTCGGAAAGGAAGGAGTTGGGACTCGGAGCAGTCGCGACTTGGACTTGGGATGGGGGGTGGGGCAACATCATCATCATCATCATCGGCAGATCCGCACTGGCAGCGAGGGAGGCCACTGGGCAAGGGGCTTCATACATTTGTCTGAGGGACGGAGACTTGCTTCCTTTGCACTCCCTTTTGCTGGTCACATCTCCTCTCCTCTCCTCTCCTCTTCTCCGCTCCGCTCCGGCTCTGCTCCTGCTGCTTGGTCCTTCTCCTCCTTCCCTCCCTCCCTTCCGTCCCAACTTCCGGGACTTTGATTTGGCTTTCTTTGCGTGCATGTGTTTGCGAGATCGTCGTCTGCCTGATCTCTTCCTGCTCGAGTCCTTTTGACCTGCTACTGGGCGTGTGTCCCTGGGAGCACTGCCTCCGAGGCACAGCGTCACTTTTCGTCTAGGAAGAGCGAGAGAGAAAAGAAGAGCAGCAGCCCGAGTAGTTGGCGTAGTAGTGGTCGTCGGGACTCAGGAGCAGCTGCGCTGGGCTTGAGGAGGAAACGTTTGTTTAGTTGTTGCAATCCCGCTACTGTTGCCTGCTGGACGGACGGGACGGAGCGTGATTGTGTCCATCTTGTTGCCTAGTGGGCCTCGGTGTTGTTGATCTTTCGAGTATCGGAGAGCGGAGAAGGCAGAAGGGAGGCCACAGGACCGCGGTCGAGAGACAGAGACGGGAGGGAGGGAGAGGGACGGGGAGAGAGCGCGAGAGGAGGGACGAGGAGCTGAGATTCATTCGGGCGCAGGATAGAGCTGCTGCAGCGGCCCAGGCACGAGTTAAATACCACCGGGGGAAGAGCAGTGGAGGAAACGAGGTCGCCCGAGTTTGCCCCTTTGCATGTGTAGGGATAGTGGAAGAACACGATGGGGCTCTGGGAATCCTTTCTCAATTGGCTCCGCAGGTATTGTGCCCTCGAGCGACGATTGAATGAGTGAAACCCTTGTCTTGTTGTGCTCCCCTTGGAATGGTGAACCCTGTTCTGCGTTGGTGTTGTTCTCCGGCGCGTTTCGGAGGTCTCGAAGGTCTGAGTTTTCCGTGCGCACTCAAACCTTGCCGTGACCTTGCCTGACCTAGTTGCGTATTGGCTAGCAAGGATGACGGGCTGCATCATTGTGGTCGAGGGCTGGAATTTTTGGTTTTACGGGCTTAGTCTTTTTGCTTCGCGTACCGAGTGACGTGGAAGGGTGAAGGAACAGTTTGCATAAGTTGCCGTTTTGTATCCTCACTTTGGTGAAGTATGTGCTCAGAGATCACCTCTCCGTCGATGTGTACAGTTTTTGTCAGAGCAGTGAAAGAACTGCGGAATGCGATATTCCGGGGAAGAGATCGAGTGATTTCTGTTCGCAGTTTCATATATGCTCTCAGTGAACGTCACGATTGGATGTTTAAATATGTTGTTTCGCTCTCTCGCACTCTTGTAGATCAGCCACGACTTTCAAAAGCAGAGATTTGGAAGTTATGGGCACGCAACGTTCACTCGGATCTGTCCCTCCTACGACTTTGTTTGTCGGTCTGTTTGTTAAATTCCCGTTTAGAGTAGTCAGTCTTCACATTTGAATATATGTCGAGGAACAATTTTCTGCAGCAGGAATTGAATCTACGCAGTGTCTGCTTTGTGAGCCCTGAAATTCACAGAGTCGGTGTGTGATGTGCAAGCGTGACTAACTAGTGCACGCATCTCAAATCACATGCTTTGCGATTCGTAATTCGGGTCGTAATTACACTGGCCGAACTGTTCCTTTGGACTTGTTTCTTCTCAGTCGCGCTCGACGCTGACCTTGTCGCTTCCTTGGAATAGGATTGTCGAATTAACTTGGAAACCCATGTTTGCTGATTTACTCATCCTGAATTTCAAACAAGTAACCACATAAATCATCAGTCGGATCCAACCGATAGAGGGATGAATAAGTATTAGTATGGTACTATGCCAGTTACGGAACGAGTGTCCTTGATCTCGTCTGGAAGGAGGAAGCGGATATGAACTAAGTCAGACATGAAGTCAACCGGACATGTTTTTCCTAGTCATCTCTGTTTTCTGCGGTTCCTGTCAAGAGCTCTTGAATTCTGCGTGGCTTTCTATGCTTGATCTTTTCGGACTTTCCTTACTTTCCTGCTCAGATGGGTCGTTTCTGTCTGCGTTGTAGCTACATGCAAGTAAGCTGGCTATGGCTGTGACTGAGGTGTATAATATGTGCTGACTAAGAGAACATCCTAATGACATGTCTCGAATGTATGTCCCAAATAATGGAATATCTTGTTCCTAAGACACTCATAATTGTTTTTGGTGGTCTGCAGCTTGTTTTTCAAGCAGGAAATGGAGCTCTCGCTAATTGGGCTTCAAAATGCCGGGAAAACATCATTAGTCAATGTGATAGCGGTAAGCTGTGAAGTCATTTGCTCTTGTTGTTTCTAGAGATCCTCGTTAATATAACTGTATTAGTTTATAATTGAATGTCTAATTGTCGTATAGCATACTGTTTGCACTTAACCCTCGCCGTCTGTAGCAATTCCTCATTTGTAATGTGTGAACCTAAGTTGACTTACGTACGCTCCGTTTTGCCTCGATGTGCGTTGGACTAATCAGACCGGAGGCTACACCGAGGACATGATCCCTACGGTAAGGGAGTCTCAAACTCAGGAAAAAAAACTCCGATTTCTTCCTTTATAGTCCGAAGTGCGAAGACTAGGCAGCGAGCTTAAAGAGTTCTCTAATTGGATTTTACAAGCTAGATAATATCCTGTGCCAGTGTTTTCGACGTTGCATCTTAGACCCCATGTGGACGACACCACCTATGAAGTAAGGGATACATGCTGAGTATTAATTTGTTCACCCTTAAGCTTATGTCACTTGAGTGACGGCTGGTAGTCTGTATTCTAGGAGTATGACAACTAACGCGATAGAGCTTATCTCGTTACAGGTAGGGTTCAACATGCGCAAGGTCTCAAAGGGCAACGTAACTATCAAGTTGTGGGATCTTGGAGGCCAACCTCGTTTCCGTAGCATGTGGGAGCGTTACTGCAGAGGAGTGTCAGCCATCGTGTAAGTGCTTGATGCTGTCAATGTTTTGTTCATTCCTTTATCTAGCTTCTCTTTTTTTTAAAGGTTATGCCACTGCTTCGCTGATTTGGCTCTTTCGATATCGCAGTTACGTGGTTGATGCAGCCGATAGGGACACCATCTCTATATCTAAAAGTGAATTACATGATCTTCTAAGCAAGTCGTCACTCAATGGAATCCCGTTGCTGGTTCTGGGCAACAAGATTGATAAGCCAGAGGCTCTTTCCAAGCAGGCACTGTCTGAGCAGATGTAAGTTCCTGTGATATTGTGCTTTGATTGGCAAAAGTATCATGTGGATTTTGGAGGATCTTATATTTGTGCTTGACACGGAGCTCGATGAGCGAAAAGATTCATGTGTTTACTAAGATTTTGAATTTCATATGTGGGCAATCCAGGGGCTTGGCAAGTCTTGCCGACAGAGAGGTTTGCTGCTACACCATCTCATGCAAGAACAGTACAAATATCAACGACGTCATGGATTGGTTGATCAAGCACTCAAAAACCAAGAGCTGATCGGTGTATCAAAGAAGAGTCGGGGAGGTGAAACATAGGTGGTAGCTTTTTTTTTTCCACATTCTATAACTTTTCCGGATGTCTTAACCTGGAAGTAAGACGTGGCCGAAGTGTACTGTTTGCGAAGTCCGCAAATTTAGTAACGTGCAAAGCAGATTGCTGCACAAAATCTAGTTTTTTTGATTCGGAACTGTTGAATATCTGAGCATTTTGGCACTCTAGATGACATCTGCATTTGCCAATGTCGTCGATCTGAAGAGAACTTCGCAAGGGTTGTATTGATTGCATTGGGCAAGCGTGCCCAAATTCTTTCTAGTTTACAGGGCTGTAAGCTAGGCCTGTTTACACTGTCTTATGTCAGTGTTTGTTATTTCTACCTGTAATAATGTATTTTGCTCATCTGTGGATAACTTCTTTACCACAGTGCTCAGCTCCGTAGTGAGTGAGTGTCTTCTGCATCCCAGAGCGCGTGGATATTAGTGGGATTGCAGAGGAAGTAAATTCTACCCTCAACGGAGTTGTGGGTTTTCTGCTCCTTTGCTATAGTTTTTGTTGAACTCTCACATGGCCGCGGTTTTCCTCTTATGTCCGTGGATGTTCTCTTCTGTAAAATGCAGAGTTGTTATGTATGAAAGTTTTGGCTGGTTGCCAAGCAAAACTTTGGAAAGAAGCCAGTGTTGTGTATTGAGCAGCCGAAAGACCATAAGGCTGGAAGTGTCGTCTGTTTGGGTGTTGTCTACCTGTCAAGCATGTGTTGTAGCTGCTTTTGTGCATGATCTTCACCGTTTCGATCAACAACCGATTTCAGTAACTAGAAGGGACGAGATTTGTTGAGAAAATCAGCGGAAAGGTGTGAATGTCGAGTATTTATTTTAGAGTGCAATTTTTGTTTCCTTTGAATGGATGGGTTTAAGTGTTGAAGAAATCCGCCATTTTATGTTATCACTTATGCTCATTCTGCGTGTTTTGATAGAACTGGAGAATCAAAGATTTGACAGTTTGAGACGTTTATTCCTAAATCATTATGTATCTATAGTTTCGGGCGAGAACACCGGCTTGTTTGTTATTTTTGTACTTCAAACTCGTTTACCGTGACGAAGACCTTTGTACCATAGCTGATGCTGTGAAAAGTTTCAAAAGGCCGGGTTCTACCTTGTAAATAACGCAAGTCCTTTTCTTGCTGGAAAGAGGCGAGCAAACGAGGCGTTTCCTCACCAAGTATTTTGCGGAAGAAATTCTTCACCACTCTTAAGAAAATGGTTGACCTTGTTGGTAAAGACAAAGAACCCGACTTGATACTTCGCGTCTGTACCAGATAAGCTTGTCTACTCCTCATAACAAGGCTCAATCATATACTCATGCTCGCACTTCTTCGTTAGGGTCTGGACGTGTAGACACTTGGCCATGCGAGTAGAGAATACATTGTTAAGTACAGGGAGCAGGGAACAATTTCTGAGCATGCACTCACCGAGAATGTGCGTTATTTGGTATATGCAGTGCTCCACCGAGAAGAGCGACCTCGGACACACGAAGTGTTTCCGTTGCACGATTTTATCATTGAATCTGCACTAAGTTCGCATTCTTTGCGAGGTACTTTACTCATTACGGAGTGTGAAATCTTCGTTTTGAGATTTTCCGTTTTGTGACTTTAGGATGTTGTTGCTTTTAAACACGCCATTCGTCTCGTGTGCATTTAAAAAAGTGCAGAACCTCATACTCTTCATTAGTCACGAAAAATGATGTAATGTGTTTTTAATATTCAAAATGTGACCATCTTCTAATACAGTTAATTCTTTAGGTCTAGTCGATGGTATTTCCCGCTTTTTATTCCATGCGTTTCCTTTCCCCCGATTCTTAAGGTGAGTGTTGAGTTGCAAATGTATGTGCAGTCACACAAGGGCATCTTAACTACCGTAGTGCAATTTTGCATCTACAAATAATTCGAATATAGACTCCTGTTTGGTTTGAAACGCCACACTGTTTTGCCCTCCACAGACATGAAGAGTATTAGGATTGTATTTTTTGGAGCAATATTTTTTGGTGCAAATCCAAGGTTCGGACAGCTGCCAAATTTAGCGATGGATTTTAGCTAGGGTACAATTCCGCCTTCAATATATTATGATAGTAGTCTACACGAGTCATTTGCAAACACAGCTACTGGTTATGGTCAACTCGTGCAGTTTTATTGCTGCACGAGTTGACCACGAGGATAGAATCACGAATTTTTATTAACTGAAGTTAATAAAAAATCATGATTCTAATCTATAATTCAAGAAGTACATTATTAATATTTTGTAAGAATTCAAAACGTTTTATTACTATGGAAGAAATACCAAGCTTGTTAGGTGAAAAATTATTCAGTTACCAGTTAAAAAATGTTAATGATATAGTAGTGAACTAATATCTCTTTCTAATACCCTTGTATCATTAGTGTGTGATTCTAGAACACTCCGCTATATGAACTTGTCATACGTGTTACGGGTCGGTTGTGTGAGCCGCAAGTTACAGGAGGAAAAAAAAAGTTTCTTATATTAGTTATAATTATATGTGATGCCTTCGACGTGTGTGATCATCCTGTTATATTAACTAACCGACTCTCTTATGTTTATCGGCAGAGTTCTGTCTTTCGCTATAGGGTAGAGCTGTAACACCATAGTATGTATTTAAATAAATAATCTTTTGTTCTAGCTGGAAAAAGAATATATTTTAACCATCTGCGGAAAAATGAATGAAACAATGTGTAAAGAAAGTAGCTAATATGAGTTGAGGTGTGTCTAATTTTAATAAAAATGAGTGGAGCTACCGTTGGGAATATGCAGTTATTTGAGTTGTTAATAATGTCATCTCAAGCTCAAGGGTTCTGTCACATGGAGTCAGACCTTGTAAAAACACCAATTCAAGTAATAGCTTATTTTAACTCGTAAACCCTGGTGAGAGAGTGGAAGTTATTACACCTTAGTAACCTAAGAGGAGAACGCGACGGAAGGAGTATGAAAGTTGTATCTTGAATATGGGGTTTCAAAAAAACTTTCTAACGTTTCACAAGATTCTAATAATTTTTTTTATAAGTTAAGGGGAGAGACTTTTAGACATAAAACCTGTCCAGTAAGGTCTAAGATCAAGAAATTATTCCCATAAGACTTAATGCCATGTTCATAAATTTAAAAATCATTCTTTTGTCTCTATGATGAGTTTTGGGGTATTTGATCCTTCGGTTCTACTCCATATATTTCGTCTTCACTATGTGTTATCTCGTTGTAAAAACCTTTCGGTTTCTGAAAACAAGTTTTTATGAAAATCACTTCCGCGAGAGTTTGTTAAGGCTGTGTTGAAACTTCCTGATCTTTTTCTGGGGTACTTAAGGTTTAGCGCTACAATTGTTGTTGGAGATTTGCACTTTCTTTGCCTACGAAATAGTAATGGTTTCACCCTGGTTTCTTCGTCTAAACAAATTATGGGACTGGATTTTCCAACTCTACATAGTCCCCCTCGATTTTCATGTCCAAGTTGTGCAATTTTGCTTTATTCATTTGGCCCTCGAACTTCACATGCGGTGTACGGGGAACAGGGGAACAATGATGTGCAGAGGAGGCTACTAGAGATCTGGATTCAGAGTCTTCAGGGAAACTCACCGTCTAGACTCCGGACTGTCTGAAAACTCGTTTGAACTACTGTACAGGACAGAGAATGGCCTCCGGAATCAGTATGTCATCACCTCTGAAATCAGCTACGAAATACGAGCTAAGATAACATGTTTCCAGAAAAGTTGGAGTAAGTCAAACGTTGGAGGTTGGCATAAGAAGCAGGAATGGTTCCCACGAAGTCGTTATTCGACATGTCCAGGTACTCCAGATACTTGAGCTTGCCGATGGAGCTGGGAAGTCGTCCTTTGAGGAAGTTGTCGGAAAAGTCGATGCGCTTGGGATAGAATCCGAAACTCGTCACTTCGTCGGGGCCTATTCCGGCGAAAGTATCCGGCAAAGTCCCCCACAGCCGATTCTCCGAAAGGTCGAGGTACAGACATCCCACCAGCGACAGCGAGCCGGTGAAGAACGAAGCCGGAACCGGCCCGTAAAAATGGTTGTGGTGCAAGTCCAGCGCCATGACCAGGCTCCCGCGGCTGTTGTTCTTGAACGGATCGCTGGGCAGCGTTTGGTAGAAGTTGTTGTGAGAGACGTTGAGCTCTGTCATTTCCGCAAAGTCGAAGGCACTATGCGGCAAAGCCCCGTAGAACAAGTTGGCCGAGATGTCCAGCACCCGGATGGTGGACAACTTGAACAACCATTGCGGAAATTTGCCGCAGAATCGGTTCCCGGCCAGACGCAGCTCGGTTATTCTGTACTGCAAGGCGAACTGATCTGAGTAGTTGGCCGGCAGACGCCTGGTCTCTGTCAAGTCGTACAGCCGGTTGTGCGAAAGATCCACGCTGGCAATGGCCGCGTAATCCAGCGGGAAGCCGCCGGTGAAGCGATTGTGATGAGCAATTAGCGACGCCAAGTCCCTGCCCTGGTACCGGGGCAGAGGTCCAGAGAGGAAGTTGTACGACACGTCGATGACTATTTGGCCCAAAAACTGCTCGACCAGCGACTGGTTCGCTCTGACGTTGACGAACGGCTGCGGGAGCGCGCCGTAGAGGCGATTGTGGCTCAGATTGATGGTACAGAAGCTGAGGGCGGAGCACACGTTGCTGAGCGTGGGCGGAATTTCGCCGTAGAAGTTGTTGTGGTCGAGCGCCAGCTCGCCCATGCTCCGAGCGTTCGCCAGAGCAGCGGGGATTCGGCCTGACATCTGATTGAGGCCGAGCTGCAGCTCGAAGAGGGAGCTGAGACGTCCGAACTCCGGGGGGATGTTCCCGGTCAGTCTGTTATTTCTGAGCCTGATGGCGAGAATTTTGGCCATCTGCGATAGTTCTCGGGGAAGTTCATGATCGACCATGTTGTTGCTCAGCTCCAGGTACTCGAGGTTGGACAGATTGCCCAGAGACCTGGGCAGCGGTCCGGTGATGAGGTTGTCGTCCAAAGCCAGCGCTTTGATGCTGCTCAGACCGCCGATGGTGGATGGAAGTGGACCGGAGAGCAGGTTTCTGAGCAGTCCTAGGCCTTCGAGCTTGGTCAGTCTGTTCATACAATCAGGAAGCCTGCCCGTGAGAGAGTTTTGCTGGAAGCTCAATTGCACCAGTTTTGTAAGGTTGCAGATCGCCGCAGGAATTTGGCCTGTCAATCCCGTCTTCGGATCGTCGATGAAGCCGTTGACGATGATATTCAGCTGCTCGAGGTTCGTGAGCTTGTCGATGTCGGAAGGAATGGGTCCGTTGATGCCGCAGTTGTACAAAGACAAGGATTTGAGACCGGTTCGTTCTGTGAAAACCTTGGGCAACCGAGCGTTAATTGGAACCTCATTGAACATGACGGCTTTGAGTCCAGTCAGATTGGCGAATGCTTCCTGCCATAGGCCTGGTTTAGCTGGATTGGGAATCACGTTGCCCACAACCAAGCCGTCCACACGGTCTGGCCACTGACAAGTGATGCCCCTCCATAAGCAGCAGTTGGGAGAGTCGGCTGTCCAGTCCCGGAATGTGTCCGTGTTGTCTGGTCCAAGAAGAAATCCCTCCTTGAACTTCAGCAATGCCCGCTTATCAGCTTCGCGGCATTGTGCACCGTAGCAACTTCCAAATCCGGAAACGAGAAGAATGATCAGAGCAAGCCACGGCCAGCTCCTCCCCGTGGTCCCTCCTATCATATTGATTAACGGGATGAAAGAATTCTCACTCTCCTTCAGCCTTGTCTCAACCCAGTTGGGCCAGGCGACGGTTGCCAGTTACGGCACAAGTCAACTTCTCAGCCTCTCAAGCACCCATGATATGCTCTCGACTGCCAATAATATGGTACAGAATTTGCAAGGAGTTCAGACGGTCTTGCATCTGGTCGACTGAAATCCTCCAACGAATGCACTAAAATGCAAATGTCGATGTCTGCAATCTAAGCTGCAGTGAATGACTAAAAGGGGCTGAATCCTGTGTTAGCCTGTACCTTCACGCAGCCCTTTGTCTCTCTTTATAAGGTGATGAAGAAGGTAGAGTCTGACCCTTTCCACAGGACGTGCATTTATCCGAGGGATTGATGACAAAAGCTGGAAACAGCGGACTAAGAATTTGGTCGATCAGCAAGTCCGAAGGGCAGTTGCTTTCATACATTTCGACCTGAATCGGATAAGGAGATCCAGTGCAACATGCAGGTCATGGTGCAAATCAAAACGGGAGAGGTCCAGTGGGCCGGAAAGACGTGCTTCGTTATCAGAAGCCGAAAGCTGCGCTCGGTGACATTTGGACCCTTGATTGGAGAGTCCGTGAGTTTGGGGTCAATGCAAACACGCCCTATGCTAATGGGACAAACTTGGCACTGACCTCTTCACGACTGTACTGACTTCATTGGCACACTGACCGTGGGTTTCACCTTAGAACTAGCATCAATTTACGTTTGAAAGAGCGTAACTTAATACCGCATCCTGTGAAAGGGTTTGAATCATGAACGAGAAACAAACATTGAACTTGGGACCGGGACGCAACTGTACTGTGATCGGGGAGATGGAGAACATGTTGGACACAAGAACATGTTGTCTCCACTCTTGTCATTTAGCCATCTACATCGTAGAGTACAGTACTAGGATTGATATGGTTGTCCAGGACTCCAGTTCCTGAGGCAAATTGATCAGAGTTTAGAAGAAGGGCGAGAAGTCGTGCAGAGGTGCTTTTTCATCGACTTATCGCATGCAGCAAGCCAGTCCAAGTACAGAGCCTGTGCAGCACGCAAGAACAAGTACGGCACTAAGACCGGTACCACAAATCGAACCTTTCTTTTGGCCTGCGTGGGGACGAGTGATATCCGGGTTAGCAACCCTGCTTTCCCAAATTTCCGTACATCGATGAAGTTTTGGAATATTGCTTCGCTGACGCTCACCAGGCACAGTATGTCGTGTGCCTCAACCTTTTCATTCCCTCATGTAAAAGGATCTTGCAGTCTAGATCCAACAAGCTATGCAGAGAGGACTACAATACTAATGTTATAATTGCAAAACTGAACTGCAAAACATCGATTCACTTCAACCTGATTATTGATAGCGTAGACATTATTTTTCTCTTGAATTACCGATTCAGCTTCTTCTGTTTGTCCACTACGATTGCTGTTCAGTTTACATGTAGGAACTGGATGCAAGACGAAGTAGCCCACATTGCTACGGCGGCTACAAGCAGCTACAACTGTCCGGCTACATGCCTTCAAACCACCACCCATATTTTCTGCGGACCCGAATGAGAAACATCCGTGCGTCCCCAAGAGAGGGCAACAAGAATCGAGGATCCACCACTCAAGAAGTTGTCAGAACCCAATCGTGACGATGGTCATAGTAAGGACGAGCTGCCAAGGACAATAGGAATTGTTTTAATTCCAAACGGATAGATGGGCAGTTGATGATGGTGCTTCATGACGTTGTGATTCATGTATGGTGCAGGTTGTGAAACTCTTGGTATTATTTCCTTAGATGCGATGGATACGTCGGTGGGATATTTGTCCGGTACATCATAACCTCAGAGGGGGACGGTCGATAAAGAAAGTTTAGCTCAGTTGCCAAAGACTGCAGAGAACTAGTTATCTCACATAGCTTGAAGTCCATGGCCAGCAATACGTCGTGGAGAATTATGATCCACATCCAAGCCGCAGGACTCGTGATGGCTGTAAAGTGACTCACACGGCACCATCAAATAGATAGTGGAACGAGTTGAAAGGAAAAACTCACATCTCACGGGAGACAGGTCTCCCTGTGGAACATCTCCGTGCCATTGCCTGACTCTTTCTCCGACAGGGTCGTTGTCGGAAGTATACCGTTTGAGTCAACCTGTGCAGCTTGGATCAAGAGGTAAGGACGGACTTATTCAGCACGACAAGCATAAGCTACATCACAATCTAGGTCTAGAACTTCCGTCTTTGGTTTAACTTAGGTACTTCTGTCCTCTCAGTAACCCACAGTCACATAGTCAGATACAGCACCATGGCTACGTTTATAGGTTATCCTGGCCATGTAAGCAGAGTAGCATGTCAACGTAAGTTTTCGCGGCCACAGTCACAAGTAAGAGTGTGTGTGTGTGTGTGTGTATGATACTGTACTAACAAATTTGTCTGTATTTTATTGTTTTCACTAATTTTATAATCGAAAAAGAGCCCTTTACTAAACTTGCCATGGCCACTCTCGAGTCCATTCGATGCGTGCAGCGAGCAACAGTTAAAATTATCTCTAAATATTCTGGCGTTTATTATGGACTTATGATTCAAAATCTCAATAAACTTAATTAAGAGCCATGCAACTAGGAAGGCATTTCCGAGTTCCATGCTCGTGCAATTAAATATCACACCAATCATTCTGATGGCAGGGTCAGGGCACGAGCTGCAGTGATAACAATGACAGAAGTGGGTTAATTCAAAATGTGGAGTGTGCAAACTGATAGGCGTTAGAAGCCCGCTGAAGGATCTAAATTTTTGCTCTCAATATTTGGAACAATGACTAAACTCTAACTTGTGAATTTTGAGTCGTCAATCAATCTATTAATACATTTGTGGCAATCCTAGCAGCCAAAATTGCCACTCTAGAACTCCACTCTAAACTTCCTAGCGCAGTTAATGGATCGAGAGAATCTGTCGCAGAGTGGATGAGGATCGGCCTGCAGCTGTACTTCTGCGGATACATACTACTTCCAATCCAAATACCCCGCGCAGAAATATGCTCGGACCATTCGACAGCACCCCAATCAAGCGGATGACAGGGCCCGATATGAACCGATGGAAGTCCTTTGTACGCTGACGAGAAGTTGAATGGAGGGTGTTGAAGCCGCTCTCGAAACTAAATCTAAGTGTTGGAAGCACACTGAAGAGTCCGGTCTTTCTGGGTGGGAAACTCGGAAGAATGAATCAAATGGAACTTGGGTGAGAGGCCACTGCTTTCACTGCTGGTAGAGTTTTGAGGAGATATCCAACTTGCATCATTCACCTGCTCGTACGTATAACCAAGATCTTCTATTCGGAGGATATTCCTCACTTGGACCCTCCTCAAAACCGCATTCTCATCCCAGAGGAGAAACTCCGCACCGAGCCAATCTGGGTCAGACGGATCCCGATGATCACAGCCCAGCTCGTGCCAGACTTGCCAAAGCCGATCGACGTTGGCGTGGAAAGGGTAAAAGAGAGGGTCGGACGGCGCAGTGTGCGTGGGGAACAGCTTGCCTCCGATATAGCTGTGCACACTCACATGAAGCCACTTCTCCACCGTTCCACTGCCCAGTCCCGCGTGGAGAACTCGCGCAACTCCAGCTCTGTACTCCGTGCCGAAGAAGCTGCGAGTGCTATTACCCGCTCTGATCAAAGATCTATGCATAACCTGCCTGTTTCTGCGCACAGTTTCCTCCAGAGTCTTGTTCGCAAACGTGGAATCACTATCCCCTGCCGTCGTGTCCAGCGACAGGTCCACGGGCCGGGCTGCGTCGAATGCCCTGGGACTGCGACTTCCCTCGAATACGGAGGTCGCTGGCTGGTTGTAAATGGGTGGCACGAAGTGCCCAGGCTTATAACAGCCGCCGTGATCATCATCAGACGTTACACTCGCATTAGCACTAGTATTCGCCGGAGCGTCAGCGCTCAGGCCGTTGTCGAAATTCCAGAAGTGAAGACTGAATTCAGGGTCTTCGAGCAGCTTCTGCAATATTCTCTCGTGGAAGTAGAGAAAAAGTCGGTGCCACGGGAAGAACAGCCATGTGAAGTGAATGTCGATGTCCAGATCAGTCGAGCCGTCTTGGATGAAAGCCCCCGTTCCGTAAGCGCAATGAATGTCGTTTTGTCTCTTGAAAGAGCGTGGATCACTGTCTGGGAGAGCTCGCATCAAAGCGTACCCCCTCCGCAACTTTCTGGTGTACGTTTTGAGCTCCTTTCCTACCAGGCACTGCAAAGCCTTCCTGCGTCTCAGAGTTTTGGATGGATCACGCTTCGGGTTGAAATCTAGTATGGGCTCATCGATCTCTGTCGAATTCGGAGGGCAGCATTCAGTGGTCACGTCATACCATGAACCCCGCTGGCAGTTTCTGAACGTCTTCCTGGTGATAGTGATTGGAGCTGACTGAACAATTGCCAGTCTGAACACTAGTATGCAGCAAATCAGCACTTGATAACGGACCATATGCATCACTCGCCCTGTCGAAGTCATTGTGCTCAAATCATACCCTAGCTCTAGTACAGTGGTATCATATCACATGTATGATATTCGTTATCTATCTAATGTCATCGCCTTCGTGCAGGAGATGTGAGTGGATCACCATTTGGACATGTAGTGATATGTGTGGATCACTTTTACACGACTCTTCCGTTCCGCCTGCTTGATCGATGCTACTATACATCATATATTTTCAATGGCGTCGTCTCTCCTGCGTTTGATTCCCAAAACTCATGCTCTTGCCGGACCAATGCTCTGGGCCTCAATTGAAAACGTTTCGGGTGTCACTGCTAGTTGGCTTCGTTTGTATGTTTTCTTTTGACTCTTGAAAGGATCATATGTATGGTGACGAAGGTGTGACGTCGTACGGCTCTGTCTTCCCCATCGTTTGTGCACTTTTGTCTCGCATGTTTAGAGTATATGGAATTCGGCACCAGAAGTACAGTATATCTGAGCAGATGAGAGCGGAGTCTGGAGGCCAGTTCCGATCTATCTATATAGATGATATTTCTAGCATCCGGGTCTAGAATAAGTAGCACGAACTCCGGTTTGAAGGCCAGATGCAGTTTACATGTCCGACGACGTTCCACTCGTTTGGACTTTCATTTCATGGCTTTTCCCTTCAAGATCTGATTCCATTATCAGAGCCACGCCCTTGGGACTGGTCAACTAATGACAAGGAGAGTGTATGTAGAATCCTTTTGTTCTTGTAATCTAAATCGACGGGCCAGATATCATCCCCGGATTATGTTAAATTGATATAATTTAGTATTATAGATATGTATACAGTATTTGCGAGTAGAGGGGATTGGCAACAGTCCGCGGAGGTACCAACTTTGTAGCTACGACGGAACACGTTGTGGGTAAGCTGTGGAATTAATTGCACGCAAGGTCCATGCGATAAAATCGGACAAATGTGTGAACCCTTGATGAAGAAGGCTTCGAAATTTTCGCACTGAAAGATTTGGGACAGATTGCTCAAACATTGAGGACGAGTTTTAACGGTTTTGTTTATCTTACTGTAAGTTTATAACATCTTCTATCGGTGCCACTGGGTACAGCAGAGATGAAAACCATACATGAATCTCCCAGCTTATCCAATACAGCAACTGCAGTAGAAGATTTCCTTCTTTGAGGTGTCAGAGAAGAGCTGAAATAGCTCCAAGTACAATGAGCTTTGGGTCTGTGACCTGGACCTTGTGTTGAGAGTTCAAGTCGAACTTAGTGTGAAAATGACTTCGGGCCCAACATCAGCTCGATGCTTAGGTCGCTGCTGCTTATGCTAAATTTCGTATGGAGAGAAGAACATTATATTCCAGCGCTCGTAAGTTCCCCTGGCCATCAAGGGTGATGTCAATTCTGTTTCACAACTTGGGGTGCCGTGAAGTACCAGTGCCAAGTTCGGTGTAATGTGAAATCCATCTGAAATTAAGTTGAATTGTATGCGCGCGTATCAATGACCGAAGGCCGTGAGCTTGAAAGTTGTCTTGCTGCATCTGCACTTCATGGCAGCCTCAACACACGGGTCCCTCACTGTCGCCAAGGGCTCAGTGAAGTTCTTTGAATTTGCTCCAGATGATGCGTTCATCCACTTGCGGGAATCACCATGTCTTTAAGATGATTGGCTTATTTTCTTGGCCAAGTGTTTACAAGTTAATTATTATAGTTCTTCTCACAAGTCGAACTGTCTGAATCAAGCATGGACACATACTTGCTGATAAGTCCATATCTAATCCACGAGCTATTCCGAGTGACATGGATTAGCATATAAACATATGCTGAAGACTTCAGAGCCAGAATATAGTGATCGCCATTGTTCATGACGTTGAAGAAATGAGCACGTGGCCTTCTCTTCCGGAGTGAGATACTCTGTTTAGACGATCATATTGGATTGTGTTCGGTAACGTGGTCTGACATGTTTGTACTCGCTCCGTACTAACAGTACATGGTTGATCGATCTTGATGAAACTCTTCAAGCTCGATCTGTCTCCCCGCTCAAGCATGCAAGGCTACACGACGACTTCGGTTCTATACGAAGCACATACGATAGTGAGCGAAAAAGCTCATTGACAACGTTTCCTTCCGATTGAGTTCATTCTTGTAGTACGCGAGGTAAAACGTTTGATGTCGTTGCATCCGATTCTGGAATCTGTTTGGAATGACATGCCTTGCTTTCTTTCGGTGTGGTTTGCAGAACTATCCGAGCGTACCAAGTACAAAATATAAGAGCAGCAGGTATCCAAAGTGCCCAGCGCCAGTAGGTTTTCTGCGGTGACCGTCACAGAACGTTCATAGCAATGAAAGCGCAGATCGGATCACTGCATGCAGCACATGCTGAAGACGAATCTGAACCATGTACCAAGGACGCATGACGGTCACGTGCAACTCTCCAGTGTAATTTGATATCAATATTTTTCAGAAGGAAGATTACCACGATCATCTGAATTTCTAGCGTTTCGCAGCGATATATAGTTGAATGTACAGAAGATTTGGAGAGGTTCTGATATGTCAAATGCTTTTTAAGCAGTGATGGATGACCAGCGTGGGGTTATTCAGATCTAATACTGAGTCACTGTCCTGAGCACGGTTGAAGAGTCACTGCATCACAGAAATGCTCATAGTCTAAAGGGACCAGTAGGTCCCTTTAGAAGATTGCTGCACGATAACGATCTGCCACATAACTCGTCAAATACTGGTCGGAGTAAGAGCAAATTAACTCGGCCCTTTGTTTGCTCGGATCCGGAGTGTGAACTCACTGAACTACTGAAATGTAAACACAGAGAAGATTATGCCTTTTGTGAATTAACAGTACTGAGTGAAAAATTTTAAAAAACCAACATAGGTTAAACATCAAATCATATGTATGAATGTTATATATTTACATACGTGAAACAAAGGTGAACAATCATGTTCCTGTTGCACAAGGTTTTTTTTTTTTCTTCTTCTTCTTCTAGAATAGTATAAAATTACAAACATATAAAGGATTCTCTTTTTTACCCAATTGAATAACTTTTTTTCTCATATTAATTTGGAATAGGATCATATTTATTATTATTTTATCATTTAAAAATAATTTAATATTCCATGATTCATATTATAAGAAGAATCAAAATTTCAATTAAAATGATTTAAAATGGTGTTGCACGTAAATATAAAGTAGATTTTTATTTACGTGCAACACCATTTTATTCTTATTTGATTTTTCTGTAACTGGAAGTCTAATTCAAAAACCATAAATTTGATAATTAAAGAAAAATTTTACTAAACATAATTTATATTAATTTTTTAAATTTAAAATAATAATTAATAAAAATAATTTATTCAATAAAAAATTTATGCAGAAATCATTAGTCTTATCAAATCTATTTTAATGATTTTAAAATTCATTTTTTATGAGTATTGCAGTGATTATTCTTGTAATAAGATTAATATAAAAAAAATTTGTCACAAGAAAAAAAAATTTCACGAAAAAATATAATTATTTATATTTATTATATAGAATAAAATTATCTACTTTTTATATAAAGTAAAAAAAATTAAATCTGAATCATCAAATGTCATCCTCATACATATAGTCTTATTTATTTATTTATTTATACACACACACATAAATAAATAAATATATCCTATGTAAGGCATCTGAACTATATATTTATTTATTCCTTCATAGAATAAATGTTTCAAAGTTCTGTACTCATGATCATTATGAGACTGCAATGAATGAATATTGTATCACTCAAATTTGACTGAAATCTTTTTATAAAATTACAAATGTCTAGTGAAGTTTACTCTTGTGCCTATTTGAAGCTTTTCTACTAAACAGCTATAGCTGTTCTATATTTAATATGGTTGGATCGAATAAAGTTAAAGGAATAATATATGTTTGTGATGTTGTTTATTAAAATATTTAGAAGTAACTCTCCATTATATTCAATGGATACCAATATATAGAACAAAAATAAGCTTTTTTCGAATGGACACTTGTGCTTTCATTATGCTAAAGGATGGATGAAACAAATTATAGTGTTTGTAAGCCATTCCTTCTTTCTGGATTTGTATATGTGACAAGTTTGTATCGAGGTAAAAGACCTTTGCCTTGTTCAGGATGTGAAAATGGAATTTATGCAGTACCTTGATTGAAGCTGTGTTCATGGATGGTGCTTTTACAGCCTTTGAGCAAGCCTGTCATCACCGCCTGCAAAGGTAGCATGGTCTCATCGTCGGCCCATGCTGTAAAGTGAAGATATCATCCTTTTTTCTGCTGTTCTTTCACTCTCTTGTGCGCTTTTTTCCCATTTCTTAAAAAGCAGCCATACACTCTATTGAGGATTTTCTATTCAGGTTCCTTTCAGTTGTGTTAACAATGATAGTCAAAGTTGATGTATGCTGATAATACCCGATATAGTTGCTCCTCCATTTCAAAGCTTGAGCATGATATGCAAATGTTTCTCAAGCATAAGTTGATTTTTATGGACCTTAAACTCAATAAATTTATATTTTTCATCAAGATGTACAGATTATTCGCTATACATTTATTCAGAATTACTCTTCTTCTGTGGAAGTTGAAGAACACTCGCTCATTTCAGTGAAGGATTTGTTATCTTTTACTATTCGATCATCTGTATCATAAATGCATAACTTAATGAAATTCATTCAAAAACTTATTTACATAATCATTGTAAAAGAATGTGAATTTTGATCCATTTAAATAAGAAACCATATTTATCTCTTTTGTCATCAAAACTATTTCCTATTTTCCATTCTCATTGTTAACATTTCTTTCATGTAATTTATCCAATAATTAAAATTACATACACTTATTATATTATAGAAATTAATTAAACTTAAAATAAAAGAAGATTAAAATTCAAGGGAAAAATAATTCATATATTTATTATTCTGGAAACTAAGAATATTAAAATTGTATAATTTAGAAATTATTTAAAATCATAAAGAAGAAAAATGATTTAATTTTTTTGAACTAACTGCATCCAATTTTTTACGCCTGAGAAATCTGATATCTAATTATTCTAACAAAAGCCAAGTAATCTAGTTTTTTCCAACAATATAATGTGCTGATTTCTGCTGAAAATATCCAGTTGGCTAATATTTATATAAAATAGGTATTTTATGTTAATTTTATTTTAAAAAATCAAGACTAGCTTAGTTTTTCAACAATTATCAAAAAATTTATTTTATTTCAGAAATATTCGAAATAATCCCGTTTGATGATTGAGATATCCATATGATCAAAATCTGTTTATTTTTTATTTGAGAGGAACTTAAGATACTTATAGTTGTCCAAGTTATTAGGTTGTTAAGTTGTTACAATGAAATGTGCATAAATTTTTATTATTCTTACTTTTTCATTTCAACTTCAGCACTAAATTTTAACCTGTAAGGAGAATTTATAAAAAAGGATTAAAAAATTGTAAACCATTTCTATAATATTTTTATTCTCATGAAATTTTAAATTTTGAAAATTGATATCTATATTTATGTGAATTTTATTAAATGAAAAATAATATACTCATATATATATATTATTGATGAGGTACTTGGAAAAATAAGTGATTACTTATTCCCACTTGAAGATTGCAAAATAGTTATCAATTCTACTATTAAATATATTTTGTTAAATTTAATTTTATTCAGCTAGATAATAATTACAATATATGATTGATTTTAATGAAAGGATGTCCATGTTGAAACTAAAGCTCTAATTCATGAACTAGAAGTGTCAGCAATTTTGATCCATTTATCTCAACACAATCAGATTGATCGAGTTCGGACGTCTCGAGTATGCAACTTTTAAGGAAAATTCTCTCGAAAAATTTTAAATTTTCATGCACAACCTCACCAAAAGACAGACCATCAAGAATGTAGACATTCGATTGGGACACACTGAATAAATATTAAAATTCTGCTGCGAAAAATAAAACATGTGTACAACATACACTTGCATTATCCTGGTTGGTCTGTCCAGTCTTTCACCCAGTCATTTAGTTCACTAGTGGACTAAATGACTGGACCACTCGATAGTTCACACCAATGGCACATACATCTTTCCTATATTCAATCACAACGCACTGCTAATAACCTTCCTGCAGGATATCCTCATTACAACCTCAAATTTCATGCTCACTGTCCCATTTCTCAACCAAATTCCTCTTGATCGACAAACATCAGGAACTTAACCCATTTATTGTATGAATGACACTGAGCCCGCTTCTTAGAAGTTCTATCACTTTATCAAAGCAAAGAGAGCTCGTCGTAGGCCACATAGATACTGTTGGTCCTCGAGCCATGTTATGAACCTGTCTTTCATTCAACATCTTGATCTCAATGAATTGTATGATTGGTCTATAAAATTGTTTGCAGTCGAGTTTCTCTAAGTGGTTGCGAGTAGCCTAGCTGGATGCATTTATCGGGGGTTTGCAATTTTCTCAAACCTCTAGAATTGCAATATACCTATCAATTCCACTAAAAGAGAGTTCAGCACCTTGATCACAACAGTAATTCAAAAAAGCTATGGAAGTGCAGTTACTAGGTATGTTTAACTTACAAATGTTTTATATCTATATATCAAAAAATTTGCACATACAGAGGGTTAAGTACGGTACGTTGAGATTCTATTCATGAATGCATCTTTAGAAGTGCAAATGATTGCATTTGTAGAGGACTTTTACTCAGAAACTTGTCTGTTACGACTTGGGGAGTAAGGGCTCACTTACACCGATCCAAAATTTACAATATTGCACTTAGCTCGTGTATTTTTCCTAATAATAACACCCAGGTTTGTACTTCTCTATTGTAGACAGCATACAGTATTGCACTTAGAGAAAGTCGACTGGACTGGACTCTCGTCTTCATCCATCATTGGAACTTTTCTCCTCTGGCATTCCCGATAAGCAAATAATTACTGTATCGTTCAATTTCGTCAGAGTGTTCAAAGAGGACTCCTGTTCCATTAATGAAAAGCATACTAGACCAGTGCTCTTTTGACGTATGAATCTAAGACATCAGTTTCTTCGCCAACGAACTCCCACTCAACAACTCCGACGAGTGGACATATCTCTTAGAGTTGAGATATCATAAAGTCGGCAATAACATTTGGGAACTTTCTGGTTTTCCACGCATAGCGTTTCCACTGCAGAATAGACGTCTCATGGGCTTTTGAGGTTTCGTAATTGCACTGTGCACGGAAATGTGGAATCGATCATATTCTTTCCTCACATGTCAGCCAGAACATGCTATTGAATATTTCTCTCTCTCTCTCTCTCTCCATTATTATATTATATATTTTTTTATACACTGAGATCCATGACATTGGCTCGCGATATTAGTAACATGCATTTACAAAGTACCACTTGTAACATAATTGGTCATACATTATGCTTTCGAAAGTGATACTACCATGCACAGCTCACTTCCAAGTGAGTTGTGCATGGTAGTCAAATAAATTTCGACGGTAATGCTCGGCGTTCAAAGCTACAGTTAGGTGTGCATTCTACAAATGCACAGAACTGCTCAACCTTTATAGAGACCGTGAGAACCGGCCATTAACCTCGCCACGGAGGACCAAGAACGGAATTTACATGATTCCGCTAGTACGTCCACATACATGTGACCGAGTTAAGGTTCGGCAATGAAGACGTATGGCCTTTGTCGGAGAGTTGAATAATGCCATGCAAGAAGAGAGGAAGATGTGATTTCACGTTGACTGATTCGAACATTATTATAGACCATTCCAAATATTAAATAAGAGTATAAGGAGACTGTAATATAGCAAAAAAATGGGATGACCCACTCAAGTCTTTCAATGATGAAACCAAAAGGGTAGGAAGGGGTAACTCCAATTGCATTATGATATCTAATATATCTTAACTATCTAGATCAAATTATCTCTATATTATTTAGCATTTGAAGAATCATCACCATCATGTAGTGTAATGGATACACGTCGCTTAAGAAGTCTGCATCTATAGTTCTATATAATTCCAACCCTATAACTCTAACGCTAGAAGAACAAAGAGTTGATTTTGATGTATGCACTGTTGCTATCCAAGATTATTGGTGAATACCCATCTCATTAAGAGTCTATTGGTGGATATATGCCATAGAGTGTTCATTTGTATCATACTCTAGCCTCGGAATGTACGTTGAGTCATATGGACCCATGCATCTAATGGAGTACCACTCTCACAAGGGAGTAATAAGATGCATATTGATGTAGCAATCCAAAGGGGAAAGGTTATCGAAGTAGGATGTGTATCTATGTAGATGGTGTGAGGGTAGGATTAAACTATGCCCCAATAGTATCGCAATTCTAAGAAGGTAAGAAATAAGAGAAGAAGCTATACGCATTCTCCGTCATGTCCATGTGTATCTCACTCATTCTGTGTTGTTTAATTTCAAGCGCCAATTCCATCTTCGATCACGGCTTTCAAAGTCTAGACATAACCGTACCTCGCGTTACCCACACTTGTATTTTACCCACTCGTGCCTTTTATTCCATGCGTCTCCCTTCTCCACTCTATGCGTAATAGTCGGAGAAAGCATCGAAGTGACTCTGTGTGTGCTCTGTAAAGACACCTCCCTAGTATTCTGAAGGTTAATACTAATACTAATAATTTTTTCCATTACCCCAAAACTAACCCAACAGCTGGCATGGCATGTGGAAAGAACACTAACAGCACGGGCTCAATAAAAGTGAGTTGACTCCAAAAATATGGCTACTAACCTTAGTGTGGTTCAAACTAAATATGATTTAAGGTGTAGTGACAACTGACTGGACTGCTTTGGACAACACATCATCCTTTGGCACACCACATTCCACATTGGCATGCTCTCACTGTCCACCTGCCACTATTATTACACTCTTAACCACATAGGTGTTCAGATATATGCTTCTGCTGTTCTCAAAATCATGAGAAAGATTTCATCACTAATTATTTTTTCAATAATCAGTACTAGATTAACTTCAGAAAAAGGGAAAATCAATTGCTTTAGTGTGTATCCATAAACCTACAAATGATGAAATAAAGATAAACACTTTTATTGAGAACAATTTATTACGCAAACTAATTATGCGCCTTACAAAAACCAACATTTTATATTGTGCAGTTATTTTAACATTTATCCACTTCACATTGACGCATGTCAAAGTGTGCGAGAATGTATCAGAAATGGTCAAAATCAACAAGAATGCAATTTCATATCTGTGAATGGTGATGTGTCATGTATTTGTAATAGATGAAATAACAATATTTTTAATAAGAGAATAAATTGTTTGAAATATAATTTAAAAATAATATACACTAAAATAAAATACATATAATTTTTAATCATTGAAAGTAAATTAATGAAAATTCTGATTACAATAGAGGGTGTACACAGTAAAATAACAAAAGGGATGGGACGATCCAAGGATGGAATCAAACAAGTAACATGGAGCTAGGCCCTTGTACTCCATAAGGAAGATTACATTTTGTAACTCAGACATACAGCGCAGGTGTGAGAGTTCGAAGATTTTTGCCAGTATCGCGCTATGTCAGAGTTCACGGAAAGACATTTTATGTGGCAATGACCATGCGGGCGATTTCTCAGTCTCAAGTGCGAATGTGGTTAACTATGAGCTCATAGAATGGAAATGTCAAATGAGAAATACAGTGCTAGACCCTAAACCCACGGTCTCTAGAGGAAACAAAAGGAGACCACTTCTAAGGCTAGAAGTTCTTCGGTTCTCCTGGTTTTCTCTTGTTGCTCTTTGTCCACATCAGTTTGGAGTTGCCACATTAGGAGGCTGTGAGGTAGTATAGTTGGATATTAGAGCACTTCTAGATATCCATTCGGATTGGGTTGTCTTGCATGTGGACGTTGAGAACGCTTTTAACAGCGTATTACGTGCATCTATTTTTAGAGAGCTTAGAGAGGCTGGTGGACCACTATCAAGCCTCATTCCTTTCGTACGGTCTTTCTACGGTTCACATTCTTATCTATTTTATTTGCATGGCTTTTCCGAGAAGGGAGTCACAGTTCTACAGTCAGCCGCTGGCACTCGACAGGGAGATCCTTTGGAAGGACCCCTTTTTGTCATGGCTCATTATAGAGATCTTGTGTCTACTGCTTTAGCCGTGTCCGGTTGTGTGTTCCCCTCCTTAGCGGATGATACACACATTGTGGGCCTTGTAGACAACATTAGGTAGGCCTTTGATCACTTGACTACCGAGCTTCATCTTGTAGGCTTGAAAATCAAGGTGTCAAAGTGTAGGGCTTGGTCTCCTTTGGGCATCTTCAGCTTCCAGAGGGATGTATGATATCGATAGACAGCTTACGTATTCTAGGAGTGACAGTAGGATCTTAGGATTTTGTTTCACGCTACCTTGATGTTGCATTGGCCGAGGATATTTTGCATGTACACGACCTTCCTCTACTAGGGGATCCGCAGGTGACATTTGGTATACTATCATCTAGTATTGCTCGTCAACCCATCTACCTTCTTCGCATGGTCCCTCCTTCAGCTACATTCATATCACGTTTGACAGCCTTTGATAGGAAGATAATGGGCATCTTTGATGACATCATTGGATCAGGGATATTCGAGTGTGTGACTGGAGATTTGACAAGCAGATAGACATCTTTGCCAATTTCGTGTGGAGGGGTAGGCTTATTATCGTTGGAGGAGACGGCACCTATGGCATTCTTGGCGAGTTGGACGCTCGTTGCATCTTTATTATCTTCTCAATTTGTGATCGCAGATAGACCTATCTTGGAGATATATGTGAGGGACGTCGATAGGGGATCATTTCCCTTACAGGTATTATTACGACATCGAGAGATGCTTTACCACGAGAGGTATGACATGAGTTCCCATCTTTTTCCTCTTTGGCTACCGATTGGACTAGGGGTCTCCAGTCTATCTTGATGGACTGGCAATTTCAAGAGGCTCTACATTCACTCTCAGTGGATCCGGCCATTCCTCGTAGTACTAGAGCTCGTCTACACTCTTGCTCGGGCAAGGGTGCAGGCTCGTGGATCTTGGCTCGACCATGCATCAGGGCTTTCCGACTTGCACCAGCTACTTTCTCCACAACTATGAGGTTCCGTCTTGGCTTGATCCATCCATCTACATCTTCATTACTCACATGTGAGTGTGGTATCACTTTAGATGTTGCAGATGTTTATATGATTCGTTGTCCATTCGGAGGACAGAGGATAGCTACCCATGATGCCATTAGGGATGTGGTGTTTGCTATGGCGCGAGAGGGTGGATACCTCACATGGAGAGAGCGTTGGTATGCCTTGCAGTCGACTAGGGTTAGGGCAGACCTGTACTTGGTTCGGGAGGACCAGGTCATTGTGGCTGATGTGGTGGTTACCTATCCTACTAGAGACACAGTTTCAAAGGGGGTGATCACCCATCCTCCAGGATAGGCGGCGAGTGGAGCGGCAGCAGCCAAGGTCTCCAAGTATAGAGGTATGCAGAGAGGTCACCTCTTTGTTTCTCTAGCTTTGGAGTTATATGGAGCTATGGACACCGACTTCAACATGTTTGTGATGGAATGCGCGAGAGCCTACCATACTAGGCGACATGGGGTATCACTCTCTTTAGCTTACTGTATAGTCTATTTTAGGCAACGTGTTTCCATTGCTCTACAGAGAGCACTAGCTGGTGCAATCCATAGGAGAGAAATCACGTTAGGTGATGCTTGTTGGGATGCTCCTGTTGTTTGTAGACCTTTTGACTTGGATAGTTAAGATATCTTAGGTGATGTAGGATATATTTCCCTGTGTGATACTATTGGGGCCTAGCCCCTTGTTACCGGTTTGGTTCCTTCCTTGTACGCTTTGATGGGGTCTTCCCATCCCTTTTGTTATTATCCTGGATCTGACCAGTTTTCTCTTGTTATTTCCCTTCTGTTTGAGGTGCAGTGATGCACTTTTTGCGAATCCCAGTACTGTATTCCTCGTTGATGGGCCACTGCAGTCAAGAAAAAGGACCTCAAGCAGGAGCTATTATCAGTTTGCACGAAACAAAGGCCGGGCCATCGCCTTTTTGGCACAGGTCCTCGCCTTCGCCTTGTCCAAGATGTTTGCAGCTCAATCCGTTTGCAGCTAGGTTTGAGCTGCACTTTAGAAGAGAATTATGAATATCTCATGCCATTCGTTAGACCGTATTGTTCGTAAGTTCATTTATCTCATATCCAATGGTGCCCACGCTCGCACATCAAGCTAGACTGCACACGTACACAACAACTGTTTCTTTGTTATCCTTATAACACCCTGCATGAGTGTCCACGTGCCTTTCAGAAGCGTTGGCTCATACGCCCAAGAAGACTGTATATGTTATGAAATGATCATTCCTAGCCCCAACGTTGTTAACATGGAGCTAGTTCTAAAGAGACATTCAAAGGCCTTGTAGTGTGCTCGGTAACAGGACATTCAAAGATAATATGATATACTGAATCATGAGAAGCAAGTGAAGATGGGGTCTTCCCATCCGTTTTGTTATTTTACTGTGTCCTACACACAGTGAAGAATGTAAAATGGAGTTGGTAGAAAGTGAAATTGTGGAGTTTAATAGACGATGAATCCACAACCTACTCGATTAGGACTTTACATTTGAGTCTTCATTTGTCTCATTATTGTTTGGTCTGAGATACTCGACTCATGGGCTTTCCTAATCTCTTCGAATCGTAGTAATAAATGAAATCCACTTCTGGATCGAAGTACATGATAATGCGTGGTATAATGCAGCATCCTCCTGCCTATACGGTATTTTCTATCGATCGAATACACACAAAGTTCCATCCAATCACTTGAAGTGAAAGTTTACGCATCGTGCATGTACTTGAATAGCAGCTTCATTCGATGTGCAGGTGCTGAATCTCATCTGCTCTCAATCAAGAAGATCAGAAGTACCTGACAGCGTATTATGTGTTCACAGCATCAGCGTAAATTCGTACGAGAATATATCCAAAAGTAAAGTACAATCAACCGAGAAGCTGATTTCCAATGCCCATGACCCTGGAAAGCGCATTGGTCTTGAAAGCTTTCTATTCAATGGAGTATAGAGGACTGTACATAAGGCCTTTTCCATCACCTACATGTTTTGAATCTAGCATCTTTGGGAAGGAAAGGGTACATCAGTATCCAGTCGAGTGAAGGAAGAAAATGCCGCGGCCCAGTTTCATTTTAGCATCGGAGTCCAAAGTGCTCGATCCCACACCACACTGACGACACTAGAGCACTGCGCACTCAGACATTCTTGTGACAGGAAATGAAGCACAGCACATGCAGCATAGCATACCACAGATAGCTAGCGCGATGGTGATGTCCCCGGAGCTCTGTGGAGCAGCGATCATAACCGCTGTGTATGTGCTACTAATGTGCATGAGGTCTGTATGGATCGATTCGGTTCATTATCAGAAAGTTGCCGATCTGTACGAGGAAGACGACCAGAAACGGGGAAGACGGCCACCGCCTGTGCCTCCAGGAAGCCTCGGTCTACCATACATAGGAGACACAATCACGTACATGATAGCTTCACAGAATTCCGATTTGAGAAGCTATTTTGACAAGAAGGTAGAGAGATACGGGGATATCTTCAAAGTATCCCTGTTCGGTAGAACCACTGTGTTTCTGGATCTGATCGATGGAACCGATTTCTTGTTTACAAACGAGGGACAGGGTGAACTTAGTTTGCTCCGGTCATACTGGTCCAGGAGTATTAGAGTTTTGCTAGAAAGTAGCTCTTTGCCTTTCACAGAAGGTCCGACACACATAGTTCTGAAAAATCACTGGCAACGTAATTTCTTTGAGGGCAATGTAGTATCCCGATATGTCCAGACGATAGAGGAATTGGCTGTGAAACACGTTCGTGAGCACTGGCCGGGACAAACTGTAGAAAATGCTTCAGTGCTGGCACACGATGCAATATCACTCTACACTTTTGACGTACTCTGTGAGCTCTGTCTGGGAGTGGAGGATCCGACGTTAGTACAGAAGCTCAGACTGGATATTCAGGTTTACGCCGAAGGCTTTTTCTGTCTTCCACTGCGAGTTCCAGGATCCGGGTTCTATCGCGCGTGTGAAGCCAAGAAGCGCCTCACAACAACTCTTGAGCTTTTAATCCTGCAAAGAAGACATGAACTCCACGAAGGACGAGCTTCTCCGACTCACGACTTGTTATATGTTTTACTCACTCAGCCTGATGACACGGGCCACTTGTCCAGTGACCACGAAATCACAGCGCAGATGTTGTTGATCCTTTTCGCTGGTCAAAAGCCAACCGCGGACACGCTCACTCATATGATCGGGCTTATAGCTGCACACCCAGATGTTTATGCAAAGCTCATACGAGGTGAGCTGATGAACTTTCTAGCCACAGCTAGTGATAGTGTAATGTCTGCGGACCTCTATTCGATTGTTTTTTTGGATTCAGAATATCCACTTGACGATTCGTCGGCTCTAGTGTCGCCTAGAGTTTTCTGATTCAGGACATTCTGAATCAACTTTGCAGAGCATGCGGAGATTGCTTCTGTGAAGAAAGAAGCTGAGCTCCTTTCGAAGGATGATCTGTGCTCGATGAGGTATTCCTGGCGAGTACTTCAAGAAACTCTACGACTCTTTCCTGTCTCTGCAAACCTCTTCCGGGAGGCGGCAACTGCTTTTCAGTATAAGGGCTTCACTATAAAGAAGGGCTGGAAGGTAGTAGTTCTAAGAATGTGAATACGTATCCTGACTCCCTGCTGCACTCCAGTTACTGCATTCTGCCTGCACGGAAATGGCTGATAGATCTGATTAACTAACCACAAAATCGGTGATCGTGTATATCATGATAGATCACGCTCATATACTGGAGTCCCATGATTGCAAGTTTTCAAGTTCAGATCTGAGGTTCCATTTACTAGTATGCAGCCACCGTGACGCCATCTAAGATTCTTACCAAACCGAGGATTGAAGTAATTCTATCTGGCATGTGTGGATGTGCAGCTGGCTGCCTCAATAGCACGGGTTCGTTCTGAGCCCGAACTGTTCAGAGATCCGGATTCTTTTGATCCTTCAAGATTCGAAGACATCGATGGCGGGGCGCCACCCTACAGTCACTTTCCTTTCGGAGGGGGCCTACGAATGTGTCCTGGCAATGAGTTCGCGAAGCAGGTTATCTTTGTATTCTTACATCACCTCTTGAAGAACGCCCAGTGGAGTCCTGTAGATTCAGACCACAGGGTGGCGCCATCCTACACATCCGTACCTTCTCCAGTGAGCAGAATGCCGTTCAAAGTTACTAGATGTAAGTTATTTTAGACGCCCAACTTATTTAGATGTATAGGACAATGGCTCACAACAGATCGCATGGTAAGCGAGTCCGATGTATCGGCTTAAGGACAGTGCCTCTTGGCGAAGCTGAATTTTGGTTGCAATATTTCTTGACTCTAAGCTTGAATCGTAACTCTGTCTTCGGAGCCCAGTGGGTTTGCTCTTCATATAAACTTCCACGTAGTTGATCACGATGATCTGGCCATCTCTGCTGCATGTTCGTCTGTCGTGCTTTCCGATCATACTGCGTTAAGAAACTGACACTAACGGTAGTCATCCCATAATTTCTCTCTGAGATCAGCAAATTCGGTCAAGTTTTCTTTTTTCTAGTTCTTGCATTTGTGGAACTCTAAACCTTTATATTGTCCTAGTGCGTAAGTTTCCCGCAGCACCAGTACCCGTACCCGTACTAGTACGAATGCGACAACTTGCGTCATGGATTATGGAGTTTCTCGGTCAACTGAATTGTGAGGCTTGTGTACACAGAACTCTGTAATCTAAGAATTCTCATGCCAACTCGTAATGTTGCGAGGAAGGCTGAGCAATCTGTGGCATGATGATCAACATGCTTCCCATAATGATCACTATAGGAGTTCAGCTAGTCAGGGGAGCAGGGCAGAGGACACACTGCATGTCAGTATCCAACAGATGCGGGCCGTGACATGGTTGTCTCAGTGGTCTTCTCCCTGAAAACAAGGAATCAGTTCTTAATTCCATGAGGCCAGAGGATGGAGGATGAGTTCGGGAAGAAGTTTATACTTCTTCAGTTCCATTGTAGCAATCTGACGAAAGAATGTGTATCTGCATATGCTACTTTTCATCTAAGACTGAGATCGGTAAGCTGATTCTTGAAAATGTCATGACTATGACATTTCAAACCACCGAGATCATAGAGGTTTAGGTGTAAATTACTTCCTTGTTGGGCGAAAAAATGAGTTTCATTTATGGTAGACATTGCTATTGTGGAGCATGGTCTAGTCTGATGTGCTGCGTGTTCCAGTTGGATAGTGACTTCTGATATCAGCCATCTTGTGCTCTGTATTCATGAAAAGGTCACTCCGTTTGATAGATATATCCGGGCAGCGAATAACGCTCCCAAGAGTTGGGCTGTCAAGTAGGAGGCAAGAAAGCCTTCGACTGCACAGCATTATTCGAATGTTCACGAATTGGGTGCAAAGTAGACGTAAGAGCTGAAGTTTAGAGCCCCAATGACGGTGATGCCAATTCTAGTTTTAAGCTACCGCATATTTGTTTCATGGCTTTCAACTGAGACGCAGAACCGACGGGAAATCCCACGTTGATAGCATGTCGACTTCCAAGATAAAAGAGTTCTGTTTCCAAAAAGATTTGTATTAAGTATTGATCATTTTTGTTAAGTTGTAATCTCCTTGATTTTTGTATATGATATGTTTAAAAAATGATATATATGAATTACAAGACATGATCAAGTGTCATGAAAAATGTAAATATTTAAGAGAAATTTTCTATAAATAAGTTTTATATATATATATATATATATATATATATATATATTACATATTGTAAAGAAATCAACAAACATTATTAGGATTGGTTTTTATTTCAAATTTATTGATTAAAATATGACTATAAAATAATAATAATATAATCAAAGAATTTTCATCTAAATTTTTTATTGTATAAAAAGGTATACAAAATATTTCTACATTAATCTAAAAAATAATAATTTTAATTTTATTTACAATTAATTTTTATATTGCTATTTTTACTTGTGCCTGAAAACAGATTGGATGATTCAAGCATATTTTTCTAACTCTTTTGATGAATGAAATGATAAAGTTACATACTTAAAATACATATAATAATTTCAATCCAATATAAAAATTTAAAAATCTGTCATATAATGTGTAAGGAATTTGTGAATATTATATTGTGAATTCTGTATGAATTAGTTGTTGATACTTCTTTTCTTTTTTATAAAAATCATTTTCTCTATTTAACTAACGTGTGTTAAAAGCTACAAAATATTTTTTAAAAATTGCCCAATTTTTTCAAAAAAAAATTAATAATTTCTTTATTTTATGCTTTAAATATTTCTTTAAATATATTTTTATTATAAATTTCTATATAATTAATAAATCACATGTTGATCATATTTTATTATATCAACATAAAATAATACATTATTAAGATATTAAAATGTTTTTTATTGCATATAAAATGTCAATTTAATTTAATGTATATAATTCATAAAATAATCTTTCATATTTGAAAGAATATTATTCAGTATAATGAATCAAATATATTTTCCTTATTTAGTTCAGAAAATTACTCAATTTTCTATTATTTAAAAAATACAATAAAATACACATTTTACTATAATTTTTGTTAAATACTATAATAAAAGAAGCAACATTCGACGAAATAAGAATGTGCAATTAAATTTCAGTGAAGATTTACAAATCATAAAATGTGAAATGATTGTGAATTTGTGAATTTTCTTATACTTGTATTCACAAGCATCTATAATTGTATAAAGAAAATTTAACGGAACATATGAAATAAATCTCACCTCAAAAATACATTCAAACCTATTTTCATCTTAACAGATTTAATTTTTTATAGGATTTGAAATTTCATTTTATTGTGTTGAAATATATGAAACTTCGTTGATAATGATGTCAGTTGAAAACCGGTTATTCCTCAAAAACTCTTCATATTTTGTGATACTTCACGTATTTTGATCACTTTTTTCCCCATGTCTCCCTATTATGTGTATGATGTACTTTCCACCCAAAAAATGGATAATTCATTGGAATATCATCTAAATCTCGAGTTAGCAATATCACAAGTTATGTGGCTCACAGAATGTGTAATCTACATCAAACTAATGTGTGTGCACAGCAGAAAAAATATTAATCCTGACGGTATCGGTTATAGATATGACCTCCTTGAAATGTACCGGTACCTTAACATTCTTACAGGTGTGCCATAATATTTCATTGTTGTTCCAAACATAGAGATGTCAATTGAATTATCATCCAAACAAAACAACTAAAAGCAGTGATTTAACTTGACTGGAAAAGCAGAAGGTCTCCGAAAATTTTGGTGGATTTTGAGCAGGCCAAACCCGGCAAAACATGTGCACATCGCCAAAGTTTGTAGGTAGGAAGCGCATGCTGACCCCTTCCGTTCCTTTCGAGGGACGTACGGTGTACTAGCGAGACCCCGGTGGCCAGTACCCTTTCCAGGCCTACGGTGGGCTGGGAATTTCAGGCGTCTCTTGTTCGCAAGTGACATGTACAATTTACACTGGCTCCTAAATCACGTCGTAAATGGCGCTCGCTTAGCTTCTGCGGAGAGCGGGGGTGGAATGAGCGTGCGTTCGCATTCCTTCGCTGTGTCCAAGGGAAGAAGAAGCAGAAGCAGGAGCTCAGGAAGCGCTGCTCCGCTGGGTGTGCAGAGTGTTCGCGTGAGCGGTCGTCCGTCTGCCGGTCCGGTCCCCTCGAAGGCTCTGACCTCGGAGGGCGCCCCATACGCTTTTCGAATCTATCGAGCGCGAGGCGAGGTGAGGTTGTACTGGAGGAAGAGGGTTGGTGAGTCGGTGGGTTTGTGCGCTGCTTCTTTTGGCGCAAGATTTTTGCCGTGCTCTGGAGGGTTTTCTGTGGAGGCGATTGTTCTGCCCCGGAAGGACTGCGGTTCGATGGGGGAATCTTCGTCTCCCTCGTCTTCGAAGTCCGATGACGAGCACCATCGTGTTAAAGCTCGGCATCATCAGAAACGCAGACGCCGGGACCGACACGAGAAGCATGAGAAGCACGAGAAGAGGAATTTGGCGACGAATGAGGCCAGCATTAGCGGGCGCAGCAGCAGCTCGTCGGACGATAGTGATAGCGATCGCAAAAGTGATGCGGACAGTCTAAGTAGCGGTGGAAGAAGAGAAAAGAAAAGGCACGTCAAGCGCAAGCGTAGGTATAATATGGTCTGGTTTTGCATCTCCTCGAGCTTTTTTTTCTTACGTGATAATGGCAGAAGGAGGCTTATGTATCTGTTTGACTGATCGCTGGCCTCTGTCGATTGAATTTTGCTCGTTTTGCATGCTCATAATTCATTTTTTTCTCTGTGGTGTGGAGTCGAGTCTTTTACCTGGTGTGCTTCTCTGGATGAGAAATTCTGCGCCGTGGGGCGTTCTTTGCAGGACGTTGCTTGGATATTGCATAGTGAACACCAGTCATTGTCGACCTTGCTACTGTCCTGTTTGTTGTTTCATCTCAATGGTTTTGTTTCAAGTCGTCTGCCAGCCTCCTGTGGTTTTCATCTGCTAGGTGTATACTTGTGTTCATTCGGGGTTCAATTGTACCTTTCACTGGCGCTGTCGGCGTTCACATGACCGCGCCCACTTCAATGAGTTTTTACCAGTTTAAAGTTTAGGGTTTTTGATGCTATCTGTAGTCGTTTTAGTGAAGAGGGTCTTGAGTCGTCACTCCATCTATTATTTGATATTCTTGTATTTTATATGTTTTGCTTCTGGCGCATTACCTCATGTATTGATGAGAAGATGATTTGTGAAAGTATGTGATGCAGGGACGGAACTTCTAGTCAAGATAGCGACGTAGAAAATGAACGCCACAGGAAGCATCGGAGAAAGTCCCGAACGCATAAGAAGGTAGATCTGAGGTTTAACATGTTCTGTCACATACAGAGAAGCCCATGTGGATGAACTGTTCTTAAACAAATTCTAACTCTCTTTTCCCAACTCCAGGACAAGGACAAAGATAAACGAAGGGAGAAGAGTCACCGTCACAAGGAGAGGCGTCACAGGTCAAAAGAGGTAAGCCTCTCTGCCGACTTCACACCGGCAGGATAATATCCATTTGTATCTTTCT
Organism: Marchantia paleacea; assembly: GCA_014180765.2. Lineage (NCBI taxonomy): Eukaryota > Viridiplantae > Streptophyta > Marchantiopsida > Marchantiales > Marchantiaceae > Marchantia > Marchantia paleacea. The sequence continues at coordinate 2,490,796 of MUAA02000015.1, forward strand.
AGTATGCAGTGAAGCCTCTCTTATATAATTTTATTAGTAAGAGCCATTCGATCATTTTTTAACACCGTCACAGCTGTATGTTTGTTGACACATTATGGAATAGTTTAGATGCAAGAACTGGATTGTGGAGTGCAGAGCCGGTGTTATATGGTTTGTCGTATGTCGTTGTTGGGATTGTAGGGGTTTGTGATTTTTCTTTGAAACTTCTTATCCACCTCGTATACCTTCTTCCTGCCGAGAGGATGCTGTACCTGGTTCTGATATGTGTTTGATGCCTGCATGTGATTGGGCCCTTCCGAATTGGAGCTGCGGTCTGCAACCTCGTTACTGAACTATTGCATGGCTGGCTCGCTCTTGCTGGCCATCCTTCGGAACTCTGCCGTCGATGGCTTTGTCTGACTCGTTCGTGGCTTGTGCGTGTCATCCTGAGCTCTATGTAGAAGTCCAGCAAAGAAAGCAGTGGTCCCGTACAGCTCTCAAAGGTACACATCTATCAGGAAAGATTTAGGTTTGTAGTACGTAAGCCGAAGCCTAGGTAGGATGGTGGACTATTTCTTGATTCTGAAGTTCCTTTTCTTTAGTAGATTACACGATATGTTCTACAGCATTTTGGATGTGTAGTTAATCTGTCTTATCTGTTGTCAGTTCCTTGGAAGATCTAAAGACGACGGTGTCCGGCGCAGTGTTGTTTCCGGCAAGAAGGTATGCTGCAGGTGCTAGGTTGTTCAAATTATATGTGTAAACATGGACTAGACCGTGTAGATTTGCCGTCTGTGTGCTCAACCTATAGGTGAGGCGTCAGAGTCGGTCTTCAATGCTGCATTACATCTAGGACTTCGGCCCAAAAATGGTGTCGCAAGATGCCGGTGGGAAATAAAATATACTTACGCCTAGTGTTGAGTTTTTCAGATACAGATGAAGGTGGAAAAATCAAAGGAGGACAAACTAGCAGAAACCAATCGGAACGAACTTTTAAAGTTTTTGAATGCAAGTTATGATTGATATTCAAGGATTGAGGTCCACCTTTTCCCATACTGTGTATTACAGAACCCGTGTATGGACAGGGATTATGTGTAGTTTCTTCGTCCAGATCTACCGGCATCCACGCTGGTAGCGAATTAAGTTGTCTTTACAGCTCGATTTATACCATTTGCATTGTCACCTTTGTTCGAGAGAAAGCATCAAAAGGCCTGTGCCTTACGTTTTCTTCTCTGTAGGTCCAGTTGCCCTGTTGACCCTACTGATGCCCAGAAGTACTACCGCCCACATTCGGTTTGGGCGGTAATGTGAAGACTGCATATTAGCTCTCGCATTAAAGTGCTCCTCTGTCATTTGTTTAAAGGTGTTGAAGGTGGGAGTGTATAAGGCAGTTACAGACTTAGATGTGAAATTGTATGAGATTCAATTGTTGTGAAATTAGTTCGAGGTGATGCTAGGCCCTAGGGCCGTCGACATATATCCAACAAAATTTTGACAGAGAAGCATTGGTGATTAGTACCTGCTTGCACGTATCGTTATCATCATTTCGCAAGTTGTTACTCAGGTATAGGTCGTTGAATGAAGATCTCTGACACATGTTAAGTAGCTGCAAAGTTAGAATGCCGGAACAGCATCTAGCTTTCCAAAGAGGGCTAGTTGAATTTAATTTTCTCAGTTCTTGAAAGTTTGATAATGGAGTTTACTTTTTTAGTATATGCGCAAAGGAGACAGGTCATGGCCAAATTCCTCACCATGTGACCATGGAACTATGTGAGTTGATTTTCATGTATTGAAAACTGACTTTATTTTTAGTTGGGGAGGTGGTATATGAAAGCTTTGGAGTGACACATATCTTCTTGTATCTGCGAAGTTTTGCTTGGAGTTGCTGGTCGTTAACTTCAGTGGAAGCTCATCGAAGTCTCAATGGAGTGGTAAGGATATGAGCCACGCTCAAGGTTTGTCCGTGTCTCTAGCTCGTACCGTACTGAACTGTACTCGAGTAACCTTGGGGAAGTTCCAGTGCTAGTTTTATATTACGTCGGCGATGGACGCAGTGTATTCAACGTGTATCACAGTTTACTCCAGTGATCGACTTCAATAGTATGATTTTAAAAACCAAATGGTCTCATCAAACAATACAAATTGAATTGGTAAAAAAACCCATACAATCGGGATGTCAAAATTCTTAATTCCGGAGAATGTTGTCATTGGGAGGTAATTCTTGTATATGCCACATCTACTTAAAAAAAACTTGAATGACTCATGCTGATACTTGTTCATATTTGAAACTGGTGCCTTGTCTTTCCGAACAAGTTTGGAAATGATTTATGTTTGCAGAGGTGGTATGATACCGAAAACTAAGTATTATTGGATAATAAGCCTTTCATTATCTGTGGAATTTTATTTTCTTCCAACACACCATTTAAAAAGATGCTCTTTACTACTTGAAACTTTATTAATTTCATACAAATAGTTAAACTCTAATTTTAGTAGCAACAAAGAAGAATAGCAAATTAAATCAATCTACTATATGTCGATCAGTAAACAAAAGTAAGCGTGATATCTAGCAATATTGAGTAGATTGTTTTTCTTTTTTCATCCATGGATGTTAGAGTATAAGTGACATGAATAATGATGTCTTGATAGATTTTTATTTTATTCTTTATATATAACTCCATTTATGTTTTCAAAGGTTTTGTATATTAGAGCATATTAGAGATTGATTTCAGGTATATAGTTTATTTACTTTGTAGTTTATTTGTATTATTCGTAGAATTCAAAAACTTAGCTCTTGATCAGCAGTTCCGCCCTGCTTGTCTAGATCTAAGGAGTTATGGTAAATCTCCATACAAACCTGTAACCTTCGCCTGAGGTGATGTGCAGTCTTCATCGTGTACGGATTCATATGGTTGCATGAATTGTCCAATGGGATATTTCATTGTCAATTAGCCATATGTTAAGTACTAGTCGATTTTTTACAATGGATAAGTACATGAGAGCATTAGACCAATTGATATTGGTGAGATTTTATTGTGCCTTGTTATTAGTATTGTGGTATTTCAACATCATTCCTACTTGCAATATCATTTTTTTCATACTAGTTTAAAATCGGCACACCATGAGATTTTGAGACGGTATTTTTGAACATTATAGTACTCCTAGATATCTATTTGGATTGATTTTTTTGCATGAGGTGGATATTGAGAATGCTTTCAATAGTATTTCACATGCATTTATCCTTAGAGAGTTTAGATGCGCTCGTTAACCTTTTTCGAGACTCATTCTATTCGTATTGTACATTTACAATATACATTTTCTCTTTTCTATTAGCATAACTTTTCACATGAGGGAATCATTATTTTACAATCCGTTGTTAATACTCGACATGGAGATCTTTGAGAGGATCCATATTTACCATGGTTTATTATAGAGTTATTTATGTATATTGTTTGGTTGTGTCAGGTTGCGTGTTTCACTCCTTAGTGGATAATACACACATTGTGGGCCCTTTAGACCACATTAGGCAAACCTTTGATTACTTGACTACCAAGCTTTATCATGTAATTTTGAGAATAAAGGTATAAAAGTGTATAGCATGATCTCCTTTGCATATTCCTCTTCAGCTCCAACTTCTTTGAGAGGGAAGTATGACATCAATAGAAGGCTTATACATTCTTGGAGTGCCAATAAGATCTGAAGACTTTGTATCGCGCTTCCTAAACACAACACTTGTCTATGATGTATTACATTTATATGATCTCCTTCTACTAGAGGATTCACATGTGGCATTTGGTATACTCTTCTCTAATATTGCTCGTTGACCTATCTATCTATTACACGGTTCCTCCTTCATCTGCATTCCTATCATGCTTGATAGGAGGATCATGATTGTTTTTGGTTACATCATCAGACCATGGACCTTTGAGTGTGTGATATGAGATTTGGCATAAAAACATACTTTTTTGTTGATTTCATGTGGAGGGTAGGTTTATTATTGATTGACAAGATAACAACTATAGCGTTTTTTGCTAATTCGGCACTCTCTGCACCTATGTTATCCTCCGATATGTGATTGTAGATAGACTCATCTTTGAGTTGTATGTGAGGCACGTGGATCATTTTCCTAACATGTACTATTACGACAAACGAGTTTTTTGTCACAGAGTTTAGGGTTTAGGGTTTAGGGTTTAGAATATAGAATCTTGTCATTTTCCTCTTTGTCAACCGATTGGACTAGAACCCTTTAGTCTACATTGATGGACCGCCAATTTCAAGAGTCTATAAACTCTCTCTTGGTGGATTCAGCCATTCCTCGTGCTGCTAAGACTCGTCTACTCTTGCTCCAACAAGGATGCAAGCTCGTGGATCTTGACTCGATCATACATTAAAGCTTTTTGACTCGCACCAGCTATCTTTTCAACATCATGAGATTTCGCCTTGGCTTCGTCCACCCATTTGCATCTTCATTACTCACATGTGAGTGTGGTACTATTTTAGATGATGCATGCTCATATAAATCATTGCTTATTTGGAGAGCAGATTAACCATGATGTCATCATGGATGTGGTGTTTGCTATGGTACAAGAGGTTGGATAGCTCACATGGAGAGAGCTTTGATATTACTTGCAGTCGATTAGAGTTATGGTAGACATGTAATTGGTTTGGGAGGACCAGATTACTATTGCACACGTTGTGGTTACATATCCTACATGTGATAGAATTTTGGAGGGTGATTACCCATCCTCCTAGATGGGCGGCGAGTGAAGCACAAGTAGCCAAGGTCTCCAAGATATGGGTATGCAAAGTTGTTATCTCTTTGTTTCTCTAGCATTGGAGACATATGGAACTATGATAAGTAAGAGAGTGTGGGAGAGCCTACCTAACTATGGGACTCGAGATATCATTGTAGCATATGGTGTTGTCTATTTTAGGCAGCATGCATCCATTGCTCTATATAGAGCGCTAGTTGATGCAATCCATAAGAGAGCAATCGCGTTTGGTGATGCTTCTTCATATGGTCATGTAGTATGTAGATCATGTTTGATTTAGATAGTTAGGATATCTTATGTGCAATATTACATATTTCTCATTGTGATGTTATTGGGATGTAGCCCCATTCTATCCCTTTGGTTTCATCCTTGTAGGACTTAATGGGATCTTCCCGTCCTTTTTGCTATATTATTTGGTTCCCCGTTGTCTCAAGTCCCATCATGTCCAAATACAAGTTTTGTTCCCCTAGATACATAATTGGTACAAGGCACGTCCTAGGTAAATCTTAGGGTCTTAAATCTTTTCTACTCTCAAAACGTCCACAAGGACACTCCGCTCATAACCATAGCATAAAAGAGAGATTACAGTCAAGCCAAACCCACTTTGTGCTTCAAAGACTCCAAGTTCCCGCACTAGTTACTATCCATCATAGCCACACTCTCAAAGGCTCAACTTCGAAAACTGGCCTCCAAGGAGCCCTAATTCGAACTCTACCCCTTGAGCCCTAGGACCCCTAACGGCATTGTCGCCCTAACTAACGGTCCCCAAAGGCGAACGGCACTAACTGCACAACCGGCTCTAACTGATGTATCTGCTCCTGCAAATGCGCACCTACCTAACTAGAGATGCCACTACATAAGTCGTGACATGCCCTAAGTTTGTCCCAAGTTGATCCGAGGCTGTTCCTAGATTAGTTCAAGATGGATCTAGGAATGACCAAGGCAAATCCGGATATGGTCTCACGTTCGTTTGAGGTTTGTCAATTCGTCAAGAAAATATAAGGTTGTCCACATGCAAGGTTTGTTGTTGTTTCTATATGTGTGACTGATGCGAAGTTGGTACTATATGAGCTCCTTATGAGTGTCTCTTCCGGTCTGATGTTGACACAAGTCAAATCCGAGGTTCATTCCAAGCAAGTCCAAGGTTGATGCAAGATTGCACACGTTAGATCAAAGTCCATAAGAAGAGAAAAGTAATCTAAAAATTGAGAGCAAACATCAAAGACAAAAGTAAGTGCATATGTAAAGACAAAAGGAAAACAACAAAATAAATCACCAACATGAAAAACATAGCAAAACAAAATGAAAAGAGGTTATCATTTATTATAATTTACATTCAAGAATTTTTTAATTTATGTACAAAGTTTATTCATAGTGAGTAATTGCTTAACTGAAAAAATTCCACGAATTCAACTTTTGTTGTTGTGTTTTGTGATATCTAGTATACCTTTCAATATAACACATTCGACTAAAAAAAATTTAAAGCTTTTAAAAAAATTTCATAATACATGTGGCCAAATATGAATTAACCAAAACAAAAGAATGGAGATAGTCTAATGTACATAAATTTGCATAAATTTTTTATGAGAATTTTGAAAACAAAAGTGTAGAGTTTTTAAAAATCCTTGCTATTTGAAAAATAAATCAAATTTTCTTAAGCAATGTAAATGTATATATTGATGTATTGGCAAAGGCAAAATGTACATATTTTGTATCATGTGATTGTATTTGTATAAGTTGAGTTTTTTTTGTCAACAAATCAACTTTCTTTTTCTAGTATAATTTTGTAGATCTAATAAACCAAAAATTTAAAAAAATTATTCAAATATATTATTTGATGCAAATAAGATACTTTTTGGTTAAATTTGCTATATACAGAAAAAAAATTATATAAAATATATGATTAATTACTTAAAAATTATGTGTTAGTTGTGTGAGTACATTGATTATGTATTCTAAAAGAACATTAACCATTTTGATCATAGTTTGTTTTACATCATAGTATATATTATAATTATGTTTAAAATCAAACTTGTAAAATATATAAATATTTTTTGTAATAAAAATAAATTGTATCATTTTTTTAATAAAAAATTACTGGTATAAATTATTCAAATTTATGCTTAAGTGATAAGTATATGAAAAAAATTTCATAACCTCAATCAATTTAATGGTTATGAATATTTAGGTGGATTAATCTTTAGCAATTGCACTTTTGAATAAATTATTTCAACTTTAATATTTACTTTTAGTTTAGTTGAAGTGCATAAAAAAAACAAGTGAAATTGAAAAGATTAGATTTCTAATTTTGACAAAAAAGTATTATTTATTCAAATGAGTGTGCATTTAATGTAGCTAGTAACCAAAAAAACTTAAAAGATGCATGTTATGAAGTTCAAATTTCATTTGAAAATAGATGTCATGACGTCTTTATGACATTTGAAAAAATGATATTAGACCTATCATAATGGTTTCGGTTGCAATGCATTACACTTGATTGAAGTATTTTAGATTGGATCTTTAATGTTTAAATTAAATACATCATCATAGTAAAATTTTTATATCATCATCAAGATAAATAAATAATGTAGATATATTTAGATTAAAATTTCATGTATATTTTTCTAAAAAAATGGAAGTGCAAAAGGTTGGTTGCATTGAGATTGTAAGTTTCTGCACATGATGTAACAAAGATAGTTTTAAATCTAGTTTAAAAAAATAAAATATCATAATATTTTATCTTTAGAAAAATATTCGAGTACGACCATTAATTTTGATTCTTTAAAAAAAATCCATAAATTTTATTTTTGAATAGATAAATTCAAAATAATATTTACATGCTCCTTAGTGAGCTTGTTGAAGTATAGTTTATAAAATTATTATATTTTTTTGCAGAAATGGATTATGGATCCAAATGCAAAGATCATTTATTCCTCTTACTTCAAACCCTAGTTTTTAAATTTTGACTTATATGTTTTTTGAAGGATGAACAAATAATAAAGATGTTCTTCTTTAGTCTTCATGTAATTGTATATTCATGGATGTAAGATGTGGTTTAAAATCCATCTTGAAGCAAAACAAATCTAGATGTAAATAAATTAATAAGTCCACATAATGAATGAAAAAAGTGTTTGGCTATTGGATTTGTCATCACGTCTTTGGGTTGCACCCCAATTTGACTTCTCATACAAGCTTTATGAATATTTGAAAATATTAGATGAGAATTATAATGACATTGCTTGTAGTGTGCATTGTTTCTACATCAAGATCACAAATAATATGTTGATTAAAATATAATATAATATGATAGGCAAGATCGTAAAAATCTCCAAAGTTATATCCATGTAATTGAATCAAAAAAATTAAGTAATAAGAAATGGAATTAATATGATCATTCTTATTATTATTTGAAAAATCAAAATAATTTGATCTACTTGTCAAGTCATAGTATGATAATTTAAATGAATACATAGAATGCCAAAACTTGAAAATTTTAAAACACATTATGTCATAACTATCATTGCTCATCAACAGTAGAATTTTTATCAAAAACCACTTGATTTATAAGGCTTGCTAAAGATCCAAAAAAAAATCTTTTTTTTTTTAATTATTGGAGTCTAAGGGTATTGTATTCAAATACATTAAGCGATGTGAAACAAATGAATGACTTATGGAAAAAAAAACAGCCAAGAATTTGATTAATTTCTCTATATATAAATGAAAAATAAACCATGAATGTGATAAAGTAAAATTAAATGGAGCTATACATATTTCATATATTTTTTATTCATATTATGAATTTTTTAAATATTTAAATATACTTTATTTTATTGCAAAAATAAAATATTTTACTTTTATTAATTATAAAATAATTTCTTAAAATAGAATAAAATCTTAATATGGAATGAGTTTTGACCAGTTTTTTTTTTAAATGAAGATATTTTGAATACATCAAATTTTTTAACTTAGATTGTGGAGAAAAGATATTTCTATATAGTTGTTTATAAAAATTTATTTATTGAATATATGAGTGATAAATATTAAAATGCTATGGAACTAGTGGTGATTTTCAACACGTGGGTTCCAATCTATCATTATTTTTCATCAAAAGTAAACCATAAAAAATAAATTATTTTTAACTTTAGCAATGAGTATTAATCTCATGTAATGAACTCTTACATTCCATTTGTAGGTCTGTTCATACTAAATCAATTTCGAGTTATTATTTTGATTTTATATTTTAAAAAAATTATTATTTATATTATGGGTAAGTAATATGTTTAGATAATTACAAAAGCTCTAAGTTAGAATGTACATATTTTGGCCACATTATATGTTAACAAAACCACTTTTCATTTTCATTGGTTATGAAATTTGAATTAATGATGGCACTTGGGATAACTCTTTTAAGGTTTTGAGTAATTTTGGAAGTTTTTTGGGAATCATTTATAGATTGGCAGAGATTATTGGAAAGCTCACGATGAAAACTATAAGGTGGTTTGAAGATTTGATGAAATTGAGTAGACTATCAATCTTTTATGTTGATTTGAAATTAAAGAGTGAAATTCAAATCCTTGAGTGTACTTGGGAGAATTTTTAGGATCTTATGAATGATTTAAGGGATCAGATTAAGCTGTCATGTAATTATAACTCAATCTTGTGTTTAATTTGAATTCAATTGGAATAGTTTTGAGTATTGAATGATAATTAAAAGTTGGTTTACATTGTCAAAGTTGCACTAATATTTTTATTGTCACAAACTTAAAATAGTGATTACAACTTTTTTTTATTTCAAGGTTTTGATAAAAAAAAAATGTTGGTTGAAACTTGGATGATGAAAAATGTTCTTGTCAAATTTGAAAGCACTATGAGTAAAAGATTGAAATATTTGACAATTTTAATACACAAGAGTATACATATCACCAAGAATGAAAAATAAAAAAAATTCTCATGAAAATTTAAATGTATTTTGTTATTGTTTGTTGTTAGGATTAAAAGTTGTGTAAAAGATAAAATTCCTCATATATAAGATCAAATGTTTCTATTAAAAAATCTTGGATTTTAGGTTTCTTGATGGATGTTATGAAACTACATATAAGTATTTTGGCAAGATATCAATATTAATAACATTGTTATTTGAAGAAATGAAATTGAAAATGTACAAACATATAAAATAATTAAAATTCATAATTTAAAATTTTATTAAATTGATTTATTTAATAAAACTGAAATTTAATTAAAATTATATATTTAAATAATAAATAAATAAAAATTTATTTTAACAAATTGAAGTTTATAAAGTAATTGATGAAATACAAAATTGAGCAAATATCATGGAGATGTATTACAAAATGAAGTACATTAAGAAAAACTAATACTTGAGATTGAATGTTTTTAAATGTGTACTGATATGAGTTTTTGTTCATCTCAATCACTAGATGCAAAATTGTATCCATGGCATTATGGATAGTAAAATTTATGTCATGAAACTTCCTTTAATAATCTCTCAACCACTAGATTTATTGATTTAACTTCGATTGTTGATGTTACTTCAGCATTTACGCTAGAAAATTTGACTAATTCCTTTCTAAAGTGAGTTTCATGACCAAGCTACATTTACCTTCAGTTTATTAACCTGTTCTGATATTCTCACCTCACACTCAGAACTCATGGTTACGGTTGACACGCTTGGACAGGATGTTAGTACAGAAAATCCCAGGGTTAGAACTTTCTTGGACGTGAACCATTGATGATCTGTCAGCGTTCTCTCGGACACAATCATATCTTTGCAGACTCCTTGACGGACCTGTCCAACTGTGGCATCAAGGTCAGAATCTGCCTTAACCTCGTCTCAGACTCAGACTCGTCTGCTGCCGGATTCTCCTCATCCCTCACACACAAGAATCATGATAATAATGTCTCCACTGCGAGTCAGCGGAATTACGTTCGTCTGGCGAGAATTTGAGAGTCTCAAGGATGCTCTCATCTCGAAACGTCGCCCAGTGCCGTCATCTCATGTCGTGCCCTGCCTGCCTGCGCTTCTATGGCTCTTCCATGATCCATCTGACCTCAACGCTTTGCATTCGACTCTTCTCCGTCGGTACTCGATACAAAGGAACTCGTGCCTTGAATCGTCATCCGTATATTTGTAAGTCTATCGAAGCTTTGCTCCGGGAGCAGTACGATATCCATGTGCGCCATCGTTTTACTTGGCTTCCTCAGGATAATTCAGCCAACTCGAGCAACAAGCTAAAGCTGCAGGTGTACAAGTGTAAGGAGGTCAGAAAGATCGAAATCCGCTGTGCGTCGCCACCTTGGGCTCTAAACTAGCCGCGGGCTGCATCAACAAGATGATGAACCATTCCAGTAACTTCACGATTAGGTCGTCATCAATATTCCCCGAGCCAATCGATATTTGCAATTCGTGAAAAGCAAGACCGTCGAATTCCTCTCGAAAAATCACGTTGCTGCCAAGATGGACGTTGGGACCAATTTCACGCAACAATGTTGTTCCGGTCTGCAAAGACGCAGATGGCTCAATATAGCGTCGAGAAACGTCAGCCTTTCTCGCACACCGACTCTCTTCGCATTGGCTGGTGACGCCAGGACCAAGGACAGCAAGCGCAAGGCGATGATGGCCTCAGGCTGCAAAATCCCCCAAGGGCCTCAGACTTGCCGGAGAAGGCAATACATGTACGCCTGAACGCACGCAACTGGTAGCGCGGAATTCTCCAGCGAAATTGATGAGCCCGGAGACGGAAGATGTAGCGCAAATGGCAAGCGCTGAGGAGTCGCGAGAGCAGACGCAGGCGCAGGACGGGGAGGAGGAAGATGGCGCAGGAGGCCCGAAAGGCGGTGGCCCGAAGCGGAGAGTGTCATTCAAAGATGGGAACGGGAGCGGGAGGGCAGAGAATGACGATCCGGAGATGAGAGTGTTCCGCTTGAGGGTGTACTACTCGGAGGCGTGGATCGAGGGGGCCCTGAAGACATTCCCGCAGACCAAAGTGACGAGCATCACGTCGCGCACGCTGGCCAATCGCAGCAACTTCCTCAACAGCATCCGCAAGAAGCTCATGGCCGTGGGGGTGAATCCGCACACTCGCCTGACCCTCAGCGCCGTCCCTCCCGTGCCCGCGGACCGCGACTACAGCATCGCCCACTGGCTCCGCAAGTACCCCGGCGCGGCCATGATCGTCAGCCCCGAGGACGACTCCGACTCCCTCTACCGCCAGCTGCTCACTCTCAATGGCCAGCCCGTCGCTCGCAATCCTCTCTACCAGGTCGATCCCGACGATGCCCCCAAACCATTGATAATCCCGACAGTCGATAATCTCTCGAGCGCGAGCTCTTCTTCTTCGCCGCCATCGCGAATCCCTGCGACCGGCTCTGACTCTGGGCCCGGGGCGGTCGAAGGTAACGAGGGCGAGATGGGATGTGGAAGTGGTGATGGTAACGGTTCGGCTGCTGCAGCCGGGCCCACGGCCGAGGAAGCTTTGGCGGCGCGGCTGCGTCGAGAGCTGAGCGAGCTCGAGGACAAGTTTTTCATGGCGACGTGTCAGTTGGTGCGGTTGGAGAAGGCGGAGGCGTCCAAGGATCTGATGATCCAGATGCTGGACGAGAGGCTGGACGAGAGCAGCGGCCGACTGCAGGCGATGGAGAAGGCGGAAGCGATGAGGAGGCAGAGCTATTCAGCTCGACTGAAGGAGGTTTACAGGCGCATGTTCTTGGAGGCGGTGCGCTGCAGAGTGCGGTGCAAGATGAAGGCCCTGCTCCGCCCGAGTCCCATGGATCTCGTGGCAGCGCCCTACGACAAGGTGCTGGCCGCCTGCGATCAGATGAAAGACTTCCAGACGCACATGGGACTGACCTTCTCGGACTTGGAACTGACGGCCCAAGACACCTCGTCGCCGCAGCCTGTCCACGCCAGCGAGAGTATACATATCGGTGTGTATGCCGAGATGGTCTATGCCCAAGACGCTCGCCATTTTCCTGCATATCGCAACCTCTTCGTGTTCCTTTACAACCAAGATCCGCAGACGGTTCTGGACAACCTCATCAGCTGCTGGATTTGAAACAACTTGGTCCTTCTTGCACATGACTTCGAACGATTTTCCCTCACGTCTTGCGGTTGACGGCCTGGTTAAGAATGTCTATCCCACTCAAGTTCCCAAAGTCCCCGAGTCTTGTTGTAGAATCCACATTTTTGCCCCTATCAATCACAAACCGAATTTAGAGAAACATCTTTACCCCAAAGAAATCAACGAAAACTATGTGAGGAACGGTGAGCATGGATCAGATTGAGAGGAAGGATACCACCTTTCCTTCCATTGATCAAGTCCTCGTGATTCCATCACAGGTTTCCTCTGACTGCCCTTACGAAGGCTACATTGTGACATATCAAAGTTCCGAGTAACACACCGAGGATTGATTGATTGTCATCTAACGAAATGTTGTTATGCATGGCTGTTTACTGTCAGGGCAGCGTCCCGCCCACGGATCTGGTGGGAGATCCAGTGAACGAAAGTATGCCACTGGACTGTGCTGTACACAATTATCCACGATGGGTATCTGTAGTCCGGCTCACCGGAGACCTACGGTTTCGTCTTTGTTGACAATTGACAAGCTCAGTGAATATCGTTCTTCTCGGACCTGTGGTTTCACATTACACAACTGGCTGTCAACTCTCTAATCGACGGTGAACTATAAAGTGCATAAGAGCAAATCTATCCTACGAGCCGCTGAGGGCTTTGTTCCTATGTGCTGTACTTTTTCTCTGCTGTCCTTGAAGGTACCGTTAGAGCACAATTTTATATCTGCAAATATCTCTTTCCTCTACCAATCAGGTATTTTTCCCGCAAGATGAGTTTTGCAGTATAAATTATATGTAGAACAAGAGGTTGGCAACTACTTGCGTAAAGTTTTCATCACCCCTTCTTTAGAACACTGACTGTTGTATATTTTAGAATAGGAAGTTTATTTTTTACCCCAACATTTGAATGATAGCAGAAACATAATGTATTTTTGCAGAATGATTTGAATATGTTCTAAAAGTAGAATGTACGTGATAGCACGTCTAACACATGTTAGAAAATGCAAAGAGACTTGAAATACTTTGCATAATGAGTGATATGAAGAGGTTTCATGGTAGCAAACCTTACATTTTATTTTTTCAATAATACTTGAAAAAAAATTGTAATATACACTTGAAAGAAATGTAACTGAAATGAGGTAAAGAATTTAACTGAAATGGGATACAAATGAGCGGTAACATGAACACCCGATACATCTCATAAAAATTACAATGTTTATTTGCAAACCCGTTATGAAAGAATGTGAACTCTTTGAAGCCATCCCTAGCTAGTTCCAAGCCGACTTTAAACGAAGACCCGGGCGTGTCAATTAATCCTCTCACCTCAATTATTTTCAGTCTCTATTAAATTGAGATCAATTTGCGTTATCGTGCGCGCAGTCGTTTGATGTTTGTTATCTAATTCCACCAACTAGATTTGATTTATATCGAAATTAATTTTGTCAACAGCTTTGCAAATTCTGAGATTTGACATCAATCTGTACTAAATTGTCAGCAATTTGCGCTACTGGGGAGGCAGCCATTTTTTATGTTTCTTCTATTTTCAATATCTAGATTTGATTTGGAATGAGGTAGAAAACATAGGTTTGGGGTAAAAAAGCGCACATAGATTTAATCTCATGTTTACTGGACGTTGGTGGTGGAGAGCTTGAATTTATGGAGTGTGAGGTTCACATCCGCCCAACCCCCTAATTCACATAAGATTCAAACTTACACGCGTCCTAACAATTACACATTACATTAAAATTAACATACTGTGATGAATATCATAGTACACACGATTGGGTTGATTCCAACACATTCATGTGAGCGAGGATATTAAAATTATTTTGTTTAAGCTTCATGATTAGATTTACTGCGTTTATTTTATAGAAATTCCTTTTATATGTAACATAACCAAAAAAATTTAACATGAATTTCATAAACATTATTATAATTTACAGATATAATATTTATAAGTATAAACACTAAAATTCAAATTTTATTCAACAAGAAATGTAACATGTTAAGTTATATATATTCAATACATAACTAAAATATTAAATAAATTCAGTGTCATGTTGTGCATATCTATGAAAATATGATATGTTTTCATAGATATTTAGTAGACTGCCATCATTTCACAAGTAGAATGAAATTAATCAGTGCTGAAATCATAGCAAAAAATTTAAAATAATTCCTGATAAAATTACATCAAAAACCTTAAAACTCAAATTGATCCGCTGGAGTATAAATAAATAAATAAATAAATAAATATATATATATATATATATATATATATATATGGTACATAAAATGAAGCTTTTTTAATCTTAATCATTGTAAAACTATAATTGAGAAGTTATATGCATGCTATTATTGCAGTAAACAGTGACTGGTTTTACATGAAGCTTTTAGTTTTATATCATTCAATAAATAATAAGAATAAGCGTATTTATGAAGAAAATAATGTAAATTAACTAAGACATAAGTGAAAGATTCAAATTCAAGGCAAATAAACAAATATATGTCGCATCCACTGCATTAAATTTTACCTACTTTATAGCTCTATACTGTTTTACACAAATTGCATTCTCACATTTTGTACCTCCAAGTTGGGGTCATGCTGTTCTAATCTCTACACGTACTTTCCTTATATTACTTTCTAGTATGGATATGTTCAACCGACTCGAAATTAGTGTCCTGGCCACAGTATCATCAAATTAAACTTTAAATCTCTAGCATGGTTACCTTATTCCCTGTTGGATTGTTGGAGTTTTGATTTAACCATATGTGAATGTCCAGTGATATGTTTGTTTATAGATGTTCTCATTTTCGTTATATATGTTCGTATATGATCGGATGCTTTATCCGGGTGTATCTCCCGAATTGGATGAATCAGCACATATTTTCGACCAAGATTCACACATCGATATTAAAATAGGATCCGTTTTTTTAACAGGTAACCACTGCTCGACTCTTAAAAAATAATATTTTGTATTTTCATATAAACAAGTCGGTAATCTATTCTAGGTTCATCATCATTTATTTATTTCCAAACTCATAAAAATGATTCCTTTTCTTATTTTCATTATTGATATTCAAATGGATACTGGCTTTACAAAGATCAAAGGCATTGAGCATCTTAGTGGGAAATATCGGCAACCACCCATAACGCGGAGTTACCGATGGATTGTGTGTACAGAGACGTGTTAACATTCCCAACTCAGATGATTGCACCTGCTTGACTACTGCATCCAAATGACACAACTCACGAATGTACTAGGTATATTCTGATCTAATATTCTGAAAAAATGTTCTATTCTTCAACTATATTAGTGCCAAAGTCACACTATCGAGATGTCACGATTTCGTATTTAACGTTATCAACAATAATTTGTCTAAACAATATACATACTCAGTGCATCAATCTCAATCTACACCTTGGCGCATTCACAAAAAGTGGTGACGACCTACCTACAGACAAAGGCCATTCCGGCACAAGACCCTGGAATAGACATGGAGTCTGCCCTGGCCTCCCACTACCTAGGACTTATTCTCAGTTATTTCGGGTATGGCATCTCCGTACAGTGACCGAGCTTTCCTTTGACGCTTGTTCCACTTTTGAGGCGTGTACAGTATTTCCGTGTACCAAGTTCATGCTTAGCAGGAAGACAACGGCATCGATCCATAGTTTGCACAACCAGTTGTGCAATGTGAGGCGGCACGTTCGGTTGTTTCCGTATCATATTAGTGGCCAGATGGTATTCGCGGACTCGTGGTCCTACCGGAATATGACATCTTCGTCATTTTGCCACTGCAGCAAATGACGCTTACACTGGATGCACCTTACCGGCGGTGTGAGACAAGGGTTTGTGGAAAATAGAACATGGCAAATTCAGATGCTAGGGTTCAAGAAGCTACGGGTAGTAAATACACTACCCACGCTCAATTATAGTTTGGTTAATAATGGTTAATAAGATATTTTAAACAACTGGAGATCAACCATATAGGTTAGCACCCGACTGGTATCGCAGAGTCCAAACTTTGCGTCTAATGATGGTTGTGTTTAATAATTGGTATGTACAAAGTTCATGAAACAAAACATGGCCGGCATATCGCTTTCGTCACAAGAACCTGATCTTGAGGTTGCCGGACTCCTCCAGAGAACAATGAAGATACAGATACAACAGATGAATGTGCTATTTATAATCATCATTGACGAGACTCATCACCGTGGATGACGGTGGTATATTCTGACTCTATGGAAAAGTAAATCCAGTCCGGCACAGGTATAATGGCTAGGTACACCTTGACAATCAAGGGCAAAACCCTATCGATTCTTGCAGTTGCATATATGATCTAACGCTGTTGAGAGTAGAAAATACTCTACCCAGATAAGGGGACTCCCTTCCTTTTATCCAGTTATCCATTGCTAAACACTCTTTGAGCAGGAAAAAATCCAATTGAATGCAGACAAGCAACCCCTCCCTCCTAAAAGTGACTGAACAATCTCTTACGCGCCTATATTTTACAAAATGGTGGCTGCCAAGACACTGGTGATGGCTCTACCTCACATTTACAGCCAGACTGGGGACCTAAATAGGCAGGTGATACTTGACAATAATCCAATACTGGAAACCTGCTTTATCTACAAATCCAGGCTTCTCGCAACCCTGCGCGCCAGTGAAAAACAAAAGGTACAAATCATTAAGAATACATACACCGAAATCAGGAAAACCTCCGAAGTAAAATGAAAAGACAGACAAGTACATGAACCCTAGGTAGTGATGGGAAGGAAGTCCAACAATCCCATACGATATGGCTCCCTCAAGCCGACCACAACAAAGAAAAGGACAGTTGTTGAACACGACATCACGAGTTGAACATTCAGCATCCTTCATAATGGTGGACCATGTATTCCTGCTAGAATTAAAATTGGTAAGGTGACTGGAAAAGAGTAGAAGTACACAAATACAAGTTTTTACGAGCAGAAGCACAGAGAACTTAATCATCTCCGGAAGGAGGCCGTCATGTATCAAGATACTGTTCGAGTCGGGAAGAGTGCTAATATCAAAAATAGCTAGTAAGAAGATAACGATGGAGTACAAATGAAAGCTGCATTACACTAAAATTTGAAGAGAAAAATGTCAACAAAGCAACATCGACGTCATGATTAGTGAGAAGTAACCAGTGTAAGTGGAGATGGAAGACAAAAAGACCGCAAGATGTGTGAGAGTAGTATGTGCTTACGTCATGAACATAAAAGAATCCCACAACCGACGATCCACAATGATGGTTCGTGAGGCCAGGAAATTTCAACAATATAGGACTATACCTGCGAATTATGTATATACACAAACAAGATCTAACAACACCTTCACGATCTTGGATTGTCAATTATCATGACCAATAATTGGAAAGCAGTGGGGTCTAGAACAAATTCTGGCAGTAACCAAGACGGAACTACTAATTTCCTTCGAGATATTAGTGTTTAGTATAGCTATCCACCTGCATGAAGACCAAATGCATGACACGCGAGTGACAGGCCCAACAGTACACACAAAAGCTAACCAGATAGACGCCAATGGTTCGAAAGGCTCAAACCCAGAATCAAGTAGGAGGTGATTTGTAAAGGAGCCCAACTTTTTCATATCCAAGGTCGAACCGGCATACTAATCATGCTAAACTCAGAGAACGGTTGTTACCTCTCGGCATGGTAGACATCCCGCCCTGCAGGCATTGTATGTTGCGAGTAGGAACTCATGTCCGTACTGTATGAAGATTCTTCTACAAAATCCCAGCCATTGTGTTCTTTCCATTTCAGAATTTCCCTCACGTATTGGAAAGCCTCCAAAACCTTTTCTTGTTCCGTTGCCATCAGTTTGAAGGTGAACACCTTATACCCTCCATTCGCGAAAAGCTCCTTGTACTTGTGAACCACATACGTGTAAGCTTGTTGCGCCTGCCACTGTGGCGTCATCTGAGATGCTCCGACAGGTTTGAAGTCCGTAAACCATTCACAGGTGGTGAGGGGTACATCCTTGCAAAATTTGTCCTCAAAGAGGTCGTACTTGTTTAGTAGCAGTACAAAAGGCTTTTCACGGAGCACAGGGTGTTTGAGGACACTCTCAAAAAGTTCCGTTTGACGCAATTTACTCCGTAAAACTCCGTCAACGTCCGGACACACTTGATCGTAGTCACTGATTGCCACGCAGAAAATAACTGCATGGACATCTTCAAACATATCAAGCCACTTGCACCCTTCGGCCATTCCTTTACCCCCGACTTTAATAAGCTGGTACCTGTAGCGCAAACAGAACAAACGTAAGAATTAATATGGAGGGAGTTTGAAACGTCGAAAGAAAGCAGGGGAGTGGGATGAGCAAACCCCTGGCCACATTCACTTTAATTAGATTCACCAGGTGTAATATTCAATTGTAATAAATACAACATTCAAGCATGTTAGTAATTTGAACATTCCAACTCCGAACCTCGGTACAGAGATGCTACTGTAAGAAATATTGAACTTCACACAGTTTTCATGATAAAGAAAATTAGACTCGTGTTCTACTAAAGAAACAGATGTCCACACTGCACGATGAGTATAAAATGCATCACAGAAGAGACTTCCATCTTCCAAAAATCTGCTGTTCCATTCGATGTGATGACCCTAACGAAATTAAGTTTCAATTCATCGTCATTCAGTCACTGCATTCCCAAAGAAAGAAGGCGATCCAGTAACAGTCTTGTCATAAGCAAGATGCAAGCACCCTACCTTTCCGGTGACGAGCCCTCGACATCCTGATATGATGAAATTTTGTCATCCAAAGAGAACTCCACTTCAGCCAACCCTGATCCTTGTGCAAGCCCTTCGGCACGAATAATATCTAAAGGCGAAGGAACGTACTCGTTACTCGAGAACTCCGTCACCTGCATCCATCAAAAAACTAATATTCAAAGAAAAGAAAAAAAACACTGACAGTTATTTCACGACGCTTACCGACAATTTTCCCTTTGACAGAATAATTCCCTCAGGTTCTTCATTTAGATAAGATCAATCAACCAATGGCTTCGACAGATCGACATACATATCGAAATCACTGAATAACCTTACCTAAGAACCCGCAGTTTGATAAACCCGTCGAAACAGGCATCTCTTTGCAATCTCATGAGTCACTAGATTGGTAAGAACTCCATTCTCTGGCCGAGTAATTGGATGCTCAATTTATATAGTGTCAAAAATTCGAAGTAAAGAGTTAATATCTTTGCATAACAAAATACGTTCACGATTTTGCAGAATTATTACCTTGTCTAAAAAGTAGTCAGCATAATGTGGCAAAGCGCTGAGTTCATCCTTCCTCTTGTACGTGGCCTTGATGGCGGGATCTTTCCACAAGTCTACGACTAAAGACGCGTACTCATGGTTACTTGCAGTGCACACCGTCTCTAAGTCGCCCTCGGCCATAACGTCCAAAAACCAATCAGCTTTCATTTTCAGTTTCTCATCCAACGCATATATACTTCGCCGACCATCTGCAAAATGCAAGAGCTTCAGGTGTGAGCTCAAGGCCAGATACACTGGTAAAGGCGATCCTCTCTGCAGACTCGAAGGTGAAATAGTCACCACTTCAACGGATTCCTTGCGGTTTTGGAACGCCAAGGTGAAGACGCAATGACATAGTAGCCAATAGTCGTCACCTCAGAACCTCAACGGATATCCCAGGGACCAAGATGCAATGATACCGCATGGACCAGGTTGGAACAATCACGACTATTATATTAATCAATGTTAACTGTTGAAGGCCAAATACATCTACGGGTAGATGAAATTATCATCGTTAAACAGGAATCATTTTGTCTCACCCGAGTTCTTCCCGGGACCATAGCTTGTACTCTCCGCCAAGTCTTCGTCCTCCTCTTCAAAGCGTTCTCGACCTTCCAGGAGAATAATGGCGTAACGGTAGATATTGCATTGAATCATCGCTTTCATTTTCTGCCGTTCTTCCTCGTCAAACCCATCCTTAAACAGGAACTTTGTCTGTGGAAATAGACATTTCAAAAATGAGACCTACTCCATCGGCAATCGACAGTACTCATTAGTGTGTGCCTGTTACAGCCTGAACACCAAAGACCCGGTGTCCAGGCTGAGCGGTGCTACCGTCAAGACAAAAAGTTCTTGGAGAGGACGGCAGAGATTTAGGAACGAAAGGAGAGGGGACTAATTAAGAGTGCAGAAAGTCGATCTTAAAGTGAGATTTGTGAGATAAATTAGTGATTTATATTTTCAACACAGTAACTCCTTTACTAACTGATCCACCTGGTATACAAAAAGGACAAAAACCACAACTCGAGTTTCTGTTGGAATTCATGCATCTAAATTTCACATCGGTTGTTGCTTTCCTGTAGAGATCCTTGAGGAGAATTAGACTAAACTGAAGATATAAGCTACAGAACTATAAAAAACCTAGTGTGAGAACGTGGAACTCCGGGTCTTGTTAGCATTCGCATTAGAATCCTAACAGGTCATTCTAAAACAACTGCACGTGTACAGAGGTCCGACCTAAACAGAAACCAATAACAGATCCCAGGTTAGGTGATTTACTCTGCATTATGCTGTGACATACCTGCTTAAAAATCGTGCTCCGACCAGAGCCTTCGTGACCCAAAAGCAACAGTTTGTGTAGCTTGTTTTGTGTCAAATAATCTGGAACATATACGTCAGGAGAATCGCGTTGATCTTCCTTTGTGGCGCGAATATTTTGACCAGGGGTTGGTAACGAAAAGAAAGGATACAACAACCTGATTGATGTCTGTAGAAAACAATAAAAACACATCTTCAGGCCTCCCATTACACATATTTTAACACTGTCGATAATGCGACAGACAACTGGCACAGTGCAACAATCACCAAATATGAGAACTAAATACAAGTTGTACTTAGTTCTGTGGAGAAGAGCATAATGTATGGACGTGAATGCTGTATTCTCCAAACAAGCTAAAAGCCTCATGTGATGCTTTCCGAACTCCAATACTATCAGAAAAACATATTCAGTCGTCCATCACTGTCAATTCCACAAAATCAAACCTTGCCTTTTTCCAGATGTTCCCCTTTGCTTTTTTTTGGCCCTCCTCCACATAAGAACCCTCGTTATCGACCCACAGGTGCGTAGGTGGAGTGCAACGAAGTCCAGCAAACTGCTCTTCCCCAAAACAATGAACATCCACGTCAGCAAATTTTCCCCAAATCAGGCAATATTGCGATCTCAAGTTCGGACACATTGCAGAGGGTGATATACACCTTAAGAGTTGGACGTTGGAAGACAAGGTGCACCTCATTTCAATGCTTTGCCCTTTCTGTGAGTTGTGTCACCGGTTGTTGCAGGTGATCGACCTCTCCAACCACCGGATCACGCTCTGTTCTGCAATCTAAAATCTAGGAAACAGAGAGCTAGACATGACTTTCAGACTCAAA
Organism: Marchantia paleacea; assembly: GCA_014180765.2. NCBI lineage: Eukaryota > Viridiplantae > Streptophyta > Marchantiopsida > Marchantiales > Marchantiaceae > Marchantia > Marchantia paleacea. The sequence goes on from MUAA02000015.1 coordinate 2,513,087, forward strand.
ACTTCACAAGCAAACTCATCACTATGGATGATTCAATGAATAATGTACCCCAGTCTTGAACAAAAGTTGTACCTTCAGCATTTTCAGCTCCAGCTTGCCCAGTTCTCGATTATTCATGAAAACCTGAGTAGTACCCTTGCTGGCGTTCTCCTTCAAAATTCCGCCTACTTTTAAGTCGTGAGTGATGAGCTTGTCGGGCCTCTCTCCTTCCTGATTATTGCAGCACATATCATGCTCCTTAGAGTGATGAACGTGACATTTACTATCACAAAACCGAGACCAGCACCAAAATAGACTCGCGGATATAATTCACTAAAAGCTTCTTAAAATACAATCTAAATCAAAATTGAGAAACAAGCTCGAGTGGCAAAACGCTCTAACTGAAAGTGGACCACGAAATTCGACTTGCTAGGATCGGGATAAAACCCTGAGTCGACGGATCTCCACACCACGTAGCATTGGCGTCGAGCAACAAAAACATGGAAAGACACGATAAGATTTTGGAGTTAAGTTGCCATTCGGTGAGCTTGAGCATCAAGCTTGGCCAGTGTTTAGAAATAAGAACGTTCGACCTGGCTACGAGAAACTTCGTTTCGTGCATATCAGAATGAAGTAACTAGTTATTTGGATTGCTTATTCCTTATGAAGAGGACAATGGGGGCACAGGTCATGGTGGTGACTTTTCCATTACACTCAATAGGACTACTAACCAAAAGAAGTTCAGTGCTTTATAGGTGGGTGTTCACGTCCCTGATAACACATCCATCAACTAGTAAAACGATCTAGTTTTAGTCCTGATTGAATCTCCTGTTGAAGTAAATATTGGTGTACGTGCAAGATACAACATGTTTCTGAAGTTAGGCGTGCACTTTCGTCTTGAATGTACACGATGTATACTGTACAAAGGCAAGCTACACAAGGTGCGGGTATTAAGTATCTGCGACGAACCCCGAAATTAGGATCCAGGTAAAATTGAATGATCCGAATGATAAGAGCTAGGTTGATCATGAGGATGGATACGACATGCAAAGCTACGATCTCTTCCACAGCTTGAAAAAAACACCTCCCCATACATGCATTGCCCACGTCAGAATATATATCTCACCTTTCCCCAAAGCCCTGATTGTTTATCGTACCAATATTTCCCGGGCTTCAGCTTTTGAGGAGGATTTGGGCACCCAAGAAGGACAGACAATTCCTCCGCGCTTAATTGTCGCCCATTTACCCACAGCTGATCGGGTTTCAGCTGATTGGCAGCACACTCTTTCTCTGCCTTCATAATCTGCTGCACTTCTTGTGGACTTAGCAGCCGATTCAAAAGCCTCGATGGTTTTCCGATGGACGCCCTCCGTGTATCATCAACAGGCTTTCCGATGCAGTGCTTGCATTTGCGACCCTCAGGCATGGACTCCATTGCTGTGAGAATACAGTTGTAGCAGTACTTGGCATTGCATACCAAGCAGGACTCCTTGTCCGTGGTTAACCAGTGACCTTTCCCACATAGCCAGCATTCCCCCTTTCGTCTTTGCTGTGGAATGACATCCGTTTCACCGTAGTTCAAATTACTGCTCTGAGAACCAGCACAATTCATGTGTTCAATCCCTGACATGGACGCCGATCCTAGCTTGTGAGTAACTTCGCGGATGGAATCGTCATCTTTATAGCCTTTCGACGACCTCTTAAACAGAAAGGGTTCTGACTTACTCGGAGTGATCGTCGGTTCTGTACCACCAGTTCGAAAAGAGTGGGAGAAAGAGTAGCCTTTTGACTGAAAATCATCGTCCAGAGAATTTCTTCGGTTTCGAGTTACTGTCGGCCCTGCTTCGGGCGACGTGCTGCCTGTAAGCCTGATATCCCCATACCTTTGATCCGAGGCAATTTGTGGCACTTCGGAGTTACTCTGTCGATCCAAGTGACGATTCCTGGGAGGCCTCTTCAGACGAGGACTCTCGGCACCTGTTTCCGAGGCAATATTAATCGGGGTAAAGAAAGAACCGGTTGCTCCCGTATCCGGAGAAGGGACTGTCAACCCGGGTACATTTCTCCTGCTTCTGGCGGGAGAGGGTGGAGCAACGGATATTGAAGAAGAGAAAGCTTCATCAGAGGACGAGGACCTCACTGCCGTCAAGTCCAGGGGATTCACCTTGGGAACTACATGATTGATTGGAGGACCTCTGTACTCCAGAGCAAAAGAAATGTCCAACTCAGTACTGTCCAAATCTCCAAGACCTAGAGGCAGTACAGCACTCAGCTGACTTTCATCATCGTCCAAATTTCCATATCCACTAATTTGCTGCTGCTGCTTCAGCTTTTGCACGACCGCAGAAAGATCTCGACTGGAATCGCTCCCGGTTATCTCGCTGCTGCTGCGGGCAGGATTCCTGCTGTCCTCGAATAAAAGTTTGCTGCTGACGTTGTGAGGTATGTACATCGCGAAAGAAGGATTGCGTTGGACTAACCCTTGGACAGGCGTTTCCCTGACTCCATTTTCGACAACGGGCGTGTCTTCGACGGGTAATATTCTGGAGCTCCATTTCAGAGGTGAGCCTGGCCTCAGAGGTTCGGGTGAAGAAGGGCTCTGAAGAACAACCGGAAACTGCAGCTCAGAAGCAGATCCCACGGAAGAACTGGGAGTACTGCCCCTGGAAGAAGAAAAGGCGAATCCTCCAGGGGTTCTTCTCCTCGACTTGGGACTTTTCGTCGGCGACAGGGTAGAGTTCCCGTTGCTGCCAGTACTGAAAACATGCATTGCATCATTCTTATCTCTGGTCTGTAAGCGAAGGCCTCTCGGAGATCGTGGGAGCCCGGAATCGTCAGTGCCTGCATATGCTTCACCTCCTGCTCCAGCTACTGTATTGTCAGCGTGTGCTACCACCGTCCGCTTTATGTATGCGCCAGGAGTCGCAGGAGGTGATTCGGACTCCGTGCTCAAGGCTGAGGTAGGAAAGCTAAACTCTTCTTGAGGTTGCGGTTGCAAAGACTTCAACATTCTGCTCAAACTTAAGGCTTCTGCTTCCAGAGGACGTAGCTCCGATTCCGACAGAGTCTCCGCAGAATCTCTGTACCTATCATTATCTCGACCTAGCTGCTGTTGCTGTGCTTGGGATGCTCCAAAAATCTGCGGAGGATTGGGGAAGAGGCGAACCACCAGACCAGACTCTCGACCTTTCGAGGCTTTTTCCCATCGTGAATTTTCCGGGTACTGAAAAGGGCCCTGTGAATCCTCGCATGCCTGTGCACCAAACCTCTCGTCCGCCGTCGTATCCGTGGCCTGACTAAGCTCGGGGCCAGGCCTGTCTGTTCCAGATCCTGACGATGAAGAGACCATTTCTCATCCTTAGCGCCCGCCAAATATTTGATGAACAAACCACTGTACTGTACCTAAGTCATATATCAGAGACCTCCCCGAGGCTCATAGCCACATTGGTCGACAGTGGCAAACGAAGATCACTCAACGAGGACGACTGTACCAAAGGACGAAACCCGCACAGATTGAAGCGCACCGGAATCAGCACACACTACTACACGCACACTGGCTACCAACAAAATCGAGCTGGCAATGACACAACCAACCACCCCAGCCACAGCCAACCGCGAGTGCACCCGACCGCATCGAGCAGACAGCAAGGAACCACGGAAGGACGGGAAGGAGGGACAGAACCGACCGAGAGCGAGAAGTAGTAGTAGAAGAAGAAGTAAATAGATGTCGTGCCACAGTACCTCGGCTGCTCTTGCTGCTGGTGCTGCGCGGAGGCAAATTGGAAAAGGTCCTCTTGCTGCACGCGCCTGCTACGACACCACCAGGTCCTCTGAACGACACCCACGACCTCGTGCGCCAAATTCCTCCTGGACGACATGCTTCAAACCGCGTTGGCGAGCCTTTTTTGTAAACAGCAGGAGATGCACAGAACCCCCCGCGCCTCGGGCACTCTACGCGCCTGCCCCGCGCTCCCTCCCTCCCGATCCCCCGCTCTCCCTGCCCTGCCCAGCCCAGCCAGCTGCTGCACCCCCGCTCCTCTCTCCCTTCCCTGACTTTGGCTATGGCGCTCCCTTCCCCATCCGCCTCCCCAGCCCCCAGGGGAGTTCCTTGAGCAACATCAGCGAACGCTGCCTCAGCATATCATCAAGCTCAGGCTCAAGCTCCTCCCTTCCGTGCACTGACTTCTGCTACTACTCCTACGCACCGGCAACATCACCTCCTCCTCCACACCATCCGCTTGCCTTCCCTTTGTCTCCGTCTCTCTCGCTCTGAAGAAGACGACGAAGCAGAAAAGTGGAGAACGAGCGGAGCGAGGCGAGAGGCGAACGTCGAACGTTACGACCGGCACAGACGAAAGAGCGAGACTAGAGGCAGAAAGTCGCGATTCGCGAGTACAGGAGAGCACTCTCCGTTGACCCGGTCGTCGTAACCTAGGTTAGCAGAGCCTAGCTAGTGGGGCTACCCACCGTCTTGGCCAAAGCTCGACCGAAGCTGGTTACAGAGTAATTTTGTTCAAACACCGGCGATCCGCGTCACTGACGTAATGGTCGTCAACTTTGCCTGGTCTTGACCACGAGCAATGTCCAGAGCCCCCGGGTTCCTGGAAAGTCACCCCACGCCGTCAGATTTACATATCGACGGTCATCGGCCTGCGAAAACCCCGCTAAATTGCAACTCTATCCACATTCCGTTCGTCTCTAGCCATGCTGGAAGATCTCAGTCCCCGACCTTCGGATTCTCATGCCGACGGCTGCGATCGCTGTAGAAAAGTCATGGCAGAGGAGCACCGAGCTCATGAGTACAGTTCATGTACAGGCTTGAAGATCGGACGCCGGAGCGCGCATTCCGACTTCGGACTCCGCGGTACAGGGCGACTGGAGAATTATAACCTTGTCCTTCGGGTCTGATACGACCTTGTCCCCAGCGCCTACTGTACGATGCCACTGTCCACTTTTCGCTGTTCGCTGCTCTCATCTAGCGGACGCCGGACTCTCGGTAAAATACTCGACTTCGCTAGTCAAGACGACCCGCGCCATGACATGCCGCACTGCTCGTATAAGAACATCTGTCGCTACGAAGTCGCCTCCCGACTCCCCAGCCCCGAGTCCCGACCAAACCCCCCTTATAAGAACATCTGTCGTTACATAGTCGTCTCCCGAGTCCATAGTCCCGACAACGCGGCGCTGGCCCCTGCGACCTGGATTTGGACAACGACGAGTGCTCTACATTGTCCGCAAATGGGGCCAAATTTGGCAGTGCACAGGAGGTAGCCTTCCTTGAATGCCATTTATTTCTGTCTTAACGCTGAATTAGCTCTGAGCACTTAAAATGTCAGCTGCCCTGATGGACAGCTGCAATTCCCTATGGAGTCTTTTCCCCTTGGAGAGGTGTTTTCTTCCCAGAGAAGGGGCAAAGTATAATAACAAAACGGATGGGAAGACCATGGTGTTTTCCCACACATGTATCTTTCACATGAGAGATTTTTACCCACCTCTTGTTGGTACTTTTTGTGACACGTAGGGCACGTTCGTGAAGGTTTGAGCGATGAGATTTCGATTGACTGAAGATTATTGTTTGGATTATTTGCTCTCTTCTTAAAGGCCCTAACTGAAGAGTGAGAAAATATTTCGCATTCTTTCGCTTTTGGCTTTGAGTGTTAAGATGCTGGAACATGAACATCTCTTTGACAACCTTTGGACTTACACAATCCTCCGCACCTCCTTGTGAGAATATCTTGTACCTTTGTGCAGAATATTGTTCGAATGTTGGTCCACCAATACCCAAACTGAGGATGGCCTTTTGATGTATATGTGGATCATCGATGAGGTTGTTCTCAATCTCAAAAGTGTTTTGCTTTCTCCTGACCATACATTAAAGTACAATCAGATGAGTTTGGAGCACAGATGAGACCACAGCTGTAAACGGGGGAAAATTTAATACCCGCCTCTCGTGCAAGGTTCTCGAAGGTATAATCCACACAAAAACATATTTGATAATTATTAAACAGAATACTCTGAGAAGAACCAAAATCCAATTTCGTGTTACTTCATGGTGAACATATTTGCCTGGCTTTTTCCGTTGGAGAATTGAAATGTTACATAAAATGAAATTTATGACTGAACATTAAGCTGAAAACCATTTCTAGGATACCATCTCGTGATTACATTTCCCAATGAAGCACATATAATTCGAAGTCTGCAATTTGGGACTTGTATGCATTATTGTAAACAGGTATAGTACAACACATTGAGTTAGAAGCTGGTTCAAGTAGACAGAGATGTGACCATTCTGCAAATATGCCTCCAAGGTATTAAACATTCCCGCTTGTGAGGCCAGACCCAAATGGAAACTAGTTGGGAAAGTGCAGCAGGTTCTACAGCACACTTGTTTCCACATATACAACATGAAAATCAACTGTCCAGATCCGGATCGATTGTCGAAGATTGCAACTGCAAGTAAGAGCTTGGAGTGATAGAAGATTGCATCTGATTTCTATGATGTCCATTCACAATGACAAGATACCATACCAGATAAACATTCCCATTGTTCCCAGAATAAATAATCGAGATACTGACAATAGTTCGAATTTATGGCAACGAGCAAACAGATATAATTTAAAATAAGAAGATAATTAAAAAAACCGTATATAGTTTCAAATGTTGATGGCAGTTCAAATCACTTCCAAGATGCACACGACAACATTTTTTGATAAACAGATTGAAAACTAATTTGTTGCATTGAAGAAAATCTTGTGCAAATAAAGACAGATAAACTTACAGACAAAAAACACAAAAAGAAAATCCCCCAGGTATTGAAGTACGTTGCAAGAAACAAAGTTTTAGAAGGTGATCCTCGAATGGAGTGACAAAGTACTGTATTACTTGTTGCTTTGTTTCTATTTCTTTATTATTAATACAATTAACAATTAATATACAGTCCTGTAACTCTTAAAAAATAGGACTGTACAATATCCCCGGAAGGTCAACACTCAAGAGAAAAGGATTTGATGATGCATGTTCTTTATGCCGCCTCCGTAATAAATACATCAGGAAAAGTATTCAAATACATAGATCACGTGTGCCTCAGGCTTTAAGTGGATGGCCAGGTACGAACCCTGGTGTGCTTTGAACTCCACCTTGGTTTCCTTGCTAGGGCAAGTGGCCTCCCACATCGTACATGTGGCTTATAATTAAATGGCGAGCTGTGTATTGGTGGAGGTCGAGAAAATTCATAATGCGGGGTCGCTACTATACCGTACATGTACTGTACTTCACTCACGAAATCGCATTCACTCGGTGAAAGCTCCACGACGATTCACAAATAACCATACCATGGTTGGCATAGTTGACAAATCAAGGAGATATCGAAGACAATAGCCACACATTGTTGCTGTTCTTGACTTTCTTGTATTCGACTTAGAAAATATACTGTGCTTGCGTTCACTAACTTCAATCATCATAAAACAATTTAACACTACACTATACTTTCCATTTAATGTTTCTTGACTAGCCACTCTAACACTTTCATTACACGTACTGAGATGTATAAGTGCCCTTATTTAAAATTGGGGCCTAGCATGTTACCGGTTTGGGTCCATCCTTGTAACCATTGATGGGGTCTTCCCATCCCTTTTGTTATTATACTTTGTCCCTTATTTAAAATCAAGTTCAAATCTTACATCGGCTTAGTTTTTCTATATACGTCTAGGAATACTCAATACACTGTGCAAAAGTTACTATAAAGATGCGTGCATATAAATTTAGTTTCCAGAGTTAGAAAATTTTCAAAACTTCTTCCAAATTCATAGCTTTTGCTCAAGGAGTGTGAGATTTCTTTTCTACAATATGAGTTATTATATTATGCAAACTCCAACGGTAGGTTTGTTACTACTCGCTTCACTACCTCTGCGCGATAAGACTGATTACTATATTAATCACGAAGAGGGATAGGGAGTTTTTAGACAACAGATCCTCCAACATGGGTTTAGCAAACTGCGAAAGAAACCTGCTCAGCTGTGAAACCACCTGCTCAGGAACACCATTGAAGCTTATGCAAAGCCCAAGCCTTGTAAAGTGTATGATGAAGGGAAATATTTACCCCGTGGATGGAAATGTTGTAAATTCTACACAAACAACCTTGAATGCTGATTATCCTGGTGGACTCTAACTTATTTGTTGATTACTCTATTCATTGGTGTATTTTATACTCACTTTACTGAGTCTGCTTTCGTGTGCTTACGAAGGTGGTGCTCATCTTGACAAAAGCCTGAGGTAACTTATAAAATGGATAGTGCAAATATCATAATAAACACGACAGATGAAAGCGGGACAGATCTCTTTCTTTATTCTCAGCGTTTGTAAATTACACTCTTTGACCTCATAGTAATGGTACCGTCCTTTGCGCGAATATGCCTATTGTCAAGTGGCACCCAAAATTGTGTTTATCGCTGAAAAAAAACGACAGTATGTTGGAAAAAACACTACGGCCTACAATTTCAGGCTGGTCAGAGAAAATGCGCAGCCTTCCCATCCTTAATTTTATATACTTTGGGTCTTCTTAGAATGAAGACTCTAAAAATGATATCAATTTTTATAAATATGCATATTGATATTATAGTATTGTGGTTACTTTTGATTTCAAACATCGGTCCATGTGTTATGCACATACATATTGCATCATAATATACATCAATATCACATCAAACATCACAATACATAGATTTTTGTATGTCAACACAAGTACATCATAAAGTTACAAACAGTGTTCGTGTGCCAAAAATAAAGTATTGTGCACATACATATGTATCACAACATACATTGAAGTTAGATCAAATATCACAATACATAGATTTCCATACACTAACATAATTGTATCATGAAGTTACAAACAATGTTCATTTGCAAAAAAACAAAATCACAAAAGGTAGAAAATTGAGAATGGCTATTTTAAGATTATACTTTATATAGCTATATTACTCTCGTCATTTCATCACCCCAAGAGCATAAGGTATTCAAAAGTGAATTTTTATGTTTTTTATTACACCTCTGAGGCTATGTCAATCAGAATTAGGTTGATTCCCTTTTGACAAAGTTTTTTAAGTTGAAAGATTATTCTTTATGTTTCTTGTGATTGATATACTTGCATCTTGGATTCCGGTTTATGCACAATGGTTGTTTGTATTGGTGTTTTGTTGTTTGGAATGTTAGTAATAATGTGTGAGGTCAATAGTGAGGCTGGACATATGAATGGGACAAAATAAATATATTTCTACTAAGTGCATCACAACTTGCGGACTTGTAAATGGGATGAATGAATGTGATGACGATAGGTTTCAGGTTGTCCTTGTGTTAACACTTTGTGATACCTCTGGACATTATATTTCGATTTTTGATTGTGGCTGTCAAATCTATTGTTGATATAGGTACAAAGGTGAGACACTTGTGTCATAAAGGACTTCTCTAGAAGTCCAAAGTGAAGACAACTAGAGTAAGTAGTGAGTGCACCCGTGGCAAAATGTAGTATCAACCTTGATCATTGAGGTTTTACATAATATTTGGATTTGATATAAGAGTGTGATAGAGCTAAGCTCGGTTTTTTATTATGGTTGTCAAATCTATTGCTGATATAGGTACAAAGGTGAGACACTTGTGTCATAAAGGACTTCTCTAGAAGTCCAAAGTGAAGACAACTAGAGTAAATAGTGAGTGCACCCGTAGCAAAGTGTAGTATCAACCTTGATCATTGAGGTTTTACATAATATTTGAATTTGATATAAGAGGGTGACAGAGCTAAGCTTGGTATATATTGGAGTGTATCCCTACACTGTTATTGTGGAACATAAATAATATATATCAAACCATCTAGGTCCCATAAAATATTCTAGTATAATGGGTACCATTAAGCTTGATGAATTCATCCATGAGTTTGACTTAAGATACAATTTGCAATATATGCATAATCCTACGTTGTTAAGTCCATTTATGCCATGGAAATGGCTATTCCAGCATTTAGAGGGTTCATCAATGGACGATTATTATGAGTTTTGAGATGAAAATCCTCAAGAAATTATCTTCTAGAAACACTATTGGTCTTCAAACTACATCTTTATTTCTTTTGGTATAGTGTTTGGGGGGACAAGTTCACCTTTTCTACTTGTCACATATGATACAATTGGAACTACTAGAGTTATGAAGAATTCCAATCTTTAATCTTATTTTAAAATTCTTTTTCCATTGAGAAAAGACTACCAAGGGGTGAGAACTGACAATCTAAGAGGCTTGCATGAGTTCCAACAGAAGACTAGGAAGAGTCTTCAAGAGACTTATACTCTGATATATTTGTTGATTGGTGTTTTATAGGATGACAAAGTCAAAAGCTCTCTAATATTAATATGGGATATTGGATATGGAGTTGAAAAATAGAGTGAGAAATGTCACCTTACTACATGAGATATCATCTTCATTGGTCATTGTATTATGTCTTGATGAGAGTATTGAGCTTAACCTGCATACGTAGATAATACTGAGTGCTAGGTTAAGCAAAAAGTTACTATCTTCAACAAGTCCTTCACGTCGTGTTGTGATCCGGCTACTATAAAAAGATGATGACATATGTCATCTTCAGAGCTGTTAATATGACAACGATACTTTAGGTTAGGATAACTGACGGCGCATTATAAGTTTGTTAAGAGCCCACGGTTGGATCAATTTTGTAGGGCCAAGATGTTGAAAAGGCTCCAAGAAATATTATCTTAGACCTTATCAGATATAAAAGTGCGGTTAGGGTGGAAAAGATATGGAAGAGATCTAGACACATCACTTTGCTGACGAAGGAGCTTATCTAATCAAAGTGGAGCTGACGTAGGACATGGATAGAGGACAACATGATCCTCCAAATGTACCGATACCCAATCCATTTGTGATCAACATCCGGTGTCTTCATCGTGATCACTTTTGGATGTGATTAGTATATCACTTTGGAGATAACTCGAGTGGCGGGAAGTAGAATGTGAGGCATCGACAGGCTGGCATGGAGTAGTCATCAACCCCGCAGTGACCTATTCGAACCACCGTAACGAGAAATATGTTTTACAAACTTGACATGTACAAAGTCTTATGACGACAACAAATCCTCATGCAGTTCGTCGGGGAACGTTGACTTCTAATGTAAATGGTGGCATTGAGGTCGAAATGTCTCCTAAATTCCTGACTGTGGTTTGGTAGTTTCAAGGTTGACTCTTGAATCTTGAATATCCAGCACAGGTTCAAATTGGTAGTCTCTCTACTCTGTCTTTTTCCCCATTCGGATTCACACCTCAAAGTCTCGAACTCTAAACCGAGTTCCTGATAGACCTGTGCCCATGTTAGAAAGTCTGGCCTTAGGTTACACAAGCGTGTTGCTCACGGGCACTTAAAAATCGTCTCGACTAGCTAGAGTTTTTCTCTGTTTATAGCCAACCTATGACTTGACTGACACCAAGTTTTACCATGCCATACAAAAAAAGACATCTGCACCAACGATACGAACAACACCTTCAGAATAATTGTCTGAGCTACATGCAGCTCACCCTTCAACGGCGATGGCTCTGCAGACCTCTCCAAAAATAGTGTTGAAGGATGATATGTTGCGTAGCATACCTCAAAACCCTCTCTTTATCTTCAGGAGGATGTGAGCTTGTACACTTCATGCCTTGGTGGTATTCTCGTTTGCCAGTTGAGCGATTTCTACTCATGGAGATCTAATCATCGATGGTTGTGGTTACGCGTCAGAAGTCTCTCTCGTCTGCAACAGTATGGTGACTGATGGATGGACAGTTATACAACTATACGAAGAGACTGCTGCAAATGTTATGAAGGTTGAATAATGATGCCGCAGTGGTGCCTTAAATGGCAACAGATGCAAATATTGTCTGAAAGTAATTTGCAACTGGAGTCTCACATGACAGGACACCTGTAGAGATTAGGATGAGCGTAGTATAGTACAGTACTAGGAAGCCTGAAGCAGCCACGCATATGCACTTGAAGGTAGTTCCATTTTTACCTCAAGTGCAACTCGCGAAGGAGGACAGCAAGCCAAATTCTGAAACTTCGGAATGGAAGTCAGCGGACCACCACAGCTTGCAGATTCATCAGTTGTTCTGCATAATGAAAGGGAGGATTTCTGTGTGCTTCTAAACAGTTTAACTCCCCGTAGAACAAATATGACGGAGAAAATTGGTTGCAGTCGTGATTCTGGCTAAATACAAAAGCTAATAAACCCCACGCTAAATCTGGACACAGGTCGTGCAGATAGTCATCTTCATCACTACAGATTTCGCAAGGGTTAAAGTATGTTGCAGGAAGGGAACCGGGAAAAGGGCAATTGTGGAGCCCGAGTCACTTAAAAGGTGGCTATTACCTTGTGATATAATGTGTAACTCAACAATTGTTCTAAGAGATCTAGATGAGATAAATATATGAAACTTTTCCAAGACAACAAAAAGGTTGTACAGCAATTTTCTCTGAAGTTTAGGCGAAAGTTATTGGTCCCATTATTGGATATCATAATCTACTTCCGCTAAAGTTTTACAGATTGTAATGAACTCGAATGAAGAGTGCTTAGGAGGAGAAAAAGATATTGTTATCTCACACTAGGTTCAGGAGGGTTCTTCTACAGCCATGCACTCAGCCATTCTCAGAGTGAAGCAATATCCATGCGACAACGTAATCAATCTAGAAAGTAAACCCAAAGTTGTTATGTAACATATGTGAGAAGCATTCAGATCAATTGGTGAAGAGCTCGGATTGAGATCATTTTTGTCCTTTTCAAGGTAACAATCGATTGTTCAAATGTGTATTGGACATGTAAAGAAGCAAAAAATACATTTTATTAGATTGAAATCATGTGAACATTGTCACAAATATGATCACATGATTGATCAATATTTTGATCTCCATAATTTCGATTTCCGGATAAGTGAAAGTTTCCATAACACCCTTTGCAAGAAAACAAGGAGATCAAGGTGGCAGTGCTAGTGGTAAAACACCAGCCCCTAGTCTATGAGGCAAATCATAAGGTGAACATGACATATGGATTGGAGTAAAAGAAAGCAAGTATGACTATATTTCAACAAAGATTTGATTTTGGAGCTTATGCATCTACTTCCTATAATGAAGATGTTGTAAAAATCATGTGTGTAACGACAAATCATATGTAGTTGTTATGAATTTTAATGCAACACGAACTATTAAGTCGAGGTAAGCGTTAGTGAAGTTGGACCGAGAAAGAGGAAATGATGGACGGAAAATCATACTTCCTCAATCTTTCACACTATCTAAAACAATAAATACCTCATCCAAGGCTTCTAGACAGCATACTAGAAAGATGAGAGTGAAAGTCAATGATGATGTACTTGGAGATATAGTAAGTAGAATCTAGCCATTGACATCGTATGATATAGCATCCAATGTAATGTTGAATGCAGCCAAGACTCTTATTAAGCCTCTTATTTTCTCAGCCAAGGATTTATTGGTTTTGGGGTTGTCATCATCCAATATATCATGATTGGCAGTCATACTTTGCGAAAGCAAAGTTGATAGGTTGGTTGCTTTTAGTATTGATAGCAGTAACACTATTAATCTTGGGATCATGACTGCTTTTAGTGGAACTTAGCAAGTTGTCACTGCTAGACCAATGGAGCTACCCACGAGATCAACATACAAACAAAAGAGTATGTTACCAAATGCAGTGATATTGAATAACATAAGTGGTGTCTTCTATTTGGTCAAGCCTTCAAGAAAGGTTTATCAACTTTAATAAATTTTATTGGATTCTAATCCATAATCCATCATGTTGGGAAAAGATGCACTGCTTGGGCTTGGATTTCAAAAGATCAATGTGGAGAGATATTCATTTCATATTCAAACATCTATTTAAGATTTAAAAAATGTATCACCACCATACATTGTTGTGTTGTGACGTGGTTACTCGGAGAAGATGATGACATGTGTCATACTCACCTCTGTCATCCTCAGAGTTGTTATTATGATAAACGAAGTCTCATTGTAAGGTTGTTTAGAGCCTACGGTTGGATCGACTTTGTAGAGTCATGATATTGATAAGGCTCCAAGAGATATTATCTTGGACCTTATCAAATATAAAGCATTGTCATGGTGGAAAGGAAAAGGGAGAGTCAGCAAAATGATGTTCTTTCTAGAATATCACTTTGCTAAATAAGGAGCTTATTTGATTGAAGTAGAGCCAAGGTGGGAAATGAATAGCAGACAATATGATACTCCAGATGTATTGATGCATAATCCATTTGTGATCAACATCCGATATATTCATCATGATCACTTTCGAGTGTGGTTAGTATATCATTTTGGAGATAACTTTATGCAACAAGTGATAAACTCTCAAAACAAGATTATTCTTCCAATTGTTTCCTATGGTATGATTTGGGCCTAGCATTATACGTTTTGATTTAGTTGAATCTTATGGATCTAAACTTGCTAGTAGTGGTGGCTTTCAACAAGTGGGTTCTTATATATCACTATTGTTTACTAAAAGCAAGCCATATGGAGTTGATTGTTAGGAATTTTGACGAGGAGTTTTATTCTACATTTATTAACTCCACGGTTCCGTTTGTAGTTCCATTCATACTTAGTCAATTTTCAGTTATTATTTTGACTCTTTATATGCAATGATTCATATTGTTCATATGATAGCTAAGTAATGTGTTTATGATAGTTGTAAAGCTTCTAGTTAATATGGAGCTAATTTGGCCATATGAGATGTCAAAATGACACTCTTCATTCTCATTGGTCTTGTAGTTTGGACCAATGAAGTCACTTTGTCAAGTTCTTCAAGGTTTTGAGGAGTTTAGGAAGCTTTTATGGGGGACATTTGGAATGGGGAGGAAGAAGTAGGAAAGCTAACAATAAGAGCTACGAGATGCTCTCAAGAATGGATGCAATTGAGTAGTTTGTCACCATATTGTGATGATTTGAAGTTAGAGAGAAAAAATCGGATCCATGAGTGTGTTTGGATCAATTTTAAGAATCCTACGAGGATTTTGAAAGATCTGATTCAATGGAGATATAGTTCACAAGTGAGTCTTGTGTTTGGATTGAAATTTCAACTCAATTGGATGAATTTTCAGTACAAATTGATAGTTTGAAGTTTTTGCATATAGCTAGAGTTGCAGGATTGCACAGATTATCACGAAGTTAGCACAGTGATCATAACTTTTGTTATCAAAATTTTTCATCCATAAAACTTTTCAGAGTTGAGGTTGGATGATAAGTATTTTTCATGAAATTTGATACAATTGGAGTGAAGGATTGGGATGTGTGATAGTTTTAATACACAAGGATCTGCATATTTCCTTGTGATACAATGTACAATTAGACAATTGTTCCGAGATATCTGAAGGAGAGAAACATAAGAAAAATTTTCAAGAAAACATGAAGGCTGTAAAATAATTATTTATGAAATTAAGCCAAGAGTTATTGGTCCAATTGTTGAATACCATAATCTTCTTCCGCTTGAGTTTTACTAGTTGCAATAAACTCGAATGTGGAGTGGTGAGGAGGAGAAAGAGAAAGTTTCAACTCACACAAGGGTTATAAGGATTCTTCTACATCCATGCGCTCAAGCGTTCTCAGAATAAAGTAATTTCCATGTGACAACGTCATCGGGATGGAGTTGACTATGCAACTCCATCAAGATCATGTCAAAGACAAATCATGCGAACACATGTTGTTGTTATACTTGTTAAGTCATACAGCTTGGGTTTGGTTTATGAAAGTTCAATGTGGAGATATATTCATTTCATATTCAGACATCTCTTTAAGATTTTCACGGATGCATCACCATCATACATTATCCAAATGGAGCTGATTATGCAAGTGCACCCAAATCATATCAAAGATAAATCTATGACGCTAAGTGTTGTCGTTATACTTGTAAAATATGATGTATTGATGAATGTTGTAGTGTTATACCCAATGGATTTTAGAATTGATTATTGAGAGAGGACAACATTTTATCAGCCACATTGATAATCAAATGAGAATCAAATAAATTCATTATCGGTGTGGTTCATAATCGATTCTAGCCCTTTAATACATGGAGGTTTGGCTTATGTTGCACCTTTAATGTTTGTGTTACTTGGTCTGGTGATTTATTCAAGTGAAACATGAACGTAAATAATAATCCATATCTAAAGGATGTTATTACCATTTCAAAAGTCTTAGTAGGGTAGTGTCATTCACTTCGGATGAGTCAAAAGCTATTTCACATATAGAGCTATAACAATTTGTAAATCAACTTATACATCATGATTGGAGTGAATCTTTTGATACATAGATGAGAGGGGATGAAAAAAGTTATTTTCACTTCCCCTATGTTGTCACCTTTGGATACAACACATATTGATTGATACTATCATGAGGATGGCATATGTGTGTTGGATTTGTTTGGGAAAATCAACACATGATTGGTTGTTGTTTTGCAAGCTAACATGTGAATACATTGATACTTGTATGTGCAATGAGATGAGATAACAAGGCCATTTATTATACCATGTGACATAGTTGATGCAACAATAATCATATCTTCTATAGTAGAATATCAATAGGTCTTGTTGTTTGATATTTTGTTGATGAAGATGCAAGATCTTGCTCAATATGGCACCATTTATTTGGTTATTGTTGGATTTTCATATCATATACACACACAACTTGGTCATGGTCATGGGTTCCAAGATTCAAGCTATGTGATATTTCAAAGATGTTAATTGTGTTATGATCTCTCATTGCACAACATACCTATTCATCAACATACATAGTTGAGAATTTTTTCTTATTTCATGACCCATATCAATGAGTGATAACGACTGTACATCAGGTACAATCATGGATTGGACGAGCTTTATTGTTGCCACAAGAATATGATCTCGTGCACAATGTCCATATCTATGGAGAATTATGAATTTTAGACTAAGTCTCACTTAGATTTACTTCTGATGACTTTTTCAAAGCTCATCATAAATTTAAAAGCACAATTTCCACCTAGATTATCATAGTCATGTTGTAACTTCTTACACAAACTTTCAAATTCTAAACTTCATACTCTCGTGACAATTCTCCAAACTAAACAATCTCATAAAGATTCAAATATCATGAAATTAGATAGACATCCTTCATTGATGTTCAAAATATTTCTCCAAAATGAGTTGTGATAGGTTATTATCAACTTTTTTATTTATACTTAGAATTTAGAATTTACTTAGAATTTTACTCTAGTAACTAAAAATAATTATTGTATAACTTTCTTTTATCAAGTTTAATCAAATAGAGATCACAATTCCCAAAGATAAAGGTTATAGGGTAACTTGTCCAAGTACTCTCTAATTGACTTTGGTATACCAAGTCAATCTCAATTTTAGATTTAAGGGCTCTCGTCAAGTCAAATCAATGAAATACTAATCAAGTCAAAGAAAGTAAAGATAATCATGTGATGGAATATGACCCTTGATTTCCACTAAAAAACAAAATAGTTTTTCTCATCATCCATTTTACTATATCAAAAGCCATCTATCTATTACTCCAACTTAATCATAACTAGCTGAACATAATCATGATTAAGGTGAAATTGGTATTTCATCTTAATCATAGATTAAACCACACTTTAGAATAATCACACTTTATTCTATATAAACAATATAGAAAATTACACAAAAAAAATTTTACTCCAGAGGTTTTATTGCAAGCATATAAGAGACTGCATAGATCCACACATCTCACAATAGATAGTATTTTAGGTGTGAGAACTTTATGGAGCAACTAAGAGCTACATTACCCACATTATTGATTTATCTAGATTCTCATGCGTACAGAAAAAGAAGGAAAAAGTACATTGATTTGTATGGAATTCTTGCTTCTAGCTATCGATGGAATCCAACACTGAGATAGAGAAAGTTATGGATTTTTATACTTGCACAACATGAGTAACTAAATTGTCAAAGATATCATGATGTCATGTGTTTGGTTAGGCTTGATGAATATGAAGCTTGAATTGATCAAGCATGAACATATGCGTTCTTTAAGCCTCCTTGCTAAATCATCGTTGAGCTCTTTGACTATTGAGATGATGGAGTCAAAAGCTAGGGATGACAAATGTTGAAAAGCTCATCTTAATCTTATAGAGATGTTTGAGAAGGAGATGTGGAATCTATGTCAAGTATGGTTGGAGTTTTTTAAAAATACAAAAAAAAAACACTAGAATTCAATTTTAGATACATTTTGCTCTTTAGATAGATAATTTGATGCTGATGATTTTGTTATATAAGGTGTTATATTAGAATAACCTTTTTTAATTTATAACGTCTTTCATATTATTTTTTTCATAAAAAAATACTGTTTATTAGTTACGTGATTTGAATATCTTTGACTCTAATTTTGGATCACAAAATGGATAAATTTTGCATATCTAATATTGTTGATCTTGTGCTTGACAACTTTATCCATGCAAACTACTTTATATCTTCTATGATCCCATTAAATTTCAGATGAATCAAAAATTATATGCTAATCATATATACTGCCGCTCATATTTTTTATTCAAAAACTTCAAAACAATAATTTCTGAACTTTGATCACCTTTGTGTGAAATCCTTTTCACCACTATCAATTTTAAACACCAACATTACTATAAACATTGATCCATTTTGTCTATTTTTAAATGTCAAATCCATCATGAGCTTCAAAAAATCCAGGTTTCTACACTAGCTAATGTTCCACCATAGCCACTCTCCTAGTCTCAACTTCAAAATTGTATTCTTAGGAGCCTTAATTTAAACTCTACCCCTTGAGTCCTAGATCTACTAATGGTGCTATCGGCCCTAACACGAATAACAGTAATTGCACTATCGGCTCTAACTGTTGTATCCACTTGTGCCTACGTGCACCTACTAGCTAACTAGGATACATCTATCTAACTAGGTATGCATGTATATAAGCCGTGACACATGACTATTTTTCTCTCTACTTATGCTAAAGAGCTTGAAATGACTTATCGACACCTACCTTACTAGGGATGCTGCAACATAATTCGTGATGAATTACTATTTATTTTTTACATATGCTAAAAAGCTTGAAATGACTTATGGATAGATGCAAGCACAAAGCTTTATATATAGATACACAAATGTTGCGAAGTAATGAATTTTACAAAGATACAAGCCAAGGTGTTTTACATGAGTTGGTGTGTTCAACTGATTCATGACCAAATTTCGAGAAGTACATGTAAGAATTTTGAACTAATTTGTGGAGGCTTTAAAAAAATCTGCACAATGTGGACTTTTTAGGAAGAGTGGGGAAGCAAAAGAATTAGACGGATATAGAGTAGAGAAAAGACATGGATACAAAGAAGTCACAAGATTTGATCACACTACTATATTGCTAGAAATGACTTGGTCCACGAATGATCTCATGTAATAAGAGTTCAACAAAAGTTGGGTACCAAGATTTCTCATATTGTGCTCAGAATGTAGGTTGCACTCAATGATTGAAGTTAAATTTTTTAAATAATTCCAAAATTTTAATAGATATGGGCTTGAATTCCAAAAGATTAGACTCATATGAGAATCAAAGTGATGGATATTGTAATGATCAAAATTTCAATCAAATCAGAAAGTATTTCAAAGAATTAAATTGTCCAGAACATTTTAAGACTATCAGGGAAGTAGTTTATGCTGGGGTATATTAATCTGCAGAAAGTTCCTACTTACGCTTAGTAAGTAGGAACTTTATGACCGAACTAACCAAGTTAGATCTCAGGCAGGGAAAAAAAAAATTACTTGTGAGGGGGTGTTGGTATTCCTCGTTCTTATATCATGCAGCCTGTATTGAGTATATGGCTCTAGTGATGTCACAAAAATAGTTCGGTAAAAATTTGTGGATAACGAATGTTAAGGATTGGGATAAAGTCGCCATGTACCCGAGTGATCATGACCGTCTTAGATTATATTTGAGCATACTGATTGATATTTAAGCAACTTTCTAACTAGCTCTAACCAGCTGACACTGACTTCATTGTAATTAGATTTGATTACTTCATTGTAACTTATATTCTTACCTCTTCTTACTTAATTTACCTTCCCCTACAGCCCTTGCTTTTTCAATTCTGAGGATCTGAGCTCAGAGAATAGAAGTACATGCATGTGCGCAAACAGTTGCTGGTTAAATGTTCATCCTTACTTTGCGGATGGTGCAGATATGGCATTCCGAGGTCCCTCGAAAGACTCAAAATCCAAACCCATTCTGATGAACCCAGCTGAAAATTGCATCTTTGCAAAGATGCAAGGATCAATGTGAGCTCGAGTCTGCCCATAAATAACATAATTTGAGACCAGATCTGAACTGTTGCATCAGATTGGGTCGTCAGAAGTATTGAATTTGAAAAAAAAAATTTGCCTAAAGACAACTTCAAGTAATCCAAACCATCTCCCACCCTACAATCAAAACAACCAAACTCACCACAACACTTTCGATCCATTATGTCTTCTTCACGCGAATGCGTTTTAATCCTTGCATGATCCCTTTCATTATGAATGAACTCATCCTTGTCAGACTCTACTGGTGCATGAGGCCCTTCCCACTAAGCTGCGGATGAGTGCATCTGCTGATGCTGCTAGGACCGACTGTCTCGCCCCGTTGGAGACCACTGTACTGTTGTACCAGCCAGAGCTGTGGAGGAGCGGAGTGGAGTGGGGCGGAATGGGGATTAGGATTGGAAGTGATGCTTCTTACCACCCTCTCGGTATCCTCGTACATATGATGGATGATGAATGGATGGATGGATGAATGTTACACATAGTAATGTAGAAAAGGTATCCAGGTTTGCAATTTGCTCTGATAGCACCCCAAGGGTAAGTTATGTAGTGCTCATCAGGTGTCAAGCAGTAATGTAGAGGTGGACAGCAAGTGAAGAAGGTTCATGGCAGGAAAACTACTTATTCCTCTGTGTTTCATGTGCAGTCAGCCTGTATATGAGTGTGAAGGGAGTAAATGCAAAAGGAGGCTGCAATCTCTAGATTCTTTTGGCCGCATGTTCAGGGGGCTTTGTACCTATATGCAGAATGAATCTGAACTTCTGAAGGGGTGGATGGTTATGTGGAAGATTCTTGTGGTGCATGTGCAGGAGTGTACAAACTTACAACAAAGCAGGGAAGGGGAAGGGGCATTTCATGTTCCGAGCTGGAATTCGGAGTTCAGAACAACATTATAGTACACACCAGTTCGTTCAAGTTTCTCAAGGGGTGGGTAAGGATTCTGGGAATCTTGATTATGTATGTTCGGCCAGTTGTGGATGTTTTTTTTGAATCTCATGTTGTTGAAAATTCAGCGACTTTGTCAAAGTTTTCAAGCCTAGACATAAAACCTGGAAATTAATGCGTGTGTCTGTGCCATTGAAACATTCTTCGTCGTAAAGGTTCAGCGAAGTCGAGATTCTCGAGCGAAGTAAACCTCACATGAATCATGGGTCGGCAGTCATGATGCTGAGGTGATGTAAAAGGAGTTAGCAAAGCTGAAAGGAAGGGCATGATGCTGATTGATCTCTGTACATATAATTCAACCACTTGACTGTTTCAAATTCTCCACAAAAGTTTCAAACATGTCGCAGTGATTACACACGTTACACATTCCGATTTGGAACACATTGAGTCACTTCTTCATCATCAACGTACTTTTCTCACTCAAGCTCTGGTACAAAATTCTGTACTGTATTTGAAGAAGTTGACTACGCTATCAGTGTCATTGAGAGTCAGAAAGAAGCAAAGCAAAGATTAGGTCACGCAGCAACGGATTCTCATGTGGAGTTCGAGATTTACACTGGTTATGTGACTTATTAGAAGTCGATATTTTCTGCAGTTGAATATGCATCTAGCTACATCACTTTAACACTGAGAAGCTATAAAAAAATTTAACCATAAAAATGAACTTTACATTGACAGTGTATATTTCATAATATTGGAAGTTTTCTTTCAACCTCAAATAACCCTTATACATATCAACATCAATTAGCCATACAAAAACTACTGCTTGGGAAAATATTTTACGATAATGTGTAATTCTCATAACTTTTATGGAATATAAACCACAAAACATCTTGAAATGTCAGTTTTTTGATATTTTACCGGACAACCTATTGTACATTGTTGTAACTTGAAAAGCAATTATGGAAACTATCAAGATTGAATTACATTTGATATGTTGGGAATTTTATATCCTCCAATAGAAGATGTATCTACTTGATCACATGTATCCAAGATGTGACAAGATGTCACAAGAAATTACTTTTTACATGATTAAAGTTACTCAAAAGATGAGATTGAAGATTTTTGAATTTTTAAAAATATGTGTATGTATAAAAGAGAAAAAAATTACTTAATACAAAGTTACATTCAATTTTCATGGACTTTGATTTGATCTTTAAGCCTAAAGTTATAAATGGATATTTTTTTAGTAAATAAGTTTTAAATAACACAAATAGATTATGTTCAAAAAAAAGATTTTAAGAAATTGATGTTGTACATATCATAGGTACTTCATTGATAAATTCATAATTTGTTTGCTGAAATTGAATCCATTAATAAAAAAATATGATAATTACAATATAAGATAAATAAAATTAACAAAAAATTTAGTTTTTATGTAAAAAAAATCTAATCATTATGATGATGTTTATATGTGTATCTCTCAAACTCGATATGAAAAATATCTAGCAAACTTTTAATTTTTTTCAATGAATATGGTTCATAATCATGTAAATATCTTCAATCAAACATCAATTTTAATTAAATATTATAAAAAATTATTTTTTATACAAAAAAATTGAAATTTATTATATGAAATAATTATTTTGATTTTAATAAGTATAAATATCATAAAATTTAATATAATTAATTAAAAATTTAATTAATTAACATTTTTAATAATTTTTTTGTATGATTTTGCTTAAAAATAAATTTTTTTTCATACATAAAGAATAATTATAACATTCATCTATTATGCATATGATTAGTAAAAAGAAATATAAATTTTAATTAATAATAACACTCCAAATTTATTTATTTTTTGATTTTGAAAGATATTGTATAAGTAATAGCTTTGAAATAAATTTTGGACAAAAAAAATATATACATAAATTTAAATAGAACATATTATGCTAATTATATTATAAATGTATTCATAGAATTATTTGTATGAATTTTTCTTGATGGATTTCACTTAACTAAATCTAAGATTGTGAAAAGATGTTTCTCATATATATCAAACAATGGACTGATTTAAATCAATGCAAGACTTAAGATATTGTTAGCTAATTAAATCAACCCTCTATGTGAGATTACGAAGGTGAAGAGAGACTACGGGGAGAGGAAGAGAGGAAAGTATGATAGGAAGATGTGATATTTTCTTGCATATTGTGTGGTTATGCTTTTCCGGATATGGAGAGTGAATAGATATTTTCTTCGTCTTTCAATTTGGGTTCCATTGGTATCTAAATTGAACACTATGGAGAATGATGTAAAGAAATATCAATAATTTTGTTTTTTAGGGTTTTGAGTGATTTTTCTCAAATTGGACATATGGATCATATCTTTTTTGTTCCAATCACTTCCTTTTCATGCATTGGTTCTATTGAGACCTAGTTGGAAAATTATGGAAATTAGAATGAAAAGTTATGAGTGTTTTTAGATTTTAGGGTTTTCATAGTTATCATTTTCCCATGTGAGGTGGGGTGTCATGGGGTTCTAAATCTACATGTGAGAGAAGATACATGATGGACTACTTGGTATCCTTGATGGACTACTTGGTATCCTTATCGTTCTCTTTGTGCTAGCTATAGCTTCACTTCCCCTAGTGAAGTGCCCCTCATGGGGCCGCCAAAAGCAGTGTGTGATACATCATGTTTAGTGTGTCATCGTCTCTTTACCTTGCAAGAGGTAAAGATCCATTATGATTAGACCACTTGGAATACACACGTGAGTAGGATGATTACATCGACATTTGTCACTTTGGGGAATACACAAACTACATCGATTTCTTCTTTGATCGTTTCGGATATATCTATCGGTTCATGGGAGTGATTAGCTTTCCATGCAAAATCTATTCTTGCGCTTTTGGATATTAGTTTCCCATGTCCATGTTAATTCCATAGGCTCCCTTGTGCACTCCATGATGATGCAAGACATATTTTTTGCTTACCGCTCAATCGGTTGGCACGTGATCCCATGGACGAGTTAGCCTGATTTTTTTTCTCTCTTATTTATGCTATGATGCCTACTTTATACTAGAGGGGGCGTGCTAGACACAAGGAGGTGGCAGCTAGATTTCAAAGATTCCGAGAAAGAGATTGGGCTACATTGCAGGAGGAATTTGTTCGGGCCACACATACTATGAGTCGAATTCAGCCACATGATACTTCTAATTCGGCGCGATTGCGATGATAAAGGATCTTGGGAGTCGGGGAGTAAAGCAAGGACGCGTAGACCCTTCATTCTTTATCTATGGCTAGTCCTACTTAGGAGACGATTTCCTCTTTATACCTTTTTTATCCACCAATGGTCGAGGAGATATTATTAGAGTTCTTGGAATATCAGCCATTGAGCCATTATGTCTTGATATATCACTATTTGTCCATTCTCTTTGCATAGCTTGACGCTTATCCTCAAGGATGGTATACAAGCATCTTCAAGATTATTTTAGGCTGATGATCCCTCTAATGGATTCATTGAGTTGTTTTAGGTGGCTGCATCAGTTGCGAGAGGTGAGATTCCATTGTTAATTACTTAAGTACTAGTTGTTAGTCGTCTTCTTGCGATGAAAAATGACATTGGTGGCATCAAACCGATTGCTATAAGGGAGATCTAATTGCATTTGGTCAATCGTACCGTGATCATGCAGCATTGTTCACACTTCCATCAACATCTTTGTCCACACCAGTTTGGAGTCACACAAGGAGTTTGTGAGGCGGTATCGTTGGACATTAAAGCACTTCTAGATATCCATCCATATGTGGACGTTGAGAACACTTTAAATAGTATTGCACGTGCATCCGTTTTTAGAAAACTTAGAGAGGTTGATGGATCTCTGTCGAGCCTCATTCCTTTCGTATGATCTTTCTATGATTCATATTCTTCTCTCCTTTATCATCATAGCTTTTCCTAGGGGAGAGTCACCTTTCTACAGTCTGCCGCTAGTATTTGACAAGGAGATTCTTTGGGAGGATCCATATTTTCCATGGCTCATTATAGAGCTCTTTTGTCTACCGCTTTGTCCATGTCTGCTTGTGTGTTCCACTCCTTAGAGGATGATACACACATTGTGGGCCATGTAGACCACATTAGGCAGATCTTTGATTACTTGACTACCAAGCTTCATGTTGTAGGCTTGAGAGTCAAGGTGTCAAAGTGAAGGACTTCATCTCCTTTTGACATTCCTCCTCATCTCGAGCTTCCATAGAAATGTATGATATCAAAAATGACTTACACATTCTAGAAGTGCTAGTAGGGTCTCATGATTTTGTCTCACACTACCTAGACATTGCACTTGCGGATGATGTTTTGCATGTAGATGATCTTCCTCTACTAGGGAATCCGCAGGTGGTGTTTGGTATATTCTCATCTAGTATTGCTCGTCGACCCATCTATCTTCTTTTCACGGTTCCTCCTTCATCTACATTCATATCAAGTTTGACAACCTTTGATAGGAGGATCATGGACGTCTCTCGTGACATCATCGAACTAGGGTCCTTTGAGTGTGTGACAAGAGATTTGGCACTAAGATAGACATCTTTGCCAATTTTGTGTGGAGGGGTAGGCTTATTATCAAAGGAAGAGAATGCATCTACAACATTCTTGGCTAGGTGGGCACTCTCTGCACCTTTGTTATCTTCTTGAGTTGTGATTGCATGTAGCTCTATCCTTAAGATGTATGCAAGGGACGTGGATACTTGATCATTTTCCATACTTATATTATTGCGACATATGACAGATGTCTTACCCTTGGAGATACAACATAACCTCCCATCTTTTCCCCCTTTGGCCAACGATTGGACTAAAGCTCTTTAGTTTATCTTGAAGGATCAATAGTTTCACAAGCTCTACATTCACTTTTAGTGGATCTGGACATTCCTCGTACTACTATCGCTCATCTTCGCTCTTGCTTCAGCAAAGATGCATGCACATGGATCTTGGCTCGACCATGCATTAGGGCTTTCCAACTGGCACAAGTTACTTTCTCTAGAGCGATGAGATTCCATCTTGGCTTGGTCCTTCCATCTACATCTTCATAACTCACTTGTGAGTGTGATATCACTTTAGATAGATCATATGTTCATATGACTTGTTGCCCATTCATAGGTCAAAGGATAGCTATCCATGATACCATTAGGAATATGGTGTTTGCTATGGCGTAACAGGGTGGATACCTCACATGGAGAAGCATTGGTATGCCTTGCAGTTAACTAGGGTTAGGGCAGGAGGTTGGGATACTTGGTTCGGGAGGACTAGGTTATTGTGGCAGACGTGGTGGTGATGATCACCCATCCTCCAAGATGGGTAGTGAGTGGAGTGACAGCAACCAAAATCTTCAACTATAGTGGTATGCAGAGAAGTCACCTCTTTGTTACTCTAGCTTTGGAGTTATATAGAGCTATGGACACCGACTTCCATATGTTTGTGAGGCCGTTGGCAAGAACCTACCATACTATGCGGTAGGGGGTATCACTCTCTTAAGTTTATTGTATTGCCTATTTTAGTAACATGTTTCCATTCCTCTACAAAAAGCACTAGTTGGTGCAATTCATAGGAGAGCAATCTTGTTGTTTGTAGACTGTTTGATCTAAATAGTTCGGATATCTAAGGTGTTGCACGACATATTTCCCAGTGTGATGTTATTGGAGCCTATGCCCATGTTACAGGTTTGGTTCCATCTTTGTACGACTTGATGGGGTCTTCCCATCCCTTTTGTTAGTTTACTGCGTCTACCATGTAAAAAATTAAATCAAAACCTAAAATGCATCTGAACCTTCATCATACTATAAAGTTAAACCTTTGAACATGTCTTTGAAAATCATATAAATCTTTTTGTTGATATATACAACTTATATAATTAAAGTTAGTCAGTTTAAATTATTAAGATCTATTAGTTTAAATTATTAAGCTCTATTAATTTATATTATTAAGATATATATGCCACATATGTAAGTTATATCGTTAGCAGCTTTAGGGTTGGTATACCCATTAAATTTGATATATTCATACTAATATTTTTTATTGTCTCAGGTTTTGAATTATGCCATATAGTGCTTCATAGTGAGTGTGAAATTTTATAGTTTAAAAATATATGAGTCAATTCAAATTATAAGATCTCAGTAGGCTCTATGCTATTTGCTCAATGCCAAGCGCGATCTTTTGAAAATGTGCGAGAACTGCAGTTGTCGAGCCCTTGGTCTTCTTTGCCGCACCATCTTTCCGCCCAGCTTTCGAAGCGCACGTGGAGAAGGGGGTTTGGGGTTTTAGAAACGATCGTAGGAGCGAGCCGAAGGGATGTGCGGGAGTGTGAGCGAGTGTTGAGAGTGCCTCAAGAGTATTAGTTCCATTCTTCGGCCATACTTTGCCAAACATGGATAGTGAATAGTCCATTCTCTTCGTCTTTCAATTTGGGTTCCATTGGTACCTAAATTGAAGACTATGGAGAATGATATTGTGAGATATGATTATTTTTATTTTTTTTAGGGTTTTGAGTGCATTTTGAGTGATTTTTCTTTGATTAGACATATGGGTCAGGTTTTTTTTGTTCTCATCTCTTCCTTTTTCCTGCATTGGTTCTATTGGAACCTAGCTGGAAAATTATGGAGATCTGAATAAAAAGTTATGAGTAGTTTTAGTTTTTAGGGTTTCCATAGTTACCATTTTCCAATGTGAGGTGGTGTGTTAGGGGGTTGTGGTTCTGCAGGTGGGAGAAGATACATGATGGAGTGCTGGGTTTCTTTATCTTTCCCTTTGTGCTAGCTTTAGCTTGACTTTCTCTCACAGGACCGCCAAAAGCAGTGCATGATACACCATGTCCAGTGTGTCATCGTCTCTTTACCTCGCAAGGGGTAAAGACCCACGTGGGAAAGATGCACAAAGATTATGATTGGACCACTTGGGATGCGCATGTGAGGAGTACGATCACATCGACATCAGTTTTTGTCACTTCGGGGAACACGAACACTACATCAACTCCTTCGTTGAGCATTCCGGATATACCGTATGGGTCGTGGGAGTGGTTAGCTTCTCATGCAGGTTCGATTCTAGGGCTTTTTGAGACTAGATTTCCTTCTCCACGCTTATTCCATAGGCTTCCTCGGGCACTCCATGACGAGGCTAGACGTGCTTTTTAAACTACCATTTCGATCGGTTGGTGCACCCATCCCATGGACGCGAGTTAGCATGGTTTTATTTTTATTACTTCCGCGATGGTGTCTACGTTATACTAGAGGGGGACGTGCTGGACATAGGGAGGTGGCAGCTAGATTTCGGAGATTCCGAGAAGGGGATTGGGCTACATTGCAAGAGGAGATTGTTTGGGCCACAAAGGTTAGGAGTTGGGTTCAGTCACATGATACTTCTGATTCGGCACGATTGCGACGGTGTAGGATCTTGGGGCAGTAGGTGAGTATAGCAGGGCGCAAGGGCCATTCATCCTTTGTCTATGGCTAGTCCTACTGATGAGACGATTTCCTCTTTACGTCTTCTACATCCACCCATAGGCGAGGAGATACCATTAGAGGTCTTGGAGTATCACCCAAAGGAGCCATTATGTCTTGATAGATCATTATTTGCTCATTCTCTATGCACAGCCCCACGTTTATCCTCTGGGGGTTTGTTAGGGATGGTATGCGCATCTTCGAGATTGCTTTCAGGCAGATGATCCCTCTAGTGGTTTCACGGAGTTGTTCAGTGGTGCATCGATTAGAGGGGAGATTCCGTTATCAGTTAGTCATGCTCTGGGGGCTAGTCGGCTTCTCGCGATAGAGAAGGACACAGGGGGCATCAGACCGATTGCTATTGGAGAGGTCTTATTGCGATAAGTCAACCGTATCGTTGTCTTGCAGCATCGCTCACACTTCCAGGAGCATCTTTGTCCACATCAGTTTGGAGTCGCCACACCAGGAGGCTGTGAGGCAGTATCTTTGGGCATTCGAGCACTTCTAGATATCTATCCGGATTGGATTATCTTGCAGGTGGACGTTGAGAACGCTTTTAAAAGCGTCTCACATGCTTCTATTTTTAGAGAGCTGAGATAGGCTAGTGGACCCCTATCAAGTCTCATTCCTTTCGTACGATCCTTCTACGGTTCACATTCTTCTCTATTTTATCATCATGGCTTTTCCGAGGAGGGAGTCACCGTTTCTGATCCCTTGTTGGCACTCGATAGGGAGATCCTTTGGGAGGACCCTTATTCGCCATGGCTCATTATAGAGCTCTTGTGTCTCTTTGCTTTGGCGTGCCGGTTGTGTGTTCCCTCTCCTTAGCGGATGATACACACATCAGGCCATGAGAACTGACATTAAAGAAAGCCTTTGATTACTTGACTACCGAGCTTCATCTGGTAGGCTTGAGAGTCAAGGTGTCAAAGTGCATGGCTTGGTCTCCTTTAGACATTCCGCCTAAAGTTCAGCTTCCAAAGGGATGTATGATATCGACGGATATGGCCTCACGTATTCTAGGAGTGTCAAGGGGACCGAGGATTTTGTTTCACGCTACCTTGACGTTGCATTGGCCGAGGATGTTTTGCATGTAGAGGACCTTCCTCTACTAGGGGATCCGCAGGTGGCGTTTGGTATACTATCATCTAGTATTGCTCGTCGACCCACCTATCTTGTTAAATGCGGTTCCTCCTTCACCTACATTCATATCACGTTTGCTGACCTTTGATAGGAGGATCATTGGCGTCTTTGGTGACATCATCGGACCAGGGACATTCGAGTGTGTGACTGGAGATTTGGCAAGGAGACAAACATCTCTGCCAATTTCGTGTGGAGGGGTAGGCTTATTATCGATGGAGGAGACGGCACCTGCGGCTTTCTTGGCAAGTTGGGCGCTTGTTGCACCTTTGTTATCTTCTCGATTTGTGATCGCAGATAGACCTATTTTGGAGATATATACGAGGGACGTCGATACGGGATCATTTCCCTTATAGGTATTATTACGACATACGAGAGATGCTTTACCACGGGAGGTACGACATGAGTTCCCATCTTTTTCCTCTTTGGCTACCGATTGGACTAGGGGTCTCTGATCTATCTTGATGGACCGGCGGTTTCAGGAGACTCTACATTCACTCTTAGTGGATCCGCCATTTCTCGTACTACTAGAGCTCGTCTCCACGCTCTTGCTCGGGCAAAGTGTGCTCGTGGATCTTGGCCCGACCATGCATCAGGCTTTAATCCGGCACCGGCTACTTTCTCCACAACGATGAGGTTCCGTCTTGGCTTGGTTCATCCATCTACATCTTCATTACTCACATGTGTTGTGGTATCACTTTAGATGCGGGGAGGTGTTCATATGACTCGTTGTCCATTCTCGGAGGCGGAGGATAGCTACCCATGATGCCATTAGGGATGTGGTGTTTGCTATGACGCGAGAGGGTGGATACCTCACATGGAGAGAGCGTTGGTATGCCTTGCAAATCGACTAGGGTTAGGGCGGACTGCATTTGGTTCGGGAAGACCAGGTCATTGTGGGCGATGTGGTGGTTCTGGATCCTACTAGAGATCTGATTTGAGAAGGGGTGATCACCCATCCTCAGGATGGGCGGCGAGTGGAGCGGCGGCAATAAAGGTCTCAAGTATATAGGTATGCAGAGAGGTCACCTCTTTGTTCCTCTAGCTTTGGAGTTATATGGAGCTATGGACACCGACTTCGACATGTTCGTGAGGGAGTGTGCGAGAGCCGACCATACTAGGCGACATGGGGTATCACTCTCTTTAGCTTACTGTATAGCCTATTTTAGGCAACGTGTTTCCATTGCTCTACAGAGGGCACTAGATGGTGCAATCCATAGGAGAGCAATCACGTTAGGTGATGCTTCTTCGGATGCTCATGTTGTTTGTAGACCTTTCGACCTGGATAGTTCAGATATCTTAAGTGTTGTAGGACATATTTCCCATTGTGATACTATTGGGACCTAGCCCCATGTTACCGGTTTGGTTCCATCCTTGTACGATTTGATGGGATCTTCCCATCCCTTTGGTTATTATATTTTCTCGGAGTTTTAATTATAAGATACTATGAGAACATAGATTGTGAACAAATATTTCTTGCAATAATAAATAAAGGTTGCATAGATTGAAAAATTATAATTCAAAAAATATTTGCCAATGTAAAAGATTAAAAAAAAAACTTGAACTTATTAAAATCTTTAAATCTACAAAATGGAATCTACAAAGTGATTTGAATATCCAAATCACTTTTTTGAGGAATATTATCTACAGAATATCAATTTTTGTGTTCTATTCAATTGCAATAATTCTATACCTACACATGTTAAATTTTGCATCATTTTGATCAAACAAACAAAGTTGCAAGTTAGTATTTTATATACAAGTAAAGCTTGTATGCATGCATTTTATATTATCAAAATATGTTTTTTTTAATAATATACATGTATTATAAATAGGAAATAAGATGATAAAAAAGTGTATGTGGCATGTTATCTTGTATTATAACAATGTTTATCAAGCTAAAATTTCATAGAATCAATGATCATGTATTTTAGTTCAAAAGTCTTATTGATCTATTAGCTAGCATATAAGAAAAAGTCAAACATGATATGCTATACATAATGTATTGAATGAATAAATGGATGAAAATACTATCTTATTAACTTAGATTAATAATGTGAATAATATAAAGAACTTGAATACTAAGAACACTCAAAGGCTAAAGAGTCTTGCACACTTGTTACTTATTTGACAGTTTTACCTAGATAGTTAGTAAAGGTTAGATGTAGTGGGACATATTTCCTATTGAGAATATATTGGGGTTTAGCCCCATCTTTCCCGTTTGGATTCATCCCCGTATAAGTTGATAGGGTATTCCCATACTTTTTGCTATATTACTTGGTGTCCCGATGTCTCATGTGATAGTGTCGCCTTTCGTGCTTCCATTGATCGTTATGATCTTTCGTATGATCTCTTTTCTCTCCGCGCTCACTCTTTGTTTCGATGTCATTTTGCTCAAGTCATTTGAAAACCTCTCTCCGCGCTCCAATTGCTTGGTCTCCTTACTTACTTTACCCCATTCGACTTGAGTTGTTCACATAGCATTCCAAGAGCATGAACGGGGAGCAATCTATTGATTTTGAGTTCTTCCCTTCCTTTATTGCTATGTTACTTGGTATTCGTTGCTCTAGCTTATATTTCCAGTGTTGTGGAAGTAGTGAAGAGTTAGTTCGATAAATTTTTTTACTTGAGACGGGCTTTTGGGGAGTTGGGTTATTATTTAATTACTTTATTCAATCTTCCACGGAATCATTCGAAGCAAAAGCAATTCCGTCACCATTGGATCGCACTTCACTCATACATATTTCGCTGCAATTCTTCTGGCCATGGTCTGGGTTTGACAAGATTGTAAGATGAGTTTTATGCACTATCGCGTAACTCGGGTTGGAGACATCCTCTACCTGGTATTGTAAGGTTTTAACAATAGGTTAATTTGAAATTAAAAACCCATTACCCATTGCAGAGTGCACTTAAGATTATTGAAGTTTATTGAGACAAGTCTAGTGTTACTTCAGGAATAATCATTAGTCTCAATCTGATATGAAATAAATGTCATGAGAGGTACAGTAATAAGACAATTGCATATGGTATGACTTTTGTCTCTTTATTTCCTCCATAAAGTTTGTAACTGAGTTGATATAAGAGTTGATATCGTAGAACGCATCTTTGGACGTCAGTAAGAGTTCCCATATAGAAGGACTCTGGCAAAGAGTCATCTGCCTCCTACAACACTTAAAGTCTTCTCGGCAGTGACACATGCGTAATGTAAATATACTGACTATCAAGCCGTTTGAGAACCAACGGACTACTTTCTGAACATAGATCCATGAACCAGCTACTTGTATCATCTGCTAAAAAGGACATTGCTCACAAAAGCGGTTAACCATATTAGAAAAGAAAATACAATGAGAACTGACGGTTTGATATATACATGACTTAATCTGGATGGTCACAGCCGTTCAATACAGCCGCCGTCAAGCCCCTTGAGGACATGAACGTGTTCCATCACCCAATGTCTTCGAAGAGTTGGTGACGGTTTATTTCATATCAAACTAGTCTCACTCCTAACGGAGTAACATGAAAACTTACGTCTGATCCAAATTACGTCTCACACGGCCACTTGGGCAGCGTAAAACTGAACGTCTCTTGGCCAAGTCTCTCCGTAGACATCTGGCTTCGTGTATACACAATCCCATGACCATGGTACATCTGTGGTGTAGATCCACATATTAAGTGTAAGAATCGATTTCAATCTTCGAATGGACCGAGGCAAACCTCCACTGTGAAAAATCCGTTGCAGTTGACACAAAGGACCAGAGTCATCCGGGGACACGATGCGTAGTAAAAGAATAAACGAAACAAAACTGCAAGCGCGGAAACTGCAAACTTGTAGACCCTGTTCATCCACCATACTTTACAAACCCCGAGATATCAAACATTACACATCACAATGCAATTGATAAACATAAACCGTTTCGTGAAAGACATATTAGGAATCATGGAAAAAGCCAAAATCACGTGGAGGACAGTCCTTCCTCTTGAAACGGATATTTATGCCGACGGCACAGGTAGTTAGCTAAACATCGTATTAGAGCCTTCCTAAACTATTGCAAAAAACAAACGGGGTAATGCTCTCTACAGAACGTACCATGAACGACTCAAAGCCTAAAATCTTAGTGAGGTCTACTCCCTGAGGGGAAATATGACTTACCATCACATGTGACCCGATATTGATACCAACCATCATTGGTTTCAATGTTTTTTACTAATACCACACGTAAGGACATCTAATCGAAAACATACTCTCCTCGATAATAAAATCGTAATTAGAGGTTATGTAAGTGACAAATTCCAACCTACTAGCGAATATTTTGTTAATATACAAATTTGCTTCATTACGGAACGCACCTCCAGGTCCATATCGCGGAGGAGGCAACGAGTATGGAACAGGCAGACGTACGACAGGTTTTGAAGATGAAGAATCATCTTCCCAAACTGTAGTTACGAGTCTACCATCCCGCCCGCAGACTTCTTGAAAATCGTATTCGCTGAAAGTCGATGCTTCCGCTCGTCCAATCTCCTCCTGTTTGAATAATATGAGGAGAGTTAACGGGAAACTGGGCAAAAATAGTCCATATACGAGAAGACAATAGAAAAGACCAAACGATCTTACCGAGCTGTGAACGTTCCCAGTGCATGAAAATGTGCTGCCGACAGCCTTGAGAACTGTCGACGGCAGGAACAGAACACCTAGCTGGAATCGGAAATGTCCTGAGTTAGCTCATAAGTAAAAGAGTGTGGCTTTTATAATAAAAAGGAGCTATGCCTCTTCTCGGCTCAGACACACACAAACGATGGGCATAAGAAATATATAAATCAACCAAGACAACATAAACCTCATAAGATCTGATCATCAGCTGACTACTCAGTTTCTGTAAGGAGCCCCACGCGGCTCTGCTCAGGTTTGACGAAGTCAGTAGAAACCATCTGTTTCCAAACAAGAGTACAACGAGGCTACACACAATTAGTATACTGCAACAGCATTATCGACGTGCAGATAATCACTTGACAAGCATGAGAAGAAGAGTAAGGTTGCATCTACAGTTTTGAAGCT
The DNA here is from genome assembly GCA_014180765.2 of Marchantia paleacea. Lineage (NCBI taxonomy): Eukaryota > Viridiplantae > Streptophyta > Marchantiopsida > Marchantiales > Marchantiaceae > Marchantia > Marchantia paleacea. Next base: position 2,548,000 of record MUAA02000015.1, read on the forward strand.
AACAAAGTGTTCAGAATGAACTGCCTGATGTAACAATCTCGGAGCCACGCACCGAAACTATACCCAAATTTGATCAAAACTACGACTACTCGGGACTTTTCTACATCCACGCCAACAAACGCATAATACATATTTAGAAAGAACAGCGTGTGAAGACACTCCCAACAACTTGACGGTAACTCCAATTGAAGAAGTAGCAATTTTGACTTTTACCACTCTGATTACAGATAAGGAGCAAGATATCAAGGAGAAATGTTATGAGAGATGGCTAGCGAAGTCAACGATAGGTTAGTTGGAGTTTGAAGAGCTTACGCTAAAGACTGGCCGTTATATCGGGCATATGTCTTGATGTGGGGCACTGCTCGGCTGCACACCGAGACAATTGCACACGAATTCATTTTTGGAAGAGAGGAAGACTTGGAGGTATTAGCATAATATGTTGGTATCAACATCATCACTTCGATGCGATAAGTCCACCTCAACAAAGAATAACCTTATCCTTTCATTTCACTACAAGCATGCTCGCCGCAAGAGACAGAAGTATACTAAGTAAGCTTTCATTCCAGCAGCGACATCGTTAAATCATACGGCAATAGTAGGTGCAAGGTTATCCATTCACGCATGTCAACAATTTACAGAATCATCTTTGAAAAAGCTATTAAAATGAGACCAGCACTCGAAATACTCGGAAAATAGCAGCCGCTTTGCTGAGACAAGGAAATTGCTCCCAACAGACGACAACGACGACAAATGATGACGAATGCTCCCTCTTGTACTTATCTTAGAAGTAAGGGTAAACATCCGATGTTGACAACATCAGCGCGACATTGCTATCGCTACTCTGCTTGTGTATCCAATAAAGAGTATCTTACCCCCTCCCAAGATGATCAGCTCGCCATTTTGCCCAGTAAGCCTTTGGCACTGCCTTCACATTTTTCTGCGGACTTGGGACAGAGCTACCAGCGGCGTATCCCTGAAGACAGTAGATCGTTAGATCACACCAATTCCACATCCTTCGCCTACCTCGGGAGCTACCATCCACTGGGTCACATGAAGCAGGTCTGGTGTGCACAGGACATACCTCCAAAGAACAGCGAATGTCCTCAACAGTAGGCCACACGAACAGCACTTCACCCTTACCCAAGTCATCATCACTCGTTGTACGTCCAGCAGACATAGAGTATTTCATTTCATTTATCCATTGCTCATTTATAGAACCTAAGGATGAAAACTGCACCGAACAGAGGGGGTCAGCCTACACAGGTAAAGACCGTGTGCCATAAGACTCTTATAATAGTGCAAGACCGCGTACCCGGAGCATGACGGACCATCGAATGCAAGGGCAGGACAACCTAGCATCACACGCAAAGATGACGATTCTTCCAATGCAAGTCGAGAGAAAGGGATTCGAACCCTATCATAGGGAGAATATTGATCCCCTGCACGAAGAGGGGAACCGTATTCAGCCTTAGGAACCGTTCTCTCGTGACGGACATGACATGAGAGTACCTGACAAACGCGAAGTAGATAAACAACCCCAACCCTCAAGTCTGGTCCATTCCCCTGTGGGGTGATCGTACATACCTGACACACTAGAGGCGAACCAATAAACTCAGCATCGAAACGCTCATCCCTTAATAAATGCTGCAACTTCATGTGACCGAATTTGGAAAGATCATGATCCCGATGAAAACCAGGCACTGACGCCACCAGCCTAACCTGCAAAAAGAGTTGTCAAGACATCCCCTTCAACCCGTAAGATTTTTTAAGGAGAATTCCCTGCTTTTAAAAGAACACAAAGACGGTGTCACGAGACAAGCGAACAAGCGCGTGAGTCCTACAACAGTGGCAAACTGGGAAGTCTTACAGTAGCGGTGCTGAAGTCGAATATGCGGAAAAATTCCGCGTTCACCTTAATCCGCCCAATTGTAGGGAGTGATGTTGTATAACCTTCCCACTGAAGCATCAAATGAAAAGCGCATGAGGGTGAAGTTTTGTAGTAACATACTTTCACTATATCCATTACGACATAAAAAAAAAAAAGGTCGACATAACATCAACAACATCAATTCACATACTGCTTTTACCTTAAGGTGCGTCAGGTATTCTATTAAGTCTTCCTCAAAACCAGACGCCACACTGTGCGTCAAGGAGTTCTTACGCGGAAAGTCTTGCATCCACAAGCCTTGAGACTTGTTGTTCCAGTCGCCGTGTATCAAGTTGGCAGTGTGAACTACAACTCGCAGACCCGTCCCATACACAAGAAGCATCGCCTTGGAGTGATGGGTTCCAAATTTTATAGGCAAAGGTGGTTGGTGCAAAATCCAGTTCTTCGGCTTACGGCTCTGCACAGGCCGGTGAAAATTCATTGCCATGCATTTCTGTGCGCTACTAACTGGAGACTGTGCAATAGTTACTTCGGGCAGAGAGCAACCTCGTGTAAACATTCTCAGGACTAGAAGCTGACTGAGACAATTTACCGTACGTTCAAAAGGTCTAAAGAACCGCCTCTTTCACCGTGTATCATTATGACTGGAACTCTTCTCAACAGAGGACACTCTGCGTCCGAGAAAATTTTCTTGAAGTCAGAGACCCTCCTCATAACGTGACAAAACATGACTGGCATCCACTCTCAGCAAGCAAAGTGTTGATTGATATGTAGACCCTCACCGGAAAGAAGCCAGTCCACATCAACCATGTAGTTTGATAATATAGCAATCTGCACGTCACCCTGTAGGAGAAAAAGGTGTCGATACTTAGAATCTTCATTATCTGGCAAACATCGAGTTCCACTCAATTTGGGAGACGCCTAACTGCGTTGACCAGAGGTGGTGATGGCTCCAAAAGGTGCCTTGAATATAGGTTGCAATCGCCATAACCATGTTATCAGCCCAAAAGGTGCTATTGGTACAAAACGGAAGGACGGTTCACAGCACCAAAAACCACCATCCATACACCTCATTCGCAGGGATCCTAAGCTAGTGAACAAAGACACGACCTGAGTTCACTGCCTCGTGAGAAAAACTGTCTTGTTCATCCCTAGGCTACGAGGAATATCGCGCATGTTAAAACAAACATGGTAGCAGACTATTCGGATCTCAACCTGGATATGCACAGATCAGGACACCTCTGTTTGGGATGCAAGAAGTTACGGTCAGAGGAAGAACCCAAGATACATAACGAGCAACCATACACCCTAGAGGTATCAGGAAGTTCAGAGAAGTCAAAGAAAAATTGTTCTATTTAGTTCACCTCGATAACATCCTCCAGACGAACACATCCACTGTTGGCAGACTTGGGCAAACCCATAGTGTGCAAGAGGTGGAATGATGAAGCTGGAAACCTCGATGAAGAGTTGGTTCTCCGTAGTTTTGAGATGGGAACATCGCCAGCATAGTGACTGCGGCTGGAGGCAGTCATAGAAACCCGGCCTGCGTCGGCCTCCGTTCGGTGCCGATTGACCTCTTCCTGGATTAAGACATGGCGATACACACTAGTGAACGATTGTAAGGAGGTGGAACAAGCTAAACGAAGGACAAGGCTGATTCGTAAGGAATACGCCTTCCGACAATCCTGGGTAGCAACAGGTACTAGAAATCAAGAGATGATTCAGCTCTTCGATAATTACAAGCGAGTTTGTTAACTAGGACAGTGACACAACCTTCAATGTACGCCATGCGTCCTCGTCATCACGATGTTGCCTTTTCTTTTTCCCAACTATGTCCTCAGAGACACGAGAGGAGAACGACATTGCAGATGCGCGAGTTGCTGCATTTTGAACCACCGTTCGGTGTGCGGTTGCGACCACTGTCTTTGAGTGGTTGGAACACATCCGTTGATGGCAGACATTTAACCGGAACGGCAAATCATTAGGAAGAAAATAAATTACATCCGTATCGCCGATGACGCAACATTCCTGCGGCCTGACCTTCATCGTGCCGCCATCAGAAAAGACTTCTATGGGATTAGGACCCAGCTGGATTACCACAAGGGCGAGTCAGGTTTCCGGAAGATGTCTAGCTATCCATAATTAAACCCAAGAAACAACGGGTGATACTATGAGGGCAGGAACTGCTGTAACGCACTTCTCTTTCGCAACCATGTATAAGCACGGTGTAGGTTGGCCACATCACGCCCTATTGCGGTGCTCGTTGGCAAGCAGTGATGTAATGCACGACCAATAGACACTGAATGTTAAGACGCTTAAAGGTGTTCAAAAAGCCAGAAGCAGAAAATCACTCTCCAACTGGGTGACAACAAGAAGACTCAGAAGGTATCCACTCCAAAAATCAACAGCAGTGAGAATGACAATCAGGTCTTACTACACACATCCGCAGAAAAGGGAGTTGTTTCTCTCGCGTCGAAGCATAGACGTGCGGCATGGCTTCAACAACTCGGCATGCCAACAGAACACCTATCCGGAATTAGTTTTCTGATAGATCTACTGATGAGTGTCGCCTTCAACAGTCAAACAAAGTAGATGTATTATACACAAAACCTCGTGCCATTGAAGATCTTTCATGTGGCGTTCATGTAAGGCACGTAGCATTGCGATAGCCGCGAAGTACCCTCTAAAGAACGCGCCACGAACAAAACATACGAAAACAGTAGTATGCACATGTACAGTACTCGCCCTCAGCACGATATTGAAACTCCAAAGTACAGTGTTGTCCCAATAGTCAAACAAAGTAGGTGTACTGCAGACAAGACCTCGTGCCATTGAATATCTTTCCTGTGGTGTCCATGTAAGGTACGTAGCATTGCTGAAGCCGCAAAATGCCCTCTAAAGAACGCCCACGACGAGATAGCGGAAAGAACACTTCCCTGTGAGGAACACAACTGATCCTCGGGAATTCGTAAGAATGACGCTGCGCTAGAGACGACCTCAATTTAACAAACGCTTTCTTCTAAACTCAAATTCGCAGTGAGAGATTTCAGCTCAAGAAGACAAGGAGGTGCACTTGTAAACAAGTGCCTCGTGCCAAGAAGGTGAATCCACTTAGCACCCGCGTATAACTATGTTGCATGAATCTAGTAACATACCTAAAACCTAGCGGAAATCTGGTTGAGAATTTCTAAAGCATCGTCAGCTTCCCTGTTGAAGCTCAAACCATCGTCGAGTACAGTCTACCACTGCGAAGAAATTTGCCCTCCAAAAGACAAAGAAGCACATTCATATACACACCCTCGTGCCAAGGAGGAATTTCATGTGGCACCCGCGTATAAGCACTCTGCGTGGTTAAAGTAGCAGGTCGCCTTGTTAGGGCGCTCACCTTAGCATCTGAAATGTCCAAAGCTGATAGACTTCGACATCATTCACGACTACCGGACAAACACCAAAGATCCAAGTGGAAGCTCAAAGGACAGCCCGAAAGTAATACACAGAGCTGAAATCTTACCACGTACACATCGAAGTGATCCTTCCCTTCCTCCGACCATGCTGTCAGTCTCAAATGCCTCCTGCTAATCTTCTTTCCAAATATGTGGCAATCGTCTCGACCGAAAATATTCTCTCCCGTGTACACAGGCAAAGGGGGGACAGAATTATCGACAATCCCGTCCTTGGACAGCGCGGTAAGATATGCGACGTGTTGTTGTGAGGACGCCATTTGCTAGCACTAGAGATGACAAACTCAGGTGACTGTGAAGCGGACGAACATTCTCCACACAGCCCCGGCCATCGTATGACACTCAAGAGAGAGATTTCCTTCTTCTACGACTACTCAGGCTGCGTTTACAACAGCCGTCAGGCCAACTAAAAAACGCCGTCTCACCTCATCGACATGACCTAACCAGCTGTATCAGAAGGAAACAAACACTACTGCTGTGGAGCATACTCCACGAGCACAACTGTAAATGGTGACTTGAATGGAAAGACGATCCACTAAAACCTTTAAACCCTCCTTCAACCCTAAAAGGTTGGAACGTAAAGGTTGATTACCATTGGCCAGACAGTGGTATGGACTTCAGTATCGGTAACCCCAGCGTACTGACAACTGACCGCACTTCGCGAGCTAAAACAGAACTAAGAAATTTGCCACAGGTGTGAAACATCCGACGTTTGAATGATTGTTAGACTGAAAAGATTGAAATAAGCGGAAAACTGTAATGTTACACGGTTTGCTAGAGATTATTTCTTCTCAATGTAAAAGATTTTGTTTTTTCTGAAAGATGTTTTAGGGACACTTTACATTGTAGAGTGCAGCCTCATACCTCTTTCAAGGATAGATTCATTTCGCTATATTGTATGAAAAGTCCCACAATGTCCCAGTTTTACATTTTAGATAACCGTGCAGGCCTAGAGTTTTGGAATGATCATCAAAGTTTAAGATACTTCATTCAGTTAATTATATTCAACCTTTTGCTCCATGATGAACACCTCTAGTTTTTACATCATATAGAAGCTATCGTCGTTTATCTCAACTTCGATTCGTTCTATGTGATTACTTCTTGTTATGTTTTTGTTTTATCTCATCTTATTCTCTATAGTGCGTCTCATGAGAAATGAGTACTCACCATCCCAATCTGGTTTAGTACGTCTATATGCTGAATTGTTGGGCTATGCATGTGCCATGTGGAAACAACTTCTTGCCATTCCATGTTTTCATACATAAGTGATATAACATAGGGTTGAAGTACACGATTTTAAATGTACGAGCATTTATGTAAAAACTCTTATGACCAATGGGCTTTTTTTCCGGAAATATAAAAAGATGCCCATGCAATTTACACATAAAGGACAAATGTCAAAGCTTTTAATAGGGATCATTCTAAATTTTTTTGAATCAAATCAAGATGAAAATTGATCAACTATAGGCATGAGGAATTATTGAACTCTTTATATACATTTAGGTGTAATTCCCATCAAACTAGAACGTACAGCAATATTTGAATTTAAGATCAAGCACCAAATTAGAAAACTATACTTCATTCTACAATATATGGAACAAATTGTCGACATGTCAAAAGTTTCATGGAAAAATTGAAGGATAAAATTCTATTAAGAAAGTTCTAACTTGAAAATGATATTGAAACATTTATATTTCAAACACCACGATATAAAACTAGACTTCATGGTCTCAACACAACACATTTGATGACATTTGTATGTGTAAAAATTTATCCATGTACCAAAAAATTTATTGAAAAAGTAAATTAAGTTGTCACTTTAAAATGATGTTGGAATATTCATCTAAGTCATGTGATCTCATTATCTCATACTATGATTATGATGTGATGACGATGAGATTGATGATTGGATCAAAAACTCCTTGATTGTATGAACATCGTTGATAAATTATTACATTAACAGAAAAAAAATAAATTATTAGAAAAAAGAATCAAAACTTTGCTATATTTTTATATGAGTAAACCAAATAAATGTCTTTTCCATTTGGTTGTAAGTATGTGAAAGTCTTAAGAAATTTGGCCACCATGGCAACACGAGTTAATTTTTTAATTGTTAGTTGGTTGTTGATGGATTTCAATGTTAAGCTTAAGCTTGTTAGTTATATGAAGATAGACACATTGTTGTTATAATCACACATTGCTTGATGAAAAAATGAAACTAATTAAAGATAGTATTTTTTACTTCAAAAGTTAAAGGATATGATATAATTTATAGATTTACAAATAAATGGTTTCCAAAATGATAAAAAATTAATAGACAAATTTTTTGTAAAAATTCCAATATGTATATAAACTGAAAAAATCTTTAAATTTTTTAAATGAAAAATAAAATTTATAAATTATATATGGTTATTGCAAATAAATTTTATATTTTATAGAAATATAATTTTTATCACTTTATTATTGATAACAAACAATTCAACAATAAGAGTTGCTTGTAAGTGAACTATATAGACATTAAGACAAGAGCTAAAAGAATCTTATGTAAAATATTGATAAGAACCATTGTGTTATATTTATATGTATATAAGTTATCATTATAAATGTTACATATTTAAATTTTACATGTATTTAGATTTTTCTCCTCATAATATTTCCAGTTGATGTTAAATTTTTTTTTCATATTGATTTTCATATTGTATCTCGTTATTATTCATTTTATAAGAAAAAATAATGAAGTTTGACAAAAAAATAAAATATAAGATGAGTTTTAACATAAAATATATCAAAATAAACATCAAACTCCCCAACATTCATCAATGTGTTTTTTAACATTCATATACAATGCTTGTTGGCCTCTCTTGTTGAAATCACATTTGATTCATAAAAGTTAGTTTGGTCTAAACTTATTTTTGTTGTTTAACAATCAAAATATAAATAATGGTGTATATGATTAAAAAAACATAACTCAAATTTGATTTTTTTAGATACAAAATGAGTTATTTGTCAATCATTGTAACATTAGTTTCTAAGTGGGAGTGGAGTGAAGGGATTGATTGAGTAAATCAAAGTGATATACATTTTTTATGCATAAATTAATATATTCTAATGAAGCATGCTATCTACATATAATAGCTATGTGACATAAAGCGGATTTTAAATTTTTTCAAATATTATATTCTATAAAATAACAAAGACAAATTTCGAAATTTATTTCATCTTTGAAAGTCATTTCATAGTATATCACCCAAGTGTTACATTTTAATAATCAACAATTTTTTTAAAAATTATAACAAATATTTTTTAATCCTTATAAATTATTTTATTTTAAAGAAGTTTAATTTAGAAATATGAAAAAAATTTACAGTAAATGATGTTATTAAAATTATTTCAAAAGTATTATTTATGAAATTCATTTTAGACAAAGATAAATTCTTGAATCATCTCATGTCATGATAATTGGATGAGTAAAAACAATATTTTTTTTATCAAATATTATAATTATATCATGTTGATCATTCATGGAAGAATCAAATGAACCTAAATTTGAAATAAATAGATATAAAATTATAATTATAATTTCAAATATATGTTCTAAACGTTGAAATCAAATTTTTGTTTTACCAATAAAATTGTATGCTTGTTAAAATGTAAGTTAAACTTTCAAATATGGATTACAGTCATTGCTAATTCATTAACATATGAGAATATAATAAAATATATTGTATTTTTGAAACATTGGAGTAAAATTTATAGCTCAATAAAAATAAAAATTAACAAACATAAAAAGTTGAAAAATTTTTATATTGATAATAATTTTAAATTTCAAAAAATTTATCAAATTTTTAAAGTGCATTAAATTATATAGAACCACATGTGATTGATTTGATTTTCATTGAACCCAAATATTATGTTCTAAGGTATTCATAATAATGAATATATTTTTAATCTGAAATTATTCATGTACTTCTACTTTATTAAGTTGGTAAAAGAGTGTATGTCAATAGATTTATTAAATGTTTGGGTTGTGATCCATGTTGTTGCAATTATGATACATGAAATACAAGATGTTATTTTTTCTAAATGAGATGAAAACTAATTTGCAAAAAATATCATAAGCATATTTTAATATCCCAAAGGGCTGAATTGAATGACGATTAAATTTAAGTGTCCACACAAGTGATTAATTGATTGTAGATAACCAAACTTGATCGCATAGCTAAAAAATCAATATCTTGCCATGAGTATGCATATGCTCATTAACAACATGTAGATATTACTAATGTCAATTTTGATCAACTATCAACTTCTTTTTTGGTTTGATATAGTAATTTATGTATTTGCTCCATAAAATCATCACCGATACAACATTGATTACAAAATCTTGTGCTTTAAGAATTCTCCTCAAATTATAAAGTCTGAAATACATAGCAATATTCAATAAATAATAATTTAAGTATAGGTTGGATAATATGGAGACAATTATTATTGAATTCACTATCAGCTTATCTATATGATATGTCACATGTGCTCATTATGTTATGTTTATAATGTGTTGGTTTGAGTGACTGTTAGGAATCAGTGTGCTTATAGTTATATATGTCAAATCATTAATCTACAAGGAGTTGAATGGATGATGGTTGTGATATTTTATTTTATATAATATTTTTTTTAGAACCATATACAAGGAAAAAAAAACTATTGAGATTATCTCTCAACTTTGAAGTTCTCAAAGTACTTGAGTTTCATATTGTGAACTTCTCAAGTGCTAAAAATATAACATAGTCAACTTGATCTTTTCTTAAGTTTGGATAATCCATCTTGGGATAGCAAATGATAATGATAACTTTAGAATTATGAAAATTGTATAGAGATTGAGATAGATCATTCATCTCCCTGTAGACAGAAAGAGAAGGGATAATCATGGATTGTAAATATTGATATGTCACAAGATAATAAGATTTTAAGAACCAAGAATGTACCTTTAGAATAAAATATACTTATATACAAAATATAGTTTTACCTATAACTAAGTGAAAAATAACAAATTTAATTTAGTCATAATTATGTTTAGCTTGTTTTGGCTAAGATCGAATAATAACTATGATAGTTCTTGACATGGTATAGTGGATGATATAAGAACTATTTGGTTGTATAATGAGAATTAATGATAATATTACATCATATTGCTATCTTGAATTTTCTTGAGTTGACAAATATTCCAATAGTTTTACTTAATAAAGATCATTTAATAAAGCGACAAGATTGATTTGATACAAGGAGTTGTTCTCCTTGGGGATGTTCTTCACGAGGATTTGTTCATATAGTCAATTGAATGATAGTTTGACTTCTAGAAGTTCCAAGAGTATCAATTACATGTTGTCATGTATCATTATCATATGGAGTTGATGACCTATATTTTCATTAAACTTGATAAGAAACAATTATACGATAGTTATTTTCAAATATTATAATAAAATTTGGAGTAGTATCAATAAAGAGGTTGAGATCAACTCTCAAACCTTATTTTATGGAGAATATCTTGAACATCAATGAAGTATTTTGGTCTTTTGAGTGATATTGCATTCCTTGTGAGATTGATTATGTGTGAGAGTTGTCACAACTTTTTGATATGGAGCTTGAATGTTAGAAAACTGAGTATGGATATGGTCATTAAGGCTTAAAGTGTCATTTTAGAAATCTGACGAGCTCCTAAAAGCCATATGAGGTAACTTGGATGAAAGTCAAACATGAGATCATATAACAAAATATTTCATTCCCAATTGAAATTAATTTCATGGAGAAAGATGTCTTTGGAGATTACCTTCTGATCTATTGGGGTCTAAATTTTATGGTTTGAGTGATGTCATCACAAATGAAAATGATATTTTCAATTGTCAATTATGGAGAGACATGAGATTGTATCATCTACATTTTGTATTCAATGTTACATGGAACTGATTCTTAAACCAATGCATATGTTTTGTTTAATATATACATAGAGATTATAACTATCACTTGATATATAAAAAGAGTCTACAAAGATTTTATTCTTAGAGTTTATGAAGAATATTAATATAGAATCATGATATAATCTCATAAACATTTTTTGATTTCTACTTTGGATATTGATTATACTTACAATATATTAGTTTGATAGATAAGGAGACATAAAGACATCAATTCCTATGACTGCATTAATCATAAAAGAGATGAAAAAAGTCATAGTAGAGTATCATACAAAACAAACCATAAAATATAAGATCTTTGTACTAGAGAGTGACAAATTGGAGAGAGAAAGAGTTGGTAAGACAAACTAAAAACTCCAATACATGTGATTCAATCATAACTCTAAGCAACCCCTATTCAAAATGAATAAGCAAATCAGAGATGATTTTTATAGATTAAATATCAAATCAATCTCCTACTTTATATGAAAAAATATGCAAATATACAAGAATGATAGAGACATGAAAATTATAGAGGAATGTAAAATGAGTATTAATATCATCTATCACATTTTTATATTTTTATTTTATATAGAAAGGTTATATATTTTTATATCATGGGCAAATCTCTTGCATTGTACACAATGTGAAAACAAATGATTTCAAAATGATACATTTTTATTTCATGGAGTGGAATCAAAAAGGGTATTGTTCAAAACCTTCAAGATGTGAATTTATTTCAAACCTCAACAATGAAGTTGTGGGATTTGAAAGATAAAGTAATAAATATGAATGTGATCTTTAAGTATACATTGTGTATTTTAGTGCATACACAATGTATATCACTAATGTATGTTGTGATGTAATGTGTATGTGCACGATAAATAGTATTTGATTAGTTTGATTTTATGAGGGTATTTAAATCTAGGGGCGAGATTGATTTGACATATCAAAATCAATATGAGTGTAGTTTAGATTCTAAAAGTTCAAAGTATGTCAATTGCATGTTGTTTTGGAACCATTCTCATTAAAAAAAATAATTTTTAATTTATTCAATTTTGTGAAAGAAAGTTTTATAACAATTATGTTTAGATACTAGATTAAAATTCTAAGTAATATAAAAAAAGAGGTTGAGAAGCATATATAAAGTATTTTTTTTTATAGAAATTTGATTCTAAATGAATAATCTCGATTTTTTTAGTGATATTCAAGTAATTTGTGAGATTTCTTATGTATGAGAGTTGGTATTAGAATCTAAAATGGAGTTTGGATGTTGAAATTTGTTGTGAAAAGTTGTTATTTGACTATGGTTATCATGATTTGAAATATTTTTTTAGATTTATGATGAGTTTTCAAAAAATTATCAAAAGTAAAATTGAATGAGAGTAAACATGAGGTCCAAAATCATAAGAATCATTTCCGCAAAATATTTCAAGTTTTGTGAAAAAATCAATCATATGCCAAAGCTTTAAAATGTGAATTTGAGAAATCAAAAATATATTATTTAGTTCATAGACTTATGACATAAAAAATCTTAGTGATGAGAGAGAAGATAGAAAACATATAGAGATGAAATTGGTTATGAAATAAAATTCAATTGAAATTTTTTTTGAATTTGTATGTAAACATTATATATTCTTTTAATCTTTTGCATGCATTGTTCAAACTTTAGCATATATGTTAAAAAAATGTAAAAAATAGACATAGTAAACTCCACAAAGTTAGATTTTCAAACATTGAAATATGATATCTTGCATGCAACTATCATTAAGTGATATGATTTTAATCAATCAATCAATTGTGGATTGAATTCTCTAATATAATTTAGAGATTGGTGGTAGTTAAAGAAAATAAACACACAAAGGAACAAGAAGAGTAATGCATTGTTGTTACCACAAAATATTAGTATATCCATCTTTAATTAGTGACAATCAAAGTCAAAGTAACGTATAATGGAGATGGATAGTCTTGAATTGACTATGAGTACATTATTAAAAAATTACCACATCAATAATCAATGTGTTCGTAATTATGTCCATCACATCATCAATCCACAAGGAGTTGGATGAATGATGGTTGTGATATCTTATCAACATTGTACTTTTAAAAAATATATATATTGAAAAGCAGAAACTATTGAGGTTATCTTTCAACGTTAGAGTTATTGAGGTATTAGAATGATTTGACATCACTTTCTTAGTGTAACAATTGATAATACAAATTTGAAAATAAATTATTTATTCTTTGAAACTATAACAAATTTCTCCCAATAACAAATTAGATAGTCATAATTGATTAATGGTTTAACATGAACATAATGTATATGGAATGCAATAAACAACTTATAAATATTTTCACACATATACACTACATCAACAATACATAAAGCTGAAAATTCAAACCAATCAACTCACATCACTTCAAGCAAATTGATTGTTGATCATTCTCACGATTTAATAAATCAACTTTGATATAAATTTCAACCACTTGTACATTTATGAGATTGTTGTCTAATGACAATCCAATAAATATAATATCACTTTAATATATATGTCAATTTGTGATCAAACAATATTTTGTTACATGCAACAATAAATAATTATTCCAAACATAATAATTGTATACAATATTATTTTTTTATTTTGCACATAGTGGCCAAAATGATAATGATTTGTCAAGTAAACAAAATTGATATTTGTTACTAAAGAATTCATTTAATAATATCATACATGTGCGATGATTTTTGATTGAAATAAAATTATGAAAAAAAGAAATGATGAATCATTTTGTATGTTATAATAATACTCATAAATTTGAACTATAAAAAATTGCATTACTACACGATATGGACAAAAAATATAAATTTTAAAAATTATCATAATGACATAGATTTATTTGTATCAATGAATGATGTTCTCAAATAAAATTAATTCATAAATAAAAATATTAAAATATTTTTTAATAAAACTAATAAATAATTGGTGAATTATAATTATTATTTATTTAAAAAATTAAATTCCAGTTTTATGTTAATATTCTTTAATTTTTAATATTAAAATAAAAAATAATATGTTTTAATTTTGTTTGAATAATATTTATTATTTTATGAAATTGATTATTCAAATCTCTTGAATTTACTTTCATAATTTTTTAAAATTTAAATTTCCAATTCAAATATTATGATTTAAAAAAAAATCAAGTTTATTTCAAAAAATTAAAATTTTTTTATTGTATTTTTTATTGTTGAATGAAAAAAATATTAAATACATATATATGAATGATTTATATATAGTAAGTAAGCAAATTTTTGCTTACTTACTATATAATTTATATCTTTTAATTATAAAATAATATTTTTTAATTAATAAATCATATTTATTTAATGTTTAAATTTTAAGTTGTTTTATTTGAATATTATATTTCATTATTTTTGATTGATGGATTATCATACAAAATGATACAAACTACCAAAATAGAATTCATTTTGAAGTGAAGAACATGCAAAATAGGTGATTGAATTAAAACATGTCAATAATTTCAACAGGTCTGCATCGATTCAAAATGTGGTTAATTATTTTTGTAGATAAAATAAAATAACAAAATATAACATTATTTTAAAAAGCATAATTTTGTTACAATCATGATGATTTTAGGATTTTTATTAAAGTTTTTCAAAATATTTGTATTGTATAATTATCACCTATAAAATTAATTGATGTTTTTATTTGGGCATTTCATACACTTAATGATTAATATTTTGAACAAAGTGTTTTAAACCAAAACAAATTTTGTATATAAAATAAATTATCATGTGTTTAAATTAATTTTTATAACTTTAAAATATTATTAAATATAGTTTTAATATCTTTGATGATTCAAACTATTAAAAAAATCACAAATTTTAATATTTATGTCAATATTTGATTTTACATATATTTTATAAAAAATAATTTTTTAAAAGTTCATGATTATTTTTGATTTGTTCTTTTAATTTAAATATTTTTTTTGTTATTTTAGTTGTAATCAATGACTTCAAAAATTTATATTTGGATAAAAAACTTTTTTGAATCAAATTTATTTTCATTTTTTCATATTATGAGTTTATTATGTATGTCATTTTCTTAAAAATTAAAAATTTTAAGGTTTTTTTCATGCATGTCTATTTTTTTAATCAAAATGATTGAAAAAAATTATTATTGATTTATTTAAATTTTTAAATGTTCATATTATTTTCATTGTCATTTGTTATAAAAATCTGAAATTTTTTTATATACATTTATCATTATATTATTTCATATTGATTTAAATTTTTATTTTCTAATTTTTTTCATATACATTATTTATATATTTTTTCTTCTATGATTTAATGAATATATATATAAAATGGATTTTTTACAAATTCCAAAATTATATTTTTAAAATATAATCAATGTAAAATTAATTCAAGTTGAAAAGTTTCATATTTAATTATGCAGAAATATATTTTTCTTGATTGCTTATTTATATATTGACATGTGTTTTTAATGTTAAATTAAATCAATTAAAGAAAAAAAAAATTAAAAATTGACTGAAAAATCTGAAACAATTCAAATTTTTTTATAAATTGGAAAAAAAATATTTTACCTTGTTTTCGTTTTAAATAAAAATTTTGTTATTTCTCAATATATTGATGTGTATGAATTTTTTCGTTTATAATTTTATCAGAAAAAATGTGGAGAATTTTTTTTTCAAAAAAAATTTAATTTTTTTCAGCACATATAAGTAGATTTTTTTAGTAACTTATTACGAATATTATTTCATTTTACATGATATTAGTTTTTACAAATTATTTAAGAATGTAGTTATTTGATTCACATTGTTGGATCCTCATTACATTAAGTTTCGAAATTGTTGTGGTTCACATTTCTTAATTAGTCAAAGTAACAATATGAAAATTTTCAGTTTTAGATCCTTTGTTATTATCCTTTAATGGCTGAATCAGAATGATTATGTTGAGAGCTGATTGATCAATTTTATTCAAATATCTCATTCTCGGTTTTCCCTCAGGAATTCAGTTTAAACCTAATGCACATTTGGTTAAAAGGTATGAATCCTACAAATAAATTCAAAGGAGCAATAGAATAAAAATGCTTCGTAAATATTTACTTCTTTTGGAACCATGCTGAGTGATGGATTGAGATTTCTAAAGAGAAATTTATTTATTTGTTTATTTCAATATGGAATGAAAACAGGTGAATAGAGGTGAACGTTTAAGGAGCGACCATTTACATCTAAGTACAAATTACGCATGAGCATAAGTAACAAATCAACCACTTTGGGGATATTATTAAAAGTTGAGTGGATGAATAGAGTACAAAAATTACTCCATGTCTTATTCTCGAGTGCACATCTAACGAAGACAAGTTGGATGTACAATGTAACATGTTGTATTTTATTTACTTATATTTCAAATAATATTGGTTTGTAAAGTAACAAGTGTGAACTTTATAATGTAGGATTACATGTTCGAAGTGAGTGACATGTCACTTTTACAAGAAGAACATGTTATAACTATTGTTTTGAGTGCATTCTTACATTTAGTCACAAATGTGAAGATGAAATAAACAGATGAAGAAACAATTTCACAACATGTTGGTTTCTACTAAATCACGTCAGTAATGTGGACTGGCTAGTTAGGGGTGGCATTGTCAAGATGATGGTTGGGTAATGTGCTTATATAAACTTCCTTACTTATATGTTCCTTATTTCTCTTTCACTTATGTCTCAAATGATTGGAATTAAAATAGTATCTCCAGACACAGTTTTTTGAAATGACATTGTATGACAAAGAAATATTGCGCTGTAATTGTGAACACATGAAATTTCAACATTTATAAGAGTAAACTATGAAAGTATGTATGTTTCAAATGATTGAAAGCTTATGCTTACATTAACTCACCTGATGAACAACGTTCTTGCAGTTCAGAATCGTTTTCCTTCGTTCCGCATAATTGCTCTCTATACATAATTCCTGTAAAGCTGGAACTTGAATCGAACTGAACTGAGTTACAGTAGTCTCTGTGTATGCCATTGTCTAAATGTACATAATAAAAGTTTCAAGAAGAATATGAATAGTCATATACATTTCTGTAAATACATTTCTTGCTTGTGATGCTCATATCAATGAAAGATCCAAGTGGCAATGAAGTGAACAAAAGATATAATACGCGAGAGTATCATAGGAGAGCAATCACATTTCGTGAACTTTTTAGGATGTTCTGGTGTTGTTCGTAGACTTTTTAACCTAGATAGTTCCGATACTTACCATTGTGATCTATTGGGGCTAGCCCCATGTTACCCGTTTGGTTCCATTTGATTGGTGTTCTTTTGTTATTATACTTTGTATTCGTTTTACTAAAGATATAATGCGCGAGACATTTATGAAACGACATGCTGAAAACTGCAATTCGATTTTCGCAACTTAGTACCGTACTGGTCTGAAAGCGGCGGATGTGGAGTGATTGTGGACGTTTCGCGGGCGGAGGGACGCCGCAGCTTCGGTATGCGGAGCGCGGTCAGCGGTGGTGCAGCGCCGGGCAGGACAGGAAGTGGATGGATGGTTGGGAAGAGTTCTGTAAAGAGAAGAAACTGCTTCTGTAACGAAACCTCTTTCCAACCTCGAAGTCATGACAAACCATGGCGAGGAGAAACGACAGAGCAGTCGAAGAAGAAGAGCTCGGGGATGGGGCAGGAGAAGGGTCCACGGAATCTCGGGAGAAACTTCAAGAGCTGTCAGCTGTTACATCACACTCAGATGTAACAGCTGCCGTCAAGATTCCGTTGAACTGAGAATTGACCCTACAGAGTCACGCAGGGAATTTTAGAGGAGAGATAGCTCGAAATTGGGGCCTCTGGAATCGATGATGGGGAGAGTAGTGCATCGGGATCTGGTGGGCAAGTGGGGATTCCCTACACACTGTGCATCATCATGTCTGTCGCCACAGAGTGATTGAAAGGGTTGGGTGGCGTTTGCAGCAGAAGCTTCTAGTCTGTGGGTGTTGTCGGTGTTGTTCCGCCTCCAGGAGGTTGAGTAGGCCAGGCAACGCAAGGCGGGGCAAGGGGAGGCGAGGCTTGGCTTTGCTTTGCTTTGCAAGGCATGTGATGTGGGTCTCACTTGCGTCAGACGATTGATGGTTCTTTGAAGCTTTCGAAGCTGAATCTGTCTTTCTCCTTCACATTTCGTTTTGGGCGAGCAGTCAACAAAAAATTTGAGCATTGGGTGTCACCAGAATGGCGTCGACTCATTTTGGTCTCGAGACCTGTTTCTCGCCGCAGTTGGTGTTGGGGAGGAAATGGATCGCTGTAGACAGAGTGGACTGCCAGGGGAAGGTTGCCATCAAATGTTCGTCATTCAGGGTACCGACATGCAATTTGTGGAATTTTGAAGCAAGCAAAATTGGATCAGTGCAGTCTGCAAATTGGCTAGCTGGTAAGAAAGTGAGTCTCTGGAGCAGAAAGGAGGATTGGTCACGAGCAGCTGGCGGGGCTTCGTCGCAAGTGACGAGTGTGGAGCTAGGTGAATCTCGCAGATCCAGCTCTGGTGTGAAAAAAATCATTCCAAAGGTATTACCGGAGCCGAATAAGATTGTGTTGGAAGCTTTGGGAAGGGTGTGTACAGGGCCGCTTCAAACCAGACCTTTGGAGGAAGATCAAGCATTCCTTGTGCTTCATACCATTTTGCAGTCAGGTAATCTGTGACGGTTTTCTCATATCGATCACTGCCAAAAGTGGATGAAAATAGGGAGAATTGCATCTACGTAGGGCGCGGAGGATGATGTCTTCATGCGTGCGAAGGGGCTTCATAGAGTTGTTCAGAAGGAAGTTAGCACTGCAAGGGAAGTTTTATTAAGAGCAGGGGATGCCAGGGTTGGGAACAATAAATCGCGTTTGGGCCATGGTGAATCACACATCGTAAACATGCTAATTAGTTTTCCTTTTCTTATGCAGTAAAGGGTGAATTGCCAGAAGAGGAACGTCCAGTTTCTGCAGCACAGATGGGTGCGTTTTTTGGTGCTATGACGCTGCGCTCAAATTCTTTTCCAGCACCCACGCAATGGAGTGAGGGCGAAAGAAAGTCGTTGAACGAGTTATGGCCGTCATTAGTACAATATCTTCCGGAAGATGTTCTATTTCTAGCCGACCCTGAGGGCACGATATTTGGAGAGGTTAATTCCAAGGGGCCGAGATTCCAAGGTCGAGGGCCCGCTGAAATGAGATTGGTGGGCGCTTTGAGAGAAGTACTAATGGGCGGGCATTTGGGTTTTGAGGAGGTACTTGGTCTTCTCAGAGATATTCTTCCTCTTAAGAGATATGATGCGGGAGCAAACGGAGTATCTCATGCTTTGGTTGGAGCATTTTTGATCGTTCAGAGGATGAACAAAGAGACTGATCGAGAGCTGAAGGCTTATTGCATGGCCTTCGACGAAGAGTTGGGTGGGCATCAAATTTCTTACTCGCGTTCACCATATTCACATTGGTTCTCTCCACTTGACAGTAGATTTCGGTTGTACTTTTACTTTTACAGTATTCGTTTCTCTTCAGTTAGAATGTTGACGTATAATTTATGAGAGGTAGTTCTTTACTCTGTGTATATTCTTCTTACGGTTTTTCTTTAAAATAGCCTCGTTAACTCCTTTGGCGTCTTTTCAAGTTTCAGTCCTCTTACACGACGTGTGATGTTGACAGTCTGTGTTAACAAACTTCGACATTTTCTTAGAAATGTCTTTATTGAACTTGACATCGCGTCAAGCTGCAAGTTGTGAAAATATTGCGTACTGGTTAAATGGACTTGTTTCGCATGTAGTCTTGACGGCTGAGCGACTACTCAGGGGCTTGTGTTAGAGACGAATGAAGTCTTAAAATTTCTCTTCTTGTGCATATATTTTGCAGGTCCTGCACCTGTAGCTAATGTGAAGTCCTTGACACATTACGGTGAGCCATATGATGGTAACACTAGATTTTTTCGGAGCACTCTTTTCGTAGCAGCAGTGCGTGCAAGTTATGGAGAGTCCTGCCTTCTTCATGGCATTGATTGGATGCCTCCAAAGGTGAGCATAGATGTGTAGAAGTCTTCAGTTTTATTTGCAAAGGTCATCTGAGTTTTATACCTAGGTTTCTTCACAGTTAATGGACATCTCGTATCGAAAAATTTCGAATCAATAACGCTAGTTGAAGGTCTAGTTTATTTACAGTGAGGACTTGAAACTGCTGAACATGAAGCTTGTGAATCTCTTACAACCCGCGATCCTGACTTCAGGGTGGCGTAACAGAAGAGCAGATGCTGAAGCATTTAGGTGGAGCCACTAATTTGATGCCTAAACAGGCAGCTAAGCTAATTGAGGTAAATTTTGAACCTTCGTGCTCAACGATGTTTCCATAACACACATACGGCAATCACTTTTGTTGCTGATGTGAATAATTCTCGGCATGAATATTAGGGCCTCGTGCGTGTTTCAAATTAGTTCTGGCCACTATCTTGAGGCTCAAAGCAGCTCCTAATCTAGTTATTTCTTGTTTATATTCTCAAACACTTTATTTGTGCATGTCATTCTATTTATTCCGACCCAGATGTAGCAGAGAGTGTATCACCGGATTGCGATCCGTGTGGAGGTCTACCTGATTTTGAACTGATGGTAGATTGCCGCATATTTGATATCTGCATTGCTGAATATCACGTAAATACATTGAGGTTTTTGCTAATAGTTTTTTTCCGATCTCTTGTTCACAGGATGAAAAGGTTGGGTTCGCGTACTTAAGCCAGCGAGAAGCACAACCTTCGTTGTAAGTGCTCAATTAAACACATAGGTACATGCCCAAGTTCAAGTTTGAAATTCATATGTCCAAGTACCCAAGTCACTGACTTCATGCTTTGATAGCATGCTATGAATCTTCAGTTTCTCTCTGATTGATTTACCTTTCATGTTTTGATAGCATGGTATGAAACTTCAGGTACTCTCTGATTGATCTACGGAAGCACATAAAGAAGAGACCGACATTTGCTACAACGGAGAAAGTTCAACACTACATCAGGGTACTGAACAATCATCTTGTTGTAGTGTTGTAGAGGGACCAGTGTGTGAGTTCAAGTATGTAGTAGCAGCCATTGAAGAAAATTGTGCAGAATTGTTGGTTCTTTCATCATGCAACTCATGTCCACCAGTTTATTACTTTGCACAGGCAACTGGCAGGGAAGCCATGATGGCCGGCTTTTACCACGAGGGTTATGAAGACCCTCTTTTGATGCTTATACGCAGACGAAAGGTTGATGCAGGTCTTGTGATCAAGGTACGTTTTGTGTTTTCCACATGAGTCAAACATACGATGGGGGAAATCTAAACGATCGGTTCGAGTAACATATTATTTAGGATGTCTGGGACTTCAAACGGCCAAATTTATGTACATGCAGTTACGCACTTCGCCTTGAAAGTCAGTTGAATTTCGAGTGCTTTTTCTAGAACTATACGCCGTGGGCTTGATCACAGATGCTCATAACTAGATTTAGATGTGCATAGGATGGTTTGATCAAGTTTGATAAAGATGCTTGGCTGAGGTCCTGTGTTATCACTGACACTTGCAGGGTGAGGAGGGGGCCCTGTCGCTCACAACAAAGACACGTTCACCTGATGCCTTAACCAAGGGTAGACCAGTAAATTATTGTACAGGTTTCCGACCAATGAAGGGTGCTCTTATTGCTGAAAATGACGATGGTAAGTTTTTGTGCTCTTCACTTAAATATTGCTTTTAAGATAGAGGAGCGGTTTACATTTGAGACTAGGAGTGACTTCATAAAACCAATAACACATTCTGTAGCATTTGTCAAAAAGAGGTGGTATCCGTGTATCTCGGTGTATTTAGGTTCATCTAAGCCTGTCCAATGGTCGTTTGGCGGAATTAGGTCTTTCACGAGAACCCTTCAGCACGGAAATACAGGCCATTGACTACGGTTTTGAATCAACCCCGACACCAAGGACGGATCGATCAGTAAGTTCCGAATCAGAGTCTTGGCACTTGTTTCCTGTTTAGTGGGTTTTTGAAGTACTATCAGGTTGTAGCTGAGAAAGTACTCAGTACTCTTCTGTACTTTTCAAAGGTGCGGAGATCCTTCCAGCTAGCAGTGAAGTATACGGCTGGTTGCTCCTGGATAAAGTGATCTTGAAAACCGTCGGGTGTAAGTGACCTTTCTTTTTCTTTTCTGCAGGTCGAGAAAAATGTTGAACTTGGAATGGCAGCATTGCGAGGCGAGACAGGACCTGCTTATGATCGAATTGTGTTGAACGCTGCTATGGCTGACCATTTGTTAGGTTGCGAAGGTGCAAGTGATCCACTAGTCGCAATCGAGCGAGCGAAGGAAGCGATTGACAGTGGAGCTGCTTTAAATCACTTGCTATATTACATCGAAAGAAGTAACAGGTTGTCGTGATCCTGCGGATGGGAGCAGACGAACCAGCAGCCACCAGATTAGTCTAGTGGTCTATTGAATCTACATTTGATTGATCATGACAGCCGTGAACAAGGACGAAACGCCATTACAAGCAATCCTTTGTCCTGTTAGCCTGTCGTCCCGACGTGCGAATCGAGTGCCCTTCAGGTCCCACAGATCCCTGTCGCAGGTTGCGGTTGCACAACGACATATATCTTTGGACAGCCTCAGTGACATATAAAGTGCACTATCATAACACTGAATTCCACGTCCACCGCCGATCGCCATCGGGTTTAGCCGCATGCCACATATTCCACTGTATACAGCTAACTTCTGAAATTTCCTCACTATCTTATGCCAGTAGTTTTTCAAAACGTCGAAGAGATTTCAATTTTGTCGGAATTGGCAAGAAAGATTTGTCATTTTCATCATCTGGTCGAATCTGGCCAAGTTACGGAGGCCTCTTAATGATAATCATGTAAAGTAGAAGTGACAACGTTGCTATTGCGACGAACTTTTCCTCATGAAAGGCGCGGTCAGTGTGTCGAGGTTGAGGTGAATGACCTTTGTTGAGGAGCGTTTTCGTCTCTCTAGCTGGAGGCCATTATTGTGAAAAGGAGTTGAATAGTGGATTTTATGTTTCGTTTACGATGCTGATCCCTGATGAGGACATAGCTTAATTGCGGATTTGGTAGTTTTTCTGTAATTACACACGATTGACCTGAATCCTAAAGAATCGAGTCGTCGGCTGTTTTTTCTTGGTCCAACGAGCGAAGGAAACCTATATTTGAGCAGCACAGCAAGCATCACGTTCTACACAAACCGTAAAGCAGACATCTTCTCTTGTGCCTGTTATGAGTGTTTCCACGGTTGGTAAAAGGAACGATATAACCTCATGAATAAAAGATTCGCGACATGAAATGATGATCATGGCGATAACATGGTACGAACTTACTATGAAATATCAGATTTCTGAAATACTTTCCAGCAACTCCACACCTAATATGAACACTACGGCGAGAAGCAGGTTTTACTACTCTTGTATCACAAAAGAGATAAAATCTTATGAGGAAAGGTCCAACATAAGCCAGAAGGTCTAGCCCCCTGTTTGAAGTCCCGAGAAAGTATAATAACAAAAGGGATGGGAAGACCCCATCAAATCGAACAAGGATGGAACCAAACCAGTAACATGAACCCCCCTGTTTGTAGGGTCGAAGCTGTGGGTGTGTGGGATTGCACAGAGGGAAAGAAATGAGTACCAAGAGATGCGAAACTCACCATAAAAGATTACACAGCAGAGAAAGACCACATAAAAGATTACACAGCAGAGAAAGACCACATAATAGAGCAGAGCAAAACTCCCCTATTAAGATCAAGTTAAATGAGTATCTCATCAATGAGTTCGGACTTAGTATACAAAATACATTTAAGCTAAGGCCGCGTAGAAATAACTCTGCCTGAAATCTTGGAAGTGAAACTCCTATCTCATCAATAAAGTTGGACTCGAACTCCAGAAACATTTGAATTTAAGAGGCGTTGAAATAACTCCATAGCTCTCCATAGGGCAACTCCTATTCTATTTGGAAGAAGGTTTGCAACAAATCATGTCTCCATAAAGTTTGTAATGCTATACCTCTCCCTCCCTATCTCTAAGAGCAGGGAGGTTTGCAACAAACCATTTTTATGGAAGGGTGGTAATGCTTCTCCCAAGTGATCAGGAGGAGAGAGAGTAGGTTAGTATCCCTAGATATTGTGAGGTTATACTTTGTTGAAAGTTGAAAGTCAATAGAAAATTCTCTTCGTTGTTCATTTCGGTTCATTGGTACCTAAATTCAACACTATGGAAAATTGTATAGAGATATATTAATGAATTTATTATTTTAAGGTTTCTTTGTGAATTTTCTCAAATCCAAATGATACTTGGGGTTTTTTTTATTCCAATCTCTTCATTTTCCTTCCTTGGTTTTATTGAAACCTAGTTGGAAAATTATGAAGATCGGAATAAAAAGTTATGAGTGTTTTTAGATTTTAGGGTTTTGATAGTTAGCACTTCTTCTTCATGTGAGGTGAGGGTGTAGTGGGTTGTGATTTTGCAAGTGGAAGGAGATACATGATGAAGTATTTGCATCCCTATCGCTCTCTTTGTGCTAGCTATATCTTCTCATATGGTCGCCTAGAGCGGTGCGTGATATATCATGCATGGTGTATCATCGACTCTTTATCTCGCAACGGGTAAAGATCCATGTGGGAAAGATGCACAAAGATTATGATTGGACCACTTGGGATGCACACGTGAGACGGATGATCACATCTACATATGTCACTTCCTAGATCACAAAAACTATGTCAATCTCTTCGTTGATCATTTAGGATATACGATTGAGTCATGGAAGTGGTTAGCATCGAGTCATGTTATAGTTTGGGGTTTTTTAAGACTAGGTTGCCATGTCCATGCTTATTCCATAGGCTCCATTGTGCGCTCCAAAACGAGGCTAGACATGTTTTTTGCTTATTGCTCGATCAATTGTCATATGATCCCATAGATGAGTTAGCTTGGTTTTTGTTTCTCCTACTTCCACGATGGTGTCTACGTTATACTACTGGACATAGAGAGATGGTTGCTAGATTTTGGACATTATGAGTAGGGAATTGGGCTACATAGTAGGAGGAGTCCGTACGGGCCACACATGTCCGCCCCCTGTTTGAACAATATCCCTTTCTCCAATAAATAAGGAGCCGCTTTATATACAAGACCGTCCTTTGCTTCACTGACAATCCATTTGGTAACTCATGCGTTCTAAGTTATCAATACAATTCATAGTATTGTATTTCCTTGTAATAGGTTAGCTAGAATAGTTGCTCATCTAGAAATTCATTATCCATCGTGATAACCGGTATCTTTGTCTCCAATTGTGATAGGAAATCAACATTCGTATTATGCATTCCTTTCTTCATTTGAACGGTGAAAGGAAATTCATGCAATAACACGATCTAACATGCTAACTGGCTCGAAAGATCAACCTTCTGCACAAGATACTTTAGAGGAAAATGATCGACATGAAATACAAATTCATAAGCCAAGAGATAATATCGGAATTTCATGACTTCATAGACCATCCCGAGAGCTTTCCTCTCCGCAATGGAATAATTCAACTTTGCCGCTATCAACATATGATTAGCAAAGTAATAGTATGATCCTTCCTCTATTCATCTAGCTGTCCCAATATCACCCCCATGGCTATTGACAAAGTATCAATATCAACATGAAAAGACCTTTCTCAATTTGGTAGTAACAATGTTGGAGCTGTCATGAACTCCCTCTTCATTTGCTGAAATGTAGTTTGATGTTTGTTTGTCCATACAAACTCCTCTTCTTTCTTGAGCAACCTTGTCAATGGGATTGCAATAGCCACATATGATATAATATATCTACGATAATAGCTTGTGTGCCCCAAGAAAGCTTTGAGCTCCCTTATGTTCCTAGGGGATTCTAACAAATTAATTACCTCAACCTTAAGTACATCTATTTCTAATGCTCAAGCCGAAACTTGATGACCCAAGAGAATGCCGTTCGTCATAAAAAAATAACACTTCTCCGGATGCAATGCAAGTTGACTATTTCGACACATCAGTAATCTGTGTGCTCATAATGATGTCTATCACGTCATCAATTCATGAAAATTGGATGGATGGTAGTTGTGGAGCCTTATCTATATTGTAGTTTTTTGAGGACTATATATGAGAAACCATTGAGGTTATCTTTCAATTTTAGAATTCTTAAACTATTTGAGGAGTCTCTCCACACTTCGCTAGTGTTAAAGGTTTGGATAGATTTTTCTTGGATTTAATCATATATAAGAGTCATGAGGGTGCAAAGAGAATGAATTTTATTTTTACCATAGTTTTGTTGATTAAGTAGGTTTAGCTGATTGGAATGTAGCCAAAATTGGATATGCATAGAGTACAATATGATCTTCTTGATATACCAATGCTCAATCCAATATTGATCTTCATATGGTGTCTTTATTTTGATTACTTCTAAACATACTCTGTTTATTATTTTGAATATAATTTGATGTTGCAATTGATAATTTCACAAAATGATGAATTTACCAAATGCCAAATTTTTTTCTTTTGATTTTTTCTAAAGAATAATTTAAGATCTATTAATATATATTTTGTTTAGTTTATTGGCTATAATATCTTATATTAATTGAAATCATATCTTGAAAATTATGCGATAATTTTCAAGATATGGACTTCAATTTATCATTATTATTTACTTAAAGTCATAGGAAATAAATTCATTTGACCTTTGAAAAAGTGTATGACTCTAACTAAGGTTATGAACTCATTGATTTTATTCAAACATTTTTTATACTTAACGAAGTTATATTGTTATTTTTACTTTTTATTAATTATAGTTAAAATTGTTTATATTTTAGTTTAGTAATGTATCTAGGTTTGGTTTAGAGCTTTTAGTTAGAAGTGAAATAACTTAAGCATATATTGATCAAAAGTCAGTCTTCCTTCTCATTGGACATGATATTTAGATTAAAATAAATCAAAGTGGATAAATTTTAATATATTTTGACAAGTGTTGAACATCTGGTAAAATACTAGTTTCATATTCAAATGTAGGGTTGAAAAATTCACCATAGTATAGATAAAGTTATCATCTTCAAGACTCTTCTCTATCTGAATAGCAATGCGAATAGCATGAACCTTAGAGGAGATTTTGTTATATCTTACCTTGCCTTGAATCTAGTCTTCAAATCTCCAAGAAAATTCTTTTTTAACATTGTCACAATCCCCATCATGTTTGGTTCAACCTAGTCTCCACCATTTCACAAGATTACACAAACACATGATTTTAACATTATGTTCTCTCAAATATGACTTCATCTTATTACTCTATCAATACTTCAAGTAGGTTATTTTACACATAAATTTATCATAACTTTCATATGGTGAAAATTTTTAAACAAGATACTCCATCAAAATGTCTCAAATGTCTTCCTTCCCGCGTCATTTCTTTTACTCGTTTTACAACTTCAATGTTGAATCTTCCAAGAAGTAGGGTAAAAATATAGCCCATTCTACCTTTCTTCTCTTAATTTTTCCTATATATGCTCTCTTGAAATCGCTCACAAAAACTTCTACATTCTCATTCTTTTTCCCATACAATATCCAAAGTTTCTAAATTTCCAATTTTTTTTTGAAATTGATGTGGGACTCCATAATACAACACAGAACCTTCATTCTTGAATATATCATCAAAAGTATGGATGCAATACTTTGGTCCAAGATTTTCATGTCTCTCTCTTATCCTAAACAGACAATGATTATCACCGTCATCAACATTTCTCAATAATTCAAAAAATATCTTTTTTTAGTTGGAAGATGAATCACATAATGATTTCAACTTTTGGTTATCCATATTTAATCTCTCTTCAAAGTCATCCACTAGTGACTCGATAAAGCTTTCATTCCATTGACACTTATGTTTCTAAAAAAAAATCTCGTTGTTTCACAATTGTCACAATATTTTTCATTTTTGATTCATGAAGAGAAAATAATAATAAATAGATATTTAATTCATCCAATTTAATTTTCTCTCAACTTTTGATTTTTGGTCTTCTATGTACTAAGTCACAAGCTTGAGTTTCGCATTTTCACAATAGAAACAATTATCATAATTTTTTCATGGGGATTCTTTCAAGGTACTCTCTTTAAATTCCATTCTTAATTAGCATGTAGGTAGTTGTCCAAAATGTTAACTTATTGTTTGTGGAAACAAAAATGAATTTGCTCACTTAACCTGACATATTTCCTGCAGAAAATGACCATTGCAGGGAATTTAAAAAACTTTTGCCGGATCTCTCCAAACACTAGAGCACGCTGTTGTACTTGGCAGGCGGTAGGTAAAGTTATCCTAAACTTTTCTTCAATTTCATATCCAAAGTCACGTGCTCGTGAGATGTTTATGAATATGAATCCCAATATATGTATGGCACTCCTACCGGGTACTGTAAATTGCAGGAGATCCCATGTACATGTGGCCTGAGGTGATTGGCGGTTTTCAATATTTTATCTCTATGCAACGCTTGTGTCTAACTTGCTACCACTGGACTTTGGCACAAGTGGTCACGTGCGGCCACATGTCCAAATGGTTGGACCTAAACTGCTCCTGGAGCACAACCACGTTCTCTACTCCTTTTGTAACATGTTTCACTTTATATCATATATTTCCTCTCTGAACATTATATTCGAGGCCTACTGATGTATATCTGAGGAAGGAGGACTCGAAGAACGATCCATTTTTACCAGGTAAATAGACAAAACTCTTTTTGACATACACATGCAAGGAAGTTCCATTTCACCACACATCAACATTGATCTGGACCATTTCTTTCGGTGTTTTTAACGTATGCCGGAATGTGCTTTGTACTGCCGGTTGATTTTATTGGGGTCTTTTCCTTCTTGAAGATGCGTGTTTTAAAGTGATTAGATAGGAATAGAATTGTGCTATATTGCATCAAAGATAAAGTGTGGTACCATACAGTAGAATTATTGAGTGTAACGGGAAGTGTGCACGCAAGCCCTGCTTTCTTTTCTCATACTACTTCAAACTTTACAAATTTTGTATCAGTGACATACTTCCGTAGTCAAAAGCGCATCATCTGTCTATATTGTTTTCAAAGACACTCAAAATATAACTTCTTAGTTCTAAATCGTATCTTTCAATATATATGTTCTACTCTTTTCTATATTTTACACTTGAAGGTTTGTACAATAGATAGGTAAAGTTATGAAGTATAAAGGACATAATGCAGAACTAAATCACGGTGGAAATATGCAAGAATATGAACTTTCTGTATATATAATTTTTGAAATGACCCAAACACGATGAATGGAAATCCCCTATATTGTGTAATCTATGTATCGAAAGGATGCTTAAAAAAATGTACCGTTCATAATCAGCAGGTGAAGATAATAGCCTAGCACCCGTGGCAAACAGTAGGAAAAGTAGTTGGCCTTCGGGTCAAACTGGAAAAGGTAGCCTACATGTATGCACAAGTTGCTCACAACCTAGAGTAGCAAGATCTCTGGAAACATCAACGCACTTCCAGAAAGTTTCAGAAAAGGCTTTCCCTGGAAAATCACAGCCACAATAAAATGAAGCGACCAGAAAATTTAGATCTGCAAGAAACTCAATCGTAGTCCTAAGTGGCATAGTCTAAGTCTCAAGTACCTTATCCGTGGGGCCCAGCAAGGACACGTGTTGGCGGCATATGCATCTTCGGCCTGCTTGGTCGAAACCTCATACCGTAGATGGTCTGGACTCCGGAAGGGGTCGACTCGACTTGAAACATGATCGAAATACAGGGACGAAGGTCGGCCCTCACTATCCCAATCCCGCCTGCTCACCGGAACATCCACCGTTCATCCCCAAGTGTTATAGATGTTTTTCTCGTCATCTGCAGCACTTCGCAGAATATGATGAACGTGGTCTTTCTTCCGACTGTCCGACTGGAAGAATGTAACCACGTCAATAGCCAGGAAAGCAAGTACAAAGTAAAATAACAAAAATGATGGGAAGACCCAATCAATAGCCGGATCAACGGACAAAGTATAATAATCAAAGACCCAATCAATAGCCAGGAAGCTTGTTGTCTTCTTCTGCTGCCCTGCCAATTTGCGGAGTTGACCCGACGAATATCTTCCTGCTGACCTCTCGGTATGCGGCCAAGACACCAACGGCAGACTCGCTGTCCAATAAACTACCTCGGAAGCTTTTTGGCTTACTTCATTTGAGAAGCCAACATGGTTATTGGTTACATGCTACCTGCTTTAAATGTTGCTACCGTGTATCTATTGTTCTTGCTTCCACTTCAGTATGAAATATTTTTCCTCTACGACTAGTAATGAACTAAATTGAAATATCATATCTCATTATGTTACGTATCAAATTGGGTTGCGAAAATTGCTATATGTTTCATTTTTCACAAATTCATTTTATGTCAAGAAATTTAGACTTTAATCTTAATCTGTGCGCAATGTTCGACGTTGAAAAAAAATTATTTGCTTTTTTCTTGAATCATCATAGTATCTTTCATGCAAACGAATCATCATCAATCGTGATTCTCAACCTCATTGGGTGCCCGACTCCCAACTAATTTTACTTCTTCCATTATCTGCTCAGACTTCATTAATTATCTCTAGGCTCGGTGGTTTCTCACAAGACGGATGGAGTACAAGATGTAAACTGCAAGAGAGTATTTTTTAATATGAGAACATAGTACCTAGAATATCCCCAGACTACAATATGTTTCTCTCTCGTTGCAGACTAACCATGCACTCACTGTATCTTCATCAAATACATACAGTACAATACAAGCATGAAATGGATTTATGTTAACATTTAATATATTTAGCCATATGAAAACAAGGAGTTAGGGGAGTAATTCACATCCTGTACATGAGGATTCCACATTCTATGTTGAGGTGTAAATTTTGGGAGTGAAAAAAGGATGTATTCATAGCTTAAAATGTTCACTTGGGAGTGAAATAGATGGTAATAGTTTCTCAGTAACAGTTGAAAAAGTTACTACAGGTAGCAGTACTGAGAAAATGTATGCGAATCCTCACATGATAGATTCCAAGTAAGAAGATACCTCTTAATGATGGACGCTAAAAATTCAAGGCGTGATGTTCTCAACATGTCCGCAGGTTATCAAATCGCACATCACCTCTCTCTCCCTAAATCCCTTCGGTACAGTGTATGAGTATAATGAGACACAATAAAATAACAAAAGGTAAGATAACTGTATACGAGTACGGTACTGAGAAACTGAAGAAAGGAGAGAAGGATCGCCGCGGTGAGGCACAACATCCACAAGAGGAGCATAGCGTACGTGGTAGCTTTGCAGAAGCCCAGCGGAAGGGGAAGTCGGGGGCTGCGCGAGGCCCCGGCGAGCGGAGCCGAGTCCGCAGTCCGGAGTCCGGACTAGGCCGTAAACGACAAGGGAGTGTCTCGTCAAATCAGGAGGGGGCGGAGGAGGAGGAGGAGGAGGAGGGGAGAGAGAGAGAGAGAGAGTTGCGAAAGAGAAAGAGCAGGAGATCGAATGCCGATTGCACACTGGATGTCCAACACTGGCAATCGAAGGAATGATTGGTGGAAGTCGCCCTTCGTACCACAGGCCTTCGTGTCGGGCCCAGACGAATTAGCTTCCAAGCAAATCTCATTCCCCTCCGGTATCGCTCTCCTCGACTTTTCCGCGCTGTCCCCCCTGTCCCTCCCTGCCCGTGTCACACCTCCGAGGCTCCGAAGCTCCTTTCCCTTCCCTTTGGCAGGAGCAGGGCTCTGGGAGTCCAGGGCCGAGCGAGAGAGCGAGCGATAAAGAGCGAAGAGAGCGGGAGGAGCTCCGTCTCCGCCTGCTCGTGGAGACACGGCAGATAGAAGAAGTGGGGAGCACTGGAGGATTGGATGAGATTGCGTCGTAAAGCAGTCCTACACGACGGTGCACTTAAGCTTCCGGCAGCGAGGAATTAGGGGAGAAGGGAAGAGCCAGGCCAGGAAAGGGGAGGAGGAGGAGCGCGAGAGATCCACTCCAAGGGCGGTAGGGGAGAGTGGGAGGACGATTGATTGAATGTGAGGAGAAGTGGAGGACACAGAGCAGCAGGAGCAGGAGCAGGGGTGGCACACAGGGGAGTGAGAAATGGTGGTGAGTTTAGGAGCGGGAACAGGGACTTGGGCAGCGGTTGTGAGGACGACGAGCTCCGCTGCCTCTCCTGCAGTGGAGAGAGGAGCAGCGGCACATTACGCGCAACATTGTTCTTGCAGCTATGGGAGCAGCAGCGGCTCTCCGGCGCCGGAAGGGATTCATGCTGCCACGAGTTTGTATGATATAGGGAGACCTGCTTCTTCTTCTAGGATTCTTTCCAGGGAATGGAGCGGTCTAAGATTGGCTTTTTATGGGAAGCGGCCTCATGTTCGACTTCTTGAATGGAGACGAGCTGGCAGGAGAGATGCCCATTTTTATACTTCCTCCACTCGGGCCTCGGCCGTTGCCACAGAGAGGCCTCCGCAGGAAACAGCCACAGGTTAGTTCCTAGCCCTTTTTCTCTTCGCGCAATCTGTCAGCTATCTTTCAGGTGAACTGTCCGCAAGATTGCGTGTTGCAAATTTGAGCGTGCGCTACATGTGTTCAGAGTACAATGAAAGTAATTACACGGAAGTCTTTTCGCCCGAACTCTCTTACTCATCTTAGAAGTATCCCTTGCGCTCCGGGCACTTTTTTGAAGTAACTTATCATGTAGAAAGTCTTGGGCAATCACAGCTGGTCATAGTTCCCTATCGGTTGGTTGTAACGGAACTGCCGGTGGGTTCTTTCTCCCCCACTACGAGCGTTTTCCGGTGGATGCATAGACTTCAGTAGCTACAGATTAGCTGAGGAGCTCGTGCCAACTTGTAACACATTTGCGTCAGCATTGGAGATCCCTCTTGGAAATTCGGGACGTTGCGGCCATTTTTTTCCAATCCGGAAGCTATGACTGACAAAGCAGAATCTTCAGGCTCTGACGGTACCGCACTTAATCTACAAGTCTGATTCTTTCCTGTAGCTTGTTCTCCACTCAGTATGTAGCTGTGAATATACTTCGGTCTGTTTATTCGTCCACCTCCAGCTTTCTTGGTCTGTGTCGAACAGAATTCGTGACATCGTGCCTAATCTTTTCGGATATAATATGTCTTCAGGGAATATGTGAGAGCGGAGTAACTTTCTTGACTTGGGAATTGGGTTTTAGCTCATCATTTCTCATCATTCCACGCCATAGAAGATTACGCACTGGTATCTCCTCCCCGTGTCTGTAGTTGTGTCAGAGCGACAGAGGACGCATCATATACTTTCTAGTGCTAATGTCCACTTTGTCGCTTTACAGCAAACGATTAGAATTTTCTTTTCGTAAACCGGTGAGGAGATTTTCATCGTTATGCTTGTTTGACCCATACTTTAATCCCAAAACATGCTTTAATCCTAAAGCACTGCTCTGGGTGCTCGTGACCCACGCTGGTAACGTAGAATCAGCAAATTTTCTTCCGTTTCTAATCTTTTTCTTTTCTGTCGTTCATTGGTTAACGATTTTATCCCCCAATGAATTACGAGTCATAGTAATGTGAACCTTGAGCGAGTTTTCGTTCTTATCCAGCGAAGAGTTCAGCCGACTCAGATCAGATCTGCAGTCGCAAGTAGTGAATTGTTATTGAACTTACTTAACGGATACCAGCTTCTGAGACCATAAGTGGTGCAGATGACGATTTAATGAAGAGAAATTCTGATGGAACATTGAGTAAACTGTCCCTGGATGCGAAAGAATAACTCACAGTTGTGCCGCTTAACTCTAAGTCACCTTGCTCGTTCGATGATTAGATTTTGTCAAAAGCGAGATCAGTAGGTGTTTCATGATTTGACTGGGGTCAGTGCATTTTATTGTTTAGTCAATATGCGAGTTAGAATCACTAAGTACGGATGAAGGTGAATGCACTCGCCTGTACGTTGGTTAAGGCTTGAGTGCCAAGGTCTGGAGGTCGAGCTCTGCGGACACATCAGAATTTTGGTTGGAGGATCAAGGAAAGCACAGCTGTGCAGGATTCATTGCAATAGTCTTCGAACGATGGACGTTGTTCGGTGGACCTTTAAAATCTGCAAAGTAATCTATTTATTGAGTCGATTTATCGTAATCTTGGCACATTATCTGATTCGGGTTCTTGCTATTGCAGTGCCGAAGGGAGGTGTGGAAAATCTTGTGATCATTGGATCAGGTCCAGCAGGTTACACCGCTGCTATATATGCCGCTCGGGCGAACTTGAAGCCCATTGTGTTCGAGGGGTATCAATCTGGTGGTGTACCTGGAGGTCAGCTTATGACTACTACGGAGGTCGAAAATTTTCCTGGTTTTCCAGAGGGCATCACAGGTCCAGATCTTATGGACAGGTATGGTTATCTTCTGTGGTGGATTTCTGTTTTCAGACTCTGTACCTGAACTGTAGCAAGATCTTACATAAAAGCTTGGGAGTGTGGCGGCCAGAATTCTCACAAATTTGCTTAAAACCAAAACCGGCCTGTATTATAAGAAGAAAACTTAAAAGTATGTTCAGATTTTTTGTCATAGTTATAAGGTTTTGTAAGCACGTATCAATATTTTCTTCGATGATTATGAGGTAGTTAGTAGTTTTGCTTACGAAAATTATCTTACGGTGCTGAGACTTTTTTGACCGATGTTGACATGCTAAATTTTCCATAATGAAAGAATTGAAGCAACCTGAAATTAATCTTTATCTGCTCACTGTACTATACAGAATGAAGAAGCAAGCTGAGCGGTGGGGTGCCGATCTAAGGACAGAGGATGTCGAGTATGTGGATGTTCGAAATCGACCATTTACTGTCAGGACCAGTGAGACTGAGGTCTGTGTTTCATCCTTTAAAATCTGTATTTCTTTGTCGATTTCCGATTCTGAAAACCACATTGAATCCTTTTTTACGATGTTTATGCCACTTAGTGATTCGCGAAAATGAAGAATCCTGGCCACACAACCCTTATAAGATGGCTAAATTGAAAGGGCCAGGGCACTGTCAGACAAAAAAGACATTAGACAGTGCAAATGGCCCTGTCAGTGCTTGCACTCGAGCCTTCGTAATATAATCTATGATACGCAAGGAGCCAACGTGTACTTATCATTGCTACACAGCTGTGGGCATGTGTGTTTTAAGTCTGAAGTGGCTCCCCCAGAGAATATACCAGGCTGAGGGGGACACTGGTGAAGGTTTGAACTGTTATATTATAATACGGAATTATGCTGTACATGGGAGCGAATGAGATGTAGACTACAGCTTTGAGAGTATTGAAAACTTTACTTCATGTTGCCCTGTCTTCTGCACGTTTTAATAAATTTTTTTTATTCTGCAGGTTAAATGTCATAGTCTTATTATAGCGACTGGTGCTACGGCGAAGAGACTTGGTCTGCCTCGGGAGCAAGAATTCTGGAGTAGGGGAATTAGTGCCTGTGCAATCTGCGATGGGGCATCACCTATTTTTAAAGGTCAAGAATTAGCAGTTGTTGGTGGTGGTGACACAGCTACCGAAGAAGCCATCTATCTTACTAAGTATGCTAAACACGTCCATTTACTGGTGCGAAGAGATAAGCTCCGGGCATCAAAGGCCATGCAAGACAGGTATACTGTTCGTCCTCAATTGCCACATCTGTATCATGTGAGCCCTATGCAACCACCTCTGTAACAATACCTTCTTCATGCTACATCTTCACAACCGACTTGCCAGTCAGACTAGTATGTAATAACTTAGTTATATATATTTGGCAGAAGCATAGCCTTCTAATTGTTTGCACATCTGTTCGAGTCGCATTATCGAAGACATGTTTGAGAATGACATCTCAAACATCTGTTTTTTTTTGTGTGGAAACTCGTGGCTTCTTGCAGAGTATTCAACAATCCAAATGTGACCGTTCACTTCAACACGGAGACCGTTGATATTGAAAGCAACAGTAAAGGTCAGATGTGGGGTCTGAAATTACGGGATATTGTAAACAATGAAGAAAGAACTTTGGAGGTGAAAGGTTTGTTCTACGGTATTGGACACAAGCCAAACAGCCAGCTTTTGGAAGGTCAAGTCGAACTGGATGAAGCTGGATATGTGCTTGTGAAGGACGGTGTTCAGACATCCGTTGAAGGAGTTTTTGCCGCTGGCGACCTTCAGGTGCGTTGAAGTTACTTGCATATTTTAGAAGCATCATGAACGTAAGATGGAGTGAAACATTGTGGACATCTTGCATCTGATGCCGGAAGTGTCTGTCATTTGTAAGTTCTAGCCTCAACGTCTATCACTGGACCTTTTGATGGCATCACTTCTCAGTAAGATACTGTTCTGAATTTTGCAGTCTATGAAACCTCTAGATAAACAGCAATCGCTAGTCAGTGTTAGTCGTAGCCTGAAGACAAGAGACCCCGTTCCATAGCAGGAGGATAGAAGTCAATTGAGGAAGAAGAGTGAAGAAGACAGGACGAGCGGTTTGAACATGAGAGTGAAGAGATGGTTTTTTAGTCTTTTGGTAGAATCTATTTCCAATACTCTCGTAAACTTGAAATTAGCCTGGTGTTCAAGCATGCCCAAAATGTGTTCAGATATCGAATCACAACATCAATTTGATAATAAAATGTCGATGGATCGCAGGACCATGAATGGAGACAGGCTGTGACGGCTGCAGGCTCAGGATGCATGGCAGCTCTGTCAGTAGAGAGATATCTCACCAGCAGAGGGCTTCTTGTTGAGTTCCATCAGGTGTGGAATTTAGTAAATGATTTTGAAAGTAGCTAACATCTGTTGTCACTTAGTTCACTAAACACATCTGACTTCAACCATGTACGGACTCCTTTGTCTTCATTCGATATTTTTTAATGCTGCTGTCTCTCATATCACTGAATTGTGAACGGATGTGTTAATAATGAGTGAATCATGTCCTCCTTCTCAATGTTACCCACAGACCGCAGTACAACAGGAGACAAAGAAGGAGTTCACTCCTCAAGATGTGCAGATGGGATTCGATATAACCTTAACCAAGCACAAAGGCCAGGTATGTATTTCTTGGGTCTTGAACTGTAGCACATCTGGTTTGAAGGTGGACTTGTTTATTCCACCACACTACTCGGAATTGTTGTATATTGAAATATGGAGAGAATATTTGCTATACCTGATTTGTATAAATGGTCCTTCATTAAGAGCGTTGAAGTTTAATTTATATCTTACACTACCTTTTTTCCACTGTGGGTGTCACAGTACGCATTACGACGACTCTATCATGAGAGTCCTCGACTGATCGGAGTCTTATACACATCTCCAACTTGCGGGCCCTGCCGTACACTGAAACCTATTCTCAACAAGGTCATTATCTCCATTTCAAGGAACTTATTGCACAGTTCGATAGCGGAGACGAGCACTTTGTCAACTAGGTTGCATTTAAGAAATTGTCCCAGTTACTGCGTCTTTGTTACATCCATATGAACCATGTCATCTATATGTCGGTGTTTATCTTCAAGGTGAAGAACATGCAGATTCAACTTATGTAACAATGTATGATGCTGCAGGTTATAGACGAATTTGCGAATGATATGCATTTTGTGGAGATCGACATTGAAGAAGATCCTGAGATTGCCGAGGCTGGTGGTATCATGGGTACACCCGTGGTTCAGTTTTTCAAGAACAAAGAACGAATAAAGTGAGTGGAACATGTTGGACTTTCAAATGTGTTTATTTGAGTAGTAATGTTCTGAAAGTTTTCTAGATTACGTTTCCCACTAGAATTCTATCTATATAATATATATATACCTATATATTATATAGATATCTATATAATATATAGATATAAGGTAGTACGAGAATCTAATGCGTGAAGTTTTCTGGTTTGGTTGTTCACAGAGAAATAGCAGGGGTCAAGATGAAGAGGGAATACCGAGAGTTTATCAATGCAAACAAGTGAGCTATGCCCGCGCCGGTCTCGTTGTGGGTTACTGTAACGTTATTCGTGAAATTTGCTGGGCATTCATGTGAAGTAGATCAGTTTCCAAGCGGAAGCTATTGGTTAGCTGCTATTCAATACTTGGGCAGATGTTATCTGTCACAACGGCAAGGTACATCAAAAATCTCCTGTGAGTAGAGGATATTGTTCAGTTTGTATCTAGATTAAATTTTTTCTGCGCAAAGAGAAAAGCAATCTTTGTGAAATTCGCTTTGATGGTCCAAGAGCCGATGCCCGCCTTGAATTTGATCATGCTCAAGACTTGTGTCAGTCTTGAGTGTTGGCTCGAATGCAGATAATCTCCTCAGTCACGTTCAGAAATTTGAGACTCTCCATAGTTGTATTTGTATCTTAGTAAGGTTCTCCATATTCGGGGGCATGTAACCAGATCTGCAAAGCAGGAAGCAATAAAGTAACTTCTACGTCAATAATCAGCATCTTCTGAATACTGCTCAGAGTCGAGAAGGCCGTTTTTTGGTCTTATGGTTTGGTCACCGCATCGTGTTTTTGATTGCAGCTGATGAATGCGTTCTCCATGATTGGATCTGGAAAAAATTGAAATGATTGCCGGTATCCTCATTAATCACTAGAGTGCAAAATTCCGACCGGAGTCCGGTTTAGTCCACGGTTTCAAGCCTAGTTCTGATAAAAAATTTCTGAACCATATCCTTTTCTTCAATGCTCCAGTTGTTGCCATATATTCGTAGTCTGTGACGGAGGACGCAATGTTCGACTTCAATGTAGATTTGAACTCAAAGGTCTTTAACGAGTTACCTTACGAGAACTCGACTCTCGCATTTCCGTTGTCTGCATGTTACTTCCTCACTGTGAAATCTAGTCTAGCACGCAACACTTGAGGGTGAAGATGCCCAACGAACTTTTTATGCTGCGCGTTTGTCAGTGAAGGTCCGCAGCACCCGTTAGAATCAAAGACCAATCCTAGGCCCAGTTGTCTAGTCGTCAGCACATCGGATCCTGGAAGGCCAATCGTATGCGGTCAAAGATTCCCCTGTGAACAAGCAAAAAACAAAATGAAGACTATCGGCGAAATCTTTCCTAGCACAAGCCTTATTCAACAGCTATTTCGGTATCCGAAGAGTCTGCACTAGTGGTAACGGCTATAATCCAAGATTCAAACTTGGAAGTTACAAAATCACAGACTGATTCCCTTCCCTTGTTTCCTAGGTTTTCTATGTCATAAAAACAAAAATTCCAATAATTGATTGATCCCGAGGCGCTCGCCCTAGAAAAGCTTATTCAAGAGCAATACAAAAGAATAAAGGTCTTCTAAACTTTCTACATTGCGTTCATCTCTGTGCAGGCTATCATGATCACCCATTGTGTAACCATATGATAATCCCGGACTTGCGAATTTATTTACGTGCCTTGCTTTGACGTCTCATAATATGTGCTCTGTAAATATCATAGCTGATTGTCACATGCTTCAAGTAACTGACTATCTTCCGAAGAAATAAAATATTTATGGATATATATATTTACTAAACCGCCCGGGAACTCAACATTTAAATTTTCCGTTCTTTAGTTTGTACTAAATAGACATAAAAGACTTCAGGAGACAATGATGTGAAGAGCTTATTATTCTTAATTATTAGAAGAAAATGATTCCGTCTTGCAGGTCTAGGTGACCTGTATTTGTATTGGACTAATTGAATAAATACAACTTTTTGTTTTTTGGTTTTTTATCGTCCGTTACCTAATTTATGTTAAGTAAAACAGTTCCGGATAAACTTCATTCTAAACTAACTTTCCATTCGTCGACATAAACTAAAGATTAATCAATTTAATGGTGCTTCAACTCTGCCTCAACACAGTTTTAATTGAGTCATGTTGTATGTGCAAAACTTTCCCCAGGCCTGCCAAATGCAAAACAAATGAGCAGATACAAAGCTGAATAATATCAGATAGACTTAAGCTGTATGCAGATCCAAAGGTTGATAGGGAAAAATATGTTTTAACCATGGCCAGCAATATCAACACATTTCCAGATTCATGACATCCATCGCAGCTTTTTAAGAATCGAGGAACATTGCATGAAATTAAAATACACGAATAAACCAGGGACGTAAGCATGCAACTGAATGTTCACAACTTTCATGTAAATAGTAAATACTCCTCTATGCATATGACGATGGCACGATTCCCTACTCATATGCATCGATAAAACGCGTCTTTGTGTTTCCACAGAAAACAAATATGCACATATAGAGTGGGATCCGGCTGCCCCTTTCCCTCAGCGTACGATTTCCGTTTCTGGTGATTTTGTGGAGAGAATGAAACGCATTTCCATGCTGAAGTGTGCAGTTATTCAGCATGAAGACTGGCGGATTCGCACATGGCGATTGCAACTGTGGCAGAAATAATCGATCAGGTAGCATGGCTAGCTAAGAAAAGTTTTGCAAGTGCTCCGCTTCAGGCTTGACATAACTGGATATAGATCACGAGGGAGGGTTTTCTGCTCTCAGTCAGTCCCGGCACACTCTTTTAGACGTGTCTGAATTTCATAGGCTACCGAGGTGCACTTTGCAAAGGCTTCAAGGAGTTGATGGGGATTGACCCACCACTCCGAGCAAAGCCGCATTTGGCATTTCAGGATGCATCGTCTTGTTTGATTATTAACTTGTACCGGTACCGGCAATAACACTCTACAATCCATTGCTGTAGAGGATTCATGATGACTTGTTGACGAGCAGAGATCATGCATGTAGTTGACAAACACTGACTCCAAGAGATTTGAAAATGGCTTATGTGTTGCGAGCTTGTCTATAAAATTTTTCCAAAGGCGCAAAATTATCGCTAGAGCTCAACAGCCTTTTAATGCTCACTCTTGAATTTTCACACGTATAGCTGCTGTGTAATTGTAGAACAATTATCAAGCACACAGGAGAACACAGCTCACTATACCATGCTTGGTAGAGGTTCAGTCTTACAACTCAGCCAGTTCGAAGAGCCGCTTAATCAGTGATGCTGATAAACCTCTTGAGCTTCCCAAAATGTGTATATCGCAGCATATGGTGATTCGTAAACATCACCCTTCTGGGAATTAAAACCATTTGGAGGGGGAAGGCCATGTTGTGTATATAGTCTTTGAATAAAAGTCGTTGAACCAAATAATTTTCTGCGTAATTCACGACGAAACATGTCAGTTTGCGGACATTCGCAAACTTCGCTTTCATCTAGAAGGACAACCCGCGAGTCAGAGCTGTGATGGAAAATGACAGAAACTGCATGTCCTATAAACTCCCTGAATGTCAATGACATTCAGGGAGTTTATAGGGCACAAATGAAGGAAAAACATTCCGGAAGGTGACGGATACTTGGCGGTAACCTAGCCGCACCACTAGCGCTTTCACAAACTATTAATCTGTATTCAACCTAGTATGTTCAATGGCCACGACGAAACTAAGCATTTCCTCATTCATTGGAGTCACTGCGGCTTCGTGTAAGTGAATCAAGGTATGGACTACAAACTCAAGTTACCGATGAAGTGTAGGTACTAACCCATTTCCTTTGGCCGTGGTGGCTTTCAGAAGTACCCAGTCAACAGCATCAGTCTGTGGTAGCCTGGCTACTGATCTGCCTGTGACTTGACTGATCGGATTATAAGTTTTCCAAGTTGGCTGACCACCTGCAGAGTCTGCCTCGTTCAAGAAATAGTGGTGGCCAACAGGTTGTCCTCTGAAGTTGTAGAGAATTGCGGATGCGTTTGCAACGACCCAAGCTGAACCGTTGCAGTTATATATCTGATGCCCTACAGCAAGCACAAGCTGCTGCACTTTGTTGCCTCCAGGAACTTCCAGAAGGCTGTCAATAGATTCAACCAAGCTTGCAGTAGGCATCACACCTGTTACTGGAGTGCCAGAGGCATTGCAAACTCGACACATCGATCCGCAGCCCAAACACAACATGTACACCGTCACTAGCAGATAGACACCTGACAACGGCGCTACTTTTGAACACTCCATCATCGACTCTCAAATTTCGTGGTCCAGAATGTACCGACCCAGATCTTCAGTAGAGCAGTAGACTGAGTAACGAGCGAGCAGGTTTGACTGAATGGGAGAAGTGAGGAAACTGGTTTCTCCGAGCTTGTTACTCTCGTTTAATCGAATCCAATGACACTATCGAATTGAGAGATTTTCAGCAGTCAAGGCATCAAGAGCCTCCATCCACATCGGGAACTGGAACTACTGTCCAGAACCATTGGTCAGCGCGCAATTTATGGCTTGTGAAGGCCTGAAAGCAGAGAAACTGCCTGACGTGTTCTTGCTAAACGCGGTTTGGCTTGTCGGCAGTCAATATATAGAGCTGGCATTTCGTTTGTCGCTCAGATGGGTTGGCAGCAATGACAGTGTCCTGGAAACAAGAGAACAACTTAGTCCTTAATTATCTGTGCTATGCAGCTTGTCGGACTAGACCCCTTTTGACTGGATATGGCGTATCCCACTAATATAAGTCGGCATGACTCGGAATCAGAATATTACGCTTCGGACTGTACCTCTTTATCTAGCCTTCAGACAGCACCTTGGTCTCAGAGTAGGACCTGGAGTGAAGAGGGATAAGCGAGAAGGGCTGTATAATGGAGAATTTTCACCTAGGCGTGCTTCACTCCAGCATATGAACTAGTACCAGATTATAGTTATGAGCGCTAGGTTAAGCATCAATCTGAGCTCAGAGCAAGTACTACGGTAGCTCGGAACGGCGATGCTCAACATATTTCGGACATACTTATTGTTTATAAGATATATCTGGCGGAATTTGAAAGAAACTCTCAGTCCAGACCCCAGTAACTCAAATCCTCCTGTACACGACCAGCACGAAGAGGGAATACCTTTGTGGTGTTATTATTGTGAGATATACCAGAACTATTAGTTCTCAAGTTCAATGACTGCCTCGAGTCTTGTGATTCACTTGGGGAGAAAAAAAGCTCGTCCGTTCAGTTCATTCCCATTCCAAGGGCCTACGACGCTACGGTAGAACCCGTAACACATACATGACTTCCGGTTGAGACAAGCAAGTCACGACGAGAAATGGGGCTTTCAAGTTTTTGATGCATGCCATTGGATCCTTTTAATACTCGACGTCAAAACGCTCAGTGGCTTTGAACTTGGAGGGCACGATGACGGCCGACATCTTGCAAATAATTACAGGTGCCGACTAGAGGTCTAAAGAACGTTTGAGACAGCGACCTAACGCAGCACACGAGCTTCTTATTCAGGTACTAACAAAGTAGCGGATTTCAGCACTGCGCTCGATACGAGACATATATGCACGTGAAACTTGGGACTGGCTTCATGCCAGTCTTCAACTTTTCCAAGCACTACGTCTCCTTACGCACACTTTAGCTAAATGTGCAGGGTCAGACAAACTTTAAGCTTCGCCTTATTTGACTGGAAACACTCAGTCTCCGCATAGATCGACATAAAGGAACAAGGATTTGATTCAGGCCACGTGCAATTTATGATTCGGATGTCGATACTCGCAAGAATGAAGAATGCTGACCATCTGCTTGTGTACCAAGAAAATTGCTCATTACCTATCAAACAAGCCCGCGAGCCCACAAAGTCCTTGAAAATCCTGAGAATTTTGACTGTAATTGCAAATTTCTATTGCAAAAATTAAGCACTTTTGCCAAAGCCTTGACAAAGCTCACAAACCTAGATCGAGTGGCATCGGGGAGGTGAACATGATAGAGCTTTTGTTGAACTCAAAGCAAAGGTTGACATTTACCCCAATTTTAAGGAGACTTGTGAGAGTTTGTTCCTTTCAAATATATATAGATTGGAGTTTGTTGGGTTTGGGAGCAGTGGTTACCCAACATGATAATGAGGGGAATGAGTTTGTAATAGATTATGCAAGTCGTTTCAACAATACAATAGAGTCAAAGTATAGTTCATATGAAGTAGAATGTTTGGCAGCTTTGGGCATTAGCACATTTCAGATGTTGTAACCTTATTTACTAAGTGTGTGACCCTTGCTTTGTCTAAAGCCCACTCATAGATCTTTAGGTCCCTCTCAATCTGGA
Source organism: Marchantia paleacea (assembly GCA_014180765.2). Classification (NCBI taxonomy): domain Eukaryota; kingdom Viridiplantae; phylum Streptophyta; class Marchantiopsida; order Marchantiales; family Marchantiaceae; genus Marchantia; species Marchantia paleacea. Next base: position 2,592,390 of record MUAA02000015.1, read on the forward strand.
TATGCTCATTATAGAAAACGTTAAGCTTGTCCCTTTTCTTGTTGAATGGAATATGTCCACGACAGAAAACGACTCTACTGATTTTCTCGTTGTAGATTTGGCCCGCTAGCTAGAAAACATTCAGAACCAAACGAGAGACTCACCTTCACCAGATGAAAATTTATTACCCAATAGACTCAAGTCAACCTTACATTTCTCGAGTTTACACGTAGAAACGTCTTCAATCGAATCCTAAACTTTCCATTGACCCCCGACACTAGATATTGATAGTGCATCCATATCGCGTCACTTTTTCAGCACCTCCAGTTTGTGCGCACGATACATGGGCATCATTCTAGGGTCGTTACTTCATATCTCACAGATTTATGTAGTAATTATAGAACGCAGTGTAGGGTGAACTGTTCGTAAAGTTGTTAGTTTTTGCAGGGTGTTGACGATGTTAACCTTTATGCTTGTACAATCGTTGTGTGCAGGTAACCTTTCCAAATAGATCACTGCATCCATCCAGCCAAACGTTCAGCACAATCAACAAGGCTCGGCAATCTCTTTGACCTTACTATACTAGATAATGATCGATTCTGCTCCAGGTTCTGTGATGATGGCGGCTTTTCAGTACTGAAAGGTGTTAGTAATTCAAAGTTGAACTCGTTGGACAGATGGACTTAATTCATCCAAGGGAATAGGAGCGACAGAAGCTTGTATCCAATGCTTGAGATAAGTGGAGACGCCAAGCAGAAATTTGCAGAATCTGATGAGGGTTGAATGTGACTTACGGGTCTCTTTCGCTATTAGTCGCCTCCAGCAACACCAAAGGTATGCTCCCATTGTTGGCTTGGGTGGAGATTGGCCTTCCTGTGACCCGACTTTGGGATGCAGGGATTCCCGAGAAGGCTGGCCACCCTTGGAATCTTGAGTTGGCATGAACAGCTACCTCCTCTATGCGGCATTGAACAATGTGGCTGTGGCACCAGTCAAGACCCAGCTCGTTCCATTGTACGAGTAATGCTGGAAGCCCGTTGCATAGAGTTGTGCAATAGCTCGATGACCCGGTGGAGGAAGTATGTCCAGAATTGAACCAATGTGAGAAGAGAAGAAACTTGCATCGTGTCTTGTGAAGTTGGGCAAAGCTCCGACGAGTTGAATCCAGCAGATCAGAAAAGCTGGAGCTGAGTGAACAATGGAAAACCTCAAAGTAGACATGATATTTCCTGCAAAATCCAGTTTAAAGATATGCTGCAACTGATCTATGGCGAGACGATGCCAAGTTCGTTTGCAAGCAAACAAGAAAATCAAATTGACAGCGACTTCACCCCCTCTGCGTCAGAATCTCCTTTCTGCCTGTGTTGGTGTATGGTGAAATATGTAATGTGAAGGTTGATGTGACAACGATGTATGTTGTGATGCGATATACATGTGCACGACATCTCTCGCATGTGCGCACCTAGCTAACTAAGGTGATGTGAAGTTTGAGAATTTGAACAATGTGAGCAATGCCATGCAGGACCATTTTTCTAAAGCGCAACAGAGGAATTATCAAGATTCAGAAACCTGCAGCTCTAGTTAGAGCGAGCTGGCCGGTTGATGGATATACAGACTGGCAAACAACTTTGATCTCGAGGCCCGGGTGACGGAAGTCAAGTAATCAGAATACCGATGCATATATAGATCCACACCTGAAGATTCAGCATGCACAGCTCGCAGAGGTCTGTGGGTGCATTACGTGTCCACTGATAGCGTCCTGTGTCCACTTGAACACTTCTGAGTAAGTTAAACGCGGTCCTGCCACGGATCAACAGAATCTTCCTCTCTCAAGTCTTCAGCAATTCAATGTGTGAAATATGAACTGGAGAAGAGGATCCGCTGGAATTCTGAGCAGAAACACAATTAAGGTCATTCGTTATAATTGTCACATCACCTTGGAACATTCAAATCCTTGTCTCTGCAGTAAAGGTTCAAGTTTCATCAAGACAGCAGTAATTAATGTGAAGAATTCCATGTGGGTATCTGAATACTTGTCAATGAAACTCGACCGTCATGAACAGGTAGATGAAGACGAAGTAGAGAAGAATTCAAAACGAGTTCTCGACTCGCTAGTGTATTTGGAGTTATATGGGGCTACCATACGAGACTCCATGGGGTATCATTATCTTTAGACTACTTTAAACAATGTGTTTCCATTTTTATCCGGTACCTTGTGCAATCCATAGTAGATTAATGATGTTACGCTATGTTTCTTCATATGTTTATGTTCTTTGTATACCGTTTGATTAGATAGGGTACATATCTTACAAACACTCAGACATATTTCACATTGCTATGTTGTTGGGGTCTAGTACTTTGTTACCTTTTTGGTTCCATCCATGTAAGCACTTTTCATGGGAATCTTTCATTTTTTTATTTGGCCATCTTGTGACACTAAAAAAAAAAAAAGATTTTAATTTTATAAATATCGAACGTTAAATTTACTAATTTCTTTTTGTTCTTGAGTGATTCTCCCCTGGAAACTAAAATCTTAGAAATCTTTCTTTCAATTCGTTGATTTAATCATTCTTTTAAGAGGAAATAACCTTTCCTTTCCTTTCCTTTCCTTTCCTCATGCATTGGAGCTCGTTTGGCCCCGGATCAATCACTCAGCAAAACCAAAGGACACCTAATTTACCATTTCAACAAAAGTTGCGGTTATGGAAATTGTAACTTCTCCAAATTTTTGATATTGTAATGACCACATCCAAATATCACTCAAAAATCTCTCATACATAATATTTCAAATACCACTTGCAAATACAAAAAAGGAAGCGGCTAATATTGGTACTCACTCAGTTTTAAAGGTATTTTGAAAATTTTGTAGTTGTGTTTAAAACAGAAGCAAGTTGAAGCATTTTGCTTCTGGATCTTCAATCATTCACTGGTATTAAAGTTTTATTATTTGTGTCTGAAAAATTCATACACCTTGAAAAATCACACACTTTGAATCATGTTGTGAGATTCAAAGATTCTGAGACCTAAAAGTCGTGTTCCAATACACTCAACGAAACAGAATATTATATTCGTGGATGATAAAATTCTAGTGATTACTCTTCTTTATCTTGTGTTTACGTTACACTTAAATTTGCGAAACGCGCTCTTTGAGAGTTGCGCAGAAGACAAGTTTCCACCGTTAGATGAATATATAACTCTTTCGCTGAGCGTAGGAGTCGCATTTCTAGTGACTTAGCGCAAGGGATGTAGAGATTTTCCGAAAAATGCGCTATCAATGACATGCAGCCGTCCCACGTACTAAGACGCAACTTGTTCTTCAAGGTCTTCAAGACTAGCATAGTCATGGAGACAAAATATAATCAGGCTAGAATGGGCACTCCCTGAACACAAGACTGGCGGAGCCGTGCATGGCCTTCGCAACTGTGGCAAGACTTGATCTGAATATCGGGTAGCATCGCCAAGAAGAATTGTGGCAAGCGCTCCGCTTCAGCACCGGTGCACTTTGCTGAAGCTTCAAGGACTGGATGGATGTGTGTGGCCATTCCCACCAAGGCCGTTTTTGGCACTTCTCCGGGTATCATCTTGTTTACATCTTGACTTGGACAGGCACCGGTACACTCACTGCTGTAGGCATAAATCGTGCACCTAGTTGACAATAGTTGACTCCGCCATATTCGAAATTGGCAGAAGTGTTGCGGATTTGTCAACTAAATATTCCAAATCTGCAATTTTACTCTCCTGTGGCCGTTCTCTACGCTGAACAGCGTGTTAATGTTCACTATTTGAACTTTGACAGTATGGTGCTTGCAGTTATTGTCAAACTATTATCAAGTCCACAGAATATCACACTGGACTGTTATATTATGCTGGGTGATATACAAAGAAATTCCTAAATCCTAACATTAAGGTGACCTTCGCAATCGGATAAACCGGATGCACCTCCCTCTTGAGTCAAAATTATATGTCCCTTGTATGTTACTTCCTATTCAACTATGAAATTCAAACAAGGACCAGGTAGATGGCCTCCACAATTATCGTGAAAATAATCGTGGTCAAACATGAACACTTAAAAATTAACATACTCTTGCCACTAAATCCCAGGTTAAAGATCTTAGAGGCAACTGCCAGACTTGCCACTCTCTCTCCCTGGAGTCCAAATGGATTTACGACTAATGGAAGCCATTTACAGAAGAGTGCATGCCAGGAGCGCGCGTTTCAATATTACACGCACCGTGTGAATACATCACTGATGCTTATACACCTCTTCAGCTCTCCAAAAAGAGTACATTGTAACATAGGGTGACTCGTACACATCATTCTCCTGGGCAATAAAGCCATTTGGAGGGGGTAGGCCATTTTGAGTATACAATCTCTGAATAAAAGTCGTTGAACCGAAGCATTTTCTGCGTAATCCAGGACGAAAACTTATCAGTCGGTTTCTCATCTGCCATCATCTGCCATGCAAGTAGTTGGTTTGTTCAAATTCTCGAGTCTCAGACAGCATTCAATCACTACTTAGTCTAATGCTAGACTAAGTAAGAATTCGCAGTCAAAACGCATGCGACTGCGCATCTTCTAAAAATGATTGTCATGACTTCGTGCTATTGATTCGAAGTGTAAACTACAAGTTCATGTCATCGACAGGTCTAACCACTCACCCATTTCCTTTAGCCGTGGTGGCTTTCAGAAGTACCCAGTCGACAGCATCAGCTTGCGGTAGTCTGGCTATTGCTCTGCCTGTCACTCGACTGATGGGATTATAAGATTCCCAAGTTGGCTGTCCACCCGCAGAGTCTGCCTCGTTCAAGAAATAGTGGTGGCCCACAGGTTGGCCCATGAAGTTGTAGAGAATTGCAGTTGCGTTTGCAAGGACCCAAACGGAACCGTTGTATTTATAGATCTGATGTCCTACGGCAAGCACAAACTGCTGCACTTTGTTGCCTCCAGGCACTTCCAAAATGTTGTCGATTGATTCAGTTAAGTTAGCAACGTGCGTAAGGCCTGTGACTGGAGTGCCAGCGGCATTGCACACTCGACACATCGATCCGCAGCCGAAACACAACATGTATACTGTCATAAGCAGAAAGGCACCTGACAACGGCTGTACTTTTGAAAGCTCCATCATCCGCTCTCAAAATCCGTGGTATAGCATGCAACAACACCGGTTCTTCAGCAAAAAGCGTAGTTTCAGAAGAGGTGCAAAGCGCAGGTTTAATGCTACGTGCTAGCTGAAAGAGCTGGACCCTCCAATTGCAAAACGACTTCAACTGAAAGCGTTGCAAACTGAGGAGTCCGGAGCCTCCAGTATCCAGATTGGGAACTGGAACCTTGTTGTAGAAAAATTGGCAAGCGCGCACTTTATGGACTGTAAAGGCTTGAAAGCAGACAAACTCCCTGACATATTCTTGATAAACGCGGTTTGGCTTGTCGGCAGTCAATGTAAATAGCTGGCAATTCGTTTCAATTTGTCTCTTATATGCGCAAGCAGCTCACACACCTAGTTCTCTGTTTTATGGGCTACTCAGCTTGTCGGACCCAGCCACTCTTGACTGGATATGGCGTATCCTACTGATCAAGCGGCATGGGTCAGAATCAGAACATTACGTCTCCGTTTGAACCTTTTATCCAGCATTTCAGCAGCAAATTGAATTCAGAGTAGGACCTGGAGTGAACGAGGACAAGCAAGAAGGGCCATGTATCTCAAGTTTCTAAACTCGAGCTTCGACCGAAGTACCAAGGAATCAACTGATTATGTAGAATTTTCACCCGGCATGCTTCACAGGAGCATCGGAGCTAGTCGTAACTAATTTCTAGACTGACCGCTCATTTTGAAAGCCCTTGGAATGGAATATGAACTGCATGAACGAGCTTTTTTCTTTCCAATCGAGGCACAAAAATCTAAGCAGTTATTCTACCTGTGAAGTCGTAGTTCTGGGACAATACACACGAAGAATATCTGTCCACCTGCTCGTCCTATACTGAAGGTTTAATCTCTGGCGTCTAGACTTGAAAACCTCTTTCAAATTCCTCCAAATATTTCTTCTGACAACATGTCCTACCGAGATATGGTGATCATGACCGAAGGTCGCGACAAACAAGTCACGACGAGCATTGGGACTTTCAAGATTTTGATGCATGCAATTGGGTCCATTTCAAGGCTCGAGGTCCAAGACCTCAGTGGTTTGGAAACTTCAGGACCCGATGACGACAGACACCCTGCAATTGCATGTGCCGACTGGAGGCTTAAAGAACGTTTGATGCAGCGACCTAACGAGAAGCTCAACCTCATTACGAATTCAGTCATTAACAAGCGAGGGCATTTTGCACTGACAGGCTACGAGACAAGCACCTGAAATTGTCTTCATGCCAGTATCCAACATCTCCAACCTTTACTTCTCCCTAACACAGAGTTTAGAAGTGCAGGGGCAGACCAACCTTAAGCCACGACTTCATGATCATTGACTGGATTTTCTCTAGTCTCCGCGTAGACCGACATGAAGATCCTGGCGAGAATGTTGACCTCGAGTACAAATCAGCTTGACAATGTTTTTCTGGGTTGCATGCCCGCGTTTTCCACATGCATATGAGAACAAAAAAATCGGCAATTGCAAGCTCGAAGAACGATGTAGTGATGTGTCTAGGAATACAACTATCACGGATCTCCACTCAAAGTGATCCTGGTCAGGGCCACAAACTCCAGTTGATCATCGGTTGCTTCTCGTATGTGACTTGGTTGTCCCTGTCAGTTACCGATTGATCCACGCATTCCGAGACTCCTGAAATTTTATACAACCCAAAACATTCTGGCCGAATCTGTGCTTGCTACTCCAACTATTATCAAACGTATTCCTACTTTGTCATGAGACCCCTGACAAAGTAGTACTGACTTTGGCTTTGTTGTAGAGGTCCGGGTCGCTGGGTTTGAGGTCTCTGATAACTTTCAATCCTGAATGAGAGGCGACAATCACCTGCTCAGCCAATGTGCGTGGAATTGGTTAGAGATTATGTTTTCAGAAAGAATGGAGATTATTCGTCAGATTTCGACAGTGTTTATTGTACTTTGTATTAACGAGTTTCAATATGCCTCGAAGAAGTTCACTGTCACTGAAAAAAGTTGTCCAACCGTAATACATTCGTCCACCAGAACTGCTATCAGTTCGAAAGGTACATATGTTTTTGTCTGTGAACGGGAGGAGCACAAAAGCTAAAACGGAAGGAAGCAAATGAGATACAGAAACTGATGTCCTCAATATCTTGTTCTTTGAGGGCGACATCCTTTTTTGATTCCGCCTGATTTTTCAGCATATAAACTTGAGAATAACATTACTTGCAGATGTTCTTCTTTTCCAGGTCTCTGCTCATAACCTGGAAATTTAAAGAATTATTGAAGGTTACTATATTTCGGTTCCTTTCTATATTTCTGACATGACAAAAGTGATTCGTAGAAGTTGAAAGAGGATGAAAGAAAGCCCTGAACGATAATACTTGGGGGTATATGGGATTAACCAGTTTTATTTTTTTTATTTTTTTCATCATGGGTGAACCTTGCATTGTATGAAGCCTACTTCTAGATCTTCAGGTCGCTGTCAATCGGGATATGCTCCTAGTACCCTCTGCCAGCAAAACGGTATGCTCGTCCATCTTCTAGTTGTCAAGGAGTAGAGTAGGTGCACTGCGGTAAACGAGTCTACCGAATTTCACGTTGCACATTTGCCTCTCTAGAAAACCTTCAAATCCAACCTGTAAAATCTCTATCACTAGCTAAAGTTTTGCAAATAATCTACTAAACGAGACCGGTCTTCAATCGAATCTTGAATCCAGACCTCAACAGAGGACGGCGAAGTCAATCGTTTGAAGTACGTGACTAGCATACATCAGTCAATGCATCAATATCCCGTCACTTTTTCAGCACATCCAATTTGCGCGTACAGATCACGGGCATCCGTCTAGAGTCGTTACTTGGATGCTTCACACACTTATGTAGTAGACATAGAACGCAGCGTAGGGTGAGCTGCTCGTAGCGTTGATAGTTTCAGCAGGATGTGGAGGAGGTAAACCGTTCTGCGTGTACAATCGCTGTATGTAGGAAACTTGGCCAAATAGATGACGGCATCAACATCCAGCCACTCGTTCAGGACAATCAAATTCAACAAACAACCTCTCAGACTTTTCTGGACTAGATAAAAATCGATTTTCCTCCATCTTTCATCATGAAGGCGGCTCCATGATGTGATTCATTTACAATTCCAGCTCGAACTTGTTGGAGAGAAGGACTTACGAGATCCAGTGGAATATAAGCGACAGAATCTTGAATACCGTATTGAGATATTAAGCGGAAGTCACAAAAGCAGAAACTTTCAAATTGGGTTGAATGACACACTTACGAGTTTTCATGGCTATGAGTCGCCTCCGGCAACACCAAAGGTATACTGTCATTGAGGGCTTGAGTGGAGATGGGCCTGCCTGTGACCAGACTTTGAGGATGCAGGTTTCCCAAGAAGGATGGCACCCTTGGAATCTTGAGTCGGCAGATAGAAATGTACAGCTGCCTATGGCATCAGGAACATCCAGCTCGTCCCATTGTAAGAGTAATGCTGGAATCCCGTAGCATATAGTTGTGCAATTGCTTGATGACCTGGTGGAGAAAGTATGTCCAGGTTTACACCAAAGTGAGAAGCGAAGAAACTTGCATCTTCTGTTGCGAATTTGGAGACAGCTGCAGCCGAGCGAACAACAGAAACCTTCAAAGTAGACATGATGATTTTCCTACAAATGCAATTCAAAGATATGGTGCAACTCATTTCGAGAGACTATGTGCAAGCAAACAACAAACTAAACTGATGACAAGCTGACAGCGACTCTATTTCCCCTGTATTTCTACTTTCTGCCTTTCTCTTCCAATCTCTAGGGGAAAAGCTCAGATTTTCTGCAACTGCACCGCTAGCTCTATCTTTGCAAGGAGAAGAAAAGAAAAGGATAAGACGGCTCCAATAATGTAGAAGTCCGTCTGCTATATCTTTATGGAGCTCTGTTGGAGAGCAGAGCTTTCCAACAGAGCTTTGAACTGCAGAGAAAGAGAAACCAGACGATTGTTGAAACCGACAGAGTGCGAGAGTTTCATTAATAAGCACCCTGTCTGCACCCCTAGAGTGCCCATGTATATTTCGAATATCATTGTATACGTTAGCCATGGATGCGACCGGGTCAATAATGCTTAATATATCTGAGCACAGGTGCAGACTAATCGTTGCTCGTGAAGATTTGCAAATGTCCCGTGAGTTCAGACAGTTCCCTTCCAGTACTAAATCACGTGGTTAGATGGTACTCACTTTTGAAGCTAGCAGCTCCTTCGTTATTCAGTTCGCGCCAGAACATCTTATGAGAAGCTTGCTTTAGGCTTAGGAGTTGAAGAAACGTCAAGGGCGAGGATAGTCAAAGCTAGAGCATTGTTGAAGCAGACAGAAAAGAGACCGTCGAGGATAGAGCTGTGGGCATCGATAGAGTCGACCAGGTTGATCTTCCGGTCCTTTCGGACCGGGTTAGAAAGGAACATTTTGATATTGCTCTTAAAGTTCATACAACTGAGCACCTCCCTTCCATGGAATCTTCAATGAGAACCTTGTGCACAAAATTATCTCGCCGACGTCTTTTATTGCTTGAGGTAGAAGACCTCGTGAAAATCATGCAGCACAAATGGTTTCAGATGGTTGGAATAGCATGGCATTTGGATTGTTCTCTGCTTAATGACACAATTCTGCAGCTCATGAGAGCTTTAGAAGATTGAACGCTGATTGTTCCAGATGCCAGCGGTCCACTTTGTTGTTTGAATGGTTTGCAAGATATTTATGAATACAATTTGTTGCTGAAGTTTTTCAACTACATAAACTGGAGGTTCATGTTCACGCCGGTTCAGGACACAGATCGTAAGTGCATTTGAGTTGAGTCTTGCATCCGGGGAAGGATGGCCACATTTCTATTAACAAGTCAGAAATGAAGTAAAACACTGCACCAGCTTTCTTTGAAACAGAATAAAGTGACTTCGGGTCTGAATGATTTGGACAATCCAATCGAAAACCAGTTAAGTTAGCTTTCTTGGTTCCTGGGTTCAAGGAATTGCGTTCACAACTATGCAATAAGAATAAGAGGCACATTGTTTGTTGGTTTATCGGATAATGTGCCACCACTTTCAAGTCCATGATGACCAGCAAAGGGGTAAGTTTTCCGTTTTGACACCGCGCTGTAATGGAGCCGAGAGGTCCATGAAACGGCACTAAATAGGTATTGGTGATGAAACGGATCGCGCTGAAGTACTACTTTCATATTGCCTCCTTGAATTGATTCGTACCATAGCTTGAAATTGTCGTGGCGATCGAAGGTTTGCTGGTATCACTTTTCACGATTTATTACAATTGAGTGAACAGAGCGAAAGCTCTACTCACCGATCCGTGAAGGCTGTCTCGACAGACTTCGAAGTCGATCAGTCATAGGAGATTAGCTGCAAGGCTTATAAAGTACAAACCCACTCAGCCACTTCTAGATTCATGGAAGACCCACTGGGAATCCAGCACAGCCACACTATAGATCTTGAATGAGTATCCCACATCTCAATCGGGTTTAGTTTGCTGATTTACCTCCAATTCGGTCAGTTGGGATTGAACAAACTAGCCTAACCAGCAAATGCTTACAGCTCGAACAAAACAATGACACGGCACATTTTTGTCATTTGTAGGAGCTGTAGGGGCCATGGTGAATTTCTCCTACTAAACTTGGCACAATAACAAAATACTCTAGTAAGTACTTGTAGTGCAGCAAACTCGGCTCCCTAAGTCGTCCCTGAGTTTCTTCTGGATATTGAAGTTCTTCCTGAGCAAGGAATTTCCTATGTTTTAATCAACGTCCCCAAGGCTCCATAGGTCACAAGTATAATCAACTCTGCTTCGGTGTTGGATAACATATCAATAAATGATTTTCTCGAAATCTATTGCTCTTGCAACATCATCGAACCCTCTTACACAACATGGCGTTTGCAGAAGCGGACAATACTCAATGGAAGCAAAGTTTGGAATTCAGAGTGCACCATCATTACCTTTAATTTGGCTTTGTGTTTAATTACGCCGCAGCTACTACAAGCAGAAGATATCACCAGGTGAAAAACAGTGTAAAACTCCAAAGTACCAACGTTCAGCCACACACTCTCGTGGCTATGGTGCTGTTCTCAACAAAGTCTGTGCACTCTTAAAAAAGGAACCACACAGAGACATCCGTAAAGACGGTGAGAACAGAACAGACTTCTTCCTCCTCAGTGAGACTAGCACTATAATAAAGCGAAAATGATGGAAGTCAAATGGTCATGAGACATGTCTGATTTGGTCTGAGTTTGTAGATGCTTCCATGTCTCAGGTAACATCAATGAAAATTCTTTGCCTTGATATTATTCTGATCACAACGGTTCTTACCACCTCAACTTTAAGTTCACCTCACTGAAATATATAAGGCTGTTCAACTGTGTACTAGGTCTTGGTTCTCAGGCCTCGAGATAATCGAAATGATATGTACGAATAGTACCGCACTGAGGTTCTCAACCCAGCTTTGAAAGGTCTAATTATTAACCACTGCCTCACTACCATTGTCTCCTCCCTAATCTAGAAGCAGAAAATGTATGAGAACCAAAAGTTCTAAATGTATAATTGTCAAAATTTCTTGAGACATGAATTGAATGAACCTATTGGACCTATGAATGAACAGGGCCTATTGTCATTTCAAAACCGCTGAAAAACAGAATTGAAATAAACATTACTTCTTCCCGTATTTCTGAATCTCCTCTACAACGCCATCAGTCAGACCATCGGCATTATAATTCTTTCCAAAGAACTTAACAAAGTCCATGTTCGGATCCATCAGGTACCTGCAAGTAATTTCCAGCAGAATATAAGTCTCAAAACAAATTAACTCATGACATTATAAACTCATGCCTTGCCTGGAGCCGGACATTACTTTTGAACTAGAAAATGATAATTATTCAGCCACACATTACAGGCAGAAAGTGAGTGAAAGTACATGATGATAGAGTGATCAACGAGATAGTCGGTTCCCTCTTCTTCGGTTTTCATGTAGTACACGCGATATTCACGTGCCACTTGACGTATGTCATTCACACTCCCCGTTAAACCAACGAGCCTCGGATGAAACTCTGCAGAATTGCGTGTGCTAATTAGATTCTTTCATGTTGTCCACCTTAAAAGTGAATCTAAAAAGTACATATTCACAAAAATAATAAACATCACAAAAGTTCACAGATATCTTAGAATATACACCCGCGATGAACGATGCTAACACCATAGACTGAAAATCACATTATCATGAAGTTTCCCTACAAGAAAGAACACTAGGATTCAGACTGACAGTCACTCTCTGATTCATCTCTTGAGATTCTGATTGTAATGCAAATAAAATATATGACCAGAGTCTACACAATGACAGATGATTATTGTCCACATGTAATCAAGATGCTGCTTTTACACTTTTCCACCTTTGAGATATTCTCGTACTTGCTCCACTGTGTCTCGTTCCGGATCTATGGATATGAAAACTGGAACAATTTGAACCCCAATCTTCTTCTCTGCAACAGGTCACAGAGAAGAAGTTTAAGAAACAATTTCATGAGCAGAGATACTGACAGCCATAAGAAAACTATCAGGCGGAGAGCACGATACATGCCAAAACAAAGTCTAATTGGGGCATACCAATTTTGTCGACAGCTTCGGCGAGCTTGGTCAGCTCATCTGGGCAGATGTCTGGACAAAACGTGAACCCAAAGTAGATCAATGTCCAATTCCCAACAAAATCTCGGTCTGTGACCACTTTGCCTTCATGGTTCAACAATTTGAATGGACCGCCGATTGCAGCTTTCCCAACACTTGGGCCCGCTTTCGCCTCTGGAGGTCCTCGCTTCAAATCTGCAATGAAAAATAATGATTGAGATTTCAATTTCTGTGTAGAATTTCTCCAATAAAATCTTATCAAGTAAAGTACCACGCTGACACAAGCAAACTTAACGTCAAGGTACATATCAACATCTTATTGAGCTCAGCTCAGTTTACAACTGAACTACACTTTAAGTGGTTCTAAACATCTGCAGCGTCAAACTGAGGTTTGACTACGTTTGAAAATTTCATAAAAAATCAGAACTTTTTCTACTCCAAGCTAGGTTCAAGAGTGGTAATAAACACCACAACCCCCCCTCCCTGAAATCCACAAATCACGTAACTAGACGGATTACAATCACGCAGGACCTACTCACCCGGTATGCGTCTGGCAAACTACCTTCAATACGTCGCTTTTTTTCGCGGTCATAGTAGGTGATCAATCCTACTCCTGTGACTACCAGCAATCCCAGGCTTGCCCATGATACTGGCTGCATCCAGAGGAGACAAAAACGGAAACAAAAAATTCAAATCACTAAAGCTGAAATTAAAAAGAAGCAGGTATCTCTCCTTTCAGAATCATTTCAATCTCCTAGATACAATCCCATGACAATTATCTCAGACGAGAATGCTTGAACGATCAGATTTAAAAAATTGGACGATAAATGATTATACTTACGCCACCCCTGACAGATCTACCACCAGGAGGTGGTCCAGCAGTATCTGATAACAATTTCCTCCCAGTAGTAGCTCCAGCTCCACTTGGAGCTGAAGAAGACTTGGACGCTGAGCTTAGCCATCTCGACTGTGCAGCAAAATTCCTCGGTGCTACACCATAAGACATAGTTTGATTATGCAACACCTGTACACTCTTAGTTCGCAGCTGCCTCAAGATGGTGGCCATAGCGCCGATCGTCGCACATTTAAATCAGATACAAGTAATTCAGCAGCTCGAGTCGATCCAACCGCAAGAATAAGGAGCTCACAAGAGCCCTCAATTTCTGCACCACCGTCGAGGAATGGAATGTAAAAGCCCTGAGGACATTAGGGTTGGATCTTGGGAGGCAGAGCGACGCTATACTTAGAGACACTTTTAGCAGCCAAACTCAGACCCTTTGTCGAGTCACTCGAGATTCCCCAACTTGCTCCCTTCACAGAACCAACTCCGAGACAGCTAAATTTAAAGATGCCTCTAGCAACTCGTTGTGAAGACCCAGTGTCAGGTCGCGGTCCTTAAAACCTTTGCGTGTGAAAGTAAATAACAAAATGGATGGGAAGACCCCATCAAATCTTACAAGGATGGAACCAAACCGGTAACATGGGGTTACCTTGGCTGGTGCCGCTCCACTCGCCGTCCATCGTGGAGATGCTAACCACCACATCAGCCACAGTGACCTGGTCATCCCGAACCAAGTGCAGGTCTGCCCTGACCTAGTCGACTACAAGACATACCAACGCTCTCTCCATGTGAGGTATCCACCCTCGCGCGCATAACAAACACCACATCAAGGTAGCTATCCTATTACAATCCGAATGTATAAAGAGTCATGTGAACACCTGCTCTATATGTAAACTCACTTGAGAGTCCTTAAAACTCACTTGAGAGTTTTAAGGTTCGGCACGACTTCTGACTCATTGCGATTGCCTCTGACATTGCCTCCCGGTCGTGGGCCTTACATCAAGCGTACTTTAAGGACCGGCATGAACCTCGGCGTCGCAGGTCACGGTTGTAATTCTTTGGCCAGAGGAGTTGCTCTTTATAGTAAACAGTTCTGATGTCTTGCAGTGATGTTCTGGTCTAGATTTGCAGATCCGGATTCTACTCTGGCAGAATACAGCTGGTTTTTTCGCCGCATGAAATTTTGCCAACGTTTTCCGCAGGGATCAGCGAGGTGAGCTTGCGCTGGTTAGAGTTCAGCGTGGTGGAGAATTTCCTTTCTGCCTGATCGGAGGGTACAGTAAAATTATCGTCTGAGCGAGATGGCGGTTTGTCACGTAATGGCAGACGTGGTGTCGTAGAGTTTAGTCAAGACTCAAGAATCTGGGGAAAGGGTCCTCTGTTGTTGAGGTTTCCCATGGCTGTGGTGCTGCCTCCTCCCGTGAAAGCTGGGGATGCTGTGAGCGTTGTGGCTCCGGCTTCCGATGTTAATTGGGAAATATTGGAAAAAGCTGTGACTGTTCTCCGTTCCTGGTGGGGTGCTCCTTACTCTTGCCTTTTATGTGCACTGCATGCTTCTTTTAGCTCAGCTAAGAACGTTGCTTCCGCCGAATTGGAAAGTCTTTAATTTACACAGATTGTTTCCCCCAATACATCGCCAATCGTTTAGGAGACTTCGGCTGGAAGCGGGAAGGTACAGTTTGTTGTGGGCAGTTCACAAGACAAATTTTACTTATGATCTAAATCTACTGGCTCGCTGCTTTAGACTGTTCATAGCCAGTAATAAAGCTGAACTCCTGTCTGGAGTGTCAAGTCAGTTAAAGAATGGTCGGACCACTTGGTCAGTTTTGTTTCTGACGGAGTTGGACTATGGAGTAAAACCATTTTGTCCTGTGTTGGATTTCTGAAGGTATGACTGCACTCATGGAATCGTTCTTCTGGATTGTTGCCTATTTTGGGTGCAGGGGACTCGAGCCAGTCGTGCACCCCCAAGTATATGAGCGACGTGGTTACACTGCAGGATCCGACGAGGAGCGAGCGCAGGGCATTGTTGATGCTTTTGATGATGCACGCACAACAGCTGTTATATGTGCAAAAGGAGGTTATGGTTGTACACGATTGACTGCTTTCCTTTCTGCGGAGAAGTTAGGGCCGCATAATGTTCCTCGTAAAAGATTTTTTGGTTTCTCCGACATCACTGCCATTCACAGGTATGAAGCAAAGTTGAAAGTTTGTTCTGATTGCAAATGAGTGAAGGATTATTTTAGAATGATGAACTCAACATTCGGTCGTTGATGTCACTGATGACGTTGACTTTGTAACTGGTCTTGGTGCGAAAAAAATGCACCAGTCCGTGGTCAATGGATAGTCTTGGATGCGAAGCATTAATTTTCTCTACATATCGGCGTGCTCTTGGATGAAAATGAAGTGTTTGGTTCCTTCTTTACTGTATTCCTGCTCTTTCGTCTCCCTGCTCCAATGTGCTCCGATGAGTGTTTTCAAGCTTTAGACGATGACGTATGAAATCTGGACACTATCTGTAACACGTTGACGGTTGCGACTGTTTGAGTCATGTTCAATGGTGCTTTTGTTCATCGTCAGGTGGATGAGCTAGTCACCGGTTTCTCCGTTGATATTTGACAACTCCAAACCATTCTCATATATGCTGAAAACTCCCACTGGGAGAGACCCTCTTCACTCTCAAGCAGTCCTCTCCCTTTTTCCTCTTATTGCTTGGTCTCCTCCATCTCCTCGTCTTCTACTGCTACTGAATCTCTTTTTACTAGCACCGCTCTGCCAGACACCCTCCGAGTCTGTGGTCTTCGGGCTGTGAAAGTCACATAGTAATGGGTACAGTTGTAGGGATGCAGCGCGATGCGAATTGCGGTACCAGGATACGTAAGCTTTCATGCTCCAATGCCTGCCAGCCTGGCTTTTCAATCTAGTTCTGATGAGAGCAAAGATGCACTTCGACGTGCCCTGTTTTCCTCGTCTCTGAAAGACGCTTGTCCTCCACTGAAGGTATGATGAGAAAACAGCCAGCCTCTCACATAGATCATTCACGTAACTGTACCGCGTCAAAGCAAAATCTTCGTACATTGATCCTAATTTTACATATATAGCGTCCAAGATGCATGTTGTATTGTGTGTCACTCACATTCTTTTTCGCATCATTAGTATGAACTAATCCCGTGGAATTGGCAGATAATTTTATAATCTCCCACAGAGCATTGTGGCGGACTCCACTGTCTATTCATTACCACTTCTAGGTGTGGGACTGTAACAGCAACTATGGGTTGGTCGTTCATGAATAGGCAGTGTGTTTCATTGTCGCATCTAGACACATGGAAGATTCATTCTCAGGTGAAGCACTCTTGGTCTCGATAACAAGGTATTGAGACCCATTCCTGATGAGGATTAAACTGACCCTTTTGGAAGAAGAGATTTGAATTGAAGTATAAGGATCCGGGCTCAATGAATGTATCAACTTGTATCACCTACATCTCTCGCCGTCGCCTGTATTTAGCCTGGTCCGTGCTATTCACCTCGTTGGCATCATGTGAGCTTGAAAAAGAAACAGTTTTTGAAGAAAATTTAAAGATGTCTTTGATTATGAGACCTCCATAGCTTATCAGCAGCGATGTTGCATACATCACTATAATATCAGTACAGAGTTGAGAAAATCAGAATCATGACGGGGTATTTTATTACATAGTCATTACTCAACTGTTAGTCTTCTACCTTGAACAAATCTGACTATTACTAGGTAACAATTTACACAGACGTTCGTAGACATCTACGAGGCTCTTGATTTGGTGAGAACAGGTAAAATAGTGGACTGCTCAGGAATAAGAACGTCTATGTGGAGACGAGGAGGAATCTTCGGTAGGCTCCGTACCTGTCAAACCTCTTGTCAGCATCTCCTGCCTCCAGGTTTTGCTAATAGAAAACACGGTTGGATTATCGACGCAGGGCCGTTGTCTGCAGATTGGCAGAGCAAAGTCGTCCGGCGGGGTGGTCAGTGGTCGGTTGATTGGCGGAAACTTGACACTTATGAGTTCTAATGTCGGTACCCCTTGGGAAGAAGAGCTGAAGGATTGTATTTTGCTGCTTGAAGATGGTCAGAAGATTTCACTACCTCCGGAAAGTTGATGGCTTTGGCTCTGATTAGTTCCATCATCGAAAGTGGGGATCCTGAAAGACGGTCTACGTTTTTCAGACATGATATTCTCATATTTTTCCTGTCTATGCCAACCTGATCCCTCATAGGCCATACGCTCTGTACTTTGCTCATCGAGTTGCATTGCGTTTTATATCTGCTAACAGTTCCTGTTGCAACTGCAGTGGATGAACCTCTTTACAAGTTAGATCGCATGCTCACACAACTCTTTACTTCCAAGGGAGGATTGAGCTCTGTGGACCGATTGGCAGCTCTTGTTTTAGGTGACTTCGGGGATGCTTTTACGTCCACCTCTACCAAAGGTAATGATTCGATGATCTAGTTTTCCCAGATGCGAATTATGGAACGGTGACGTGTGCTGGGTACTTGCCTGCCAGTCAGTAGGGACGTCACCCTGATCTGCTCTGAGGCAAGTATTGCCATCGTTTTTGAACCAAACGCGTTCAATTGTTGACCTCTTACCGTGCCCACACTGTTTCTCTGCCTAGCAGAGGTAGTAGGTGAAGATGTGGAGGAACACGATGTCAAGTCCTGGTTTTGGCTGGAGCAGTTGGGGTTTCTGGGCGATTTGCCCATCTTAATAGACGTTCCTGTCGGCCATATCGAGAACAACAGAGTCCTTGCTCTTGGAGCATTTGCAGAAATTGACTTGATAGCTGGAGAGATCCGACCCCTGCTATAAATGGCACAGAGGTCAGCCTACCTCTCTCATTAAAACTCAGATTTCGAGAGCTTCCACTTACGAAATCATTATCAAAAAAGTTCATGTGCAAGCATGTAATTTATCCTCACAGACATCTGGGAAATACACATCAGCTAATTGGTACGAACATATGGTTGAAAGTTGGGAACTCGCCACACCCTGCAACACTAGGATTCATCCTCTAAAGAGAGTCTCCTTATAAGGCACATCAACGCTGAGAATTTTGGGCCCCCCCCAAAATTCTCAGCGAAGATAACTTTACAGGGATTTTTGAGCGATCCAGGCAATGTATCAACCGACGTTGATGCTCGGAATTCAATAACCTCCTGAAAGATCCGGCTACAACACACGTAAAGTCTTGGTCTGGCCAAAACACAAATGCTCCTGGCAAGATCTGCACGATCTGCTTCTGGTGTGAATAAATATGACCAAAGGATGGAGTCGGAATGAGAAAATGTACCTCTTCTGAATGATGTGGATTTGACCCTTCACTGCGAAAACGACGGCTGACCTTTCACCCCAATCTACGTCCTCTATGCGCTCAGCAATGTCTACGCAGAATTCAGCGATCTGATTACGGTAAGAGCGGATCGTCCTTGCAAGTCATCCCATTCATCCCATTCATCCCACTTGAACATCCATTCAACCATATTCACTTGGATGAATGGCTGCCCGTCGGTACTTCCGGTTGACCTCATTGCCTTTACTGCATCCTTGTTACATCAGATCGATTTCACTCCAAATCGACAGCTGGAGAATTGGACAGCTGCAGTGCATTACACATTGTGCCCAGGCTTCGTTCCAGTGCCGAGGTCTTTTGAAGGTGGTGGACTGAATCATTTTTCTGAGAGGTTAGTTTGGCTTGGTTACAGTGCCGGGTTCCAAGGAAAATGGTGGACCATCATCATATTTAGGAGAAATTAGTCCAATCAAAATTTAAAATAATCAGGACAGATTTCGTGTAAAAACACTCCTTGAATGAAAGAGTTGATCAAGAGAGTCCTGCGTGTGAGTATTGGACTAGAAATTGTCTGTTGCAAACTCGTGCGCCATGCTCACTTTACAGGAGAGAAAGGCATGGAGATGTTCTGGATAACAAAAAACGTGATAGAACTGTTTTGTCGAGAGTTAAACGGACCTTCCGACATCCATCGTTCTCTTTTCAACTTGAGGAGACTATGCGTATGAATATATGTTAGTAGAAGACTTCTTTTGGAAGAACAAGGACATCCAGGAGAACAGTGTAGACAAGCCAGAGATAAGAACTAAAACGTTTCATAACTTGAGTTCAAACTAAAAGACTGGGTGGCGCATTGGATAAAAAGTACGATGCCCAAAAGCAACCAAAGCAAGGAGCAACCAGTCAAATGAGAAAAGAAGGTACTAGTCCCTCTTGAGAGATATGTCTATCTTGTACATGTCTACCATAACCAAATTGTAAGATCTAATGAATAGATCTTACAATTTGGGAATCTTGAGCATGCATCCCCTATCATGAATATCTCCCTAATAGCTGTAGCTAACCCTCGATGAGGAATGATATTAATGCACTATCTATAAATACAAAAACATAGTTACAAATGTGATCATTGTAGCCTTTCCTTGTAAAGTTGCACATAGTCTTTAACAAAACTAACCATATCACGGCCCAAAACCCCATGCATCTTCATTGCCAATGGAATGAATACGTCTTCTTCATGCAATCCTTTATACTTGCATACCTTAACGCTAACACTAAGTTTCTATTGAAAAATAACGTTTGGGGATATCTATCTCATGTAGGATAAGTGATAAGCACACAAACTCTCTTTTCGGGGGTCATATATGAATCTGCTCACACAGATAATCCCAATGTAAGAGCATACCATCTGTTTTTAAAGACTGAATGTACACTCTCCCAAGCTAGTGCATATATCACATCTCTAATAGCGGCATGTGTGAATATGTCCCTCGAATCTCGGATAGAAGACCTTGTAATCAACCATCGCAATATGTTATGATATGAGTCCATCAAGGTAACCTATAATGATACTCTAACACATTTCAAACAAATAATTTTGGAAGTGAGATACTCCTTTGTAGCTAGAAATACTAAGTTGTCCCGTGCTACCTATAAGTCTCTATATAATAAGTAACCTCAGTCTCAACATGTGAAACAAAATCCTCCAACATAGGAATCTCTCTTATGTAAAAACAAGTACAAAGTAGAGGGTCACTAACTCCCAACTGTATAAAAAAAGCCATTGGAGCGCATTTTTCCATGAAGATAATCTTAAGCCCATGCATGAGACAAGAAGTCGAGGTTGACGAAGTGTTAACGGACCATGAGGTGAATTCCATGCTCCTAAACTCATAATATGTCCACATATCTATATAACTCTACAATCAAAATGAGTTAGTTAGAATATTCACGATATGGACTAAGGTACTATTGTGTGAGTTATGATGATCGATGTGAAACACTTGTGGGTAAAATGTATAAATGCAATGATACTCACACGTTGTTTAAGTGCGAAAGATCCTCTATGTGCATCAAATCCTCAAATTCTATAGGAAAGCCTCCTTTAAATATTTTGTAACAAAATCATGAGAACTTAAAGGTACGCCAAGAATCCATGAACCATCTATGAAAACTACACATCCCTTCAAAACATGTGTGTTGGTAGCAATACCTTAAGAAGACTATATCTTACACTTGGATAACTAGATGGAAGGGTGATCAAGTCAAAGACTATATCAGTAATACTTCCCACAATATGAGTTGCATCATAGATGAAAATATACATCTTGGAACTTTATAACCAAAAAAACACAGATTAATATAGCAAAAAGGATGGGAAGATCCCATCAAGTCGTACAGGAATGAAACCAAGGGACTATGATGGAGATAGGCCCCAATAGCATCACAATGGGAAATATTTCCAACTGTAGCTAAGATATCCAAACTATCTAGATCAAATGGTCTACATACTACTAGAATATCTAAAGAAACATCACCTAATGTGATTGTTGTAATACATATCGCATCACAACCTATATTGTTGTCACATCAAATATCACAATACATAGATTTTCATACACCAACACAAGTGTAACAAGATGTGCAATGTATCACAATTTTGGAGGATGTGATTATCCATCCTCATGGACGGGTGGCAAATAAAGTAATAATAACTAAGGTTTACAAGTGTAGGGATATGCAAAGAGGTTACCTCTTTGTTCCTCTAGCCTTGGAGTTATAGGGAGCTATGGATGCCGATTTTGACACGTTCGTGAGAAAATGCTCAAGAGCTTACCATACTAGACGACATATGTATCACTTTTTTTTTATCATATTATGTAGTCTATTTTAGGTAGCGTGTATCAATAGCTCTATAGAAAGTATTAATTGGTGGAATTCATTGGAGAACAGTATCACGACTTATGTAGAGGCATCTTTAGTTAGATAGGTGCGCACATGCAAAGCTGATAGTGTAGTTAGCACTGTTTGCAATGGAACTGTCATTAGGGCCAACAAGGTCGTTATGAGTCATAGAACTCAAGGGATATAGTTCAAATTAGGGCTCCTTAGAATACAGTTTTTGAAGTAATCTTTTTACTCTCAAAACTGCCACAAAGGACACTCCCTCATCACCATATCATAGAAGAGAGATTTTTATCAAGCCAAATCCATTTTGTTCAAAGACTCTAGGTTCTTGCACTAGCTACTATCCATCATAGCCACACTCTCAAAGGCTCAACTTCAAAAATTGTACTCCAATGAGACCTAATTTGATCTCCACCTTTGAGCTCTAGGACTCCTAATTGTACTATCGGTACTAACATCAATTCCAATGCAAACGGCGCTATCTGCACTATTGGATCTAATGGTTGTATATGTTCCTTCATGTGTGCACCTACCTAACTAGGGATGCCGCTACATAAGTCATGACATTGCTTTCCAATGGATTGCACCAACTAGTATTCTCTATAGAGCAATGGACACACACTAGCTAAAATATGCTACACAATTGAATAAAGAAAGTAATACCCTTGTCGTCTAGTATGGTAAGCTCTCAAGAACTTTTTCACCAACGTGTGGAAGTCGGCATCCATAGCTCCATCTAACTCCAAGACTAGAGGAACAAAAAGGTGACCTCTCTCCACAACCCTATACTTGTAAACCTTGGTTACTGCTACTCCAATTGCCGCCCATCCATGAGGATGGGTAATCACATCCTCCAAAATTATATCACGTATAGCATCTATAACCACGTATAGGTCTGCCCTAACCGGAGTCGACTGCAAGGCATAGCAATGGTCCCCTCATGTGAGGTGACTCTCTTGCCGTAGCAAACACACTTTATAACTAGTTTGCAACAAGTATGATAGTGAGCACTTGCAAACAAAGGTACTTAAAAAGTACCTCCTACTAGTGTATCTCTTTAATTCTTTGATGTTGATTCTATCTAACTATGGTATGTGCTTGTAGTTAAAGAGACATGGGAGCTTTGTAAAAACGGTGAGGCTAGCTAGAGGTCATCTAGCTGCCTCCAGCTCTCTAAGTATAGCTGTCCGAGAAAAGCTATTATCTCGATGTCCATTTGCATCGCTGCCAAATTGGGATGTAAATCTACCTAGCCTCAAAATATCAAAGGTGACAGCCTCACATGCTCCTCCTCGGTGTTAACTCCAAACTGAAAACTATTTATTTATGAGATAATCTAATCTATTCCATAGAATTCATGGAATGGGTTACATGCATACTACAAATGTTTTCGGAGATGAAAAGGAGATCTTTTCTATGTAATACATTCTAGGTTTGATTCTTCAATGTATGTGTGGATAACTTCTTAGGAAGAGAATCGATAGAGTCGTCATCAATGATTGTATCAGTTCCATGTAAATCAGTTTTTTCCAGTAGACCAATAGAAGTAGCTGTATAGACTTTGTGTATATCAAATTAAGTTTCATGTGAAATGATGATGTCTACAAAATATCAGTCTAGTTGATACTTTGATTTCACACTTTTTTTTATTTTAGAATGTAGAACCTGATTAGAATTAATAACCGGATCAATCAAGAAGATTGATCTGATTTGTCTAGGCGTACTCCTTACTATTTGATAATCACGTTCTGGTCCAAGAAATAGATTATTTCGTCATTACCCAATTTGATGAGTTTGCAAATTCTTTCGAAGTGTGGACTTCGTTCCAACTTTAATTTACGTCTATTAAAGTTGGAACGACCAAAAGATTAGAGCGTGACAGCTGCCTTGAGAGTTTGCAAGGTTCAGAAAGTTATCTTTCGGCCATTGAGATCCACAATGATGTAAATATTCAATAATTTGATGAGTTCATATAGATATGTTATCATGTTTATTTTAGCTTACTCATTTCTGCAAATGGATGTGATTGTCCGATCCAACTTAACTGACATAATAACTAAATTAGCTTCTACTCAAGCTGATAATTCAGACAATGTCATGGAGTAAATCTGTGAATTTTTTGAAGTCAGAGATGAGTAGAATTTTACTGCAAGTCTAGTTTTAGACTCCGGTACGCTAAGATGATTTGACATCCGTTGGTTGGCATGTGGTTCAAGGTACGATCTCCAGATGAATCTCAATACGTTTGTTGAAGGAGGACCCGCAAATTGCACGCGATCGACATTACTCACGCTTGAGTGGTTGCTGTCAATTACAGTCTCCTCATGCTATAGAAATATCCATCTCCAGCTCAGCTTTTAAGAAAATAATATTTCTATTTGAATCCTGAAGTGTAGAAAACCTATTGTTTGATGTGTTATTGCATTAGCAATCTTGAAAGAGATCCGGATTCAGTAGACGATCAGTATAATCGTATCTGCTTCACAACAAATACTTGTAGTCATAATCACTAATAACACAATAAGCCCAGTCGATTATCAATATAAATCTATACCAACTGAGAAACATTTGCCACTCAATCAGTATGATGTATCATAATACGAAATGCAGTGTAGATTTCAGTTTCGACACTGATGGAATCGTTGCTTGATGGAGGTAGTTACCGTTGTTGGGCATGACCTTAGTGCATGTCCCATGATTTACCTCTTGAACTCATGTCCCAGTATCTGTTGTAAGAAGAGATGAAATTGTTGCGTGAGGCTAACATTAAATTTTGAGGATGAATCCCCAGATTAATCGAACCCAGGACTGACTATTAACGTACTCGAACGATTGATCACCTCGGTCGACATTCATGATGCTGTTGGTGGAATGCTTGTCGAAACTTCTGTGAGGTCCAGTCCGTGATTCATGTACGGTTACCAATCTGGTTATCATGTTTTCCCACTCTGGTAGACTCGGATGCAAATTCTAGGTCAAGGAGTACTTGATTCTGAGGTGCTAGTACTATATCACAAGATTCATATTTCCCTCACAAGCTGCAGGTGCCCGTGCATATGCCCTTGTGCACCGCTAGTGAGAAGATCAATCCACCTCGTCCAGTAGATCTTTGAGCTATCGGACGATGGAACTTGAGGCTCTGCGAGGTCCAGGACTTTCCTTGGTCTTGAATTATTATTACAATGGTCTCGAATTTTGATGAGATTCAGCATCAGGTTCTTTGATGTACTGTCGATCCAAAAATCAATGCCAAAATCTTCACCACAGTGGTGACTTTTGGGCGCTCTCTAGGTTGTCATAATTCGCTATCGGTGGATGGTTCTTGCTACATTCTTGTTTAAATCTAGAAATATTTTTTAGCATAATGGGAAAGATGATTCTGAGCCTTGAGATTGATCAGTCACACGTGGACGATATCCACAGCGGCCGCTGTGTCCAACTTGTACAAGCTTGTCATACTGGAGCAGTACATGTGATGTGATGAGAACATTGAAGTGTGTCCGTACTGTAATTAGCTTCTTGTTTTGCTTTTGTAAGTAGTCACTGTGACTGCCCTTAGTCAAAGGTACTTGTGAGACAGCTCCGTCCATTGCATGAAATTTTAGAGGCAATCAGCTCACATTCAAAGTTACCTCTATCCAACCGAAGAAGAATAAAATTGTCAAAAGGTTGAATCTTTCCTTAGTTAGAGACATACAAAAGCAGTTAAGTCTAGACTATCCTAAAATTGGTGAAATGTTCTGCAATTTCTGCACGAAAAATGGTGAAACTAAAAGATGAAATTTAGCTTTGAGGGAGAGACCGATGGATGGAATTTGTGTGGCTTCAAGGGATGTATGTATAATTCATTGTACTTCGATTAGGAATATGAAAAAACCCTAAATGTAGAGTAGTGCAGCTGCAGCTTGTTGCAGAGCATGCATGATTCTTGACAAGGACATGGACAAGCAAAGATTGCGTCGTGGAGATCGCCAGCTCCCCTGACAAGGACGTGATGCCCATATTTCACCATCGAGCCCAAGCGGGCGTGTAGAAAAAAGCACAGCACACGTTCTTCGTTTCCAATATTGATCAAGCTCATGTTCATGCAGCCGCTCAAGCTCAACCGTCTTCAGCAGTGTTGAGTTGAGTTGGTGGGTTGGACAGCGAGGATCGAGGCTCAGCTGCAGCTTTGGAACTGGGTCGTGGCTGTCTGGAGCTGCGGCAGCTTTTGTGTAAATGGAAACTGGAGTGCGAGACGACCCATGCCCAGGTCCCGTGATCGCTCCCGAAGATGGTGATAAACCTTTGAAGAAGGGTTCATGGACGTCGGAAGAAGACGCCATCCTCGTGGCTTATGTGACCAAGCATGGAGAGGGCAACTGGAAGAAGGTGCAAAAGTTTGCGGGCATCAACCGCAGTGCCAAAAGCTGTCGCTTGCGTTGGGCTAATCATCTTCGTCCGAACCTCAAGAAGGGAGCTTTCACGCCCGAAGAGGAGCTCACCATTATTGAGCTCCATGCACAGCTTGGCAACAAGTGGGCGAGAATGGCTTCGCAGGTAGGTTGACTGACGGTCACATGGATTACACTAGTCGTTATCGACATTCATGCCAGTCAATGCATGCTCTTTGCATGACTTCCTTAGCTTGCCTTGTCTCATCAACATCTGTTCCCTCGTAATCTTCTTCCTCTCCGTCCAAGCTCTTCTCACTAGCTTTAAATGATCATGTCCACGATATCAGCCGCAGATAACCATTGTTATATACTCAAATTTCGAACATCTATAATTCATATATAAGTCTTCCTCCCTTCCAAGACGTTTGCACACTCTTTGATATCAGTGTCATTTGGCATGCAGTATAAAACTCGGTATACTTGCGTAGAGAGTTCCTTGACCATGAACTTGTGGTGTACATATGTCATTAGAATATTCTTAGCGATTATGAAACTCGTATTTGAATGGCGTATTTTTAGATGGGGTGCTCATCATGAGTTGACCTCAGTTCAGTTTAGATATTGCACTTGCGTTTTCGGCTTCTTAATCTTTCACTCTAGCTTCAAACGGTTGTATCTTGACACGCTCTTTCCAATGGTTGACTTGAACAGCTGCCGGGTCGGACGGACAACGAAATAAAAAACTACTGGAACTCCTTGATCAGGAGGACAATGAGAGCCAGGACGAAAGCTGCTATACAGATATATTCGCCCGAGAAGCGTTTGATGGTTCACAGTCTAAAAAACTTCCAGGAAGGGGACCAGGGGTTGAGTTCTAGTGGAGAGAGTGAGTGCGATCCGAGTGCTGGAAATCTCTACAATATTAATATGACCATCGATTTCTCCGACGTGAACGGAAATGGAGACTGCGATATAGATCTACAGGACTGTTTGATGCTGGCGGGGATGCGAGACCTTCCTGGCGATCATGATTCAGCTGCAGAAATCATTCGAACTCCCAACATGGGACAGCTGCAGCCCGTCAGCGGCCAAACGGACATGGTGTATAATATGCACGAAAGTGCTCAGGGTATGTATATGGACGAAAGTTGTATATGTGTGCATGGAGACGATGATCTTGTTCCTATGAACGTTGTGGATGGTCACGGTCAGGTAGGAAGCATGAACGATCATCCTCTAGGACAACCTGTACTTTTTCCTCAGTTCTCGCAGGAAAGTAGTGAAGCGATGCAGTATTATGATCCAGAACCCTGTTATATAAATCAACATGACATGCACCTCGCTCAGTTCGAGTGCTACAATCCCAACCCAGAAAACCTGTCTAACATACTGTCTTGCAAGTTTGATCCCATAAACTCTGCCCAGACACTTCCATACAGTTTAGACCCGGACAGTCCCGCTCAGATCATTCCTTACAATCCAGATGCAGATAACCTCACTCAGTCAAATTCAGTACCCAAGTATTCGGATCCTTACTTGAATTACGGAGGTGTGCTTCCCGCTGTCTTGTCCAGTGCAGTCTCGCATGTCGAGCGCAGCCTGCCGGGTTTCTTTCCAGCTTGGAATTGGAACACCTTTCAGTCTTCTGGCTACAGTTGGCCGGACTTAGGTCTCCCAGATTAGCCTTGCAAGTTCATTTCTGTTCTTCTCCAACCCATGCTGCAATGATTCAGCTACATATATTTAGTACATAGATGTGGACTTCAGTGGTTCTTCCGACTCGCTACACTCGAGACTTTGGTAGCGAGAACTTGCCAACAGTTAGAAGCCATTTCATAAATATCTGCCCTTCAAATGTATATATCAAACCTTTATCTACAAGTAATAGCTTATATAAAGGCATCAAGTAAATTGCTTGCACTTAATATTTCGAGGTGACGTGGTGTATAAAAGCTTTTCAATTTGATTTCAATATGTGAATTGTATGCATGATCTTGCTGTAATGTACTGAGACAATTTCGGTAAGAAATTTGTATGTTTCTAAAACATGATACATGATGAAGTTGTAAGTCGATGAAGTCTAAGATGTGACAAACTCGTGATTATTTTAAATTGAATGCGTAATTTGACAGGTTGAGGGTTAAGTTTTGATATATATTGGAAGGTGAATCTTTAAGTTGAATTTCTTTGATACTTTGATTACTTGGTTAAGAGCATTTGATCCTCTAATGCAATTCTGACATGTTTGATTTGCAATATAATATTTTCTATCTGTTAGAAAACAATTGAATGGTGATCACGACTACTTAAAGGATCGAGCATGACTGACTTTACAAATTTACCTGCGTACTAGTGGTAATTTGGTATGCATTGTAAAAAACTTCAGGAAAAATTCTGATCTTCCAACCATTCTTGATATTTCTTAAACTTTTATCTTTGTATACTTGGTGAACATAAATGATTTGATGGAAAACCAATATTTGTAATGTAGATTAAAATTTAGCCCTTGGGCCACCCTTAAATTGAGAGTGAATCTGATCATGAAATTTTCACATCCTATATTTCATTTATCCTTTATATGCATTGTGATTTTTGAACTTTAGTTCATATCGGGTCTAATGTGTGGAAGTAAATATAAATAGGAGGTTTTATAACTTGCACATAACACTCCATGGAAATCCCATGTATATACGGGATCCTTAAAAAAATATCCCTAACTTTTTATGGGTTTAATACGATAGATATAACATTTTTGGTTAATATCAACATTTCACAAAATTATCATGTTTCTCTCAACTTTGGAGTAAAATAAGAAGAAATTTCTTTTTTGGATTCACACATAAAAAATTTTATGAACCTATTCAATCAACTGTAAAAATGTTATGGGACTGGACTGGATTTTACGGAAATTATTTATTTTTCACTTCTTTCTTGATAATGATCCTCACCTTCATGAATTTTCTTGTAATCTAAAGTTCCACTTATGGGTATTAGTTCTAAATTTGCATGGTAATCTTGTAATATTGGATTTCTCTAGAAACTGGATTGAGGTAATAAAAAAAAATGATTGAATCAGTATATCATGATGAATTATCTCGTAAACAAACTTGTTGTATGAAAACAAAAAAGTTTAAATTACTTTATTTTGTAATAACTCGAACAACGGGTCAGAATCTATCTTTGTTCAATATTAGAAGAATGTATCTTCAACATAACAATCAGATGAGTATCATAATTTTCTGATTCATAAATATCAGACTAATAATTGCAATACCCCAGCTGTAACACATCACTAGGTAAGTGTTTTATTTGTTAGAAAGCATTTGTGAGTGGCTGGAGAATGGGCATTATGGCCATAATCGTGCTAATTGATTGTTTAACTGTCGGAAGTGGGTAATGCTAAAATGATTGAGCTCATGAAAGCTTATCCATGCTCCAATATCATAAGACTGTATTACAATGAACACTGCAGTCTACACATTTCTTTTCATACATGTGTATATATTTACATATATGATTAATGACATTTGTCTCTTTATAATATGCTATAATTATATAATTGCCAGTGGATTGAGTACTGAAGATGATTAGATTTCAATGAGATGATTTAAAGGAATCCTATTAGGTGCTACAACACATGTTGTGCGTATCACAACATGAAATATAGAAAAATATTTTTAACTGATTCATATAAAAATATCTTTTTTTATTTATCATTAAATTTTTCATAAATCTCATCCTCATACGGACGGATTTGAAATGTCCTATGAAAAATGGTTAGTGATTTGTGTTTTGTAACTACTTTGTAGATTTTGCAGGTGACTCGGATCTACCACTCCATATGGAGATTGTGCATGGTAAAGAGAGTCTGGATACTCTGATCTCCCTCATTCTTTATCATTTGGTGGACAAAATTACTCATTAATATGTACATTGAGCTTGTTAAAATGACAACATTTCAAACAGAACTCATAGTTAAATTTATGCAATTTTCGAAAAAATACAGAATCAATCAAATATTTTTTATTATTCAAAGTTGATGAATTGTGAATAATCAAAATGTTGATCTCAAAAAAAATTGACCTTTAAAGCAAGATTTATTTCTTTATTGATCTTTCTTTGCATCAAATTTGCATAATTATTTTTCTTTGCATAATTATATCAAAAATTATCTAAATAACTTAATAAAATATAAATATATAATAAATTATTATTGAGAATCTATATGTAATAAAGCTAAAATAAAACTGAAAGTATAAATTATATTATTATTTTAAAAAGAAAATATAATAATCAAAATCTAAAATTTATTGTTAAAATTTATACCAAAATATTCAACATATTTTCATGCATGTATAAAAAATTTAATGATTAACTTTAATCTATCATTTATAAAACTATCAGACATGTAATATATAATAGTGACCCAATTGAATTGTACATATCCAAATTCTTACATTGATGTGTTTTAGGATAGGTTTTATTGAATATTTTATGATGTCATAAAAATTGTAAACAAAACTGAACATAGTTTTATTGCAAATCAAAAAGCTTGATACTTATTTTTTAAATTGAAATTCATATTTTTTTTAAATAAATATATATGAGTCTAACTGACTAATTTTTATTTATTTATTTTAAAAATTCAATCATGATAATTTGTTAGTAGCCAAGGAGTAAAAGAACAAACAAATGATGAAACAACTATAAATTGTATCCATCATTAACATCATCTATAAAAATCATGTAAACATTCAAATAAAAAAAAATATAAATCATGGACCAAGATAAGAGGTATAAATCATGAGTTTGTTACAATATGATAATAATTTATAAATTTTTTATGCTACAATAATAATAAGTAGGTTGAAATTCCCCATTCAAACTTCAATTCTTCCAAAACACAAATTTTAGTTTATGAAAACAGTTAAATTTTGGTTCAGTTAAATATTTTATGTTATTTATGTCTATATTCAACAACATTATATTATCAAATCTAAATCAAACCATGTTCCATGTGTTTCAATTTTTTAATATGAATATAAAATTTATTTTTTATAATTTATTTTTAAAAATGATAAAAATAATTTTTAATTTTATTTTAATTATTCATATTTAAAATTTTTATATTAATAAAATTATTTTTTAAAAAATAAATTATAAAAATAATTATAAATTTAAAAAATAAATTTTAATTTTAAAAATTTAGAGAAATTTTAAATTAAAAAATTTAATTAATTTATACATTGAATTTTATAAAAGTAAAATAAAATTTATAATTTAAATATTACTGTAAATTTTGAATATTATTAAGTTAAATAAATTTTACATTAAATTTTATTACAATTAGATAAAAATAAATATTTAATGATTATTTTAATTTTTAATATTTGAAATAAAATTGAATCATTTTAAACAAATAAATATGAAAGTAATTTAAATTTATTTTTTATGTATTGTTATTTATGTACAAACTAGATATAACTTTTCATTAATTAGTATAATGAATTTGAAAATTGATGTACAAGTATTAGAGTTGTTGTTTGAGATCAAAGTATATTTACTCAAAATTTTAAAGTTACTCCAAACTCAACTATAAATAATAAAATTATTTTATCAATAGTATAGATTTTTGTTCATAGTATATTGTTAGCTATGATAACCCAAGAAATATTTGATGTGTTGACCTTGGTGAGATTTTGACTACTTGTGATGAGAAAAGTAATTCATTAATTACTATGAGTACGTTTACCGAAATCTACATCTTGATTTGACATCGATATAATTTACAAATAAAATTAATAAAAAATATATTTATTATTTATTAAATTAATTAATTTTAAAATATAATTTTAATTATATATTTTTACTTAAAGTATATACTTTTTAAACACAAATTATAAAAAAAAAAATTTTATTTTATTGAAATTTTTTTTATTTCATTGTTTAAAATGAATTTTTATCAATTTTTCTTTGTTTTATTTCTAATAAATAATTTTTTTAAAAATATAATTTCAAAAAATATTTTTCGTATTAATATAATATTATAAAAGAATTATCATATCAAAAATTATTACAGTCAAATATGTATAAATTATTTATATTTATGGTAAAAATATATTTAATTGTAAATTAAAAATTTTATTATTTAAACTATTCAATTTTAGTTTAAATTTTTTTTTTATAATAAAATCATACATACATATGTTTGTCCATGTAAATTAAAATTTATAGATAATTAAATCTTATAAATTATCATATTTTAATAATTTTATCTTTAGTTTAAAATTTTAACCTTGTTTAAAATATAATTTATTAACAGATTGTACTCAAATAATTATTAAAATTATAATAAAACATATCAAAGTATGTTGTAAGTTTTAGTGAAAATTTATTATTTTATATTTATATAAGAAATGAAATAATTATATATTTATTAATTATTATTTATTATCATGTAATTATTCAAGGTTAGATGTTAATCTATCTTGAAATTTGGACAAAATATATGTACTGAATTTTGATTTAAAATTATTCACTTATTATTTGTAAAATTTTCATAAAATAAATTTAAATTTACATCATTTAATATTATTCTAAATAATTTTATTACAAATGATGAAAAAACGCTTTTATATGTGCTATCGTGGAGACTTTTTTTAAAAAATTATAATTTATTACTCCAGTCAGAAAATTTAAAACTTTTAGAAATAGAAATAAAAAAGTGTTTAATGTTGATAATTTAATACATATTCTAATTTTTTTTATTCATTTGATAAAAAAATAAATTTTTCACATTTTATAGCATTTTCAAAAGTGGAACAAAATATTTAATATATTATTTCAGATATAATGTATTTTAAGTTTTGAAATAAAAAACTGAAAATAACAACCTCTCCATTTTAGATTCTACTAACTTTTTGTTGTGTGGTGAATGTAACGTATTGAGATTCTTTTGTGTAATGGATTGCAATATTTGGCAGAGAGGAATGCATACATTATAATCGGCTAGAATTCACGGTTGGGAAATTTTACCACAATTGCACTGAAGGCAAAAGTACGAGATTCCATCCTCAGCAAACAGCTAGGAATGCATGTCGGGGTAATCCTTGGCGATAGCTCGATGCCTGCCCCGTCATCCCACTTTCCGTACCTTAGATTCGGATGTCGGCCCCGGAGCTTCGCGTCGCATCTTTCCCGGTTCGGGCCGGTCATCTGGGAATGGGTCAGATTCCCCTTTGGACCACGAAAAGAAGAAGAACAGATGGATCTCGGACTCGGCAATTGAATAATAATAAGCATCAACGGCATAACCAGCAGGGAGACTAGGGACGGATGAACGGAGGGCATACGCAACTCCGAGCACCACAAACGCCAACACGGCACACAACAGGGACTAGTGCATCATCCGTCCCACAGAGTGGCACTCTAGCCCCTCCTGAGTCCAGGGCCATTCCTTGATCCGTCACGGAATGGGCAACAAGCGCCAGCAGCAGCAGGGCTAGAGGAGGTGCGATTCCAGCTGAACCTGCTCAACAGTGTAGTGTGCCTAGAGAGCACTCCTGGAATATGATCACTCTCGTTTTTTTGCGCTCCCCCTTTTCGACCGAAGCCTCTGGTGGCCGGGGCGCCGGAGGGGGGAGTTCAGGCCGAAGGAATCCTGTCCATCACTCCCTCGATCTCTGTGCTTGGGCTTGGGCTTCTTCTCTGCCCCTCCTCGAACATCGTCCTTCACTCCATCTAACATCATCCCGTGCGCTCCCTCTGTCCATTATCTCTTTCGGTGGTAGCTCGACAATTGTGCTCTCGCTCGTTCGCTCGCTCGCCCGCCTTCCTTCGTCTCGGACCTGAGCTGAGTGATTCAGCTTAGCTCGCGAGCGGGTGTAGTGCGGTGCAGTGGTGCGAGGTGGAGTTTGGATTGGACAGGAGAGGAGAGGGCGTCACAGAGTGGCGAATAGATTCCGTAATGGTATGGTGGCGCTGGAGTCCCAGCCTCCGCGCATGGTCATCGGCCGATAGGGTGGTGTGATAGGAGTACAGAGGATCTAGAGATTTTTCACTTCTATGAGACACTGTCTCGCGGGGAGCGCGATCAGCCCTTGTACGAGAGCATGCATTTTCGGTAATGATTCGGTGGTAGCACGAGCTGAATCCCGCCCGCTTGTTGTTGTTGATGATGTTGTGAGCTCGTGATAGGAAGATAGAGGGAGAAAGAGAGCGAGAGCTTGTTTTCTCGTGGGAGCTCGTCGGGGAGTGGAGCAGCAGGAGGAATCTGAGTCTGCGCGGACCGAAGAGGATCGTGGAGGAGGCCATGCTGGACCCTCTGTGCCGGTCTTTAGTAGTAAAATTCGACCACGCAGCAGGTCTAGGGAATTCGTCGAGGCGGTGCAATTCGGAGTTTCTGCTGCGACTGCGCGAATGTAGAAGCCTGAGCTGCAGCAGTCGCGGGGTCAGAAAGCTCTTGTACCGATGCTCGTCGTCGCAGAAGTACGGTTCCGCCTGCTCGTCTTCTTCGCTGGGGAAGAATGTGCGTAAGCTCTCGCGATTGAAGAGCGTGCCTCTGTGCACCGCTCTGTTCGGCGAGTTCAACCGGAATGCGGTCGGCTCGTCCACCACGAGGGAAACCGCCGACGGAGGCACCGGTTTGAACGACGTCGATAGTAGTTCCCCTTCTCCCTCTCCTCCTCCTCCTTCTCATGCTCTCCACACTTCTCGATCCATTTCCGAGGAAAGGCACGGGGACCGTCGAGCTTTTGATCACGCCAACACGGTAGGTATATTAGGTGGATTGAATCCGCTGGCCACTGTGGAGTTTATGAGGAAGATTGTGGACGCATCCAATGCCGAGGATGAGAGTGATCATATTCCAGTGCTCCTGTGCAGTGATCCCAACTTGCGCAAGAGAATTGCGTCTTCTCGGGGACCCATGAAATCGAGTTTTAAGCCGGCTCTTCTGGAGGATGCGTACGGAGGAGCCGAGGAGGAGATTGAGCTCATAACCGTGGAACCCTTGATACAGAAGAGACGATTTCTGGAAGAATCCGGTGCCAAGTGCATCGTCATGCCCTGCCACGTCTCGCATTTGTGGTACGATCAGCTCGCCGAGGGCTGCACCGTCCCTTTCCTGCACATGGCCGACTGCGTCATCGACGAGCTCAAAGCTGCTGACTTGCAGCCTCTAGAAGCAGGCACCAGGCCCAAAATCGGCGTCCTCGGAAGTGAAGCTACTCTAGCGTCCGCGTTCTACCAAGAAAAACTCAGAAGCCAGGTAAACCCCCACCACTCACTCCATACCTCCCTCCCTTCCTCCATGTTGGACCAATCTATTCCCAAATCTGGGCCTGACTGCCTCTCACACTCCCTCCTCGTGCTATCATGTCTGGCTGCTGTTGGAGTTGTCTCTGCCTTCAATCCTGAGGGCAGTGATCCATTCCATGTCGGAGGGATTATTGTCTGTTCCACTGGCAGCTAGCATGTAAGCTCCTCGGTCATGCGCATGCGTGAGGTGTCCGATGGGGAACATGAAGAATTTTATGAGTAAACTGATTTTGCTCAAGCGCCGCAAAGCAAGAAAAGGCCGGCACACCGAGTGTAGTTATTACTAGGAGAGTGTTGTGGCTTTCCTGTACGAGGGCCCATGTTGGAGGTCTGATCGAGTGATGCTGTGAGTGTTTGCGGATGGACGACAGGGTTTCGATGTTGCACTGCCAGATAAAGCTACCATGGAACACGCAGTGATACCTGGCATAGCAGCCTTGCAGCGGCGAGACATGGAAGGAGCGAAGAATCTGTTGCGAATCGCTGTGCAGGTGTTACTTGTCAATGCTGTGAATATGGTGGTTCTCGCTTGCCATAATATGCCGACAGCGTTTGACGCGGACGATCCTGTCCTGCGGAAATGCATCGATCCAACACATGCTTTAGCGAGAGCTGCTGTCAAGTGGTCCAAGACCACCAAGGGACTTGCGAGATGAAAGAGCTAATCGAACTGTCCATGAGCAATATGGCAATCTTCACATTCCATGCAATCAGCTTTTGGACGACCTAAACTAGTTACTGTAACCAGTGTCACCTGTACCGAACCATATCTGTCGTTGTACATTAGATCCACCATGAAGCAGGATGCATGTAGCAAGGATTGCGGCATTCCACCATGTTGTCTGCCATATTCTTCTCGCCCATCAAATTGTCTAGCTTGTATTGTCCGCCAAGCCTTTCTTGTGCAATTTGGAAGTCTATGTTATTATCGCGCACTTGTATGCTTCACTTTCAGCCTGCAAGCCTCAGTTTTGGGCCTCTAAGCCACAGATTGCTCAGAATACATTTCCAGCAGAATCATGTCCAAGATACCCAATACCGTAAATGTCAGCTTTGCGAACGATGTGCAGGAGTGAGCGAGGCCGGCCGTGTACACCATTCGTCATTCAGGTTCTGCTCACCTAGACGATTTTACGGTATGTAGTTTCCTACTGGAATTCCATGAGTTGACAACACTGCTTCGTACAGGGCGGGCTAACAGAAAAATCACGTAAGAATATGGCTACGCAAGGAACACTAAACAGGACGAAAAATAGACCTGAGGTTTCCATGAAACTGTATTTTTATGCTGTAACCGTCAAACCACAGATCATAAACACTCGGTCCAGATTCAAGACATGTAGCGTTTCTCACTTTCAGCAAATTTCTCCAGAATTCAAACTCCCAACTCAGTCGTGTCAACCCAGAATGCAGCTTCTCCCATCCACGCAAGTCTACGCGTTCTCGGACAGGGAGTGGGCATCAGAGAAATGTAGACATTTCCATGTGTTTGTGTGCGCCTGGTCAACTGGATTATTGGTCTCCGCCAGAAAGAATCGTCCCTTAACATGATTCCGTGCACCTCTCGGAGGGCGTACATAACACTCCTCTGGTTCAGGAAATCATCCCCCATTCCTCCAACTGCCTTCCTCCATGACACCCAAAGTGACAGACTGGTATCGACAGGGCAAACCAAAGGACTCTTGCTTTCCAAAATGGGGATGTCAATCATCTTCAGTTCAGAAGGCAAATGCTCGTTCAAGTACGCCCATTACTCAGTTACTGAGAAAAAGTTCTCCAATAGAATCGTTTCTTCAACGACAAACCTCGGAATGCCCCGCTGAGAAACTTGACTGTTTATTGTTGGCACATTTCTTCTACAATTATACAGCTAAATGCCATGAATGCATGTGACTAGTTTAATTCATCAGCTTGAAACTTTGGTAAGTTGACTGTTATAGTTTCGGGTTTTGTCCCCGGCAGCAACCTTCGAACTCTGAACCAGTCCAATCTCTCAACTACCCGGGCCATGTCTGTAGGACCTTCACATTCTTGGCAAGATAGATCGCCCAACTGTACGCTTTGTCACCTATCATGCCAAACCTATCAACATCTGCAATTGCTTTACATACCAGAGAGCAAAAGAAATTTCCTTCGACGTAGTCTGTCCTTTGCTAAAACAAGACGAGGAGAAAAACACCTTCAAAGTCCTTGTTGAAGCTCAGAAATTTGAAGGTGACGCCTCCTACAGCCGTCTACTTCCTGCTCCTGTCGCAGATGGATGAGAGAGGAAACGTGAACATTGTCGGCCTGAGAGAGGAAACGTGAAAACCTGTTTAAAAAAAGTTACTTCCAGCAAGGTCTGCCAATTGTGATTCCCTCTAAATACTATTTTTTCTACTACGCTGTTTTTCTGAAATGTCCTCCATCCGTGAGATTGGTTGTATGAAACTTCTCCATTGATGAAGGTCGTTTGCTTTAGGCTCTGTCAACTGTTTGTTAACGAAGTCCAGTGAAGAAAGCATTTATGAAGAACTACAAAAAAGGCTCAGGTATATATGCTGCCGCAAGTGGCACAGGACAATGAGCAATCTACAAAAATACCCAAACCTCACAAGCAGGCCTGTTGATCGTATCGTCAATGTTCGAGTTATATGTACTGATCGACAGGCGTCATAAATTTTTAGAAGTCAAGGGCTTTGACCTCTCCCTGCCCAGATCAATTACTACCCGCATGTGTGCATCGCTCTCCAAGATATAAACAGATCCCCTGGTAGGCTTTGTCATAGATATGACAGAAAGCGATAGTCATCTTACCATTTTGCCCGAGGACATGTCCAGCCGCCGATGACAGTTAAACCTACTCATTAGTATATGCCTGTCAAAGCCTGAAGACCAAAGAACCCACGCCCTGGCTGAGCAGTAAAGAGGATGACAGTTGAAAAGTTGCCAAAAAGAAAGTCTACCCATCTGTGCATCGCAATGACTTCCCGCTTTCGTGATCGGAACCACTGTTTTAGATCAGATCTGTAGCGATCGGAGACTGTCTCAGACTTCAGTCACTGCTTAAAAGTGCAGCTGACCACTGCTTTGGTAATGCGCTACCGAAAACAAACTGAAGTGCTTTGGATTGTTGATATCCTATTTTTTGTACTCCATACCCTCTGCTGACGGCAAGTTGTAGAAAACTCCTCCCACGGTCAGACGCCCTTCTGCGTATTGCGGACAATTTGGCACAAGAAATCAAAATTTCCTTGGTTTTCTCGTCTGCAACTTTCGCATGACTTGTCCTATCAGCTTCGGTACTTTTACAAATCGTTCCTCCTGCGTTCAGGGCACCCGATAAGTCTTTCTCTGTCCCTTCACAAACCTCCACAGGTTTGCTCGGCTCTGCACTACCCCACCAGCGATTCTGGATCACAGACAGGCCTTTGGAAGGGAATCCTTGTTTAAAATCATCCAAGTAAGTCGGACCCAAGGACTTGTGTTTCTGTTGAGGGTATCCAGAAACACCTTGGACAGCAGTTCTCTGGTGGATAGGATAGGCACCAAGATGCGTCGCATTGGCCTGGGGAATACCCATGTGGATCCCTGCAGATGGAGAAGGCGCTTGCCATGATCCACTCCGGACTAAACCCGGGTGACCTACCCTTTGCATCATGTTTTGAGTACTACCTGCCATTGCTAGTCTGGAAGCTAAGTTGTTGTTGCTCGAGCTCGTTCCAGGTGACCTCGTGTTCATGCTGCTGCTGCTGCCCACACCTGTTCCAGGAACCTTTGATCCGATGGTGGAGTTATTCATATTCACTCCAGGAGCTTTCGGGCCCATGTTTATGCCGATTCCTGGTAATCCTGTAATATAATGGTGAGGATTGGCCCCCACAGGTAAATTCAGTCCCAGATTATGGTTAATGCCCACATTGGGCACTTGCAGCCTGTTGTTATGAAGTACTCCGGAAGCTTTGAGGCCGATGTGATGACCGACAACAGCTGCTGTATTCTGCAAACCGATGGATTGAGCCAAAGTAGCGACCGGTGCCCTCAATAAATTGATGGTATGATTGACAACTGCTCCTGGTGTCGATCTGCAGAAATAAGATCTCCTCCAGCTGTATTAGAAAAACGTCCTTGTCTCTAAATCTCGACTACACGTAATGTCTCCTATACTGATTGTGGCGAGACCGTGTCTGGTGTCTAGATGTCCGTATCCCTCGCCACCAAAACAATCTTATGGGCTTTATCTAAAGGGAAACTATCATCACGAGGTGATCATACAAGGGGCCCAGTGAAGATATTGCCTTAACAAAACCCTCGCCTGCGACAGCACTGCCGTCACTCACTCTCTGGAGATGATCTACAAGCTACGGTTCCAAGTTTCAGAAGCACATACAAGTTTATAAAAGCGTTGGCTGGAATGAATCCGGCATTGGCAAGAGCGGTTGAGAGCGAATTGTTCTGCAAGTTTGAAGCCAGATGCTCTGCAAGCAACCTCTCTCTAGTCGCATCGTCTATAGTTCCTGCCAGCACCTGCAAAAGTAAAAAATGGAAATCAGATCAGAACAAAAGTTTCGTGACTTACGGCGGCTATGCTCCATCTTCTTTTCTAATTCTCAACGTCAAATCCCAACTTTACCACCAACGTCAAAAACACTATGGACGAGGCTCCCGACCTAAACAAACGTTCAATGCTTGCTCGATGGGGATTAGACTTACAGAAGACGTGGTGAGCATTCACCTCATGAATTGTGAAATCAGGCACGGGAGATAGATAGGCCTTCAGGGCACGGAGCAAGCATGCAAGAGGGGGATGCAATAAAGACCTGAGCTTTGGACGACGAATGATTCGACAAGAACGTACACCCACAACGAGCTAAATTACAGGCATCGTTGGAGCGTAACAGGGGATTGTTTCTGCCACTGGTTTCTGTCGAAGGCTTGAGCTGCTAGGTTTACGACTTCACGGATTCCTCGATGGCTTTCAGCATACGCATAAGAAAGGCAGTAACTTCAAAGCGAGATAAAAAATTGCGACGGCAAAAGGTGTATCCCTCGCAAGCAGGCCCAGTCCAGTGGGAACGGAAAGGGCGCTGTCGCAGCGTAGTGAAGGAAAACGCGCTCGTAATCTCTCGAATGGGCAAAGGTACGTACCGGGAAAACCATTTGCTGTCCAAGGTTCATTGCGAGAATCTTTCAGATTCTTGGCTACGAGAACTGTACAGACTACAGTTCACTTCTCTCCTGCCACATGATTGACAAAAGCCAAGATTAGTCGTCGCTGTACATTTTGCATTCTCACGGCACAAAAGTCTGACATCGCACATTGGGATTAGTCGTGGCGTGCAGGGGTCAGATCAATCACGTCTTTGCAGCAAGATTGACAGAAAGTGACCACACAGAATTCCCAGTGCCAAGGCAAATGTACATACCAACGTACGAACGGGCATCATCACATCGAAGGGCTATCAATCGAAACACGCCACTAACAATCAGACAACTAGGACAAAAGCAGCAGCAGCTATCACTGCTCAAAGCTTTTGAGCAACCCGGTAGGGATATGGACCTCAATGCACAGTTGCAAATACGACAAGACACTTGATCCCCGAGAGGAAGACCACTTTCGGCATCCGGTGCAAGACAAGGCCCGTCTCTCTGCACAAGCTACAACTTCCCCAAGCATGTCCAGATTGATATGCTTGGAATTTCGCATCAGCAAGAGAAAAGCTGTTCTTGGGTAAGAAGGCCCAGGTAATAGGGAACAGGAGGCAGAATCACAGGCATCGAGTCGAGAGAGTCGAGCGAGCCTGGCGATCCGCTGGCAGAGCCAAGAGCATTTTGGTCACAGGAAACTCAGAATGAGAAACGGAACGAAAGGAGCGAAGTTGCTTATGTGGTCTTCTCGTCGATGGGATATCGAGCGTCAGAGCCAGTGCGGTGCCACAACCAGTGGCGAAAACATCAACATTTCTTTGCAGAGGTGTTACATTTCCAAGAAGCCTCTTGGAGCACGAAGGATGGAGCACGGGCCATCGCTGCACAAACTGATGCGCCGGCGGCAGCATGAGCATCACGCGAGTGAAACACGGACGGATTTCGGAAAGAGGGCGATGAGGGACAACTCAAATTCGAGCGAGGAACAAAGCATTTCAGTCACTCAAAGCTCGTAGGCCTCCTGACTGACCTGGGCTAAGAGGTTTCGGGTGCGGGTGCATCTCTGCTGCTATCTTCTGAGCTTCGGAGAAACACACGACCGATAACAATCTCACCATTCTGCTTTTCTGGGCCAGAAAATCAGAGTGCCCAGTGTTTCCACTAGAGCTGAGCCTCCCATCCCCGGCGCCAAAGAATCACTAAACGAAGTGGAAATAATCGAACGTCAATCGACATTCTTCCGTACGCAAATCT
This sequence comes from Marchantia paleacea, assembly GCA_014180765.2. Taxonomy (NCBI): domain Eukaryota; kingdom Viridiplantae; phylum Streptophyta; class Marchantiopsida; order Marchantiales; family Marchantiaceae; genus Marchantia; species Marchantia paleacea. Next base: position 2,634,275 of record MUAA02000015.1, read on the forward strand.
ACGCCCACTTCCACACTACCTCCGGCCCTCGCCCTCACCCAGCGATCGACAGACCGCATATGCTTTTCTAAAGTCAGCTCTCGAGAAACGCAGTAACCACGCACACAACAAACACCTCGAGGCTCGACCTCGACGTTATGGCAGGCAATTGAGGTGGCCGGACGGACAAGCGAGCGAGCGAATGGAACCCACCTGAAATAAGCAAGTCAGAAAAAACTCTGCGTCTGGAATCTTTTGCTCCGTTGCCGAAAGTTGGGTTGTACCCAAACACCGATTCAAACAGCGACCGACCTACCGACCGACAGGCAGGCAGGCAGACCGCACGGGGGCACGGGCAACCGAGCGAACCAACGAACCAACCTCCGATCTCATCGTTTCTCGCTCCGGTTGCTTTCCTTTCCCTTCCTTCCCCTGACCCTCGCTTGCCTTGCCCCTTTCCTTTCGTCGCCCGCTTGATGCTCCGCAGATGCACTCTTTAGGCCCTCACTGTATTTCTTTTGACTCTAGCGGTATTCGAGATCTCAATCACGGCAAGCAATGGGTGCCTCGTCTCCTCCTCTCTCCCTCGGGCGCTACGTACTCCAGAGTCCACGCATGACAATTATGCTGGTGTGTCTTCACTTTCTAGGCCCTCTTCCTGCTCCCCCATTCTCGCCATGGGCTCCTTCTATTTGGCGGCAAGGAATGTCGAGGTGTGGTGCTTCGCTCTTTGCGTCTAAGCCCCCAAGTTTTCTCTCGCTAATTAGACCCCGGCCTCGCTATATCTGGAGGTCGGCGAGACTTTGCAGCGGACACGCCAAATAAGCCAAGGCTGCGTGGGTACTTTAGCTGCTCCGGCAGCTTGTCTTGTCTCGCTTTGCTTTTGCCTGCTTCCCGGGGCCCTGGCCCTCCCTCCGTTGCTTGCCCCCAGCGACTGAAGCCAAGCCCATGCCCGAGCCACGCACTTCCCTCGAGCGCCGTCTCCTTTTTCTCATCCTTCCTTTCTTCTGTGTTCTCTGCCGCCCCATATTTTCTCGGGAGTCAATCTCCCCCTTCCGAGTCCCGTACGTTTTCCTTTTGTATCTTGTAATCCTCTTCACAATCTCCTTTTTTGCTTGCTTTTTCTTCTCTCTTGGAAGCCCCTGCCTTGTTGTTGTTTGGCTCGGGCTTCTGTCGTCTCTTCTCTTCTGGTGTTTCTGCTTTCGCTTTCTCGTTCGATTGCGAACTGCATTGATTTGTGGACCAGGAGGTTGTGAATCTGTCGGGTGACGGAGATTCGGAAGCTAGCCGCTAGGTCTCCGTGGGTTTTTCGAATTTGAGGAGGCGACGTTGTGGTACTGCCGTTCAGAGGAAGTATGTGGTAGCCCCAATCGGGGGTCGGTAATTCGTAAATTGGAAATCTGCTCTCCCTTGCCGTGCGGGATTCGTTTGAACTCGGCAGTCTGGAATTGTATCGAATTTGGAAGGGCTGCGAAGGAAAACAGACCATTTGATTGGATCGGGAATTGAGAAATCAAGGCAGGATGCACGGAGAAGGGTTGTCCGTGGCGGTGGCGGTGGTGGAAGTTGCAGATGTGGCATGGGCAGCGTTGGAGAGGCGTCATGATAAATCACGAGACGCAGTTGCACGAGATAAGGAGTTCTCGGAGGCCGAAGGCGCTTTAGAGCAGGAGCGAGAGGAAAATCGGCGACTGCGCGCACGCCTGGAGGAGTATCAGAAGGCTCTGGAGGACATGCAAGCGCGAGGCGAACAGGATGACACTTCTGAGGTTGGCTCGTGCTCGGAGTCTGGCGGGAACGCCGGCCATCGTGATGTGTGAATCTTTTCTCGTCTTTGATTCTCCAACCTGTGAATTCTTGAACAAACAAGAATAACTTTCCCCAGGCTCCATCCACTTGTGGGCCCTCGTCGTCTCCTCCCCAGGAATCATATCTTAATCCGTGATCACAAAAGCCCACAATTTCATTATCTGAAGCCAAATTCTGGCTTCATTACCTGGTCTTGAAATTGCCTGGAGGCCGCCCGATCAGAATTATTGGCCAGACTTTTGATAGCTCGAGCTTTTGAAATTTTCCCTTGGAGAATGTTGTCAGTTTTCTTTTCCGTGGTGTTGTAGAAGATATGACTTATTGTTTTCAACATATGTTGTTTGGGCAGTTATATGAACGCTTGATAAAGAAAGTAGATTCTCCAGAGTTTTTGTCCAAGTTAGCGGACTGCAGCGAAGGTTCCAAGTCACCAGAGCGAATGGATGTCAACACTGCAGGTTTGTTCATTAGTCATATTTTCCTTTTCTATGACTAGTGTGTGTAAATTCCCAGCCGAGTATACGTTTGCGTGCGTCTTTTGCAGTATTACTTGTTCATTTCAGGGTGAGGAGCTGATGTTCTTGATGGTATGTACGCTCAAGTTTTCTAACTCACATTATTTCATTCCAGATGATCCTAGTTCATGGCTGGTGGTAACGGATAAAGATTTGACCGAAAAGGAGCTTAAAGTGGAGCGGGATGAGTTGGGACAAGATGGCTATGTCGTTATAACTCAGGAAGATATTGTAGATGGTATTGCGAGTTTCATGGCTCGATACATTTCTTCTATTCCTCAAACTAAGGTGGGGCATGCGGAGATCAAGTTGACTTTCTTTTATAATTGTGACGTTCTTAGATATGAGATAGTCTTCTCGACGACTAGAGCTGTCGCCTTTCAATTAGCTCAATGGATCAAAGAGTTAACCTTATCCTGCATATGTATCGGAGGATGGTTCGTAAGCTAGTTTCCTGATTTTTGGATGCTGTGTGGGGAGGTTCCCGTCTCCCAACATGCGTTCCCGATAATTGCTCCCGGCTCACTAAAATTTACTTTGTCCCAGATTTTCTGGTCAGATAGTGCCTTGAATTATCTCCCTTTATGATGTTTGCTGGTAGATTTTGAGAGTATGAATGGGTATTTTCATGAGAATCATCTTGGAGCTTAACTTTGTGTATTGGACTTCCAGGCAATGACTCCTCAAGAACTACAGAAAGGTACCACCCACGACTTTCCAGGTCATTTTGTGCAGTTTTCAGAACTGTGGCGTACTCGCCAGTTGACCTTTTCATTTGCCTACGCTGTCTTTGGATGGTGCAGCAATTAGCCAAGCCTTCACAGATCTGGAGAGGAGAGGGAAGTTGCGGAAGCTGTGGAATTGTGGCAAATTCATGTACTCTGCGGCTTCGTGGGGAGCCACTGCAGTCGGGTGAGTTTTAATTATTGTCGTTACACTTCACCTCTGAGACGTCATTCAGGATCAACTTTGTGTTGTTTCTTATGCAGATTGTATGCCTTGTTGGCTGCAGGTTGTACAAAAATCCAGTAATTGTTCGAGCTGCGACGATGGCTGTGTGGACTTCTTGCTGCGTGGTTGTGAGGCTTCTAGTGTAGTCCGGAACACCGACGTTATGTTTGTCTACATCAAATTGCATGTTTACCTATTGCAATATCACACATGTACAAAATGTTGACTTTTTGGTAATTTGTTTGTGTATAGAGCACTTTGGAACTGGGTTCAACAATAGAAACATCACCAGGTATTTGTTTAGTGAAATGCGCTCTCTCTAGTTGCTTCACGAAGTGTACATATAGCTTTTCAAAAAAAGATGAAGACACAGCAGGTCAGATTTTACGGTCTAAATGCATTGCTCAATTCTTTCCTGGAGGAAACCCTCAAATTCAACACCCACTGGCTTCAGATGGCCTGAAGTTACGGTTTGTACTCATTGTATCATAGCAGTTTTCTCTTGTGGGCTTATGTTAGCGGGTAAGGTTGTGAATCTCTATGAGGCGATTTAGTTGATCTTATCCGCTGCTTAAAGAACAGTCTGGTGTACAATCAACTGTGTGTACCTGTCGTAAGCATCTGGTCGTCATGATATATGGTTCAGTTTGGTCACAATTCTGTGTGGAACCTTGCATGTGACTTATTTGCATATCTGAAATCGGTATCTTATCAAATGTGTCCGTGGTCTACATTTCCCAATGTAGACCACGGACACATTTTCTGAGAATAGCAGCAGAAGTCTAATTTTTTCAGATTTGAAAGAATTGGGGTTATGCCGGATGGACAAGAAGAATATCTCACCCGTGTTCTTTCAAAGCTGCAGGTACTCTATCATCATTTTGTGATCTTTTCCTACATTCCTCACAAGCCTCATTCAAGGTTGGTGTTGGAAACCTCGCATATCCTAGACTAGTTTTAAAACTGATCTCACCTCGCATCAAGATTCTCCCCTTGCCATAAGCCCAGACCTTTGCGAATTAAAGAAGTCATCCACGACACTACACCTCTTGACCCACGCTATTTTAAATTACCCCGTCATCCAAATCAAGGCTGACTGGAACGAATTTGACCTTTAGAGACGGCGAATCAGTTGGGGAGACGGGTGCGATGAGTGTAAGATGTTAATCACACAATCGCAAACTTCTCACGATTCTCGAGCTTCCCTTTGTTCATTCTGCTCCAACATTCTTCTGTACACGGAATCAGGTTAGGTTGTGGTCGAGGCCTTGAGCCCTTTGATGCACAGCTGACTCATCGATTTACAATGAACAGCCGCCGGTACATTTGTATACACGAGCACTCGATCCTGGTTCCAGTGGAATCACCAACTACGCCTTTCCTCAATTCTGGGCTTGTACTCTGGAAACATTTACTTGGGATTGTCATGCAAGTTCCTGTACGTCATCATCCCTTCAGAAGAGAAAATTTTATGAAACACCAGTTACTGGTGGAGGATGGTGGGAGATTGGACCGTACGCACGCTGAAAACTGAATTTGCCACATCATGGGGACAAATCGCCTCTTACAACTGATGGGGACTGTGGTAGGAAAGCGGAACCTGTGGAGTAACGACTGTCGGTGTAAAAGCCTGAAGGTCCCCCCTGAAGTTAGGCCCAAGCCCCGCCATATCTGGAGGTCGAGTGGCTTTGGCGAGCCCAGCGTAGGAAAGCCGAACGAACGGCCCCGCGGCCCCCATCCATCGTGGAGTACAGGAGTAGTAGAGTGCTGCGTGTGGAAAGAGAGGAAAGAGAACAAGCCCACAGAACGGGCCTGGAACCCCTGAAGAGGATATGCCCAACTACAGCAGCGGCAGATGCTGCGTGTGCTTGCATTGCCTGCACTGGCTGCACTCGGCTCGGGTGCCTTGTTCATCTGTCCTTCCTCGCTGCCAGCATCCCCTCGCCTCGAGGGAGGAGCTAGTCAAGCGAAGCAACTGTCTCGACCGACCGTCAACCTTTTTCTTTCTCCCTTCCCCTCCCGTCCCCTTCGCTTCCTTTCCCAATTCCTTCCCTTCTTCTTATCCATGGTGAAACCTCCTTCCTTCTAAAGCCTTTTCTTCCGTTTTCTACTTTGCCTTCGCTCTTCTTTTCTTCTTTTCTTCTTTCATCTGCGTGCCTCTCTCTCTCTCTCTCTCTCCCGAGGACTCTCTGGTGTCTGCCGTTTGGGGCTTCGGTGGGCAATGATTGTTAGTGTCTTCACTTCTGCCGTTACGTGCTTTTAGTTGAGTGAGTGTTGGTCCTCTGCGGGGAAGTCCGATAGAAGATTGGCCTTGATTTGTGAACCAGTTGGTCGACCTGAGAATCTGAGAAGTGACGGATGTCGGAATGCCGGCCACTGGGTCTGGGCGGTTTTACGGAATTCAGGAGGCCAGGGGGTGTTGGCCGGCCATGAGGATTAGGAGTATGTAGGTGGAATTTGTGCTCTCTCCGTGCGGGATTGGTCAGCATGGTTTCTCCTCTGGCTGTGTAGTCGGTAGTTGGAGCGAATTGAGGAAGTGCAGGAGACGAAAGACAGATTGGTTGATTGGAGAAAGGGCAGGATGCACGGAGAAGGGTTCACCGTGGCGGTGGCGGTTGTGGAAGGAGTCGCGGGCGTGGCAAAGACAGCGTTGGAAAAGCGTCATCATGATCATGTACCGTGTGTCGTTGCTCGAGAGAAGGAGATTTTGCAAGTCGAAGATGCTTTGGAGGAGCAGCGACGGGAAAATCAGCGACTGCGTGCTCAACTCGAGGAGTATCAGAAAGCTCTGAACGGGATGCACTTGCAAAGCGGTCAGGAAACTCCTTCTGAGGTCGGTTCTCGCTCCGAATCTGACTGAATTGCCGACCATCTTGATGTATGAATTAACTATTTTCTATAGTTTTTTTTTTGTGGTTTTCTTCTTGTAAATCCTTCACAAAAAGGAAGAACGAGATTTCTCACGCTCCCTGCATTCCGAGACTTCCACCTAGTGTGGTCCTTTACAGTCTCCTCAGGGGTTAACAAATCCAACATTTTGAGAATAAACCTCCACAACAGCAGTTTTGTGTTCACTCCATGCTAGCATGTAAATGTCTCTCCCGAGGAGATAAATACTGAAATCGATCCAGGCTGAATTTTCTAGGGCTCCTCAGGAACAATGCCTGCAAGTCTTCATTCTGGTGGTTTCTGAGAGTATAGTGACATATATTCTGCACCTTTCCTGTGTATGTTGCTTTGGCAGTTATACGCGCGACTGAAGAAAAAAGTAGACTCGCCAGAGTTTTTGTCGAAGTTAACGAACTGCAGCGAAGGCTCCAAGTCACCAGACGGAATGGTTGTCAACGTTGCAGGTTGGCTTAAACATGGTTCTTTGCGGTACTCATTCTTGTCTGAAAAATTTAGGCGCATCCTGCCTGTGTTACAATCGGGCATGTGCGGGCATGTCGTTGAGTATGATTTGCATCCTCCGTGCCGAGCAGTTCACATTTCCAGGTGTGTTGACGTCTGAAGTGGCTAATTCTGAGTACATCATTTCAGATGATCCGAGTTCATGGCTGATGGTTACGGATAACGACTTGACTGACGAGGAGCCCAAGGAGGAGCGGGATCAGTGTGGACAAGATGGATTCGTCGTTGTTACTCAGGAAGATATTGTAGATGGTATCGCGAGTTTCATGGCTCGATACATCTCTTCTAACCCTCAAACTAAGGTAAGTACGGAGAGCTCAAGTTTTGTTGCTGTCATGTTCCTACTTCATCTTCTCCAGGGATAGCGCTTTTTAATTTCCAGTTTATTGGATTCAAGGGCTGTGTTATGTTGATACCTATGATATGGGAAATTTTCACCTGGTTTTTTTCGCTCTTTTATCAGTGTATCTGGATCGAAAAGTTCAGTCTGGTCAGCCGCCATTGTTTCCTCGCAACCTGTTCCTTTCTTAACGGCCCTTAGTCCGTTACATATGATCTGTCCAATCTTTCCGGAGGATTTTTGGAGGAAATTGCCTTGGATTTCCTCCTGTCGTGGCGTTTCCTTGTTAATTGAGGGTATGCATAAGTGTGTATCGTGCATCAGTCTGAAGTTTGCGTGTATTGGATTTCCAGGCAATGTCTCCTCAAGAGCTACAGAAAGGTACGCTCACGACCTTGTCATGTCGTTGTTTGCCCGCTCGACTCTTTTATTATCAGATGCCGTTTCGTCTGCTTATCATTATTTATTGGGAATGTCGCAGCAATTAGCCAAGCCTTCACAGATCTGGAGAAGAAGGGGAAGCTGCGGAAGCTATGGAACTGTGGCAAGTTCGTGTATTCTGCAGCTTCGTGGGGAGCCACTGCAGCCGAGTAAGTCTTCGTCATTTTGCTCTCCTTTATCTTCTGAGTTGTCCTTCAGGATAAGTTTTATCGTGTCTGATGCAGAATGTTGGGCTTGGTTGCTGCAGGCTGTACAAAAGTCCTGTGATTGTTCGAGCTGCTATGATGGCTGTGTGGGCCTCCTGCCGTGTAATTAAGCGGCTGCTAGTGTAGTCCTGGACTCCTTCATCAATTTGTACTTGCGGCCTGGGATTCTTAGAGCATCGTCACACATGTACAGATAAGATGATTGTTTTCATTAGAGTGGGGATGCAATTGTGTTGAATTTTAGGAGCTTCACTGTGTAACATGTTGTGAGAGAAGTGCACCCGTAGCTTCAGAAGTTGTGTAAATAGCGACTCAAACAAATGAAATCGTTCCCTCTTCAAATCGTGAAGACAGTAGGTCATTATTTATTGTTTGTACACGCATCGCTGTATTCAACCTTGTGGAAAGCTTGGTACCTGTTACAGTAAAGATCACTGGACTTGTAATGTTCTAAGTCGAGGTTAGTACTCGGGCTCGGATGGCTTTTCACATACTTGGGTCTGTTGTTGTGATTCTCCAGCATATGAAGTAATTTAGGCCATTTTATCCGTTGCTGTAAGAAGCAGTCGATTTCCAAAAAACCTGTAGTCTTAGTGTTCATTTTTTACATATTGTGAATGTCATCTTTTGTACGTGCACTTTGTGGTGAAATGTTGAGTATTCATTTACTCTTTCCACTGTAGTTCATGTATTCATTTTACGATCAACAAGAAGCCGATACCGTTCGCTATGTTGCGGATTTGCCTTCATCTTTGTAACTGGGCTGATGGTTTCCACAGCGCAGAGTATTTGCATCAGACGTCCACTGGTGTAACCAACTGGAGACCTTCTGTAGGTTGAACGGGAAGACTCGAAAAAGAAACCAGCAAAAAATTAGGAGATATCTCTTAGTCGAATCTACCTCTCTCGTCGGAGACCGACATGGCCACCGAGTTTCCTACTTCTATAGTCATTTATCAGATTAACTGCTCTACTATCCAAGTTTCCATTTATTGTCAAAGACGGTACACTAGAAAGCCAATGCCGCAGAGCACTCTCATGTCCTTAACTCAAGCAAAGTTCTTGACCTACGACGGACGAAACCCCTTCAAGCAACACAAACACTAAAGAATATGTCCGAATAGCCGTGTGGAGAAAAGACTCTCATTCACAACCCTGCCACAGTATTTCAGGCAAACGGGAGTAAGAGACCTGCACATCCACATCCACAATCCAGTTCGCCCTACTGCTTCCACATCGATGTCATCACGCAGAGTGAGTTCCGAGACTATACCGGGTCTACACCAGTCTGAAGCCTCCGCTCTGCAAATGCGATGGGGTACTACTTGTGCCGGTTTCTACACTTATCACACAACGAGAACTATTTTTTTTAATAATTCGGCAAATTATTATTTGTATAATTTGTATCATCCCAGAAAGTAGGATTGTGGAATTTTTTCCAGCGTCTCCAAGGGGAAACCCACCCATCGGGGAACAATTTCAGGACTACAGTTTTCACTCTACAGGTGGTTTTACAAAATGACTCGGTGCCTGCACTTCACCGATTAGATATACATAGCAATGTCGAAACTTTGGGTGTTGCTCACACAGTCAGCAAGGGTTTCAACATTCAACTCACAAAACTGGCATTAGAGGGGATGAGGAGTTCAGCCGTTTGACCAATCTGTGCTTGGTTCTAGCGGCTCTCGAGCTTCCTCGAGCTGTCTGCTCCAACTGCATGGTAATACTGACTACTACTGGTGGTGAACAGTCTGCAATATAGTGGTCTCTAGCGACGTCAAGGTCGGCTTCTTCAGTCTCTTCCTTCAATTCCAGCAGGTACTATGATCCCTTCCGGAGAAAACTGTGGTACAGTTGTGATTAATGCCCCGCTTACATTGTAGTGATATCCTTTCGTGTCTTGAGTTTGTTCATACGAGATTTTTTCTGAGAACGGTGGCTACTTCTGGAGGATGTTGAGATAGTCCGATTAGATGAACGATCCTTTCTTATTTGGCAAAGTGCGTCGTAGACATGAGTGGAGACGTATTTTCGTTAAAGCACCTGAAATTGTTCCAATTTTTTTCCGGTTTGTTGTATCAGGATCTGGTTAACGGGACGAAGTTACAAATTACTGGCGGACCTGTGGGACAGGTGCATTCCTCCGAGAGTGCTGCACGTTTTTCTCTCTGCAAGGTAGCTTAGTTTTGTGTTTGCGATTGTTACCCAAGGAGACAGGACCTTGGTGAGTCTGTTGCTGCACATGCTCGGAAGCTGAGGCAAACACCGGCATTTTTCTTCAATATTAGAATCAAATCATGGATTAAATTTGGCTGTTAGGTCTAATTTTTCATGAAGAGATAACGACGAGCGGGACGATTGTAAAACTTATGATGTGAACTGATACACTTTGCTGCATTTGACAATCACGGCGAGCAAGGCTTGTAATTAATTTGTGAGTAGCGTGTGTGTGATGATCAGGAGCCACCTTCTGATCCTCTAATGAGAGGCTGATCAATATTCTTGTCCATCTTGAGTGAAGAGCACTTCAAATTGCAATGCACTGAGGACTCTGGCGATCAATTCTCTGCAGACTACAAATAGAGAAGCGAGGGGACGGTAGTTCTGATGCCTGTCTCAGGATCTGGACATATAGATGGAGATGAAACAGAAGAGGTGAGCTTATCAGCTTTCCGGGAGGTCGAGGCATCAGGGATTACAGAATACAGTACATCGGAACTGAAGAATGAGAATAGGGACATTGCGGACATAGTTCAAGACGAGTCGAAGGACTACAATGAGAGAGCTAGTTCGATTGTCGCTCAAGTGGAAGGCTGTGGAGTCGAAGTGGCTCGCGTTGGATCTGCTCCCTCGTTCCAGGATCCTGACAGCACCTACGTTTGGTATGGCAGCTACGCTTCAAACATGTGGAGTGCAAGGTTCATGTGTTACATCGAGGGAGGGCAGGTATGAGTGAAACCAACTTTCATTCAATGTCTCGGAGCTCTGAGTTTCGAAGTCAACTTTGTAAAAATCAGTTCGAAAGGCTGCTGGGACGTCAAAATATGATGCAGTTCTACAAATACTGACATCATGCATTAGAAGTTAGTCCATTCCATTTGAATCTCAAGGCACATCCATATTTCGAGACTTGCATTCCCGTTAATGAACGATGCAAGGTGTAATCTCACCAAAGACCCGGTAGCTAATTGTCTGCCGTCCCTATCCATATGTATATTTGTTACATATTCCTATTAAATGTACCTGCTTTGGATCTTGATTGAGCATCAGTAAACTTGATGTTGATTGCAGGTAGAAGGCATGGCAAGGGCATGCGGGGGTGGAAGAAACAGAACACCTCCAGTAGCTTCTCGGTGGTTACGAGTTCCTCACAAACTTATTTTCGGTCACGAGTGGAATTCCTTTTGGGGCTCAGGAGGTGTTGCATTTCTTGATCCCATCTCACATGGAGGTTCTCCCGACACTTTGATACGTATATACAAGATAACGTGAGTTTCATCCGTAACTTCATTTGATCTCACGAGTGAACGAGGAAAGCTGCAAAACACACAGAAGTCCTTCCTTTGCCGAGTTGTAGATGGGAAGAAAATACGCACCTGCGACTCGGCACAGTTGTATGTTTTGGCAAGTCCTGCTTCTAAGCTATTGATGGTTTTGTGGACAGGTTGCAGCAGTTCTGCGATGTACTTGCACAGGAGAATCGAAGAGATCCAAACGACTCCACGGTGCACAGTCACTTGACCGTCGACTGGAATTTTATCAACAGATTGAGAAGTGATCTGACAGCAAGGCATCGTACCTTCGACTTCTTCCCGGTAAAGCTTCTCAGCAAATTTGCATGTGGGCAGATTATATCCGGCTGTCTCGAAGTCATAGACTGAAAACCACGAGAATGGCTTCGAAATGTGCATTGTGAATTTTAAATGGACTGTTTTGTCGTGCCATTACCATAGAATTTCAAGGCCGGTAGTGAAGGAAAAATATTAGGGGCTTCGTATTTCGTAATTCGTAATGGCCGGTATGCACTGACGGGCAATCTGCTTTCCTTTGCAGGGGTCCTGGTATGGAACCCTGAAGTATTTACGCGATGAAGATGGGCTTCCTATTTTGACCTTCACGTAAGAGTGTCCTCACTAACTAAGCGGCTATAGTGATGGTCATAATCTTATAAGCTGAATTGAGAACTCTGAAAACGATCAACCTTAGAATCAGGTAGTTCATCCGCGAAATTTATTGATTATTTGCAGGTTAATGAAATATGTATTCCTTCCTTTCCCATGTTAAGTTCGCATAATATCACGATCATCTCAGGAAGATCTGATTATTCGGTGAACTTTCGACTTAGTTTGTAGGGAAACTCACAAGGTTTTTACTGTCCTCATTTTCTGCAGATGTTCCATTGCTAATATGAGGAGATTCAGTGAAGGCCAACTTCCTGTTTGCGCACCTTCAAAATCATATAGCCAGGTTATCATCAGAGGTCTGCTGGAGCATGGACTCTCTGAAGAAGAAGCTACAGCTTATGTCAAGTCACATTCTCCCCCGTATGATCCTAATTGCTTGAGACGTGTCAGTATGATGAACCAAATGTGAATAATGTGCGCTCGAAAATTTGGAGTGACTCGGTTTCGTCATGTTGGATTACTCGAGATATTCTTCTCATTGTCTCCAGGGTCACATCATATTTGCGATCTGAAGGAGAGGCTAAAGCGTTTAAAATAACCTTACGCCCGAAATTAGGGCTGTGTTGAAGTCCTTAAACAGAGAACATCAAACTCCAAATTTACGAAATTGTGTAAGGAACTGAGATAAAGGTTGTAGATGCTTTGAACAACCGTCAGTTATTACCCGAAACTCCTTGACCTTGGATACTCATATTTGGATATCCGAAGGCATCGACAATTCCCGGCATGTTGTGCATTCCGGTCCTCACACCGATAAATGATGCTGTGATGGCTAGCTTCTTTGATGCTTTTGTCAGACCTCTCAGCAGGTGGAATGTCAATACTCGATCACTACACAACTTCACTGAGTACTTACTTTATAAGGCTTCAGAACCACTTGGCATCCATGACCGTCCAATGGAGTACTCTGATCCTTCGGATACTTTGCGTCAAAAAGCTTAACTCACTCATTCCTTTTGGCGATCGCCCCGCGAGGTTGTCGATTCTTAGAGACTGAATTGGAGTTTCACTTTAGTGGCAACAACTTGGTTGGGGACACTGAGTACGATGTAGCAAGGTCAGAGATCCGAGAGGAGTTAGCTGGAAACGTGTGGAAGTTCGATACCAGGACCCCAGTGGGCGAAAGGTACGTGTGAGGACTTGTGCAATGTCCTTGTGGTGCTTCGAAAGCATAAGTGCCGTCGTGCTTAGAATCAATGCTTCGAGCAATATGGAATACGTAGTTTTCCCCATCGCTTTAAGCCGACTAGGTGCCAACCACGTCTATGAGTCTGAACCCCTCCCTTTCATATTAATTGTCGAAGTTATTCCGTGTTTGGTACATATTAGATGAGTCTCGAACGTGTGAAGCCATCCAGATGCTCCACTTCTTGCATCTTGTGAACATCCAAGTGGCCTAACAGACTTTATAATTTGGAATTCCTCGAAGCCGTCAAAAGGACCACCACTCACTACGACTTTTTGTGTACTTCATACTTTTATAAATGAATAGCACACATACGGCAACCACAAGAGAAAGAAACAGGAAGTATAATGAACTGTTGACTTTACCATTTTCGTGCACTGTCAAGTCTGGCCTAGTTGTCAATGGAGATAACATTATTGACAACATGCAGTCATTTACTGTGTTATTTCCTGTAGTTGTCATCCATATATTGTTGACCGGACAAATTGTCATTGAGGATGCATTCTCATGCAGTCACTTCGTCTTGAATTCGGATGCATTAGGAATGTAAGTACAAAAGCTTGCCCTGATTTTTAACTTCGCCGTTCTCATCATCTACCAACCACTTGCTTTTCGGATCAATCATATGAGGAAACGGTAAGATTCCTTTAGTTTCAGGAAGAAGAACTTGAGGAATCCAGTGCTTTTTCACTTGTTTGAATCCTTTTATAATCCATGCTGCAAAAAACAATCCACACTTATTGGTTAAAAAACAAGTTTGTATGTATGGTTATGACGAGATGTGAGAATCTTCACATAGCCAAACGTGGGCCGATGTTCTGTTTTATTGAATGCCCATTGTGCTGGTAGGGTTTGCATAGTCATTGATTCTGAATACGAGTCAGAGAGAGAATCCATACATGATTGGCTTTCAATGAGCGTTTTCGCTTTCAATTACTTCATCATTACCTAATAATCGATGGAACTAAACCAGGTGATGGTCAGTGGCCACCGTTGAGGATATGGAAAGGCTCCGTTTAGACTTGGCACCAATATGGCGCACGTACTGGATACTCAATACTCATCCGACTGCTTTCACGACAGCTTGAAGTGCGAAGCAAAGTTCTAGATTAATTCTACAAAGATCACAGCCAATGCCAACAAGGGTACATTTCCACTTTGTTCTTCATGAATACGCTCATCTACCTCGCGTGTGAAAAAAACTTTTACCTCATGAACGGAAAAGGTCAAAAGCTCCAAACTATCTACCATTCATTCATTGTGGATTTCTGGGAATGGAGCTTCGGATCACCCAGGAAACTCAGAAGGCTTGATTTGCCTTTTTCTCAGAAAATACCGTCATGAGTCTGGACTCTGGATGGGCCGATTCCGGACGGACAGAATCGCAGAACCTTGTCTTCCTGAAGTTCCTGCCTCCTTCCTGCAACTTGGTCAGGTCGGGTCCAACGGTACAGCAGACTTGAGCCAGCTTGGCTGCAATCATGGACGGAGGAGTCGTACAATGTTTTTGCTGCCTGTGCATTGTGCAACGAGGGGAAGGAGGAGGAATGCATTCTTCGTGTAACGTAGGAAGGAAGGAAGAGCAGAGCACTCAATGAATGACAGACGGGTCATTGGACGAATTTCGTCGTATATCCAAAGTCTAGTCAAGTCATATTGCCCTGGGGTATGTATTTCTACGTGCTGTTGAGTACCCACGCAGTAAAGAGTACCCGGACTCACCCCGCACTCATTCGTGCATTAAAACTCCTTTGCCACATTTTGGGGTATGAGGAAGCAAAAACCTGTGCCACGTTTCTTCCGTTGTATGTACAGTAAGTAGTTCTATCCTTCACATGTCTGACCTCCAAGCTCTGATTAGTGAAAAAAATGCATCTGGGCTATGGATAATGGACCCAAGTTCTTACGACTATACATGTACTGTAGTTCGTACGTATCGTCCTTCATTCACTTACGGTAGGGTCCCCATTTTAGCATCTAGATTGTAGATACCATGAGTATGACTTGGCTTGCACCTACAGTAGTGTAGACTTCGCCAGAGAGATCGACACAAGCACAATGGTCAGTATGGTTTCAGACGACTCAGAACTGCAGTGGCCACTGATTTACATCTCCATTGGCGTCTGTTAACACCAGGGGAATTGAAATCGTCGAGGGCTCCATCGTGACGCAAGAACCTCCACCGCGAAAGAAGTGAAGAGATCATTCGCGCTGCAATGGAATTTCATCAAGTGACCGGCCCTTCTCCTGTTTAGATTTAGACTCTATGGTTAAATCTTGGTACGGGACCTTAAATCCTTTTGTCAGTGTATGAGGTTGTGAGATCTGAACCTTTTCGGCTGTCCATAAGTACATAAGTAGAGTACTACCTTCATATCGAGTGGTTCAGAAACATGATCACTACATTACCGTAGAGAATAGTTTGGTAAACGTCCTCATCCTGCTCGCTCATTCGTTCTCGGACTATCGACCACGGACAGATGCTCAAGGTGGGATAGATAGTGCAAGGGTTTAAGTTTTGTACAGGACAAAAATTCGTGTAGATTACACTTTTCCTAACCGAAAATTGTGAAAATCCCAGTCGCAGTTGCGCTGCTGGTTCAATGGTTGAGTCACTAATCCTGCAAGACGGGATCCCTGGTCCATCCTGCTCATGTGTGGGTACTTTCTAGGAGTCTCATTAGACTATGCACATCTTTGAGGATGAATCGTGGGGAATGTTCTAAGAGTTTCTCTTCATTAAGCACATCTACGCGGATGAATTGCAAGATACGTGGTTGGCTAAACTAAACCCCTTTGCTGATGTTTCTCTTGACTATGCACATCTCTGCAGACGAATTGCAGGTTCAACCAATACCATCAAATGATGCTGTCCTTTGGTATTTAGGTTTCCCATTGGGTGTACACCATCGCAATAGTCTATCTTGCCATTTTGTAAAAAATAAAGATATTCTAGGATGAAATAAAAATGCTCATCCACCAAAAATAATTTGGGGACAACATCGGAAGCTGAAAAATGCAACGACATGTGTATGTCGTTGCATTTTGCCTTGTACGCTGTAGTAACATGTGGTACTAATCTTGAAAGTCGTGTACAAGGAGTTCTCGTAATACGCTGCTCTCTCGAATGCTGATAAATTAGCGAGCACGACCTTGGAATCCGGAGAGTTTTGGCGAAAATCTGGGGTGCATACGCAGACACTAGGGAATGGTGGACTTCAACTGTAGAGTTTTGGACCCGCGGGGGAAGGAAGGAAACTGCAAACGGAGTGAGTGTTCCGGTAGTTGGAGCTGGAATCACGCAGCTTTGTGACGCTTGAGCATTAACTCTCAGAGACTCCGACCAACTCATCATCATGTCGTACCGGGTACAACTGCTGGCCATGGTCATAGCAGCAGCAAACCAATCTTCAGTCCCGGAAAGGAAATGTGTTAAACAAATGGAAGGACCGTATTGTCTGTTTCTTGAGAGAGAGTGTGTGCGAAATGAACTCCTCCTCCGAGTGCTTGTCACTACACCGGTCGAAATGTCATTCAGACAGGAATGAGTGAATGGGATGGCACACATGTTCTGAAGGTGATCTTTGTCCCTGCTCCCACCCCACGTATGAAATCAATCAACCCTAACACTTCATCTCAACATGACATCTTTCATGCAGAAACAGTACCTTTCTCGGATACATCAAAAGTTAATGCTGAGCATGATTTCATTATTCACAGGTCTCATGCAGAATTGCAACTGCATGCAAAAGCCACCCGTTTCCAAAGGAAGGAAGCTGAAGGCCAAGCCCATGTACACTTGCTCTGTAATTTCTCCCATCTTCGTCAAATCCTCCTCAGTGTCCCCCACTCATAATGATTGATCGTCAAACCCCCAAAGTGTGGAAAACAAATCTGAAAAGAAGGCCACTGCCGTGGAATCGGATGGACCCATCTAAGTTTGCACGAATTTGGACACTATTAGGATTCGAAGTTGGTCAGATGACAAACAGAATTCCACCTCCAAAAGTGCTCTCGTTTCCATTTATCACATGAACAGGAAACTGTTTACGGAAGTGGATGCCTCCGAGGTCGTATTCACTGTTCTACCGAATTTTGTGAATGAGGCTAATGAGGGACCCCAAATTGCAGGAACGTCAATGTGCACATAGATTTCAGAAAAGTCAGAAAGCAGCGAAGATCTAGCACGCAGAGGAAGCAGTGGGAAAATGAGCAGCTAGCTCAGAAGATGATCATACGTTCATAACACATAATCTGAACGTTCAGGCGATTAGTCGAAAAGTGATGGCGCGAGCAGCGAGCCTAAGAGAAGACCAATAATGGCCGAGCATAAAAGGGCAAATGATGCGAAATTCTCGGGTGAAGATTGTCTGCATGATGATGTACTGTACTATAATGTGCCTCTATCATACATACGCCGTACATCCATGGCGTGAGTTCATACGAAGTCCAGGATGAAAATTTACGCTCGCTGTTCTTAAGTACAGTTCATCCCCTACCCCGTGAGTCTTGACGAGAGGGGACAGCGTTCCGTGGATTCCCTCGGCGCAGGATTTCGGTCGCTAAAGGGACCATTCGTCTCGGGCCACGCTTCGGCCCCAAGGTCGCTAATAGAAGACTGCGACGACCGATTAATTACCGGCGACGCCTGGGCTCGTTTTCCTCTCTATGGAGTCTGGACTCTGGACGGGGTGGGGGACATGTGGAACTGCAGATCGCGTTCAGGATTGATGAACAAGCACCTTGAGCGACGCCCCATCGAAGCGGGGCTAAGAGGCGGTAGTGTCAGGCTGTAAAGTACAGGCGAGAAACCACCCGGAGCTTGCATTTATCGGTGGGCAGCTAAGACTCCGCCCTGGCTGCCTGACAATCTCGAGACGTACCGCTTGCCCGCCCGGTCCGATTCAAATCCGCCTCTTGTCCTCAAGGACGCACCTTTAACGGAAGGAAGCACTAAGCGACGATGGAAAAGGCGTGGATGCGATGGAACGGGGCCTCGAGGCCTGACGCAATGTGGTCGGACGGTCTCGGACCCGTCCCACAAAGGAGCATCAGGGACTGTTGCGCGGGGAACAGGTTTATTCCGTTCATTGGGGGTTGTTTCCGTTTGAGCACATAGACAGAAGCTTTGTCTCGCAGGTACAGGGGATGGCACGATGGACATTGTGCATGTTCTTGTGGCTGGCGCTGGGTCTTGGAGGGTTTGAATATAACGGGAATAGCCGGGGTCTGGGGCGGTACACTGGACGCACAAATCTCTGAAGATTCCAGTGGATCTTTGCACTCGATTTCTCACTTGGGGATATTCACCAAACTGTACGTGGTTAGCTGAATCCTCTCTGAAAATCTGCTCCATGGATCAACACGTAACTCCGTCGCTCTTCCCGACCAGAACCGTGGGAATTGGAGGTCACTGGTCGACCGTAAGCACAGCACAGACCCACAGAGAGCTTTGATGGTGGTTTCTTTTGGCCTTGCAGTCGATTTGCAAGAAAGCATAATTTTAATTTCCCCGTGGTCCTTCGCTGCTTTGAAGATTCGAGGCGCGTAAGGTTTGTTTCTCCTGCGCCTGGAGCCATGTTAGAGAGATCTCATTCGCTTCGAAAAGCTTGCAGGGTACCGTAGATACTAATGTCCTCTTCTGAATTCGATGTGCTTGACTTGACGTACATGAGAAGCCTGATGATGCTGTGGGCTGTGCACTACTCACGCCCAGTAAAGCTCCGACCGATATTAGCAGCCGGATCAAGCTTCGAGTTTCAGGGATATGGCCATACGGATATGATTTTTAAACTCGTATCGACAAAACATTTGCGGACCTATGCTTCCTTTGGTGAATTAGGACAACGTCAACGGCAGATGACGTTGTCGGTTCTCGGTTTAGGGATCGGTCTTTTGTCAAGCCTCACAATCGAGACGAGTCCCATAACCGCATCCAAGATGTGGCGAATCTGGGCCAACTGATCACTACTAATCACTTCCGAAAAACCACTCCAGAAGTTGTTGAAGAATGTTCAATGTTCAAGGTCCTTGTGGTCCAGTTCTTGTGGTCTTTCTCTCTTTCTCTCGAGCAAGAATCCGTCAGAGCATAGACCTCACGACGCATCACAATATCGAGAACTCCATCGCCGTCGACATCTTAATCATCACCATGACCGACTCGTTCCAATGCGCTACTTTGTAGCGTGGTTCGTAGAAGTGTAACTCCAAGCTCCAACAAACTACAAACTACTTTCACAACACTTGCGCGTTAGTGATTGGTGTTGGCTGATGAAGAAAACGTTCGACAACCGGACACTACCTCATGATTCACTTACCTACGGATTACGGAAGATCTTATCTCATCCAAACACATTCCTTCTGTATAAATAGCTTCTTGATACCCTCCTTACGTACAAATCCTCGAAACCCGAGAAGGCGGTCAGGCGTGCTTGCACAAAAAGTTAGAACTCCCCAGAGTCCCAGACGATGTTTAGCGTAGGTGAGCCTGGGCCCTGGTGAGGTTCACAGTGGGCAAAAGAGTCGAGAGCATTGACCTTGAGCACCGAGGTTTTGGAGGGAATGGATCGAAAGGCGATTGCACATGTCACGGATCTGCGCTGCGGTCCTCGGTCATCCTCTTGGTAGGGCCTGGTACCCACTCAGGGGATACGGTATGTGGAGTATGGATTTATCTACCGGTACGCGGAAGTAAAGTGGAGCGCAGCGGTGTCATGCGACTTCGGCTTTCGTCATGCCCTTGGAAAGGCTACTGCCGCAAGAGTTTAAAAGTATGCATGCAGTGAAGCAAACAAACACAGAACGGAGAGAGTGTCATGCGTGCCTGCATGGCATGCCTGTCATTCTTCGGAAAGAATGCCAGGCGAGGAATTCTTCGAGGAAAATCTGCGGCTCGTAGCAGAGCTTACGATTCTGTTTCTGTAGAGGCTCGACATTTGGGTTTGGCCTTACTTCCTAGCCATGGACCAGACGCGGTCGGAAGTTACAGCAATGAGTGCACCCTCTTGCTCGTAGTGTAGTAGTAGGAATCGATCGCACTGCAGTAGATGTACATGTACCATGGCTCTTCCTGTCGTAGACTTTCTACCACGCTGCCCACCGCAAATGTTCGACTCGCATTTCCGGCAGCCATGGTGCTTCTTTCTCAACACTATGTAGGTGACGACGGGTCGGGTCCTGCTGCTTTGTGTGCTTACCTTCGCCCCGCAGAGGATTTCTCTTAGATACGAGTGCTTCACACCTCATCCATGATCCATGACGTATTCTGTACCGGGGGAGAATTCAAAGGAAATTCAAGCGCATGTTTCGTTTTCAATGGTCCACTCTCTTTCTTGCGTCTTGGGTTCCCCTCTCCTTCATCGCACCTGTCTGTCTGTCCCTCTGGAGTCTGGTTGGCCTTGGGAGACTACTGCGTTAGTGGACTACCATTAACGCAGTCACAGTCAAAACAGACGTGCGAGCGAGAGTTGAAAACCGTGCAAAAGGCTCCCGGCCCCCATTCAATATTCATGATACTACATGATCAGCTTTATGGGCGGTTGTCGTATGTGAAACTTTTCCTTTGTACTCGAGGTTGTCACATATTCATAGGTCGGTATGTGTGACAACCTAGAGCCAGAAGCGCAAGAAAAGAATAGAGGGAGAGATGTGTTTGGTTTAGGTTGCAAGGTCGTCTATCTGATCCCTTAGCATCCCACTGGATGCGGTTGCACCTGGTGCTCCGACGTAGCCGGTGGACCCAGGAAAATAATATATGTGCAGAATTTCGGCTGGTGACAAGAGTGACAAACCTCACGAAGATCGAAATTCTGCCGGTTTGAGATTGTGGATGGATGAAACGAATCAAGTCCAAGGGCTTGCGAAATTGCGTCTTGGCTTTGGCCCTTCGACCGAGTCCACGATGGACAGGCTGTTGGAAGCATGCAGATCTCGGCACAATCCACCCACCGACTTCAGCGCACAAGACGAAATTTTTGAAAGCTTTTGGACGATATTTGCTCCCTGGAACAATCTCCACATCGTCTCTGAATGTGCACCGCTAATTATGACTGTCGCTTTTGGCGGGCCTAGCCGCTAGCCCTATCTATCTCTAACCCCGACCTTGGGCGGGCCTTCCGGAATGTCGAAGCTCGGCAGTATATTGGTCTCTATTTTTATTCCCCACAATTGAACACTTCACAGCCTTCGGCATGTCAATTTTGCCGAGATTTACGCTTGGAATCCTTCGTTCAACGAGGTCTTCTGCTGCAAATATTTCACAGATCTTCGCCAAAAAACTTTTTCGGCATGCCGTGGCACAGGGGCCAAGGAAGGACGCTGCGAGCTAGAAACATCTCGAGCGTGATGTTGTCAGGGCTTTACCCTCTCGTGGAACAACGAAAACCTTTCGACTTACTTCTGCGAGATCCGATCTTGGCAACTCGTGTCCATGACTTAAGAAATGATTTGTGCATCAGCAGCAGATCAAAAGGTGCTAGTAAAGCCAGGAGAACGGACGGCACCAAGGCCAACCTCATGTCCATGCTTACAACCCTTCCCTCGGGTCAGATTATGACCGCGGGTGCTACGCTAGACCTTACAGGCTTAGACGTTAGGGCTCAGCGGTTAGAGGTAGTGCTTCTGCTGGACAGATCGTAGAGACTACATTACATTACCGTAGTGGGATTCACCTTCTGTTCCCATCACAGAAGATAAGGTGAGACTGGAGGGAAGACAAATACTTCTTTTGAGTTTTTTTTTCCTTACTTTCATCCCAAAATGTCTCATTTTTTATCTAATTTTTATTTGGATTCACAATATGACTTCACCCTGTGGAAGCCCATTGAATGAAGTCTCAACATATGGTATCCCGGATTGAGAACTAAGTGATCTACAAGTCATCTGCATAGAGATGCAAAGCTCAAATGAGAATTTTTAGGGAATATACTCAATTATTAAACCTATTGTGTCTGGACAAATTATCCAACCCTTCCTACCAAAACACACACAAACTCACCCCAAATTGCAACCAAGTGTTTTGCAAGTCCTCTCCATCGAAATGCAAAGCTCAAGGAAGAATTTTGAAACAATTGACTCAGCCATTAAACCGATTGCTTCTAAACAAATTTTATCCAAAAATGTCTCATTATTTATCTAATGTTCATTTGGTTTCACACGATGACTACACCCTTTCGAATCCCCTTGACTAAAAATTCAACATATGATATCTCAGATTGCAACCAACTAACTTACAAATCATGTGCATAGAGATGCAAAGCTCAAATCAGAATTTTGAGGGAATTTACTCAACCATTCAACCGACTATATCTAGACAAATTATTCAGCCCTTCCTAGCAGAACAGACACAAACTCACTCCAAATTGCAACCAAGTGTTCTGCAAGTCATCTGCATCAAAATGCAAAGCTCAAGGAAGAATTTTGAGATAAATGACTCAACCATTAAACCGATTGTGTCTAAACATTTGACACAATTGTGTCATGAAATATGCAATCCCCTCCCATTGAAATAGTGAGATTATTGATGGCCGAGAAGATTTGTACCCTACTGGGAAGTTCCAAGTGAACAATTCTCTAGCTACTTACCCTAACTTTTTGAAATTTTATAGATATGCAATCCCCCTCCCATTGAAAAAGTGAGATTTATTGATGTCCGAAAAGACTTATACTCTACTGGGAAGTTGCAAGTGAACAATCCCTTTAGCAACTTGTAATCTATTAGTTCCATCATAAAAAATATATCTTAAAACTTGGCTACAAACGAACAAAAACTTTATTTTTCTTTAGATTTCAACTATCTTAGCTTTGAGATTATTTGATATAATCAATTTATAATTGATAAAAAAACTACAAAAATTAATGGTATTAAATTAGATCAGATTATGACAAAAAAAGATTTAATACATGAAAAAAAACTATTACATAGAAAATAATTCTTTAGATGAGAAAATTTTAAATGATAGGATCATATTGTTGTTCCAAGTTGCATTATTAAAATTAAAAATGTTATGTCGCTATCTTGACATAACATATTAAATCAATCAAAAAATATTTATATACTGATGACTAAATAATCTATTTAAAATAAGATTATTTAGTCCAAATCTATATCTCAAATCAAATTATTATAAATTTAAAACTTTTCATAAAACATTTGCATATAGAAAATAATTCTAGGATCAATGAAAATATGATTGGTATATTTTGATATATTTCAAAACATAGTATGTAAAAAATTTACTTAATAATAATAATTTAAATTTGATATATGCTTATAAGTAATTAATTCATATCTTGAATTGTTGCTTCCTATTATTACTTGATATATTTCATTTCAAATTAAATGTATGAAGAAATTTCTCATGACACATGATTATCAAAGTTCTATACATGAAAAATATTTTATTGTTTTCAACTTGAAGTTTTTTTTTGGTTACACATGTTTATTATATTCATAAACATGCAATAGATAGAAAAGCCTAGAATACATTTAAAATCTACTCTAACACTATAATGGTTGGTACAAGGATTAAATAATACTATAAATGAGATATATTTACGTGGAACAAGCTTCATTACTTCTTCAACAATTTGACATCCATTCTCTTCGAAAGGCATGAAAAGCTTCTTTAACATTGTACAAATATCTCCTTTCATATGAAACTAATTTGACAGTTGTTTCATCCGTCTATACACCTTGAAAGCTGTTTGAAAATCGCGCTTCTTAAAAGCCTTTGACAACATGTGTATGTATGATGAAGAAATATGAGCTTTGATCAATTTTAGAGTATGTAAGAAATTTCAATTTCAATTTCACAAACTTACACTACAACAGGACCAAAATATAAAATTATTTCAAAGTAACAATAATGATCCCTGGATAATGAACTCCACAATTTTTATCTACAATCTCTCTACAAAGTAATACATTTTATTCACTAACAATTTTTAACCTCGTATCAGTCTAGCTGACTAACTCAGTTTCACAATTACTTTTGTTTATATTTTTATCCAAAGGCAACGGGTTGGCAAGGTGCAGTGACGTTCTTGGTGAGGTTAGAATCCACTTCGTTTTAGATCTTTTTCCTTGCTTCTTGGGGCTCCCGATTCCTGCCTGCGGTTGAAGATAAGAAATAAAAAACGAAGAAGATGGGATGGATGTGGGTCCTATGACTGATATTGGAACATCCCAGGACGTAATTGGGGCTCGGGCTTTAGCAAGTCGTACAGGTAAACCCAGGGATATTTTGCTGGTGGAATCGGGAGTTTTTTAGAAGCTTAAATTGTAAGCTACAGGTAAATACCGGTGACCGCACAAGCCCATCACACCGGATTCTGGAGGCCGACTACTTACTGTAACACAGTACAGTAAGTAAGTTCTGGGAATCGGGGGACAGTTGCCCCTAACTCGCTCTTAGTCTCTTAGCGATGTTGTGCTTGCAAACTATTTATCTATTTGGACTGTAATGAAACGAAAACTGTAGTGTCCGGGGGAACGTTTGGCGGGCGGAGCGCTCCAGTCGAATTTCGTGAGTCGGCTGAGACTGTGCTGCCTGCGAAGCAGGTGCTTATAAATAGCAGTCGTCAGGTTGTGGATAGTGGGACTTCCAAATCGGGAGATGGATATGACGATTGCCCGGTGGTGGAAGTAATTATCACTTTGTAACTTTTGTCCAAGGCGTCATGGAATGTGGCCAATGGCCTTCCAGAACCGCGAGAGAGACGTTCGCATTACTATTAATGTACACCACTGGAGATCTTCACAACATAATATAACAAGGAGCAAAATCCTCAGCTGATCGCTGGGCTGGTGAAAATAGCAAAAGACTGTCACATCTGCAGCCAGTAATGACGGCCGTTTAAAACCCGGACTCTCTCATTCTCTATACCGGATTCTCCCTCTGATTAGACTTCGAGGTCATTAAAGTATTTCATATCCAGATATGAAACACTGGATACGCGCTTAGCTTTCTAATGGTGTCAATGTCGTCATTGGAAAGAGGTGCAGAATTCCATTTCTGTAATCACTTTGAAACGTTTAAGCCACTGACAATTTGTATGGTGAGCATCATCACTAAGTTCGCGAAAACGTTTTTTCCCTTCAGCTTGATTATCAATCATGAGAGAGTGAGTCCGGGGTTGGCAACTTGGCTGGCAGGCAGGCGGGAATTGTTGTGCTTAGATTACGATGCCTGTAACTAAAGTTGAGATCGTATGATTTTCGTCGCGTGCTAAAGCAGGGGGCAACTGTCCGCAGCTGCTTGCCGAAGTTTAAGGGGACAATCATCCGTCTTTGGGCGAATGTCAAGGATAAGCACTACACCAGTGACCAGCCCCAGTGTGTACACACAGAGCACACTAGAGCGCCGCCGGCAGGGAGACAGGCCGGTCCAGCAGGGCCAGCAGGCAGGCGTAGGGGCGACGAGGGCGATGGAGCATCTGGTATCCCGTCTTGTATCCGGTACGCTTTTAATACGCATACGAATACAGCGCTGAGGAGGGCGAGAAAGAAAGTCACCAACTCTATAGAGTCGCAAAGGAGAAGTACGAGTAGAAGAATGAGGGAGAAAGAGGTTGTCAGCCGATGAGGATGTCTCGGTTCCGCTTCTGTGGATGAACCGTGACGGGCGAGACATTGTTCCATTTCCGGTTTCTTTCTTCCTTACGGAATACCCGTTTCCACCAAAAAAGAAAGAAAGAGGCGGACGACCAATAGCCCATTGGTTCGTACGTCAGTCTAGAATAGAGGGCACACCATTGCGCTTGGGGCTTGGGGTCCCGCTAAAAAGGAGGGAAGGTGGGCTGGTGGCCAGCCCTCGGACGAACCCTGGGGCATGTCGGGTCGGGACACAAACCTGCTCTCCTGCACATTCGGGCCCGCTTTCTCGGCGCGAAGTGGGTCCGAGTTTCCGAGGTGGAGGACACAGAGTCTGATGAATGAATGAAGGGACTGGCACTGGCTTACACAATTCGTTGCCCCCGCGCGCACGAGTCGCTTGCTCACTCATCGTCTAGTGGTGGTACCTGCTCATGTTGCTGTCGTCCTCGTCCTCCTCTTCGCTAACTTGGTAGGAGTCATTGCTCTCTTGCCAGTCCCATCATCTCCCTGAACATTGTATGTAGCTGAACATTGTACATCGGAGTGTCGTCGTCGTCCCTTCCTCCTGCGTGTACCTGTACAAACAATGCTGCATGCGTGGTGTTGCTGGTGCAGGAGGGGCAGGAGATTCACGGACTGGAGCTGAACTGAAGAGCAAGACTGGACCCTGACGGCCTATTTTGACAGAGCAGAGCAGAGCAGAGTAGGAGAGGAGACGCCCGAGAGGGCAGGGCCAGAGAAGTGAAGAGAAGTGCTGAACTACTACTTCTACTACGACTGCGGTGCTGCTGCGGCCGCTGAATCGCTGATACTGCGACGAGACTGATAGACTTGTAATAAAACAGGTGAGTAAGCGAGTTACAGCGAGCGAGCGAGCGGTGTATTCGTTGCTCGAGAGCGTCATTGATGCATCAGAGCGCTTTAAAGCTTGGGGTGTGTCAGCTAGCGAGCAGGCTCGCACGTTCAAGGCCTCGCCGAGCGAGGATAGCCTCGCCAGCCATGTCAGCCTTTTCTCCGTGTTTGTTCATTCGGTCCAGCTATATCCCACTCTTTTGAATCCGTCGTCCCTCCCGTCCGCAATTGTTTACCTCCCCTCGTCCTCCTGCCCCCCTGGCCTGTAGCTACACTTCCGTTCTGTAGTTGTGCCGATTCAATCAATCAGTCAATGGGCGGTTCGTTTGTAGCTTAGCGCCTCGCGCTCCTTATTCCTCCTCGTCTGCTTCGTTCCCCTTCCCCCTCCTCCTTTTCGTCTTCGTCTGCTTCGTATTTGACTCGACCTCGTCCTCCATTGTTCCCCGATGCTGGACGCGAGAGGAACCAGGAATCGCAAATGGTACAAACTCTGCTGTTGATGATGCTTGCCCAATCCGCGCTGAAGAAGTCCCGTGGCAGTTCAGCTCGAAGTAGGAGATGATGATGATTGCGATGGCGGTGACGAGGACGAGGATGGTGGCACTGCTGGAGCGAAATGGCCGCATTGCTTCAGCTCGCTTGTGAGCGGACGTCTGCGCGCTCTCGAATTCTCTGCATTTGTAGATTCTGCCCACCCTTCCTGGCCGGGTGAGTCATTCAGCTCAGCTCCTTGGGCGTCTTCTTTTATCTCCTCTGTGTCCGGGACAGCGCATGCCAGGGGCCTCTGGAATGCGTGGTGCTCCGAGCGCGCATTTCGTTGCAACGATTCCTACGCACTTCGTCCCAGTACTAGATTCTGTCGGGACGAAAATCAATCCCCGCGTTCTTTCTCGCTGTCCGACATGGCCGATGACCTCGTTTATAAGTCTCAGCTCATCTTCTTCAAACATTGTACTTGCACACTCTCCAGCTCTCGTCCTCTTCCTCCTCCACATGTGAGCTGAAGACACGAATCGTGATGGGCACTGATGGATGAGCGAGCCGAAGTTTCAATCTGGAATTGACGGTCCGAGGTTGTGCGAATCAGCAGCAAGCGGATGGTTGGTGGTGGTCGATCGTTTCGGAAGCAGGTGTTGTGTTTATGCTTTGATGAAGCTCGTAGGATTGAGTGACCAGCAATCTCATGACCATATCGTCCAGCTGCATTTACATTTACAGCTCATTCGGCGTATTTTATCTGTCACTCACCATGCCAGCGAGTTGGCCCGTTCCCTGGGTGCCGTCGTTGATGTGAAGGAAGTAGCTGTTAGCTGAAAACGTTCGTGGGATCGTCTTCGTGCCTGCCCTGCCCTGTCCTGTCCGCCTCCGCTCGCCCGGATCGTAAATGGCGCTATTTCTTGTTGGAAAATGTTATCAAAATTTCCTTCCTTTGTCAGAAAATGGTGTGAATCATGCATATTTACAGCTGGAATTGTGTCAGAGCGCCGCGGCAGAAGGAGTGGGACTACTATGGTCCATGTTCATGAGGCCCTCGCATCGTCAGCCTACTTCTCTCCGAGCGTATTAACGTACATTGTTGGCCATGTTCTGCTTTGTCGACCAAATTGGCTGATGTTCACCCACTCCCCCTCCCCCTCCTCCTCCTCATTCTTGCCGAACCGTCGCGGTTGTGGCTTATGTTGCAATTTCTGGACCGATGCAACACAACGATCACGTTTGAGAAACGCCATACAGCCAGCCTTACCGAAGGACTTCTATGAATTCATATGATTTTGGGTAGTCTTGTTCTGTTCGTTTTGTCCAGTGTAGTAGTATTTAGGTTACACGGTGACGACACTTGTGCGTAACTCCTTCGGGTGCCACTGGTTTGACTCGATGATTCTCCCTTTTCATCGCAAGGAGTGTGTTTTGCTTTTAATTCAATTTTCAGACGAGGCAGGAGTTTACCATGGAGCAAGGGCAAGCTCGAACACCCTGGCTCATCCGTGAGGATGAAATTGATGTCCATTCGGAGACGCCGAAGGTGCCAGATTGTCAGTCAGTCACAGAGAGAGAGAGAGAGATATGGTACTTCCTGTCCCTAAACCCTTGTTGTGGCCATCGGTGTGTCCAGGTAAAGCGATGTTTCGAAGTTTCGACGTGCTATTCGATGGGGAGCCGTGCGAGCAGCAAAATCATCGGTTTATCTGAAGCCCCGGCTTGCGCTGGCCCACTCGCCTCCCCAAATGGAGAAGGGTGCTTCAGATTGTCCATTTCCCGGATGCTTCTTCTGCGTCATGAAAGAAAGCAATCCTGTTAAGCGCCGGACGAACGTTGCCAAGTTCTTCAAAGAACTTCCATCTCAGAATGATCAAGGACAAGTTTTAGCGATTAGTGGACTGTGGAACACTGCGATGGCTCATCCCAATGACCCAGAGTTTTTGGAGCTCGGAATTTTCGAGTGCATGGCTTCTCTCATCTGGAAAGGGATCGACAATAGGGATTGGCTAGCTCAGGACCAGAATATCTACATACCTTACTATGCTGCCCACGTGATAGGGTCTTACACCATGAATGTGGAAGAGTTCGCAGAAAAGGCTGTGCAATCAGGGGTCATATCACCTTTGCTGGAGCTGCTCAGAGGCAGACTAACTTGGGTGGAGCAGAGGGTCGCGGTGAGAGCACTCGGTCATCTGGCTACGTATGATAGTACATTTCCGTATGTTGCAGAGCATGACGAGATTCTGGAATTGTCAATACAGCTGGCGATGGATTCTCTTGATATTGTGTATACTCATTTTCTCCAATTTGTTGACAGAAGAATAAGCTATCATTGTGATCTACTCACTCGAGGTACCGGTGGTGTCGAGATGGAATCGAGGAAAGCAGAGGAATGGGCCAGTCAGCTGCAGTGCTGGTCTTTGCAGCTGATTAACTGCTTTGCTTTCAAGTCCGAATTTCTCCCCGTAATATGTCGACAAGACTTTGTGGCCAGACTCCCTGGAATGTGGGGAGGTCTGGTTAACGAGACTTCTCCAGCAGGCGTTGGCCTCCTCAGAACCATCTGTCACCAGAGAGCTGGGAGACCATCTGTGGCGGAATGCCCGGGCGTGGTGGAATCTCTGTGTAATATAGCTTGTTCCTCCGATGATTGGCAATGCATGGCGGTCGATTGCCTGATATGGCTTCTCCAAGATACCGATACTCGGTTTAAGGTAAAATCTGAATCCAGCCTCTTGCCTAATCAGTGGATCGGATTTTATCGTCTCTTCTTTCTTACGACAGTCTCTAAGGATTTTTTTACATAGGGGCAATCTCTACCTCCGAATCTGCTTGACATCTCCATAATGTTGTCCCGCTTGTGAGGGTCCGATTGAGGAACTTAGATCTTCTGTACATTAGCTGTAATGTAACCACGCCACACCTGTGAATCTTCATCGTCCCCACAATCGAGAATGTTGTCTCCTGTTTTTCTTAGGCAGTGTTCTTGTGCTGGTATGAGCCGTAGGTAAGCTCTCTTCCAGCTTCTTCGTCCTCTGGACTCCAGTGCAATGAGAGATCACTTCTATGTTTTCAACCCTGGATCTTTTGTCCGTTCAATGCTTCACTCATCCCTCTCTTCCTCCGCAGCTCTCCCTACACCCTTCCCCTCTTACTCTTTTCCAACCTCTCCCATGCATGTGCGTTCTTCACAACACCTCACTTGCTTTTCGTTCCTCAAGTGACTTTCTGCTTCGTTCATGTTTCTCTGGTCTGCTCGCGTTACACCCTACTGATCCTAATTCTGCATGATACTTTGGTTTCTTTCCCTCTGGGGATCAGCTGTTCAGGGCGGATGTGATTCTAAGTGTCTGAACCATTGTGGCATCTTTTGGTCCTAAGTTCACTCAGTGAACAACATTACTATCTATGCTCACAGCATCAGGACGCGTTCCAGATAAGTGATGCCTGCGAGTTCATATAACTCCAGAACAGAGTGTAACTGCCAGTTAACAGCCTAAGCACCCCTTTTTGTCGCCGAAAGTTCGAGTAGTGGATTGTTTGCCTTCTGTTAACAAATAAACTGATGGTCTTTCTTCGCGAGCTTATATAGATGTGGCTCTTGGAGGACCTCTCGATCCGCTGTGGAAAAGACGAACTGAATGATACCTGGGCTTCCACAAAGTCTTTACCTTGGGGTTTTGGAGTGAGCCCTTAGAAGGACTAATTTTTTAAGTTTATCATGAAGGTGACATTACATGGAAGACGATCACATTTTCCTGAAGATGTTGTAAGCAAGAGTACAGATTCCAGGGTAGGCATCTCTGGGAAAAGTCCAGCTGACGTTGTTGTCTGCTGGTAATGTTCCTTGCAGGTACTTGATAAAGCAGCCACTGCGCTCGTGGACCTTGTGGAGTTACCGGGCCTGGGTGAACACAAGCGTGTGGGTGAATTCATAACTTCCGTGCTCTTACAGGACTACAATCCTTTTCCGTCACCAGAAGTCGCGTCTAAAATGTCTTCAGAGACAAGAAGCATGCTCGACAACCTCGCAGCTTTTCGGAAGAAAATGAAGTGGGAGAAAAATGTTCCTAAAGAAGATCTGCAAATCAAACAAGCGGCAGCTTTGGTGGTGAAGTTGGAGGGCAACGCAAGATTTTCTTCTGGAGATATTCAAGGGGCTGCTCTGAAATATTCCGAAGCCTTGGCTCTGTGCCCACTCAGAGCGAAGAAGGAGAGAGTAGTTCTGCATAGCAACAGAGCACAGTGTCACTTGATGCTCCGGAGTCCTAAGGAAGCTATAAGCGACACCACCAGGGCTTTGTGTCTGCACAACCCTGTCAATCGGCACGGGAAGAGCTTATGGAGGAGAGCCCAAGCTTACAAAATTTTGGGCCTGGCCAAAGAAAGTCTGTTAGATGCAATCATGTTTATCAATGAGTGCTCTCAAGCTCCAGAAGGTGACGTCGAGTTGAAGCAAAATCGAGTTCCCGAGTACGTGGAGAAGCTCGTAAAGAAGCAGATGCAAGCATCTTGGTTATTTAAGGGAGCTGCATTGAAGCACGGAGGAATTCAACATGAGAACGATTATGACGATTTCCGGGAAGAAGAAGATGAGGATTCGGAATGGGAAACTGCAAGTGACAGTGACTCGGATAATAAAGAAGACGAGGAGGATGGCAGTGAGGATGGAGAAGCGTGGGAGAGTAAGGACCCTGAGAAACCCCTGAGACTAAAGGCTGGTATAGTTTTCAAAGGGATCACCCTACAGGATATTCTTGGCCCCAATTATCAGAATTCATATTGATTGCTGCTGGCTTACACAACACATCACATCAATTTCTTGTACAGAAAGTGCATGAACACATTTGACCTTATGCAGTAGCACGAGGTCACTTTCGCTCAGCTTTCACCCTGCTCTTAAAACAGAGGGTATGTATCAAAAGTAAGTTAGAAGTTTGTACCACATTTATCCCTTCGTGCACCTGTAGAGCAAGAACATAAGGATGTAAGCATCAAGGGATCCATTTCAATGGAACATTGACTGTCCCACCTGACAGATTATCTGTACGTGTATGTGCTCTTCGTCTACTCACACCTCGCTGCCATGGATGTCTGACGCCTGTGTCAAACCACTATGATTGGCTTGTGCTACATATCAGTCTCTGCCGCAGAAATTGCATCACAGCCAGTGATGTCATAAGAAAGAGAGTCCAATCTGATCTACACGTTTTAATCTGCTTAACACTCGATTCTGCCACGTAGTTCTAGATTGTACTGCCACCACTTTGGAACTAGCGGTATTAGGCAAGGTGAAAGAATGAATAGAAGCGAACATTCTGGGTGGCAGTGAAATGGACTCGTACGACGAAAAGCACGACCTTCGTCCATGGAATCGAGTCGAGGTTCATCATGGGGTCCATCACAGTCAACCAAAATTCACTCTCCCGGATAAGCTTTCGTCTACTCTTGAACTCGACTGTTTTTACGGCATATCCCTTGTTATCTTCAGCAGTAGAAGCTGCCGGAAGGGAAGGGCTACGTTGTCATGTACATGTCGCTCAGCTTGTCTTCCATACAATTTCTGAATATA
Source organism: Marchantia paleacea (assembly GCA_014180765.2). NCBI lineage: Eukaryota > Viridiplantae > Streptophyta > Marchantiopsida > Marchantiales > Marchantiaceae > Marchantia > Marchantia paleacea. The sequence continues at coordinate 2,666,796 of MUAA02000015.1, forward strand.
CCCCCTCGTCAGGTTAGAGGCGAAAACAACCTTCGTTCGGTTTCAAAAGACCGTATGGCTAGCTGTCGCCGTTATGGATCATTGAGGACCTTGAGGTTTCGACATGGGAGATCCGTCTGTTACAGATGGCTTGGCTTAGTAGGTTATATAGCCTCCAGCGTAGCAGACAGACATATGCACCAATGTGAAGTCTCTGGTTGATTAAGGTAGAGGAAATCACAAGGAGGTGGAGACCCTCTGTAACTGGGAGAGGGACTAGCAGAAATGTATGATTGAATCACTAACTGTACTTGCCTCAAAAAGTGTCACCGAATGATAGACTGGTCCAGTGCGGTACAAATGCTAGAACATGATTAGAAAATTGTCTGAGATCTTCCAACTTACAGAACTGTGTACAAGGGGAGCCAGATGACTCAGAATGAGTTTTGAATACATGGAGATACTTCTTTCGAGGCGTTTCTCTTCTCCTCCTGTCTTGTCGACGAGGGATTTTTAACCGTGCAATAGTACTGGATTCTGGACCTGTGTTCGGCACTAGCCCTCACTTTACTAGCACCATTCAACGCTTCATGGATCCCACGGGGTCCACCAACCGGACTGGAGAAAGAGGGAACAGATGACACCGGATTTGCCCTCCTTGTTCACATCTCCTCACCGACATTTCACCCTGACTCAAAAACACTGTTAGCCACCTTTTCATTAATTATTAAGATGATGGGATCTTCGAATGTACTTACCATCCTTGCCAGTATCATCTTCTTTGGACCTGTGGAATTTTGCATTCAGATCCTTGCAGTTGCATACGACTTGAGCATTGACAGGTAAAGTTTGTTGCATGCGAGGAACAGTTCTTCGCCATGCAAGAGTTTTTTTGTCTGTCAGATAACTGCGTGGAATAGATAGATTATTCAGTTTCTATGCAACTATGTATGGCGCTGACGTAAAGCTTACGTTCAGACTGGATTGTGCTGAAGTATCTATTCTTTGTGCAGCTCTCTGCTTCCATGCTAATATTCCTGCTCCATGGCCGAGAAAGCTGGTCCAATTCGTAAGACAAGACCGCTCACTCTACAGTCTAGTCCTAGATTCTCTTCCACCAGGTTAGAAGTAACATTGGTTCAAGTTTGAAGCGTGGAATGTTGAGTGTGGTCCGGGAAGAATCGCACACTTTTCAGCCCTGCCAACATTATTCTTTCACAGCCATCTGCAACGTAACGTTCGGTACTCCACCTTCCATTCTTGGCTTGCTCTGCTTCAATCCAGTAAAATGGATCCTCATCATGTAGGCAGGCATGGATGGCTGTTTCTCCTGAATTTCACCCTCCAGCTCAAAAAATGAGCCCCATCATTGCATCTGCACACCGTCGCCTCACATCGTGCACTCTGCAAGAACCTCGATCGGGCATGGTTGTCTCTCCGAATCTCCCATCCCTTTCCTCCATAAATTGTATCCACATTCTACCAGCGAAACCGAGATGCTCTCATCTCTCGCACCCGAAGCCTTCCTCGCACGATGCCAAGTTTGCGCCGTCGTTCTGATGGAACTTCACTTTCAACATTCTAACAGCAAATTAACACAACATGAGCCAAATTTGCTAGTATGCTCGAAACAGCGACGCAAAGATGTAAGTTCTGCGTTGAATTTCTATGGAGTAGCTTCAGGCTCCAGCCAAAGAACGCATGGCAGTAGTCGCCGTGAACAACTGTCTTGTATTGACCTTCGAGTTTCTATCCTTAATACCACTACAATATAGCTGTGAGTGACATTTCTGAAAAGAAAATTAGCGCATGAAGAAAGCAACATTAGCACATAAAAATACAACTTGGATTTCCACCACAAGGATGGTAATCTCTCACCAGGTTTCCAAGATGTCTCTACAACTAATTTGTCAAACCAACCGGTCATGTCTAAACACTAAACCCACTCTGGCACGCCCTTCTGCATGGGCCGTCCAGATCAGGCATCCAAAAATCTTCTGCTGAATACATCGCAAACGCAATATATATCCAAATTACCACGAGGAAAGGAACGCGTAAAAGACCGTACGAGGAAGGAAAAGGTGCAGAGATATGGCTCCAATCCCTTTCTTCTTGGCACCTGTTCCCTCCCAGCCTTCATCCCGCTTACTCCTTCCTCAAACAAGACAGATGAGACTTACACTAAGACTCCCTCTCCCCCTCTCTCGAGGACTAGAAAGGAAAATATTTCCTCTCTCTTAGTTCGAACTTCTAGTTAACCTTGCCACAAGCAAGAAAAGGCTCAATCATCAGTCACTTGAACCGAAAGGAGAATCTCAGACAGAGCTGTCACTTGAATTCCTGCAGAGCAAAATAGGGTACATTCATTCTATGTTCCGGAAAATGGCGGACAAGAGCTCGAATTGCCTATGTCCTGACTCCAGACTCCAAAGACCGTGCTTACAAGTTTCAAATCAATCTCAACCAACCCTCCTTCCCTCCCTCCTTTTAAATATTCATCACATTATTATTTAACGAACAAACAAACAAACAAGTGAGCAGTTAGTTGCTACACAGTGCAGGATATCCTGCTGCGCCAATCAGCGCCTGCGCTATTCTGAGGAAGTTCTTAGAGGTAGATGATGCCTAGTCCTGTCCGCGTCCGGTGCTCATGACCACAAACAATTCAACGAAAGACGACGAGACGCTAGGCTTTGGCGAAATCCGATAGCAGGGAGGGAGTGAGAGGAGACAGTTCAAACGTCATTGGCATGGCTTTGAACCGTAGTTCCGTCAACCGCGGGGCTGGGGCTTCCTTCATTGGCTTTTCCCCGCATCATTCGGAATGATGTTGTTTGTCCCAATTTCTGGGCTTTAGAAAATAGAGGATTTTGGAGTTCTCCTGTTTTAAGTGGACCCTGCAGGTGCTCTTGATTTCGCGGGGTTTTGGTGGAAGCTTTCGATGGAGGGGAGAGTCATGTTAGCGAACATTAGGGTTTAGTGGGAGGAAGCTCGTAGTCCGCTAAGTGCAAAACCTCTCCACCGTGTTCTGACACAAGAAGCAGGGGGCGAGGGAGTGCGGGAGGGGAGAAGGGAAAGAGCGCGGCAAGGAGGGAGAATCAGGAATGAGAGGGCGTGAGAGCGGTGACAGGAATTCTCTTGCCGCTTGCCCATGTTGATCTCTGGCACTTTAATGCGTAGGAGATGTGCCTGTGCAGCTGAGCTGACTCTCGGACAGATTAGCTCCAGAAGGCGCAGGAGATTCGAACAGGACTTTCGCTCCCTGCCAGGAAGCTAGGGAGCAATGTCGATGCTGTCTACTCTGGTGGATGCACTAGATGCGCCAGAAGGTGCTTCAGGTAGTTCTTGTTTTCTTGCCAAGTCTGGATTTGTCATTCAGGTAGAGTTTGTTTGGCATCTGTTTGTGACAATTTGATGTACGAAATTTTCAATCATAGTTTTGGAGGAAAATATTTTCTGAAAAGAAATGTAATCACAGACCGCTGGCGAGTATGAGAGAAGCTCCTGGCTAACTTTGTCATACCTTCATAAAGAGTTCGCAATGATGCGGGAACGGGTGTCTAATTTTTACCTCCTATCGCTGCCGTGGAATTTAATCACTCTGAAGTCCACATTTCTCAGTGTTTATCTTTTTGGGCTTACATCTTTCTTCTACTGAAATTCTACTCGTAGTAAAGATTATTATCGATCGGTTCGGAAGACATCATACTTTAGTGGAATTGGGTCCCATAGCAGATGTTTTGCTGAAATTTCAGTTAAAGAAGGTGTACCTAGATTTGAATTCACGCAAAGCTTACATAGGTTTGGTAGAATACGTTCTTGTGCCATGATCGTGGTAAATCGGAACATGTCAAAGGTCCTACGAAACTTCTGTGAAAGCCATATGGGGGAGTGGTTTTAGTCATACAATGAGAATGAAGTGTACATCTTTCTGTGAACGGAGGAACAAACACAAACATGAAGAACTTTGGTGTCGAAAGTCATCAGCCTTCCTTAAGTTGGATGATATCTGTTTACATTAAGATGTCAATTTCTCGTTGTTTATGTCGAACACCTTATAAGGAATTCAGTCGAATGTAACTGTTTAATCAACCCTTGAAATTTTCAGTTCAGGTTCTGGGCAAGATGACGAGTATCTTCCAATTATAATGTTTTGCAGTTTGTGAAGATGCCGTCTTTTTACCGGCTATCATACAAGGAACCTCTTTAAGTCCTGGTTCATACATTGTCGTAAGCACAACGTTTGTGGTTGTACCAGGCTTTTCATCCAGTTCAAATCAAATGAAAGAGGAATAGTTCAAGGAAGACAGCCACAGAATCCTTTAGTTTTTCAGGATCAAACCATTTCCTAGTATCAGTAGAAACCTTGAAAGTGGGAGTCTTTTCTTGAGGATTTTAGTGCTCTGTGCAGTGGTACTGAGTCGTGGAATACATGTGTAATAGCCAGCGATAGACTGATGCATTGTATCTCGTTTGCAGTACCTAGAGCAGGAGTTTTTCAGCCCAAAGTCAAAGCTCGAGTCAGGAGAGCTGGAGGCCGTAGTGATGCGGGTGCTAGCGCAGCTGTCAAAGTTCCTCCAGCTGCCTCGGCAGCAGAAAAGCCTGTTTCCGCGTTGCCTGTCGCAAGCAGTACCGACCCTCTTGAAGTCAACAAAAATAGTGCGGAAGATAATGAGATTTCGCAACCTGATGTTAAAGCTCCTGGTGCTTCACTGTCTAGAGAGGAAAATTGTGTCCCTGAACCGTCACTCCTGGTAACGTATACTACGACCACATTAGAAGAAACTGCTGGTGTGATCGATAGTGTCTCCACGGAGGTAACAAAAGTGACATCTCCTAGCCGTACTTCGTCCCTCGAACCTGCAAATCAGTTGTCGCCTGCTGCCGAGGCCGGCAGTGTTCTCTTACACGCCGAAGATGATGTCAGTGCCGCCGTCAACGCTGCAGAAATTTCTCCTCCCGTTGCTGTGAGATCAGTAAGTCCTGATGTATATTCTGCACCCTTTGTATAAGGTTCCTAGGAGACCAACTTTTTGAAGTCGGAGTCAAATGCTCTGATTGGTTTTGGCTGTTCTCCTAAGATGGCCCGTTTTCCTTCGGTCGCACTGTGAATCTCTATGACTTCTGACACTATCGTTCTTGCCAACATGCGTTTTCAAACAAAGTTTTGCGCTTTTCAGTTATTATTTTGAATCCAGGTGTTCTCGGTGGCGTTTCTTCTCACGGACCTTGTTGTATACTTAGACGTTGACAATGGTCAAAATTCTGAGAACATGTGATCCTTGATACTGGTCAATGTAGACCTGAAGGTCGAAATCTAGACTTTTACGCATCTCACATCGAGCACATATGCTGCTACAGCTCATTGGCTGCTAAACTGTGCACGTTGTTTGATTGGTATCTAGACCGTTATTATAACATCTACACATGGGAAATTCTTTTGGGCTGCCGTGGTCTTATCAGTTGCCATTTCATGTCTCAGAATTTTCCTCTGCCATCTTCTACTACTACAACTGAAGAAAATGAGGACATAGAAAGAGACGCCTTGCCCAGGTCTGTGGAACCTTCCAGTAAGGCCCCGGTGCACCTTACTAGTGATCAAGGAGGTGGCTCAAATGGGGTCATTGAGTTTGCACGAGAGAATAAGTTTAAGAAGTTTGCCAGGAAAGTCAGGAAAACAGAGGTTGCCACTCCCACTACAAGCTTCAAAGAAGTGGTTGATGATGACCTGGAAGAAACTCTTGTGACTCTCGACGATGTATTGATTGCGGAACTTGGTTTGCGAGAGGAAGATCCTCCCATAGACCCTGCCGTAGAGAGAAGGAAGCGGAAGAGAGCATTTCCGCATGCTTCCTGTCGGCCGAGACGAGTAAAACCAGGTACGGTTTCTCATAAGATTTTACGTGCTTGCTTAGTCAAGGAATCGAAGATAGTGCCATGCGGTTATTGGGGGATTATGTTTGAGCCTGCTGGCTTATAGTCGCTTTCCAACTGAATTTACTTGCAACATTGTCGCCTGTTTTTATGTTTACTTTCATGTGATATGTCTGAGTCGATATCCGTATACCACAACGTTGATTGTGAGACGCATAGAACACATTCAACTCTGGCGGTTGCTTTCCTTGTCGGGATTAACGAGGTCATTCCTTTGGTCTGAGAGTGTATTTTCCTTACTGGAGATTTTGGTCAAGCACCAACTTTTTCAGACTCAATAATTTTATGTGTTTTGGCTCAGAGGGCGGTGGGTCGAGTAAAGGCGGACAGTCGATCAAAGCAAACTATGACCTTTCAAACCCCGGCACACTGCCATTGCGGGAAGTGATAAGAAGAGCCGAGAACATTGAGCGGAAGGTAAAATACTTTCAAGTTTTTTTAGACCTGAAGGAAGTCTGACCGAAGCACTGAAATTAAGCCGTGTTTGCTTGGATAGTTTTGGTAATAAGCCACTTGGTGTGTTTACTGTGGCCTTATTTCCGATCTTTGCAGAAAGCGAAGGAGGAGGTGGCTAAGAAGTCCTTACTAGAAATTTCGAAACCTCGAGAAAGAGAAGTAGTTAGAGAGCCTGAACCTCCGAGAGATGTGTAAGTATTTCTCCTCCTTTCTATGTTAAGATCTTGCCTTTGTCACATGACCTTTTCATTCGGTACAATCACTCGTACTTTGTGAAACTGCGAACGTGATTGAATGTACGCCTTCAACGTTTTATATTGTGCTAGGAACCAGCAAGGTAGCAGCCATGTTGCTAGTGTGTTGTCATTCTGTTTGTTAGGGTGTGACTAATGTCTCCTACGTATGCATACCTGCAGCCTTTCTCTTGCTCCACAAGTACAAGTGATCAACGGGCGCATTGTGGTAAACGAGCAGAGTCTTACAGTTGGTGCTTACGCCACATCTACTCAAGATACAGACAAGTACACGAGGGTCGAAGAGAACGCTTCTAGACTTAACTACCATACTTACTCTAATCGGACAGTTACAGAGAGATGGAAAGCGGAGGAAACTGACATTTTTTACAGAGCTATTAGACAATTTGGTACCGACTTTGATCTGATAAAGAACCTGTTTCCAAATCGAACACGGCGGCAGATCAAAGCGAAGTACAAGAAAGAGGAGAGTTTGAATCCACGACGTGTGTCAGATGCTTTGACATATCGACCGAAAGATCAATCCCATTACGAGGAAATGCTTGTTCGTATGAAGTGCGATGATCTTATCCAAGACAATTCCGACCCTTTTGCGAGTATTCTCGCTTACACAGCAGGAAAGGTTGAGAAGACAGACTTAACCGACAAGGTCGAAGTTGAAGGTGAAGACACTCGGGTATGACGGCTTACCAGCCTACCTATCTTCTATGTATACATACATATGATGATGCTGTAATGAAGATTTGATGAATTTGGACTAAAGTGTAAGTGTAAAGATACGAGACACGAGGGTCCTCGTGTCTCGTATCTTTACACCAATGTGCTTATGTGTGAGCTTCTCATAGGCAATCCCGAAGTCAAGAGCTCCATGTCATCCAAACTCTCGTTTGCACAGGATTTTCAGCCCAGCTGTCACTGACAAGTTTCACCTCATGCAGTTGCCTTCTGCCATCGATTATTTTGTTAACTGTTGCGTGTGCCCCCTGTTGCGCAGACTGAGGAAGAAATCCTGGCCAGTATCGTGGAGTAGTTTACGAGGATGCTGAGCGGGTGAACTGGTCGCTCCCTGACGGAAGAAACAATGTAATTCCATTACTACTTGAAGCCTAGCCAGATGTGAACGTAATCGTTTTCTTATGATCGTAGATCTTCAGACAGTGCTTGTACCTGCTTGTGGAGTTAATCGGTCTTTGTTCTGGGTGGTGGTTTTAATCTACGTTGATCGCCGTTGATATGCAGAAAGGCTGATCTGTACAACAAGACTACTCCAGACTGCCCGTTTACGGCATCATGACCTTCGTGTGCCCACGATCTGCAAAGGTGAAGCCACTTACTAAATAGGGCATGGAGCTGGGTCGTCACTCCTCGCACTGAGATCCGGGGAGCCCCTTACAATCCATGCAACTTAAAGATAAATGAAGATAGCGGGTACCCAATGGGTCTCGCTGAGAAGGTAAGAGGACTTCATATGATATGGAGTGGAAATGGTGGAAGTTAAAGTCTTGTGAGAAGGGCAAACGCTTTTTCTTCACGGGACCTTGCTATGCAACGGTGATTGGGCCCGCGACTATCCCAGATACCGGGTTGGAGGCTGGTGGATGGATTGAAGGTAGTACTTCCAGCTGCAGCTAGCAAGGTGTGTTTGTGTGGTCGAACTTCGATCTTACAGTGGACAAACCAATGGTTAGAAGACCTAGGCTAAATGACTGATAGACTCATGATTAGCCTAGCTCTTTCAACCATTCGTTTCCCATGAACCTTAAAAGAGTAAGGAATGGAGAATTGCGATCCTACCTGGACGTGCTAACACAAGGTCATTTCACCGAATCAACGGACTGCAGAGGATAACGAGCAGCGATGTTGTGGGGTTTTCGATTCAAGTTCAGGGAACCCAAACCTGGAGGTGAAATTGTATGTGCACAGTGCTACTCTTGCAGAAGCACAGAGAACTGAGTCTAGTGCTGAACACGAACACCCTGATGGGGGCTGCGAACGACATTGCATTTGGATATTTACGCTCCTGTCTTGGATGCGAGACCGTTGAAAGCATTCGCAACGCACTCAGAAAATCTTAAACAAATAGTTTTACTGCCAGGAGACAAACCAGCAGCGTTCATGTAGCGACCATGCAGGTGTAGATTGAAGGGTCTACAGTTTCAGGAAAAACACCTGGAGAACACTGGGATCGAGGAGGTTAGATAACTTTTCGACCGATGGAGCTTACTAAGATTACGTTGGTGTGGGGGAGCAGGCCTTCTCACCTTGATCGTAACGGCTGATGGGATTCGGACTTACGTCTGTTGTGAGGATCTCAAGTAATGTTGAGCTGGTGGCAGGAGAGTGAAGGGGACTTTTTGTTTTTTTCTTTTTTTGCCGAGAACTCAAGTAAGTGTTTAGTACTTGCTGGTTGTATGGCGAAACAGAAGTCGAATCTGGTTGTTGAATATTCTGACAGAGTATATATCGCGGATATCTCTGTTGCCCAACATCGTAGTCCTTCACCTTCATATTTTGACGCAGAATGAATATACATTCTTAGTAATCTACACCTGCAAATCCCTGTTGAAGCATGTATTGCTGGTGATAACAGAGTATCGTTTATATCTGGAACTTCAGATATTACTTACTTATTTCTGTGTAAATATGTGTCACAAAAGACGTGGTCAATGGAATGTTTGGGAATGTCAATTTCTCTGCACATTCAAATAGAGATGAGGTAGACGACCATACGACGTTCAGCAAAAGGTAATACGGACTTTGTCCATGCTCTGAATGCCGTCAAAGTGTTATGTACTGTGATGTGATGGACACTGTAATCAACTAGATAATTACACGTTGAATGGGCTTATCCTTTTCTTCACTTCTTTACGACACGAAAAGAGTAATTTCTATCGTAGACTGGAGACAAATTTCTCAATCAGGGCAACCACGGCAGGACGTCAACCTTTTTATCATTCCCCCCGCCACGGTAATCCGTATGAGCTACCATCATTATGGAAAGTCTGTTCTAGAGACTGATTTAATATCCCTCATGAACTTAATTCGAACTCCACCCGATAGGGCTCTCTGTGCTCTTTGCACCCCAGGAGGTCCGATGTTTTATTAAGGTGTCACCTGAAGAAGGAAGTCTTACTCCTGGAGAAGAACGCAGAAGGCATTTTCAAAAAATGCGAAGGCTACTGGATAGTGGGAGGAGATACCTTTTCAGGGCAGAGGGACACATTGAGCCATTCCCACAATCAATGGGCAAGCTTGACTGGTGGACGTCATTTTCTGTATTTTGGTTGAATCCGATCAACTGCATAGTCTTGGGGTCCAAGATCACTGCATATCGAAGGATGGGGCGGGGGAGAAAAGTATCCGCAGGTCATAAAATATCTTGTATGTAGCCATGTGGAACAGATTTGGTCATTGTTAGATGAAACTATTCTCAAGGTTTATACCCAGGTACAGTGCGACATTAGTGGGTGCTACCACTTTCCTGTAAAAGCTCATCTTCTGTAACCCTGAACGTGCAATTTCAGAGGTTCGACCAAAAGAGCTGGAAGTAAAAACATCGGTTAGTCACGATTTTCAATTTCCCCTTTCAAGACAAGCGGACCAGAAACACAAGACGTTACGAGCTTAGGTTAGCTGAAGATATGGCATACTGAGGAACGTACTCGAGGAATTTCCGAATTTGTGTTGATGTAGCACTAGCAATTGCTATCTAATCATCGCCCTCTGAAAAACTTGTGGATTTCCCATTGATTTAATTCCTGCTGGAGTGCACTACATGCGCCTGATGACAGGTAATAGATTCTAACTATTTTCCAACTATTTTCCAGGAATCTATTGTTAGCTCAGTAAAGATGGTTTGGATCTTCTCTTCGTGTCCAATGCTCATTTCTGACATGGCTTTTGAATCTCATCCGGATACATAACTTGGAGATTGCTGTACGATGGTCGCTTCCATTTTGGGGTGCCAATTGTAGTGGCCATTCTGGAATATGAGAACGGGAGTTTCCTGAGGATAGATCGAATCAAATGAAATGGTCAATGGACAAAGACACGGACAACTGTTCTGGGTGGATCACAGAGTGCAACCATAAAACTCCGGTTGACAATTGAAAGGAGAGCCCTATCCTGGAGTTATATACAAATGATCATTTCCTGGTTTTCTTATCTAGAGACATGTTATTATGTCCAATCTAGTATAACATTGTTGCTGAGCACTCAACAATGGCAGGTCGAGATTTAAGTTTCCTTCATGATTATTTTCATGGGAAAAAGACTTGTTTGCATCTAAGTACTTTTCTTCTGACAAGTATATGTCTGAATAACTACACGCAATGGGTATACATTCTTCTATCGACGTCATGAATGGTTCTAATAGCACTACGTTACCACAATCAAGTGAACAAGTACATTGTTTAGTTTAACATTAAGAAGATATACCTTTGGCTTGGTGCTATCGAAATTTGAATATTCAGTTCAGTCAGTCTGCACAAAAGATGTGTAACAATCAAAATGGATTACATCAATACTAGGAACCTGCTGATGTTAAATCATTTCCACATATGACATCTCCCTTTTTAATGCACAAATCAAGAAATGGTAATCATCTTATGCCCTGCTTTTTAAATGACCAGGAAATGAGCTTCTAGAGCTGGGAATCTATGAACGGAGATGTGGAACTAGACTTAAATCTCGGTACCGTGAGACAACCGGATTTAGACCATTTGTCACAAAAATGACTCATCTTATGAAAGCGAGACGAAGACTGGGAGAAGCAGTTTCGGATGGAACACAAGAGTGGGACCATAAAACTTGACAATAAATGGGAACCTTCGATAGGAGGCAAATTGTCTGGAAAAAACCTGAACATATATATGACAATAATCGGTAGTTGGTGCACCCACCAGGATGGATAGTTTCAATGGAAATTACTTGCGCCAACACGCCCCCACCATCTTGTTCGGGGATTTTCCTTATCATAAAAATTTTTTCTTATTGAGATTTCAAGCTCAAGGTTCCAAAGATTCAGTCCAACCTTAAGACACCATACTTTTCTAGCTCAAAACTTCTATATACAATCAAAAACTTTCGATCTGAGAAGGAAAAAGAGACTGATAACAACAAGGCTGCTGATGGCCCAAGGAAAAACCCGAACATTTTACATACTTGTTTCTCTCTTGGCTCGTATCACAAGCAGTTGGTCCAACTAACTATGACAAAAAGAGCTGCAAAAGGGAATGGCTAAAACTCTAAAGGCGGATCTGAATTCACTTACAATATGAGAAGTTTCTCACCAACGGTCTGCAATATTTACAATCAAATAACACTTACTTGGGAATCTGTGTCTACGTTACCAGAAATGATTTGCTTCTCATGAATGAGACCATAGAGTAATGCAGTATTATGGAACCTACAGTGACCTCTAAACAGCTCTTAAGCTCCCTCACCAGAGATTCATGCATTAGCGTTCAGATGAATGCAGCTAAGCTTGAAGGACAGCTCCATGTTGCGTGTCTCTCAACCAGATTCCCGTTCCAGATCCTAAACTGAGAAGAGACAACCAGTTTTCAACTTCCTAAAATGGCTTAATAATTAGTAGGGCGGAGCTAGGAGTTCAGGCATGGCTGCAGAATTCACGAATATCTGGATATCTGGCTCCAGTCACTTTCTGTTATTTGAGGAAGAGGTTAGTAACTCACGTCCAGATATAACTGGTGAGTGCTCGATTTTCTCATATCAACTTGTCTTCTATCTTGTGTACTTGTACTCTGGTGGGTGACGAAAATCCAAATCAGAGCTTGAAGCATGACTTAGATATATGAAATCATTCGCACATTCTTCTCCACCGGAAATCGCACTCCTCTACAGGTTTGTCAGGATGATTGTGTGACTTACCCAAGTAGTACCGCCACGTCCGACAGTCAAGGTTACTGAAGTTCCTGTGAATAAAGATCTGTACTGTAGGTGTGAATCTATTGCAGATTGCACGACAGATCTACCTTCAGCCTCGTAGAAAGACAGTAGATGGACCGGGGGCAATTTCAGGAAAGCCATCGTAATTCCTCATTCGAGTCATCCTTCCAAGACCAAAGTGTCTTTAAGGCCGTTTCTGGTTGTGTGACCTACTATGTTAGCCCGTCATGACCAAACCATATTAGTGATGGAATCCATCTTAGTGAGTTCAAGATCAGCAACCGTGCAGATCAAGAACTAGAGGCAATTCTTTCTCTACTATGATAAATACGAGCCAAAATATGTAGAGAGTTCGCGCATTGAACATGAAGTATATCTCAGTTTGATCTGTTCAAACTGAGATATACTAGCTAGATCATTTTCTAGCTAGAGAGGAAGAATTTAAAGGAACAAGCTCAAGCATGTACAGACTTGCAGAATGGGAGGATGTGTGAAAAGTGAAGCAGCATGTCTGTCAGCTCTACCTGAGAAAATTGTTGTTAAGAGAACATCCTGAAGAATAGTCTTTCCATCACTATACAGAGAGGATAGGCGCTCAACAATTTACATACGTAGTTGTTAAAGTCTACAAGAGGAATCTCACGCTCTTTTCCCGATCAGTAGGACTCCTACTTGGCAAGAAAAGTAAATGTTGCATGAACTACATCGTCTGACTTCTACGATCACGAGGCACCAGGTACCTCTTGGTGATTTGCAAGTCTTGCTAGCTGAAGTGAAGTCGAGGCTTCCTTCCCCCAACGACTTAAAAGGTTTCGGCGAGTTCTATTCGGAAGTTCGTGATTCTCGTTGTTCGGTTAAGACACGCGTCGTCTTGAAATATGGACACTCAACCACAATGTCGGATGAGCTTACTGGGGCACAATGCATATGACATCGAGATGCCGCACTGTGCTGACAACGGAACCAAGCTGAAATTGTTAAGGGCGGTGAAACGGAGGTTAGAAGTGGCAAGTCAAAGCTTTTCGAGCGCTTCTTCGACTTGTCTCCACAAAAGAATGCGATGACCACATGCACGCAATAAACAACCAACGCCCTTGCAACGCAGATTTCAAGGCAGCTCAAAAACAACACAGGAAAATACAACGCTCCCTGCTCAGAACAGCTTTCCAACAAAGTCCACAGCAGAAATTAAAGTTACTCCAGCCAACCGGTTGTCCATGGAGTGATGCCATTGCAAATATCGAGTTAAGAACAAGTGTACATAGAAAGCAGGATCCGTAGAGCATTCCAAGCAAGAAATTATATAAAAGTTAACCCAAAACTAACCCGACTGAACGAGGCGATGAAAAAATAGTGAAGCTCACTCACTATCACCCTCAGAAACATCAGACCATCTCCAACCGATAGCTAAACACTCTAGACTCTTCGAGTCAAACGGGAGCTGTGAACAAGTAGACTCGTGCTAGACACAAGCCGAAGCACAGAACGGTCTTAGAAGAGGAGGAGGAGGAGGAGGAGAGCAATCCACTTTGACATCATTGATGAACCCTCCAATCCTCCGGAAGAATGGGAATGCGATGGAAGGGCAGCAGAGAAAGGGCCTTCGACATAGAGAGAAGGAAATGGTTCTAAAATAAGGGCATCTGGAAAGAATATGCTCAAGTACTATGGTAGCAGCAGCGGCAGCTTAGCTGTGAGTAGGTTCGGAATGGTGGGGTGGTGGAGTGGTACAACAGCGGTTGGAAGAAGGCTGAAGACAACATTGGAATTGATTGCAGCTGGCCACTTGGCGGCCAATCACGAGGAGCAACCAACGAATTCCCGAATGAATGAGCAGCACATTCCTGCTAATATCTTTTTATGCTGTGGTCATGCAGGAGAATATGCAGCAGATATTCTTGTTATGCCTTACCCCCACACCTCAAACCGCTTCGACGGCCTTCCGTTGCCACTTTTATCAACAGTGCTCTCTATCTCTGTCTCCGTCTCTCTCCCGGCCCCCGGGCCGATCTGGCCTCTCTGTCCCTTGTCTCTGCCTCCGACTAATTTGATCTCGAAGCCTAAAAAAAGAAAGGCCGTAGGCCATTTTTTTTGCTCGGCATCCCTTTGTCTGTCTCCCTCGTCCGCTGCTGCTGCTGCTGGAGCAAATTTATACTTGTTCCTGCAATCTCTCTGGTACCACAAGCTAGCACTTTTTGATGCACCGATCCAGCATCTACACAAGCACAATTCTTCTTTCCCTCTAATTCTCCTGCTTTTTATATAGGAACTGGTTGATTACTGTTTCTTGTTGTATTTTCACCATCCTCGAACTGAATCTTCGTAAAAACTTCAAACCTCGGCTGTAAAATCACGTGGCCCCTCCCTCCTCCTCGTCGCTCAGATTTTAGAACTTCAGAACAAAACAAAATAGCTTGCAGGTCGTGATTTCTGATGCCTGCTCTTGTCACATCGGGGTTTGACCACTGTAATAAATCTAGCACTGTCCTGCTGCTGGAAAAAAGTCGGAGTTGGGCCTCTCTCCTTTGAGTTTATGTCCTCAATGTCTCATAGCGTAGAAAAGTGCGCAGCCTAGGAGGGAGTCAGGATGATGCAAACAATGAAATCAAGGTAAGTGACTGTGGGGTGAAAGAGGTTTTCTTCATGGTTGTGAACTTTGTCGTGCTTTGGCTGACGTGACGTTGAGGCTTGAGGCTTTCAACAATTGCCTACTGCCGTCACTGAGCAGTTCTTTCATCGAGACCGTTGGAGCAGAGTTTACAGCTTTTCCGTGGGGCCAGTTACGGCCATCTGCAAAGGAGATTGATTCTCCAGTTAGCCAGTGGCAATTACATGTCCACGAGTCATCATCCAATCGCGTTGAACGACCATTTCGCTTAGACAACAAGCCTCACGTTCGCAATCCACTTCATGTCGACGCATGCTTTGCTTTGTTCCACTGTATATTGGTTCGTCAGCGGCCGGGGGAAGGATCTATCCAATGCTGATAAGCTACCGTAGGGTCTTTCGATTTTCCATAGCACTGAGCGATTTCCTCGTTACTTCCCAAGTTATGGGTGATTTCAGCCGCAGCAAGAGCAGCCCTTGCGTGACATTTGGCATGAGTGCCAACTCGAAATTGTCAAACCACCATAGCGTACCCGGAAATCTGATCCTTGAGACCCTGAGATGGCAAGCAGTGACTGTGACTACGGTAGCTCAGGCAGACGGTGGAACAACCTTCAGATTCTGTGAGATTTCAGCAATCAAACCCTCGTCGGTGGAAAAAAACTGTACAGACCCTCCACATTCATTCCCTCCCTGGAGCCACGTGTGTGGAATTCGGCATCTCTCTGTTGAACCAGATGTACGATCCTCATGTCAGAGACACGACCAATCTAAAGCTCTGGAAGGCATAAAGCTCGCCACCCTTCTTCTTCAGCACAGTAAGAAGGCAATCCGATTGACATGCAGTATTACAGTGCACTTCTGACTTACCTTTCTGCCCTTGAGCAAAGGTGGAAACCAAGTTGAACCCAACCCGAGGATCCATCCCACTGATTCCAGGCTCCCAGCCATGGCAACTGTGCCTTGGAATACAACAGTATGACATTCCAGTGTCCTGTTCGGTGTCAGATACTGTCCTTGGTACCATATTAGAAGCTCTCTCTCGCGGTGGAGGTGCTCTCACATTCTGTCCCAACTCTGCGCTCTGCACTCTGGTAAACGGTTGCACAAGTCGACTTTACAGCCCGCAAGTGTGCAGCTAATTACACATCACACTGCCATAAGTCTTCTTCGTCGTCACTTGGGTGTACTCCGCCAAGACTGGAGAGTACTCGGATCTGAACGTTCAAGTCGAGGGGATGGGAGGGGAGGACGTTGTTTGTTGGTTGGGTGTCTCTTTTCAGGGAACTTCCTTTTGATCCTCAAGCTTGAACATTCAACTTGAAAACTGGATGCTGGATCAGAATGGTACACGTTGTCGTCTGCAATGTGACACTTGATCCAGCCCGGCGACAGATATCCGAGCAACCGATGATGAGTCGATGATCTGGATATGGAGCTCTGTGCTGATTTGTTGATTCCCAGCACAATTTGGAACAATCCATATAGAGAGGAAGAACAGTGCATTGATTGTACATTGTGCATTCATACAATCCTCCTGATGTGGAATCACAGGAATGTGAAAAGCGAATCAGTGTATGGTGCACAGAGGTGCTGTCTCTGGAGTCTGGAGCCTAGCCAGCCTACCAGTAGCACGCCCTCTGTTCCTTGAGTGGGCCCACTACTCCTGCCCTGTAGTGCTGCAGGCTCGGAGACCCCACTTAGCCTGTGAACTTGAGGAGTCAAAGTGAACAAGCTTAAACGTCCTGTTGCAATCAAAAGTGGATTTTTCCAGAT
This sequence comes from Marchantia paleacea, assembly GCA_014180765.2. Classification (NCBI taxonomy): domain Eukaryota; kingdom Viridiplantae; phylum Streptophyta; class Marchantiopsida; order Marchantiales; family Marchantiaceae; genus Marchantia; species Marchantia paleacea. Next base: position 2,683,712 of record MUAA02000015.1, read on the forward strand.
AAAAGCTACGACATGTCGAATGCCGGACAACTTTAACTTTCCTACCCTTTCCCTATGCCCTTCAAACAACATGATTACTACTTTTATACAATTTTTCATGCATTTTTGTTTTACTGTTCTATTTTACATACGGTATTTCATATTTATAGGCTTGCCACAAATGGAAAACAACTTTGAGAATTGAAGCTAAAGATTCCAGTAGAAGTCCAGAGTCAAATAGATGGACTGGATGGCGAGCTGTGCAAAGTGTGATGGAAACTGCCCTACATACCTTTCTTGTTTGACTAAATTACGCAAGATTCAGAGTTTTTGCATCACTAAGCCTCAGCACGGTGCATAGAATGGTGGATCACTGTATAATTGTCTTCATTGTACACACCTTGGGATTGGAAATGAGCCCGGGACTATGACCATCCTCGTCATTGATTGAAGGGGTAAAGCCGAAATTGGTTTAAGCGAGAGAGAATAGGACTAATATCAACTTACATGACAAGAAAAATAGAGATCGATTTTTGTATCTTCACATGGGCCAAGAGGACAGGAAGGCCGTGGATTGGAGTGGTGCATCACATTGCAAAGTGATTTGGCTTTGGATTTTCTATAAGAAAGGACCTCCAAGGGATTCTCATACAGGACGCCGTCCTTTGGACGTTTATCGGCATTCTATTCACTCTCTACCTTTTTATTCGTGAGTGCTAAATGTTGAATTTGATCACGAGTCTTCTCCTTGTTATATTCTCTTCTTCATTTCTAAAGCTGAAATTACTGACAGAAAGCAAGTGGGAAAACAATGTGGCCTACACAGGGAACGAGTATCATCTCTAAGGGACACAAAGACAAGACGGTCAACACCTAGTTGATAAGATTCTAGGACTGAGGAACACTTTTAACAGAGCTGATGTTGTAAGAAGAAAAAAAAGTAGTGATTATATAGCATGTTCAAGGTATTACTCTGGTGTTCACATAAACTTTGAAGGGATCTCACACAATACTTGCACATGAGATTAAATATGGGATAATATTGTCCTGTATGAGATCAGGCAAAGATGAGGACTTAGCATTGAAGGAAATGCATAACATCCTCCATTTCGATATCAGATTTGCAGCATGGTGCAACTGAGCTTTTTGCATGACATGTGATCTCCCACTTCAGAAAACTTGGAAAGGTCAAATGGAATGAACTTGTGAAGGTAGTCAGCTCGGGTTCTCGTATGTGCATATTCTCAAGTGAAGAAAAGGGTGTGAAGGGAAGAATTTATGTCATCCTCCCTGAGGACACGGGGGGGAATTTTCAGGATTTTCTCATCAATTTCTCTTTATTCTCATCGGGCAGATGTGACTGCGAAGTGGATAATTAAATAGAATTGCATAAGCTGCTAATCTTTGATTTAGTGTTATTGCTGCAACATATCCCGATGTTCCTTGTATCCTGAGAAAATCATCTATCTTTGTCATCAAACGTGTGTCTTGAGGGTAACTTGAACCTAATCACATTACATAATCTGCATTGTGAAGATAACGTTTGTTTCATACGTGAGGCATATTCTCTTCCTGAATTTAGTCCAATTTCGACCAAGCAGCACAAAAGTTAGCAAAACGTTCAAAGTCTAAGCTGCTGTACGAACTCGGACTTGGCACCGGAATAAGATACAGTATAGCAAAGATGCAGAAATGGGAGAGATCCTGACGCGGATCGTAGTCAATTATGAGGCTCTATCATTCCCTTCATTGCATGAGCTGATCCGCTTCGAACAGTACAGACTGGACAAGGAAATTGAACAATATGCTCACAGTCAACTCCACCGGTATAGAGAACTGAGATTGTTTTCCTGACTCTATACTGTACTCTAATTTTTCCAATGTTGCATATCAGTTTTGTTGGTGTGCAGAGGTCGAAGGAGGCGAGGGTCTTCCCAACACCATAACTTCGTACCACTAGCCTTTCAGCTCATGGAAAACATAAAAATATTGAACATCAAAGAAGAATGTGCATTGTCCTTGTTCTCTAATCTTACAACTTTCCTTGGTCTCTCATGCCTCCGACTGTCCACATCCTCCAATGTCAACCGTAGGTACATATTGTAGACCTACTTCCAAACCTTGTGAGGATGTGAATTCCTCTCGGTTTAACCCAAATGGAAAACCCAGGAGGAATTCAGACACGATTGACTAATTTACCCTAAGAGGTAACGAAGGGGCAAACACTGTGAGCTCGCTTCACTCGGTGAACTTGCAACGGAACATGGCCAATGGCTGTCTTATTGGCAGATGTGACGACCATGTCACCGCACTACAAAATTATTCAAGGTCCTTCTCGGGCTCCGAAGTCTTCAACAGAGCAAGGTAAGAAAGGAAGGGAAGAAAACAAGGGAATTCTGAATGAATGACTGGACAGCCCGCCCCGCCGGGTGTGAATTGTAAAACGATCTCAGGAAGTGCAAGACAGGAGTCAAAGGAATCGCTGGAGCCTGGATTCAGGTTTCCACCTGCAGGGACAATTTCGGATAAAAGGGGAGAGAGGGCAGTTGACGAGTAGAGGAGAGGAGTAAGAACCAACGATACACCAAAAGCGGCAAGAAGGGCGAAGGCCAGGGCGGAGCTCAATGCGCATGGAAAGCTCGTCGCCCGCCCGCCTGTGATTTTGTCCATAGTGCTTTCTGAGAGGTTGGTGGGGACAGTCCCTAAAAGAGTCCCGTCTGGTGCACCCGAGTTAACGGCCCAGGTGCAGCTCCGGCAGAGGAGCCACGCGCCGTCCAGCAAGCGGATCAGGCAGGGCATCAAAAAGGCATAGACGCACATACCGATTGCATATCCTGCGAACATTCCGAGGCCGGAAGGCATACGCTGGCATCGTCGGCCGGGAACCAAATTGATCCGCCTTTCATCTCCTGCTACCCTGGTCCCTTCTTCCGTCCTCCCGTCCCTTCTCTAGGAACGGCCCTGGGCGCCCGCGGAAACAGGGTGTTGTCGCAACCTCTCCAACCGAGTTCATTCGACTGCAGTCCATCGTCATTTGTATGTGCTCAATCATCGCTTCCCAAGGACTTCCTGCGGTGAAATTAAATCTGTAATACGAAACACAAGCGAACTTCCGTACTTTGACTGGGCGTATATAGTACGATGAGACGACTAGCGTAGTACTGGCAATAAACCTTTAACGTAGACTGTACATTTGCAACTACCGCAACGGAAGGTCACCACCGTTTATAGAGACGCAATAGAGATGAGACACTTTGAATGGCTCCCAACGTTCATTTCCATACTTTGGCACATAGTATAGCTACCCATGATGTTTGCTATTTCATGAATTTGTTGGATATCCCACATGGAATGAGCATTGGTATATTTTGTAGTCGAATTAGGTTATGGCAAATATATACTTGGTTTGTGGTTTGGGAGAACCAGGTTATTATTGCATACATTGTGGTTACACATCATACACATGACATTGTTTTGGAAGGGGTGATCACACATCTCCCTGGATGGGTTGCGAGTAGAACGGTAATAGCAAGGTCTTCAAGTATATTGGTATACAGAGATGTCACCTCTTTGTTTCTCTAGCTTTGGAGTTATATGGAGCCGACTTCAATATTTCTTGAGAGAGTGCACTAGACCCTACCATACTAGACGATAAGAGGTATCACTCTATTTAATTTATTATAGAGTTCATTTTTAGATAATATGTATCCATTGCTCTACATAGAGCACTAATTAATACAATCCATAGGAAAGCAATTGCGTAGGTGATGCTTCTTCATATGCTCATGTAATGTGTAGACCATTTAACCTAGATAGTTAGGATATAGTAGGCGCATGAGGAAATCTTTCCCATTGTGATACTATTGGAGTTAGCCCCATCTTACCCCCTTTGGTTTATGCCATGTAAGAGTTGATGAGTTCTTCCCATTTTTTTGCTATATTACTTGGTCCCTTCCCTTATTTGGCATTATCGTGAATGTTATCTATACTAAAGCTTACGTCCCGATAGAGACATAAAATAAACACGTCTACAGTAGAAGAAAAAAGGGATTGAAACAAAATGCCCACTCAAGCGTTTGCTTTCCTTGTAATTTTCTTCTCCTTTTTCTACAGCTTTTAAGATGCAGTGAGCAACAGCCCAGGTAAAAACCTAGTTTTCCACACATAGTTGATGACATAACACTACGTTATAATCTTATGCCTATAATCACATCATCATAAAATCCTGTCATTGCAAAAACAAAAAAATGTGAAAAAAACACTTTCATTCGTTTTGCACATTCTATTATCGTATATATCATTAAATGAAGTTACGCTTGAATGTTATGATAAAACTGGGAGATACCGTACCTAAAGTCTCTCGTGTATCAGACTGCTTCTTTCCACTATTCTCACTACGCAGTGAGTATACATGTTCAGAAACACACGCACAACTTTCGTTGCTTCGAAACTACTTTGGTATACTCTTTTGGAGCCAGATTTCTTCAACGCAATATGTAATTTTGTGTGATTTTAACGAAGAAAATTTATAAATAAAATTATATACCAACCTTAGGGAAAACAATAAATTTTGTTTGAAAGAGAGTACAGTATATGATTATCATGGAAATGATCAGAAGAGGGCTCACTGTACGGGAAATCAGCCTGCTCCCTGCAGGGTCTATATTGCTAACAAATGGCTGAGAGCTCATGATGTTGAATCATGACCTGGCAGCGTGGTTGTGAAGAAGATGAATGAATAGAGCCCAACAAATGTAGAAACGCGAACATTTTTACGGCGTCGATGTGTGACAGTCGTTTGGTGTGAGTGTACCACAACAAGGTACGATCACATACTCATTGTCATGAGAAAGTAAATATAGCACCTACGGTATCTATCCCGCGCGTCACACAAGATTGTGAATATACTTCGAATATATGGATCTACCAGATCGACAGTTAATGCCCGCGGCGACTCTAAAGTACGCCCCGCTCCAATCGATTGCTTACGGACGGTGGCTGCAGTTGACGAGACGGGGCGTGGACAGATGTCAATGCTGATGGATTGTGGTTAGTTCTACAGCAACTACGTTCTTGTTTTACTACAGTACTTTCACCCTCTGGTAGAAATAAGCGAGCGCGGATGAAAAAAGCATGTGACTGTGGAGAAAGTCTGAAATCCTGGGATGACGAACATACATCCAACCTTCATGACAAGCATTTCGGGATCATCATTAATGTTGTCGATACTGGAGCTCATTTTTCTAATATCTAGACGTAAAGTATACATCTTAATAATATCATGTCGTCTGCGTAAGAAAAAGGAAGTTGAAAGAGAAAAGAAAACACAAGAATCTACTTCTCTCGTGATTACATTTTCTTTCTTTCCACACATGACAAAGATACAGTGCACATTACAGTGAAACTTCACTCTCTTAAGTGCAGTACATATCTGGTGAGCTACACTATAATAAGAATAACTCAGAATAAATATAACATATCAAGGATGATCATACATGCACTTAAAGTGGCGTATGAAGATCACTAAAAAATGTACGTCCTCCCACCCCAATTCTGCATACGTTCTTAGTCACAACAACATCTAAAACGGTATATCCTTGAAGCTTCAGTTTGGGTAAAAATTACAAAAGAATGACATCAACGTAACAAAGCCAGTACGCAACAAACATTAATTGCACCATAATAAAACAAACTTATTATGAATCAAGGGGATTGCACTGAACTATATTTGTACAGTATAACTGTGTTGTTCACACATTCAAGGCTCAAATTTCTACTGAGATTGAACTATATTTTGAAAATTCAAACAGAAACAATATCATGACACTACGCAAGCTGATTCATAGTTCATTCTCAATTGACTTGCCTGCCAATTCAATTTTCGATTACATATGTCTTTAATATTACCATTACTGCATTAGGGGATAAAATTGGCTGGCAAGACCAGGCTTGTAATGAGAATTACTCGTAAGTATTGTTTCTTTGAACAGTACAAGCACTACCTAAAGCAACAATTTCCGACTCTATTTGTGCTGCGTTCAATGTTCAATGAAGCGTTACTTGGGCTTGAGGGTATAAGGAAAGAGCAGTGTAGGATTTGGGGTATCGAGAAGCATATGTATTCAAGAAGCCATCATCTAAAGAGGTCTTTCAGGATGAGATGGCCCTACCAGCATTTATTTTACATCCCGTCCATTCTTTCACCCGCTGCTTTTTCTTTTTCTCCATCTTGTTTTATGTGAAGGATATGTTTTTTCATGCAACCTATAGACATCCATGATATGCAATGAAACTTTTCAATTTTATTATTTTTATATTCATCAACCTTTGAGCTAAGTACAAGTAACTTGGCCCCTAGAATCTATATCCTGCGAGACTAGAAGCTGATATATTCACACTCGACTCTCCCTAAATACAGCACCTTGGGAGTAGCTCCCCTTGTTGCATTTATAGAGGGTTTTCATTATGTAGGATCTCTATAAGTGCAATAGACCTAGAAATTGCAAATTTTGAGAGTTCAATACTTATATTTAATTGGTAAGTGCAATTTTACTAGAAATTGCACTTTAGGAAGGTTAGCCACATAGACATGTTATTAATTATTTCATATTTTACACGTCCATAATATATGAACTTACCAAGTTGTGTAAAGGGTGAATTGCAGTTAGTGAAAATCTGCAATTTGCACCCAGCATATGTGTGTAATTTTGTTAGTAATATCCGAGCTTGGTAAACAACATATTGGTACATATTGCACAATGAGAGAGTCGACTGCAGTTATGTTATGTCTTGAAAAGGTGAATTCTTCTTCTGTCAAGGTGTTTCACCGCTGGCTTCACAAAATGTCAGGTTTTCAAAATTTGTTTTTCTGGAAGATTTTATTTAACAAAGCTTGAAGTTACACTGGTAGTTAGCTTAAGGGCTTGAGGTTACTGATTTAAAAATACATGTGGTTCTAAATTTTTTGACTCTCGGGTAAACGTTTGGACTCTTGTCCACGCATGGAGACCTCGAAGTAGAGTACTGGTAGGTTTTGACTAACTTTGCCACATGATTTGCACTACCCCCGAAGAGTTTCCTTATGGACGCTCTGTGTATGGCTCAAGGAGCAGGTCGACTTTGAAAAAGGAGATCCAAGAAATGTGCAGCCAGTTATCTTCGTATGGAAAACCGAGCCGCAAAGTAAATTAATAGAACCAATAGAAGTACAAGGTTTATATATTTCACCTGTTGTCTCAAGTTAATGACAGATCTCCATATGTCCGAAGCCGGTCACAATGCGCTTGGTTATAAATCGAAGCATTCAGGGTAGACACCAAGATTTTCGTATGTGAACTCCACATTCTGCACCTTAGAATAGAATATCTAAGCATGACGATGGACCATCTTGATCAGCATAGGATCACTTTGATGTCATGATTAGGGAGGAGCATTCAGATTCACAATTAACCAAAATGTGGATGGCTCATACTGTCACCTATTGAAGATCTCATCTAATGGGAGATCAACACACGATCACCCGAGTCAGTTGTCTAGCTTCTCATTCGCGTCTTTCAGCCTGTTCGAAGTAACGAAAGGATACAACTTTTAGTTTTTTATTGAGAGTCGGACAAAGCCCGGGTTCGCTCTCGCTGTTGGACCATTCAATGCTTCACGTGGCAGCATTAGAAGTGCATTAGACCTGTGAAGCTAAAGCAGCACTGCGTTAGTTAGTAGCTGGTCGACGTCGAAGCTCGCAAGGTAAGCTAAGGTACGGTCGCGAGGTCTAAGGACTCGATCTGAAACGCGACGAATTCGGGACTGGCGGGCCAGGTCCGAGCGGGATACGCATGGAAAAAATAGGCGCAGAGAGAGAGGACTGGTCGTAGCTGTGGCTGCTGCTCCTGGTATATGAAAGCAGGTCCAACATACCTCCAATTGCCCGTCCGTCTGTTTACATCTTCCTCTGTCTCCAGCTCTCGCTTCTACTCTCAGTACTCGCGCTGGTCTTGGCGTCCCGGGAGAGCAGCAGGAGAGAGATACTCGTCTCTCTGCTCTGTTGTCTTTCCTTCTGCGCTCCCATTACCACTACGATACTACCATTAATACAATTACCACCACCTGCATCACTCGCCATCACCACGGCTACGTACATTACTGCAGTGGGTCGCTGCACACACGCTCGGTTCATGATCGCATTCTTATTCGCCCCATCTCGCCTTTGGTCAGTGCCCTGCTTGCGCTTAACCAGTTAGCTCGTCTCGTTTCTGTCCGTCTCGGCTCGTCTCGTCTCTGTGCGTGTCACTCGCGGAGAACGGTACTGGCTTGCAAGCAGTAGAGTAGCAGCAGCGAGCTCGGGAGGTCAAGTAGTGCTTGCTGCACTTGCTCTGGGAGATCGCTTGCTTTGCTCTTCTCTGCTCTGCTCTGCTCGTTGTTCATCTGCGTGCGCGTTGGTGGTATTGCTGAAGGAGCGGCGGCAGCAGAGAAGGAAAGAAATTTAGAGCGAAGGAAGGAAGGTTGGGCGGGCGGGCGGGCATTCGAATGTCAATGTCTGGTTGATGCTGTGGGTTGCGTAGGGGCGGCGATTCACAGATCGCCTCTCCTCTCCTCCGCGAAGAGGCAGCTTAATTGCAGGTCTTGCAACCGAAACTCGGAACTCCGAAAATGGTCATGGAGTCTGTGAAGGGATGTTACATGGATCTGCAGTGTCTCTCGTCAATGTGGCTCAAGAAAATCAAGGGCGGCACGCACAAAGAGCGCCTGGAGGCGTTTTATAGTCCTCAGGCGGAAGCTTGTAAGATATATGGCTGCGCTTTAACTGCTCCGCACCAAATTTCCTGTCTGAAATCCCCACGCCCTTCTTAAATTCCATTGTCGCTAGCCATTCTCCCACTCCGGACCCAGGCTGGACCTTTCTCAATTTCTCGCTCGTGTGTAGTATGAATTTTATTTGGATCGTTGGACGCGAAAGCGTAACTACTCCTCACTCTCTCGTTCTCTCCTCTCGTACCGCTGCCAGATGACAGGTTCCGGGCCAATTTTTTACACGGACGACAGCCACTTCTGGCAGCCTGCGCCGCAAGGCTGCGCGGCTCTACGGGCATGATCTGGGTTGATTTGGGAGGCGGAACTGCGGAGAATGTCGACATGATGTCTCAGCTCATAGATCTTGCGTCATTCGACAAAATCTACGTGGTCGACATGTGCGCTTCTCTGTGCAAAGTCGCTCGTGAGAAAGCCAGGCGAAAAGGATGGAGTAACGTAGAAATCGTGGAGGGAGATGCCTGCACATTCAAGCCGATGAAGGAAGCTACTCTCGTCACCTTCTCCTATTCGCTCTCAAGTAAACATCCGATCCACTTCCTCCCACAGAAACGTTCCAAATGGCAATGCGGGTCTCATCGACTGTGGTTTCGGACAAATCGCCGGGCCTCGTCTTGTAGGCACTGCAAGCGGAATATTTGCATTCATGATGATACTGAAAATCTACTTTATTACTCGCAGTGATTCCAACTTTTATGGAGGCCGTGGACCAGTCAACATCATACTTGGCAGATGACGGAATGATTGGCATTGCGGATTTCTTCACTTCTGCCAAATACGATTTGCCGAATCGACAACATTCGTACGCTCAGAGATGGTTCTGGAGGACTGTCTTTGACTGTGACGGTATCGACGTGGGGCCCGAGAGGCGCCAGTACCTCGAGCACAAACTTGCACCAGGTACGTGCGCTCTGGATCTCACATATGCCTGCTGTTCAGTTCGACGATCATCGACGTTTCCTCCCGTTTCCCTCCGACCTTTGAGATGCGTAGAGCCGCCAGTGCCTGGCTGCGGTTGAAAGGGCCAGCACGAACATTTCAGGCTGTAGCGTGCCCTTTAGATCATGAGTTGCATTATGTCACGCCCTGGTCGATATGACAGTTGTTGTGAGGGCGGTGGTGCATGTGCCTGGATGCAACTCGGGCAAAGATCTAATGGACATGTTTTTCACTTGCAGTTTTCGAGTTTAACTCCCGAGGAAAGATCCCATATGTACCATACATTCAGGCCCCGTATTACATCTGGATTGGTCGCCCAATCAACTGTACAAGTAAGCCCTGAACTCCGTGATCCTCTGTCTCTGCAGACGATCTTTGACGATGTAATGGGAAGTCGAATTTCTGTACTCATCACTGAGCTCCAATTTCTCGTATTCAGTGGATGTTCATTGATGAAGGTCAATCGTTCCTCAGTATCTCGCGCTGGGCTTGACGATTTTGAACTAAACTGTTTTGAATCCGCATTGCAGAGGTCAACTTGCAGCGCTTTCCTGCACGAGCTTCCGACGAATTCGAAGCCAAAAGACCTCCGACTTTCCCCCCGACGTTTCTCTACTCGTTGTCGTGGGAAGATCCCCGAGAAGATGACAAAGTTTTGGAGATCAACCCCAGCGACACTGTGCTCACGCTCACATCCGGAGGCTGCAATGCCTTGGATCTTGTGTACCAGGTACGTGCGCGCACCTTGCCCGGTGGTTCCGCGCTTATCGTACAGTGCCGCCCTTGTTTTCAAAGGATTGGAAGTTCGTCGGGGGTCGCAAGTGACTAATTGTCGAACAGCACGAGCGTTTCTCTCACTTAAATACCGTTTGTTGTGCTGAAGACTGACAGGGTCCAACTTTTGGCCTCTTGGCCTTTTCCGCTAACGCACGCTTTCTCGCCTTGTCTGAACTTCAGGGTGCAGGACAGGTTGTGGCAGTCGACATCAACCCTGCCCAGAGTTATCTCCTCGAGCTCAAACGTGCCGCCGTTCTCCGGTGAGCAATGATCATGAATGAGATGCTGAGTAAACAGCACACTCGGTTGGCCCGTCGTACACACCGTGGTTTCTGCTTCAGAGCTCTCTGTCGTTATGGCAAGTTCTGATCAAGGTTGGATGGTTTGTGCATTTGACAGATTACCTTTCGAGGACGTGTGGAAGATGTTTGGCGACGGTGTCCATCCCAAATTTGAGGAACTTCTTGACAGAGAAATCGCCCCTTTCCTGAGTCAAGGAGCGGCGAATTTCTGGTAATTGACCAGATGGTGCCAATTCTCCATGATTTTGGTTTTCTGGATCAACATTTTACGGGTGCTGTAATCCAGAAAGAGACTAATCTAAATGCCTTTTGTCTGGTCTCCAGGTACCAAAAGTCTTATTACTTCAAGAATGGACTGTATTATCACGGTGAGAATCCATATTTCTTGCACTACGAGTACCCGGCAGTGCATTTGTCCCCTTTGTGGGTTCTATGCATTTTATCTTTCATCTGGTCATTCACGCATGCCGTGAGGTTGGAATCGGTACTGAGTCGTTTCTTGTACGCCTGCAGGTGGCATGGGACGTCTTCTACGAGCTGTGAAAATTCTGGCGAAGGTGACACGGCAGGTAAGCCTGCAAAACGTCTACTGATACTTCTTACACGATCGCTTGCGTGCCTGCGGAATTCTCCCAAATCGATTTCGTTGGAAGCTCATGGATTCCCGCCGTCGTCTGCAGGAGCACTGGGTGGACTGCCTCGTCAACGCGCCGACTTTGGAGAAGCAAAAGGAATTATGGTATGACCACCTCATCTCTGGATCGTTTGATTCAAATTTAGAGGATTGTTGTGGTGAGATGTCACATGATGACTTATCTCTAGTTCTTGGAATCGATCATTACGGCGAGCAGACCACGATTGCGTCTGCGCTGTTTGCCATCGTGTACCTTGTCGTTCGTTTCGTCCAACCACACAGCTTTCAGTGCCGCGACGACTGAAATCCCTCTTGGCTGACTTTGTAGGTTCGCTACGGTGGGGAAGTGGTTAAGGCAGGCAAACATTTTCACCAGGATTTCTTCTTTCCTTGTCACAAACCGACTTGTCTTGTGGTTCTGCGCTGGAGTCTGCAAGGGGCAGCTCAGCTTGATACGCAAGGAGGATAACATATACGAGTAAGTTTCTCTCCCCGGCAAATAAAATGGTTCCTACTCTCGGTGTTACTTAACCACTCTCGTACACCAGGCCACGAACTTGTGAAGTTGAGAATCGTCTGGCGATGGGCCGTAGTTCAAGGGAATGATGACATGAGTAGCAGATAGGAATTTGCAGTTCTATTCGGTGAATTTGTTTGTGAAGAGTGGAGCTCATATTTCCCCTGCATATTGGGCATGCAGTTATATTGTGCGCTGCTTGAACTCGACCGCCGAGTACTCTCACCTTCGGGATAGGTAAGAGCCTTTGGCAACTGGTGCCTTTTTCGCTCATTGAAGCTTTGTCGAGTGCTTTGGTTATCTCGACAGATTTCATGAGATTTTGGGAATGCGCATGGAATGAAGTCGTGTTTCTCTTCAACATCGGCAACACTATCTCCGTTGATCACGCGTCAGTTTCTCTCATTCGCAGCAATTACTTCTACCGATGCTGCTTGACGGGCAGATTTTCAAGACAGTGCTGTCCTCGCTTTCTCGAACAAGGACCGTTCTACCAGCTGAAGGTACGGGGGCACCAAGGTTTCCCCTTATGTTTCACGCTCCCCTAGTGTCAATTTGGTAACACCGATGCTAGAGTTGGACCTCACGTCACCGACCCATATCTGCAGGACGAATTGGCAAGAGGGGAGCGACTTCTCATTCGAACTGGAACATTCGTGGGCGAATTGAGGAAGCGCACTTACTCCAAGGTGAGTGAAGAAGAGCCGAAATGGAGTGTCGTATAATGGGCGAACGTTCGCTGGAGCGGCAAAGCAGCAGTCCAGATTTTACGTCACAATTTGCGCGTAATCTTGCCCTGACTCGGCCATCGATTGTCTCCACAGGTTATCTTGATGGACCACGTCGACTGGTTGGAGCAACCCGATATTGACACTCTGTGTGATGCGCTGAGGGACCAAGTCAGAGTGAGTGGCATCTTCCATCATCATGCGCTCCTTCTGGTACTTAAATCATCATCAGTGTTCTCACAGCGTTCCGCTGTCACTGGTAATCTGCACAGCACACCATCTCATCTGGAGTCAAAATCCCAACTGACCTGAAATGTGGGTATCGCAGCCTGGAGGTCGTGTGATCTGGAGAAGTGCTTCCAGGCGTCCGGGATACGCCAAGTGCATCGAGAAGGCCGGCTTCAAAGGTAAGAATGCGCAAAATTCACCGTCGAAGGGTTGTCGCTTTTCAAATTCCGAGCACGAGGGGTCAACTGGCAAGTTTGAATGGCCACGCTGTGTGACCGACAGACCGAACGACCGACCTGACCAAGAAATGTGTGGGCCTGTGGAATAGTTACTCGAATTCAAACGAGCGAATCATACATGGACAGAGTGAACATGTACGCCAGCTTCTACGTGGCGATCCGAAACTCCGCACCCGCACCCATCCGAGTCCCGAGCGGAAACGTGGAGTCGACCGAGGAGAGGAAGCCATTGCTGTCTCCTGGGTCTCCGGACTCCGTGCTGTGCACACCGACAGACGGTAAATGAACAAAAACTTTGTACATTCAGGGCGACGCATGCCAGCAGCTCACGCCGCCGCCGCTGTCGTGGTCGTGGGCGACGATGATGATGATGATGGAGACCAGTACTTGCCGCGAGTGCAGGCCGGTCCGCTGTTGGGCGCAGACGTGTATGTGAGATTCTAGAACCAGGATCCTTGTAACAAAGACTTCGAGCTAGTGCAACTGCATTAGTCTATGGGACACATCGGCCAATACTACGGTAGTTAGTTTCCTTGAGAAAAAAGTTGCCTGGCTGCTTCTTTTGCAGAACGTGAGGTTGTCTGTGCAGTTGAGGGTGGAGACCATTCTTTTTCGACCAGCAGCTTCGAGTGAGGCTGGTTTGCCGAGCCATTTTTGGGACATAGAAATGGTGTCGAGGGTTTTGGACGATTTTCCTCAAATGTGGAGGTAGGTGTGAGGGTTTTACGTTGAGAACTGATAGGATTCAGCCGAATAAAAGTTGGACGATCTCAGCAGCTGCCATCGAAGCACATCGGCCTCACGACCTTATGTACTACGTGGTCTGAAGCACAAGCGGGCAAGTTATGGACCAGAGTGCCCCTTCATATGAGCTCGTGCCTCCATAAAATGGATCCTCGACAAATTTTTTAAATATTGAGACGGTTCTGGACCAGTGTGTAACAGTTTTATTTCTGATAAATGTAAATAAAGTTGATCACTTTTCTTCAGTTCTTTACCGTGCCAGCTGCGGTAGTTTAATGAATTGGGTCGTCTGGACAACGACGACGAACTTCTTGAACAATCTATTTCCTTTTTCCAAGCCTCAGTATGTGATATGGCCATGTATGTCGTGTACAGCAGCTATGATAATTCCAGTTCACTAAAGGGTATACGTGTGAGAATCTTATCATGGTACCTTTTTGAAGTAAAAGGTATTGAGAAAATCTTCGACGAAAACAGAAGATAATAATTATGTCTGATTGTTAATGGCTGTGGCTGTCTGGATAAATCCCTTCGTACAAAACTTGAGATCGAGATAGCAACGACAACAGTAAAAGTCGGTTATTCCCATGTTTTGTACAACGTTCTGTCTTCAGTTTGTTCAACTTTCTACATTGACCATGTTTAGACAACAGTCCATTCTTCTAACAACAGTTTTGTTAATCAAACGAGCTGGAAGCTTCTCAACTTAACGACCTTCCTTTTCTTCAAAGGTTACATGTTAGATTAGCAAATCGTCGTACTTGTTGCAATATCGATACATACTTCCGTATTAATCAAGTCATTATCAATGCTAAAACCTCTGCCTTACACCCGTCGTTTCTGGAGTCTCAGATGCATGTTGGTTTCTCAACCTAGGTGTGTTTCGTTGCGAGAGTTGACCCCGCAACTGTACACTTAGCCTTCACATTGACTTACACTTTATATAGCCTTCAAGAAATGTCGGCGATCATACTTGATTAAATATAATACTTCCGAACATAAGATGCCTTTGATAATAACAAGTAACGTCTGGTTTTCTGGCTTTAAGTCTCACCATCACATGCAATACTGATACTTCGGTCTTGTCTTACCAGCAACCAGCCTAAAGTGAATTGAGAGAAAGTGTATGCGACTGTTCGAACTTACCTTTTGATAAGCTTTGCTTCCCGTAATTCTCTAGATTTGCTCACTTTGGAAGCAAATTGTTGAATACAATACAGTAATACGACTCAACAGGATTACCCATCAATATGACAGGGAGTACTTTCGAACAATCGAGATGACTTGGAAGATTGGAAAACGAGTTCCGAGTTGAAGGTCTCTTTATTATTACTTCACGTGTAAGCGGAAACATGAAAAAAATTCCAGGAAGCTTTCCTGGTAGTTTTAAGTGAGGAAAATCATATACAATGGGTGTCTGCATAAAACTACACATTACCTTGCCATCTAAAGCCTTACTCAGATTAGATTCCTTCCAGTAAATATGTGTTATGCATCTTCTGCCTGGACTTCTCCCAAATCCTCGATCTCATATCTTATTTCCTCCATGTGCTCGTTGATCGCAAGTGTTGCATCCTGCACAGCTCCAGTGGCTTCCTTGATAGCTGCCTCAAACTCGGCATCTAATTGCGCCATTTCCAAACCCCCGGTTTCGGCATCTGAACCATGAGTACAAGCATGCGAACAACCCTTTGTCGATTCGTGCTTATGGTCAGACATACTCGCTCGCTCCGATGGCCTTCCCGCCTTCCTCAACACCTGAAGCACACTAGTCTGGTTGATATATAACAAAACGCGTTTGTACCACGTCAGTATTGAACATACAGTTTCAAACATTTACAGTTACAACAAATTTCTTCACTTCCAGTTTTCTGACATTCTACTATTGACAACAGCATATGTCTACTCTCTAGGCTTTGGCACACAAGAAACAAAGCAGCCGAAGACTGTATTAGAAGATGGCTACAAATCTTTTCCTCAGAAATGACTGCTAGCTCGCTGCGACTAACCATTTGGAGCTTTTGGCTTTCCTGAATCTGGACTGCTTCTAGCACTGATGCTAGATCTTCACGGGCAAGACTTGCATCCTTGAGACGAACAATTGTGTCTTTCACCTGTAAAAGCCAATATATGTATGTATGGATAACTTGACTGATTTACGGAAGTCCAAGAGAACCCAGGACGGATATGAGGACCAAAGAGGATAATGCGATACCTAAAATGGTTAACAATGCCTTCAATTTAAATACCAAGAACTCAACATTTCAGCCCAGATACTTACCTTTAAAGAATATCGTTAACCTTAGCCTTCTCACATTCATAATCAGATTTAAACATGGTTCTATTCAATAGCATTTTCTCTTAAGGATGACAGATAGATCCATAGAGAAAATTTCCAATTGCGGAGAGGATGACAAATTCCTTCTACCTGCGTTGAACACTCACTGAACTCGATGGTGACTTGACCGCAAAGCTTATTGAATGCATCGTCTGAGCTTGCCTTCATGTACTCTGTAAAACCTCTGTCACACGAGGATATTTATAAGAGTCCAACTTCCAGCAGTGATTCAATTTTACAACTGCAACTCACTACGAGTTATAAAACACACCTTGTAATCTGCTACATGAATATGACAATTTCCTACTTTGTGAGAACGGCAATGCCAACAATCCGGGCATAGCATTCTTCATTCATGGCATTCGGTCGCTAGAACTTTTGAGTCACATTATATTTGTTCAAAATATTAGCTGTGCAGGGTTTAGGGTTTCCTCTGATACCAAACTTCGTGCCAGCCCATGGGCTTGAATGTAAGGAAATTATAACCAACAGAATGTTCCAAAGAATTAGACATTCTGTGAGAATGATGTCAACCGTTAAGAAACTATACTCCAGACTAAATATTGCGGGACTCATGAATCAAATGCCACGGGCGCATTCACCATTTTGAAACGTAAATGTCTGCACTTTACATGTTGAACCGGAAGAACTCAGAGCTCTTTTCTAACTAATGAAAAGCTCATCAAGATTCAGGGGAAACACGGCCTATCACCAAACTACAAAATGCTTCGACGACTCACAATGTTTCAAAGCTTCACTCACTTGTGCCAAAGACTGTAGGCAGAAGCACGACGATGCTGTGTGTCAAGAAAATTGCGCAGCAGCTGTTGGACTCCGATACTTTCGCCACTTTTCTCCATTTCCGCCATTTCACTCGGAACCAGCGAGAATCTTAGCAACAATCAGTAGATGAATATCATATCAGCACCTGGCTCAAGTTGGCAATTAGACTTGAGCTGGCGGGTTGCTAATTGAAAATCATCACAATTTCCTGTTCTCAAAAGGTGGCGAAAGCCCGGTGTCAAGAGCGCCGACATACAAAAGAGATGGACAATTGTGATTCCTCCCTCCGAATTTCTACCGAGTCGAATTTATGACGGCTCGATCTCAAGAGATGGTCTTCAATAACTTCAATGATCAAGGAACAAAAAGCTTCAGATCGACACCTCGCGAACAAAGCGAACAAGTGATCACTGCCGAATTAGAAAAGACCCCCGGCGTCGAAGGATTGGGAGCATCCGGAGGGGAATCTGCGGAATACTTTGACCAGCCCTTTCTGCATCCACGTGAAGGTTATATTATCCGGGCGTGGGTTGCTCTTTATTTCCCTTTTGCCTTGGTTCGTCTTCGCCTTGCACTTTTGGCGACGGTTTTTCCATCGTATCCCTATCATCCGACTTGTTACTTGTCCATAATATAATCATCATCGGACCTAAGTCTATTTATGTTATAATAATATTTAGAACAGATTGATGAAAATAGTGGAGGAGACCAAAGGTATTAACAACAGTTTTAATACTATACGCAGATTATTTTTCAAATGATAAAAATCTATCACAGATATTTGTTTAATACATTTCAGACGTTAATTCACATGTAGTTTTATGTGAAAACCAAATCATCGGAGGCAGTTTGTTGAAATTTTACACAAGGTTTCAATCTTTTTTCAGGATGATGTGTTTTTTTGTAAAATTCTCTATCATCACTTATCTAAAACTTTTAACGGTTGCAACCTGTGTTATTAAACCACCAGTAATCTAAGAAGTACCTGTCAAAATTTTCCTCACGACGGTATAAACATGAGAAAGGAGTATGTTTACAATGACTTCTCATCCTAACCTAAAGAACAATAACTAAAATATTTTATCAAGATGTAGTCATTGTCAATGGCTACATTTTAATAACAAAAAATCACAAAAAATAATCCATAGTGAAAATTTATGGCAACTTTTTTCCTCTATTTTCATTGGTTCATAAGCATTACTTTTTTATTTTGAATTGCTCACCCGTAGAACTATGATTCTCTTTTAATACATAATGTTTCATATAAGAACTTGACAAGGGAAGAACTCCCAGAACTTAATTCTGGTAAAATCCCCCCCAAAAAAATTATTCAAATCAAGCAAGATTAAAACAAATCAAGCAGATTATTGCCGTATGGGAAGAAAAAAACCGGCCGCCGGTTGAAAGAAGCTGTCCGTAAATTTTTCAGTTGCACGTTTCCCGCAAAAATCAAGACCAATTAAAAAAAATGCAAAAAATATTTTTATAAAAAAAAACCAATTTTTTTACCTTAATTCTTGAAGCATAAATTTTTGGCAAAAAAATTCTATCTTATAAAAGATAAATTTATTACAATATCTTATTTTACATCAAATTTATATGTACAAAGTAAAAAAAAATCATTTGCTTTAAATTAAAAAAGATCAAATTAAAAAATATATATTTAAAAAATGTGTTAAAAAAATTATAAATTTTTTATAATTTGAATATATTTTAACATTCAAATTTTTTTTTATTTTTATGATAAATTTATATAATTAATCATATTTTTATAATACTGATATTTATAATAAAAAATTTATTTAATTATAGTATTTAACTTTTAAAAGATATTTTTTGATATAAATATATAATTTAGAAAATCATAAACACAAGTTTATTTTAAGATTGATCATTTCAATATGATTAATTATTTGGATATAGATGTTATTTATTTATTTATTTATTACAAATCTCTTAACAAACCAACTAAAATTATTGACAAACTAAGATACATTTTAAAAAATTAATCATATTTTTTAACTCGATGAAAAAAAAATTAAACTAACTATGTTATTACAACATATATAATAAACATTGCAAAACTTTGAATGTTACACAAAGCATTTTAAAAGTTACTTGTGATTTATTTTATTAGATTGTTTCCAGATTTGTGTATTGAGAGTTTCATTTTTTTATCAAGATGATTCATATTCAATATGTTGCACACTCATGGAACATATATTACTCTAGAGTATGTCCACAAGTTGGGGTGAAAATTAGATTCACAACATTGTGATTTTCAGCTATGTGCTTGATGTAGATTGTGAATCAAGAGAAAGACATAAAATATTGATTGAGTTTTATTGTTGAGTATGTTAGTGACCATATTGATCAATTGGTAAGAGACATATTTAAATGATAATAAATCTTAAAATGAAATAAATTGAAGTAGCATGATATTGTATAAATTATATAAATAGGAGTAAAAATACAATTATCAAATAAAATTTTATAGATGATGTATCTTAATAACATGAAGGTATTTTCCAATAAGTACAATCAAAAGCCATAAATTTTTCTTCCATTTGGCATATCTCACAACTAATAGGAGATATATAATTTATATTTCAATTTATGCTTTCAAATCATATGTAAATTATTTTATAGATATTTTTTCCATGTGATTTGAATATATATAGAAAAAATTATGATATAAGATTATCAATTTTTTTGCCGAAGGTGAATGAAATTTGAATTTTATTTACAATAAAAAATAAACTGATGGATGAGAGTAGGTTGAAATCCATTATATATCTCACTACAAAAGTTCAATTATATAATTTTGTAAAAATTTAAGGATTTTTTCATATTTTTTAAATAATAAAATTCACGAGCTGGATATGAACGTTTAACATTCATCAATAATTATCGCAATCCATCAAACTTCATCCATGAAGCTAAAGTGTTCTACCAAAGATCAGTAAATATGCTTAATGACAAATATGAATGAAGATGTATCATGATATTTATTAGATTATTCATTATACTAACATGCAATTTTTATATTGGGTTAGGATTCACATACATAGATAGCATCTATAAAGAGATTGCTTAATATTTATTAATTTCAATAAAATTTGAAATTTTTAAAAGAAAAAAAATTGAATGGATTGATACAAAATGTAAACATCTTGAGATATGATTACGATATAAACAATAATCTATTTAGATTAAGTCAATTAACATATACCAAATGAACTTTTTTATATATCATATTTGTATTATATTTGATGTATTTTTAAATTATTTATTACCGTGTTGATATTTATTTGTGCTAGTTGTTACATATTTTAATACATACTATGATTTCATTCAAAATATAGACCAATGGATGTGTCATTAAGTTGATAAACATGGTCCCAGTGAAAGTTAATAATAATTTGTGGTAAATAAAAAATCATCTATTTGTGATGGATATTCAATGTTTAATCCCAAGAGACATCATTTGTGACGAATGTTTGTATGACAAAAAAATACAAAATTATGATTAAAATATTTTTGTTAAGATTAAAAATAAAAAAACAAATGTTGGCATGAATCTCAAAACCTAAGCTGCATAAGATCTTGAGATTATCATCAAAACACAATCAATGAATTTTTATTGTTGTTAATAAATCATAGTAGATTATTCAATAGTTAAAAAAAAACTTGAAATTTTTTTTTTTCATTAGTTCTAGAAGATACATGACATTGTGTTGATAGATTTATTGTATATAATTACAGTTAGTTAGTATTATATTAATCTATCTTGGTCGTTTGTCATATAGGTAGGTTAAGACCTGTCAAAAAAATTTTAATTCATATGTTTTGAGTTGGGACTCTTTGACTTAAATTTTAACTTTTACTTTATAATACTCTACATTGTTTTGAGTTGGGTTTCTTCAACTTAACTTTTTATTTTTATTTTTTTGTACTCCACAATGAGCACTATAGCTAGCATTATGTCATGATACATATCATAGTGTTAGATAAAAAAGCATAAACAAAAAAAGAATTGTCAAAAATATCAAAAGAAGTGGGAAAAATTTATCAAAGAAGCTAGATTTTTCAAAATCTCAAATTTGTAAAACAAAATTATAATTTCGGGTGTTAAACAACTTTTTTTTAAATTTTTTATGTAGAATTTAATTTAAATTTAATTAAAAAAATAAATTTATAAATTTTAGATCATTTTAAAAATTTAAAGATAAATTTAGCTTTACACAGGTTAAATTTTATGACATTTTAAGCTTATAAATAAAAGTTGTGGGATTGAATTTTTTATATATGCCCTCACAAATAGATCATTTTATCCAAATGTATTTTTTTAATCATATTGTGTAATTATATGCAATTCACAAGATTGACAACTATGCCATCCCTATTGTGTGTTACCTTGTCCATTATACTTGCAAAAGTAAATAATCTCTTAATGTTTGATTTAACAAGTTTGATCATGTAAAGAAACTCAATAAATAATTTTTGCACGATGAATTTTTTGAAGCACAATCAATCATGACGGTTTATAACAAGAAAGAAGCTATCAAATCATCGAGACATAGATTCTCCAATCATAAATTATTAACGTGAATTAATTAATATAAGATTACATGAATATGATATATTTTACCATACACTACATTTCAGTGATAAAATTTGATTTGAAGATTGGATAGATTTAGAGAATTGGAAGTTTGCAAAAGATATGGGATGAGTTAGCTAAGCTATTTGATACATCTACCAAGACAAAGAAGATGCAATTGTTACAATGGCTAAATTCTATCAAGTAAAAATATCACAATATCAATCAGATTAAAAGAGATCTTGATTAGTTAACTAACTTATGAATAAGTTCAAAGATGATATGTTTATCATAATCACATCAAATGAACTATGAGATTAGTACAATTTCAAACTTCAACGAATATAATGCACGAGTCTTTTAATTAGCTAATAATTATAGAGCAAAAAATATGCTCTTGTGTTAACACATTTTATAACAAACACCAAAAGCATGCATATGTAATAGACAAAGGTAGAGACAAATGGTTCCTATGTAGACGTGGTCATGCAAATTGTTTCAACAATCAAACTCAACATCATTCCAAGCCAAATTATTTCTCTGGGGTAGAGGAAGCTATAGTGCAACTTAAGTTGACAGAGGTAGTAGAGGCGGATACAAAGGACCAACATTAGGGTACAATAATGACTTTTGCAACTATTGTGGCATTATTGACTCAAAAGAGTGCAAGATCCTCATAGTTCTCTTAAAACAAAACTATGAGGCTGCGGATGAAGATCATAGATGCATTTTGATAATGAAACATAAAAGCTCAACATAATACACCATGGTATCAACTATGACTAGTATATTAATTTAGGAGCATCGAATCACATGATGGCAAACAACGAATGATTTCAACTCTATGTCAACAATGGATAATTTGTGAATGGTGCTCACAATAGATGATACTCAAAATCTCATTACGCATACATTGTATATGTATCATATAATACTATATGAAGCGATGTCAAATTTTCATCCTACAAACATCATGAATTCACTCTAAGTTAGATATGTGATGGAATAAAACTATCAAGTTCAATTCAATAATGTTATAGGTTATGTCAAGGGACGTCAAGGCATTCAAAAATGTGATGTTTGTTCCTATTTTCATTAATAATTTCCTCTAAGTTAGAAATATGATAGAATAACACTATAAAGTTTTATTCAACAATGTTGAAGGTTGTGTCAAGGAATATATAAAGCACAACATGAGAGTAATAATTACTAATGGAATGATATGCTATATGTTCAAGTTGAATGTTGTTATACCTATTTGGGAGGATGTTATACATGTTCAAGTGATGCATCAAAGTTATATATTGATCGATGACACAAAAGAGAAAAACAAATGATTTATCCAAAGTTGAAATCATTAACTACCTTAGATCTAATGATATACATTCTTAAATTCAATGATCAACATAATTTCACTCAATAATTTTCATGTTAGATTAGAAAGCAAACATGGCAAAATTTGTTGCATGAGGATGTGAGACCAATATATTTAGATTTCATACACTTAGATATATAAACAACATCTAATAAAAGCTTGAGTGAGAATAACAACTTTGCATCTTTTATTGATTACAATTCTAGGATTACATGGGATATATATTCTAAAACATAAAGATGAAAAGGGCTACCAAAATTAGTGTTGAGAAAAAATGAAAGATACATATGAAAAAAGCAAGAGAGAGCTTAAAAAGATATGGAGAAAATAAGAATGAAAGGATTATTTTGTTTTCAAGTGTTTCAATCTTTGTTTAGTTCAATGGGTTTCAAGATTATATCTTGCCATTGGTTATCACTTGGGCAACCAATAGTCTCCAAGGACACGTAGTCATTGTCATAATTCATCCACATTTTGGATAATTCAGTTGAAGGAACCTAGTTAAAAACAAGATGGAATTAATATTTGTAGCCATGTGGAAATATATAAAAAAGATAAGTTTTGACTATAATTGGGATTCTATATTTAAATAAATAAATAAATATATAAAATGATCAACATGAAGATTCATAGGGATGAATTTATATAATCTCATTGTCGGATGTACTTATGGAGTGCTACATAAGAAGAAGGGTGGTCATGGAATTTGTGGAGTTTAAAGATTGATCAAACAAACTGATCCGGAGAAATCTAACTTAATTCTAGAAGCTTAAAGACTGATTGACCAAAGCTTACAATGCCATTTAGGGTCAGATGTACTTATGGAACGCTATATAAGAAGGTATAAGGTTGACATGATCTCGAGATCTTTGAAGTTTAAAGAATGATCAAAGAAACAGATAATGTTTTTCTTCCTCCTCTTGGGGAGTTGACAACAAACAAAGAGAGACGACGGGAGAGGAAGAGAGGAGATTAGGTTAGCAGATAGGGATCATTTCTTCACATATTGTAGGGTTATACTTTGCCAAACATGAGACTGAATAGACTATTCTTTTCATTTTTCAATTTGGATTTCATTCGTATCTAAATTGAACACTTTGGAGAATAGTAAAGAGAAATGTTAGTGATTCTGTTATTTTTGGAGTTTTGAATGATTTTACTCAAATTGGACATATGGTTGGATCTTTTTTGTTCCAATTTTTTTTTTCATGCATTGATTCTATTGGGACCTAGTTGGAAAATTATGAAGATGAGAATAAAAATTTATGAGTGTTTTTAGATTTAAGGATTTTCGTAGTAAGCATTTTTCCATGTGAGGTGGGGTGTCATGGGATTATGATTTTGCATGTGTGAGGAGATACATGATGGATTGATGTGTGTCCTTATTGTTTTCTTTGTGCTAGTTATAGCTTCACTTCTACTCATGGGACTGTAAAAAATGGTGTGTGATACCCTATGTAAGATGTATCATTGTCTCTTTACCTTGCAAGGGGTAAAGACCCACATGGGAAAGATGAATAAGATTATGATTGGATCAGTTGGGATGCACATGTGAGGAGAATGATCATATTTGACATTAATATTTGTCATTTCGGGGAATATATAAATTATCGATTCCTTGATTCCTTCGTTGATCATTTTGGATATACCGATCATGTCTTGTGAGTGGTTAGTCATTCATGCAGGTCTATTCTAAGGCTTTTCAAGACTAGATTTCCATATCCGTGTTTATTCCATAGTCTCGCTCGTGCATTCCATGATGAGGCTAGAATTATTTTTTGCTTACCGCTCTATTGATTGGCATGTGATCCCATGGACAAGTTAGCATAGTTTTTATTTCTCTTATTTCCACGATGATGTTTACATTATATTAGAGGGGTGTGTTGGACATAGAAAGGTGGCAGCTAGATTTTGGAGATTCTAAGCTAGAGATTGGGCTACATTGCAAGAGGAGTCTATATTGGCCGCACAGATTAGGAGTCGGATTCAGTCACATTATACCTATTTGTCATGGCTCATTAAAGAGCTCTTTTGTCTAATGCTTTGGCCATGTCAAGTTGTGTGTTCCCCTTCTTAATGGATGATACACACAATGTGGGCCTTGTAGACCACATTAGGCATGCCTTTGATTACTTGACTACTGAGCTTCATCTTGTAGGCTTGAGAGTTAAGGTGTCAAAGTGTAGGGTTTGATCTCCTTTGCATATTCCTCCTAATCTCTAGCTTTTAGAGAGTTGTATGACATTGA
This sequence comes from Marchantia paleacea, assembly GCA_014180765.2. Classification (NCBI taxonomy): domain Eukaryota; kingdom Viridiplantae; phylum Streptophyta; class Marchantiopsida; order Marchantiales; family Marchantiaceae; genus Marchantia; species Marchantia paleacea. The sequence continues at coordinate 2,708,948 of MUAA02000015.1, forward strand.
CAGATGGCTTACGCATTCTCTGAGTGACAATAGGATTTGAGATTTTTGTCTCACACTACCTAGATATTACACTTGCAGAGAAAGTTTTGCATGTAAATGACCTTCCTCTAGTAGGGGATTTGAATGTGACGTTTGATATACTCTCATCTAGCATTGCTCATTGATCCATCTACCTTCTTCGCACGGTTACTCCTTCATCTACATTCATATCACATTTGACAACCTTTGATATGAGCATCATGGGCGTCTTTGATGACATCACTGGACCAAGGACCTTCGAGAGTGTGAGAGGAGATTTGGCATGGAGACAAACATCTTTGCTGATTTTGTGTGGAAAGGTAGGCTTATTATTGATGCAGGAGACTGCATCTATAACATTTTTGGCCAGATGGACATTCTCGACACCTTTGTTACTTTCTCGATTTGTGATTGCAAATAGACCCATCCTTGAGATATATGCAAGGGACACGGAAACAAGATCATTTTCTCTACATGTACTATTGTGACATATAAGAGATATTTTAATCTTGGATGTTTGACATGAGCTCCCATCTATTTCCTCTTTGGTCAGTAACTAGACTAGAGATCTACAGTTTATCTTGATGGGTCAATAGTTTCAGCAAGCTTTACAATCACTCTTAGTGGATCTAGTCATTCCTCGTACTACTAGGGCTTGTTTACACTCTTGCTCCGTCAAGGATGTAGGCTCATGGATCTTGGCTCGACCATGCATCAAGACTTTCCAACTCGCACTTGCTACTTTTTCTACATCGATGGGATACCATCTTGGCATGATCCATCCATCTATATCTTCATTACGTGTGTGTAATATCATTTTAGATAGAACAAGTGTTCATGTGACTCGTTGCTCATTCGTAGGGCAGATGATAGCTACCCATGATGCATTAGATGTGTGTTTGATGTGATGCAAAAAGATGAATACCTCACATGGAGGGATTGTTGGTATGTCTTGCAGTCGACTAGGGTTAGGGTAGACCTTTATTTAGTTTGGAGGATCGGGTTACTATGGTAAACATGATGCTTACCGATCCTACACGTGACACAATTTCAGAGGGATTGATCACCCATCCTCCAAGATGGGCGGCAAGTGGAGCTACAGTAGCCAAGGTCTCCAAGTATAGGGGTATGCAGAGAGGTCACCTCTTTGTTCCTCTAGCTTTGGGTTTATATAAAGTTATAGCCACCGACTTCGACATGTTCATGAGAGAGTACGCAAGAGCCTACCATATTAGATGGCAGGGGTATCACTCTCTTTAGCTTATTGTATAGCCTATTTTAGGCAATGTGTTTCCATTACTCTACAGAAAATACTAGCTGATTCAATCCATAGGAGAGCAATCACTTTAGGTAATGCTTCTTCAGATGCTCTTATTATTTGTACACTGTTTGACCAAGATAGTTAGGATATCTTAGGTGCAGCATGACATATTTCCCAGTGCGATGCTATTGGGACCTAGCCCCATGTTACATATTTGGTTTCATCCATGTACAACTTGGTGGGGTCTTCCCATCTTCTTTGTTATTTTATTGTGTACCTACTTTTAAAAAAATATGGAGAAACCTAAAGTTAATTCTAGAAGCTTGAGGACTAGTTGGTCAAAACTTACAACAATATATGAGGGACATGTTGTAACACTGAAGGCAATGACTCCTGAATGACTTCCAAGATGAGATGTCTTCTCAACACATATCCTTGCTTTATATACTATAGGACTAGAAAAGTCCGAAATCCAAACTATGCCACATGGCTAACATGCGTAGGTTGCATGTTTTGTTATCTTATCCTAACCAATTCCTAAAAGACGTTTAGAACATAATCCGATCCACCAATGCATGGTAGCCACCTTGCCATTTACCTTTTGCTTTTTGGATAGTGCACACCACTATCTTGTCTTTTTGTGATCTAGTGACCAACCTATGCTTTGGTTAAACTAACTATAGCTAACCAAGATTGGTTACAAACCTCCTTCCATTTAAGACGCAATGTCCTCGTTGCAAGAAGAGTCAAAAGTCTCTACAAGTATCTTGGTATTTGTAAGATTTGCCAATGGTTCCCAAGTAGCTTCATAAAGTGGATAACCTTTCCATTGGACTAGATATTTCACTTTTGGATTCCGCTGACCTCTTGTCCGTTTCTTGAGAATTCTCTCAACCTCATATTTGTCTACACCATCAGTCATGGCTGGTAAAGGAGGAGGTTGATGTGGGGTGCCAAAGGAAGGAGATCGTGGAGTATACTTCCTCAAGAGAGACACATGAAAAAGGGGATGTATTTTCATGTGTGTTGGCAACTCTAACTTGTAGACATCATCTCCAATCCGTTGGACAATCAAGAAAGGTTCAATAAATCATGGACTTAGCTTTTGAACCCTTATTAATGACAAATTGGTAGTAGACAACCACACCTGATCTCCTTTTTGAAACTTCATGTCGTTGATGAGCATCGGCATACTATTTTTGCCGATTTTGGGTAATGGCTAATTTTTGCTTTGCCTGATGCACTCCTCGTTGGACTCATGTCACAAACTCGTTCACCATTTCAACTTGGGTTGATGGTTCTTGCATGTGACCTACACTCACCAAGCTAGATGGTGTGATGGGGTGTTCTCTATACATCAGGAAGAAAGGGCTGACTTTTGTGGATGCATTGATTGAGTTATTATAAGCAAACTCAATGAAGGGTAAAAGCGCATCCCAACCTTCTTACTCATCCAAAGTGAAAGCTCTAACCATGTCTTCAATAGTTCTATTTGCTCTTTCACTTTGCCCATCTGTTTGAGGATGATAAGCTGTGGACATGGCTAGTTTTGTTTTGAATAGCCCAAATAGGGTTTTCCAAAACATGCTAGTAAATTGAGTGCCCCTATCAGTGATGAGAACTGTAGCTAAACTATGTTGAGCAAAAACTGCATCCATATAAATTCGAGTAACTGTCTTTGTTGTGGGCCTAACATGGATCATCTTGCTCAATTTATCCACAAAAATGACTATCGAATCATAATCCGTAAACGTCATTGGTAACTCACATATAATGTCCATACTGACGTGCTCCTATCTTCTAGTTGGTATTGGTAGAGGTTGTAGTAGACCTCTTGGTTTTTGATTGCTAGTCTTATTTTGTTGACATGCCACATAACTTCGAACATAGCTGGACGAGGGCCGTACATGGGTCTCCCTATGAGACCCTTCTGCTTAGATGCTCCGATTGTAAAGTTGAAAACCTTGAAGTGTATACTGGTAAGTTGGTATGCAATCCATGAGTCTTTGCAATTTGATATTACGACTAGTCAAATAACTTCTTCACTAAATATCACACAAGTCATAAAGTTGTTGGAAAAACAAAGTAGACAGACTACAACACATGGAAAGGGCAATTCACTCCCTACAAGATCGTAGTGATTTCTTTGTACAAGATCTAATGATTGAAGATTGTTTAGAACAACTCCATTACAATTGTGATTGGGTTCAATATAGGAGGAGGATGGGTGAAAAAGAACAAACATATACAAGTTTAAGAGAGAAATCATTATGTATCTTCTAAGATCAAAAGTCATGTCGTTTAGCAACTAGATACTACGTCTTCTATCTCTAGTGTCGATGGAGAGGAGATTTGGGATATTGAGATTGGTCTCAAAGGAGATTGACACAAGGAGAAAGACGTAGGGTGTGGAGGTTTCTGAGGAGTTTCATAAACTGTTTTGCTTTCAATATGAAGGATTTAGGCTGTTTGAAGGGACCTTGTATATGGATTGACTTGACAATTGATGCACAAATCTTCCGTGATCCCTATCGATACAGCGATATGAAAAGAGATTTGATCCAAAGTAGGTGTCAAAACCTTCTTGAGGCTGGATTAGTGGAGATAGCATATGGATAATATGTCTTTGTTATGGTGATGCTAGTCAAGAAGGATATACATGACAATTATACAGATAAATGCATGTGTGGTGATTACCGATCTATCAATCAATAGACAAAATCTAATCGATATGTTATGTCTACACTTGAGGAGATCTTTGATGTGGTTGGGCATGCAAAGGTTCTTAGTACATTGGATTTACGAGCAGGATATCATCAATTATGGATTCGAGATGAGTATAAGGCTAAGATAGCCTTTGAGGCAATTGATTTGCATGGAAAGCATGTGTTGTATCAGTGGAGGTTCTTACCATTTGGGTCGAAAAATGCACCTGCTGAGTTCCAAAGAGTGATGGATATCTAGGTCCGAAACAGGAATGCACAAAGAAAATACATGCATTCAAGAATCGACACAGAAAATACGTGGTTCACCTCATTGAGGCTACATCCACAGAACACACAGAGTCACTTTACTGAATACCCTAATTGTGTCACAGAGAGCTCGTGTCAGCCCTCTTATATAGTAGTACCAGCCCTAGCCCTAGTCTAACTAAATATAGTCAAGCTAACCAAAGTTACTCAAGACCTGAATTAACTCCTAACAATCTCCCCCTTGATTCATGTCTTGGGGTCTCTAACTCTTGTTATCCATATACATACTCCGCGGGAAGTCCTAGAAAGAAACCTGAAGCATAGGCCCTCATGTAAACAAGGATTAATTAGAACTAAGCCGTAGCTTGACTAGGAAGGAGTAAAATATATACAAGAATCAAACAATTGCTAGAGTAACTCTACTAGTGCTCCTTCTGCAAAACCTGCATAGTAGCACAATGCCTCATGAAACTCTCTAAAGGAATAACTTTGGTCAAAGAATCAGCTGGATTGAGTTTACCGTCAATCTTGACTAGCTCAACCTTCATATCAGAAACTCCATCTATGATAGGAAGGTTCAAAGGAAGCCGCGAGAGGTGTATGCAGATGCTAGAGGAGCTGACGTTGTCAAGAATTGGGTTCGAAGAGGGTTGGGTGGCTGCAATAAGCTACTTCGGCTACTTGAAGACATTGAGGCTGGAAAGGTGCAAGTACATAGACCGCCAGCCCGGCCCTATTGACCTTCTGAAGAAGTGCCCCACCTTGGAGCGATTGTAGCTGGTGTGCTGCGATCTTTGGGATCGAGTTGCTTTTGGAGCTGTGACCTCCGGGCTGACTCTCACTCAGGTTTACCTCCGATGGCTTTTTGGAAGCTCATCATGAATCTAGAAGGACTTATTCCCACCCTTTGCCCATGATCCTATTGCTCACTCTTACACAAACTCTCAAAGTCCAAGCTCTATTATGCACATTATCACCAAGAGTAAGATATCACTCAAAAGGAAAGGGATACTTTGGTAATCAAAGTCTTCATTGAATCAAAGTTTCCACTCCGAACATGACATCTCCAAGAACCAAGCTCCCCAAAACTAAGATCACCACACTATCTCCTCCCAAAACTAACTTCCATTGAAAAACTACTTGAGAGGTGCTTCTCAACCTCTCTATTTATACTACTTAGAATCTTACCCTAGTAACTACAAGTAATCACCATGTAACTTCCTCTTACCAAGTTTAAACGAGGTAGAGATCACAAACCCCAATGAAAAGGGTACATGGCAACATGCAATTGGTCCACTTGGATCTTCTAGAAGCCCAACTACTCCCTAATTGACTTCTAGTGTACCAAGTCAATCTCGCCCCTAGATTTAAGGGTCTTCACCAAGTCCAACCAATGAAAACTAGTCCAAGTCAAGGGAAGTCAAGATACCCATGTGATGGAATCTATTCCTTGACTCATACTAAACAACAAAATAGTAGTTCTCATCTACCACACCAAAAGTTACTCTATATTTTCCTCCAACTTAACCATAACTAGCTAAACATAATCATGACTAAGATAAACTTAGGCACAATTTAGATATACTTTCATTTTATCCTATATGTACAACCCTGGGTGTTACATTTACCCCGGGACCAAGATTTCACTCCGTCCTCGGAGTGAAAGAATCTGATCGTCGATGAAACGGCTTCAACTTGTCGTGATTCACCCGGTCAAAATGTCGTCCTCCCAACTCCTTCAAATCGTAAGTAAAGTTTCCCCACACCTTGTGAACTATGAAAGGACCAAAGTACTTTGGAAGAAATTTCTTTCTTGCTCTCTTATATCTAATGGAATCGTAAAGCATTACCCAATCACCTTCTTTGAAAATCTTCATCTTCTTCGGCCCCAAATCGATTATCATGATACTTCTTCGCAATTGTTGAGCCCGCTCCACACGTACCATAATACGGCTCGAGCCTCCTCCGGCTCCAACAGTTGTTGACATCTTGATTTGATAGCTTCTACTCCATTCTTCCTCTTTAACTTCCGTTGGATAGTTAAGAAGGTCGTCAAATCAAATTGAATTGGAAGCTTTGACTCGACACCATATACCATACGGAAAGGTGAGTACCTGTTGATGTCTTCCAAGTCGTCCGATACTCCCACAAGATAGCATGCAGCCTTTTGTCCCAATTTTGCTTGCTCCCGTCCATGTTCGCATCCTTGGCCAACATCATGCAAAGCGTATAGTTGGTTCGCTCGCCAACCCATTAGCATTTGGTTTGTAGGAAGTAGTCACCCGTGCCTTGATGGAGAAATGACCTAGCATGGCTTGTATAATGCTTCCAACAAACTCACCACCTCTATCAGATACAATTTCTAGAGGGCATCCGAATCTAGTTATTATCCTCTCATATAGAAATCTACCCACTTCTTCCTCACTAGTAGATTTTAGAGGTCTAGCTTCTACCCACTTGGTTAGATAATCTGTAGCTACCACAATGAACTTGTTACCCCGAGGAGTAAGATTCAAGGGTCCTACAAAATCTATTCCCCACTTTTCAAAAGGACCTAAAATAGGAACTGATGTCAAGGAGGGGTTTTCATGGACTTTTAGCAAAAGCTTGACACACATCACAACTCTTGCAAAATTCCACACAATCTTTGAAAATGCCCTTCCAATGATAGCCTGCATCTAGGATCTTAAATGCGATTACCTTTCACACAAAGTGTCCTCCACATACCGAGCCTTCATGAAACTCCTTCATAAGTTGAATTGACTCCTCCCTTCCAACAACCCTTCCGAGTAGTCCATCCGCTCCTTGATGAAACAACACGCCCCTCTATGATGGTATAAGGTTCACATCGCTTCACCAATGCATTCCTCTCCCGTGAATGCATGCCTTGGGAAACTCTCCCTCCGAGATGAAATCCCATATCCCTTGTATTCAGCCGGTACCTTTGTTATGGTGTCCATCATCGCAAATCTCATCATCTGGAAATGTATCATCCATTTGGTTGATCTCCTTCCTCATCGTATCTTTCGAGACATCAAATCGGCATTGGCATGTTTCTTACCGGTCGATCCTCAATGATGTAATCAAACTCCGCCATAACAACTTCCATCCGGCTATCCTACCCTCGGCATTAGGCTTGTTGAAAATGTACTTCAAAGCCTTGTGGTCAAGAACGATAGTAAACTTCCCCTCCCAATAGATAGTGTCGAAACTTCTTGAGTGAGAAGATCACTGACTAAAGCCTCCCTTTGATCCTTGAATAATTTCTCTCACTGCACCATACGTCTACTAGCATAAGCAATTGGATGATCATGGCTATCTTCATCTAAGCGGCTTAGAGTGCATCCTATAGCAATGTTTGATGCATCCGTGTAGAGAATGAAAGATTTACCCCAATTTGGTTTGGCTAAAATAGGAGCCGTTACCAACGCCTTCTTAAGAAGTTCGAGCGCCAATTTGCCCTCTCCATCCTTGAGGATTAAATCGTAATCCGTCCCCTTCTTCATGTAAACCGTCAAGGCATAAGCTTTGTTGGAGAAGGAAAAGATGAACCGTCGATAGTATCCCACCATTCCAAGGGCTGCCTCAACTTGGTCAACGTCACCGGAAAAGGTAAAGTCGAGGATGCGTTTCACCTTTTTCGGATCCACCGCTATACCATCTTTGGAGATGATGTGCCCTAACAACAAACCTTCCTCACATCCAAAAATGCATTTTTCTGGATTGAGCCGAGGCCTTGGCTTTCTCCAACCGTTGTAGAATTTTGATCAAATGATCAAAATGATCCTCCTTCTTCCCATTATACACAAAAATCATCTATGAAATCTCGCACAAATTTCCCAATAAAAGGTTCAAACACCTTGTTCATGAACCTCTGAAAAGTTCTTTGGAGCATTACATAGACCAAAGAACATTACCTAAAGGCAAAAAGTTCCCCATGGCGTGGTAAAAGTGTTTTGAGCTGATCTTCAAGAGCAATTTGAATTTGGTTATAACCACTATAACCATCTCCAAAACTATACCACTCATGACTGCCACCTCCTCTAGAATCTCATCTATGAAAGGTAAAGGATAGTAATCCTTCTTTGTGAATGACATTCAACTTCTTGTAATCTACGCATACACGTAGCTTACCATTCTTCTTCTTGACTATCACAATAGGAGAAACCCATTCAGAATTCTCTACCTCATAGATGAAACCCGCATCCTTTAGCTTGTCGATCTCCTCCTTGACCACCACGGCCCGTTGGTGGATTTATCGACGTTGTTAGCCGACGTCTTTGGACGAGCCTTCTCCTCTAACTCAATGCGATGAGTTTCTAAGGTTACTTCCTTCAAATCCTTGTAGCTAAAGGCAAAGACATGGATATATTTTCAGAAATATATCCAAGAACCTTGACTTCTCCTCCATAGTAACCTTGGGACCAAACTTGAGAGTGGAGAGCCGTCGTCGAGTTATCTCATCTTCACTCATCTTCATCTTGTCGGGATCTTTCACCACCCCGGCCTAGGAAGTAAATCCATTGCAAAGAAGAACTTGAACTTGAACATCATCGTCCGAAATATCTTCAGATGATGTCTCCTCATCGGATCGACATGTTGGTGTCAACCTCTCGAAAAACTACCACTTTCTTCACTCTCGGACTCGAGGTAATCACTCGTAGGTCTATCCAGTCGAGACCGCTCCTCCGCCACTTGTGAGAGGGACCTTCACTCGATGGTTTTTCGGCCCTATACGAAGGTAACCCTTATGCCACCGATCGGTTGTCCTCACGGCCCTCAACCAAGGTCTTCCTAACAACAAGTCGTAGCTAGCCTCCTCAAGCACTTGAAAGGACAACAAGGTTTGAACTCCCATCACACTTACCACCACCTTGTCCACCACTCCAATGGGTCGCACCTTTTGCTTGTTGGCCATCCCAACAATGATGTTGGAAGGTCTTGAAAGCTTCATCCCCAACTTCTTCAACAAACGTTCGACATGGCATTCACCGCAGATCCACCATCCACTAGTACATCCGAAACATCACGTCCATTAATCGTGCTTCAATCTTGGCTTGAGTGCATACCTCGAGGCGCGGCATCCACCACTCCTACTCCAACATTCGCCATGGAAGCTTTCCCTTGGATCGTAAACTTCTTGGTCCTTTTGGAGCTTAGGCCTCCCCTCAACTCCTTTCTTATCGTAGGATTTAGAGCAATCAATTGGCCATGATTATATTGGCTTTTGATTCCCACATCCTCCACCACGTCGTATTTGATTTGGGTAGATGAAATGGAGAAATCATCCATTCCCAACTTCTTTCTCGGTGCTCTCGGTTGACTCACACCACTTTGGATCGAGTGCTTTCGGCTTATTTGATCTTCCATTGAGATGGACTCTCTCGCAAATCTTGCTCTCTTCTTCTCGTGTGCAAGAATATCAACTCGAACTTATAGAGCTCTCTCCCTTCTCAAACGTGCACGATGAGGAAACACATCAATAGACGCTACTCCCCTTATCCTTCGATTGACTTGGGGCGGGAGTAGAATTGTTGTGTCTAACTCCATCATGTTGTCGAGGATTAGGACAATTTCGTTGGAAATGAGGGCCTCCACAACTAAAGCATGAAACCGTGAAGTTCCCTTGTGGTGGATTTCCTTTTGGAGGATAATTCCCATACCTCTAGATCCTCCCCTACATTTGATTCCTCCTCTCCCATAGTTGTACTACGTTAATCTTGAGATCGTGAGTGTTTACGTGATAGATTTCAACTCATGGTGCAAGTCTACCTTGGAGAATTTACTCATGGGCGCAAACAACAGCAGAGGAGGTTGCCATTCTAACCACAACGGTGGTGATGCTTCTCTAGCCACCAAGCTAGAATCATCGTCTTCTAGGCTCTCCTCCATTCGAATAGCAATGCGAATAGCCTCAACCTTAGAAGAGGGCTTTTCATATCTCACCTTGCTTGAATCCGGGGCTTCAAACCTCCAATGAAGTTCTTTGTCAACATCGCCACAATCCCCACCATGGTTGGCTCGACCTCGTCTCCACTCTTTCTCAACACCACGAAAAGCGTGACTCCGACTTCTCCGTTCTCTCTACGTATGATCTCACCTTCTCACTCTCTCCTTGCTTCAAAAAAGGTGACTTCACACATCAGCTTCTCGTAACTTTCATCCGGAAGAAAGTTTTCAACAAGATTCTCCGTCAAACTCTCCCAAGTGTCTTCCTCCACATGCTCCTTCTTGTACTCATTGTACCACTTCAAATGAGAATCCTCCAAGAAGTCGGGCAAAAGGATAGCCCATTCGGGTTTCCTTCTCTCATTGTTTCCTATGCATGCCCTCTTGAAGTCTCTCACAAAAGATTCTACATCTTCTTTCTCTCTCCCATAGAACACGAAGCTTCCCCATTTCCAACTCCTTTTGTCGTTGTTGTTGGAAATTTATACGGGACTCCCTAATACAACACAAACAAAACTAGCTCCATTCTAGAGTAATTCATCAATGGCAAAATGAACGGAATTGGTTGGTCCAAGATTGCCATGGCTCTCTCCTCTCCTAAACACACTATGAGCCTTACCCTCATCGACATCTTCTCGATCATTCTGAAAATGATCTCCATCTTCAGTTAGAACTTGAGCCACATGGAGATTTCACTTTTTCGGTATCGCACTCAATTTATCTTCAAAGCCCTCCACTAGTGACTCCAACAGAGCTTTCACGCCACTACACTCGTGTCCTAAGGGAAGTCCGGTCACTCCACAATTTTCACAATAGTTTCCACTCTTGGATTCATGGGGGATGATGATGGTCCCGGATGAAGGTTTAGCTCTCCCACGTTTCTCTCTCTCTCAACCTCCGATCTTTGGTCCTCAAAGGACAACTCACAAGCTTATGTCCCTCCTCTCCACAATAGAAGCAACTCTCACGTTTCGCTCTCGGGAACTTTTTAGTGTCCTCTCTTCAAACTCCACTCACGAACTCCCTCGTGTTCGAATCATTTGAAACAATCACCAGCCCTTGAGGTATCTTAGATAACCGGATCTTCCAAAGAGGTTGATCTCCCATTTTCCAATGAGTGTCAAGTCATCCTCACTATGCAAAACACTCATGCACTCACTCTCTCGGAATGACCATAAACAAAGGAAAAAGTAAATCTGAAAAGTAAAGCAGTTTTGCTCACTTTTTATACCCCCTATACTTCAGGTATCATAACTTTCTCTATAAAAATGATCTCTCAACGAAATTTGAACCCACATGTAGCTTAGCTCTGATATACAATCGTGCAAAGTTTCAAATCCTGATTCAATTCTTGCATGAATTGATAAGCTCTGTACACTTTTTCCCGAGAGCTATCTTTCAAAACCGTCAAGACCTAGCAAATTCTAAACATCATAACTTTTGATCTAGACATGATATGACTGTTATTTCAAGTGCAAAACGTATCCCATCTACTAATCTAAAACCAATAAAATTATCGGAAAAACTTTGGAAAATAAAGTTTTCCTCCCAAATACATTACTATAGCACTCTCGCCTCATCCCAAACAACACTTAAGTAAACAAAATGTACAAAATAACTTCCAGGCTATCATATAACACTACCGGATACACAAATGGTACATTACTATGCATCATGATCTCGGTTCGCTCTTCCCCACAGTCCTCTCCATATGAGTTCTCATCGTTGCGCTCTCACGGGCAATAAACTGGATTCGGAACATCTCTTCTCCTTCTAGGCGAGGTCCCGGCAACGGAACCAAAAATGTGACCTCCGGCTGACTCTCACTCAGGTTTACCTCCGATGGCTTTTTGGAAGCTCATCATGAATCTAGAAGGACTTATTCCCACCCTTTGCCCATGATCCTATTGCTCACTCTTACACAAACTCTCAAAGTCCAAGCTCTATTATGCACATTATCACCAAGAGTAAGATATCACTCAAAAGGAAAGGGATACTTTGGTAATCAAAGTATTCATTGAATCAAAGTTTCCACTCCGAACATGACATCTCCAAGAACCAAGCTCCCCCAAAACTAAGATCACCACACTATCTCCTCCCAAAACTAACTTCCATTGAAAAACTACTTGAGAGGTGCTTCTCAACCTCTCTATTTATACTACTTAGAATCTTACCCTAGTAACTACAAGTAATCACCATGTAACTTCCTCTTACCAAGTTTAAACGAGGTAGAGATCACAAACCCCAATGAAAAGGGTACATGGCAACATGCAATTGGTCCACTTGGATCTTCTAGAAGCCCAACTACTCCCTAATTGACTTCTAGTGTACCAAGTCAATCTCGCCCCTAGATTTAAGGGTCTTCACCAAGTCCAACCAATGAAAACTAGTCCAAGTCAAGGGAAGTCAAGATACCCATGTGATGGAATCTATTCCTTGACTCATACTAAACAACAAAATAGTAGTTCTCATCTACCACACCAAAAGTTACTCTATATTTTCCTCCAACTTAACCATAACTAGCTAAACATAATCATGACTAAGATAAACTTAGGCACAATTTAGATATACTTTCATTTTATCCTATATGTACAACCCTGGGTGTTACAGAGCGCTGTTCACAGTGTTCGCGTGTGTGAAGGAGCTCGAGTTCCAGGATTGCTGGGGTTTAGACGACAAAACTTTTGCTCTCACGGCCCACTGCAGGAAGATAAGTCTGCTATCCCTGGATGGATGTTTGTTGATTACGACAACAAGACTTACAGAGATTGCGTGTAGTGCATTGTAACAATATTCATGATTCAAAATTGAGTTTAGCAGTAGATAATATTATCGTGACTCTAAAGGAGTTCAGATGGTGCCCCAATACAAATTCGTTACTTGCGGGCACTCCAACCATAGGCCAAGCAGGTAGATGGTTTTTCAAGAAGGCTTAATTCCCTAGTGTCAATTCCCAATATCCTGTTGTATATTGTACACATTTGTCAAGCTCCAAATTCTAAAACATGGTATACTTTCTTGGATTTGGAAGGCCATTCTCCTCTAATTGAAGTCTATACAAAAACTTCCAAGAGCCCTTATTTCATGTCCACCAGCCCTGTGGCCCTGTTTCATGGAGACCGTGACTTCGCTAGTTAGATGTCAAAGGCTGATCATATCGCCTCAAGTGATGCTTGGCCTGCTCTTCATAGGCCGATCCGAGTAAGCCAAGTTTATAGATCGTAAGCTGCAACATGGCGTCACGTGGTGGTGCAAGTGTTGGATCTTCCTGCCGGGCTTTAGCAAAAGATCTAGCGCCATTCACAGGAGATTATAATACTTTCTAACCTGGCGAAGTCAACGTTCGATCCGACAGAGTAATCAGCTTGGTCCATCTTCTTCGATGAGGGGCTTCCCGCTCAATGTCAGATCAAGCGGAGAGGTTAGGGACATCGATGGATTCTCTCGTAACAGACAAGTTACAAAAAGGTTTTGCCATTTGTACAGAATTACAGTTCGTTCCCAAAGGAATGAGATGTTATCTTTCTGTCAGCGACGAATATGAGTGTTTATGATTCTTTTGAAGATTCTGGACATTCACAGTCCGAAGAGTGCTACGGCGAAGTAGTCCAAGACCACTCAGTCAAATTGACATACCATTACCCATCCATTACATTGCAAAGGATTACACATATAATTGAAATTTCACTCCAGATTTACTGATGGGAGTTTGATCACTCCTTTACAAGCTTTCATCGAGGCGATGTTCTCGATGAAGTTCTATTGCGAAGTGAATCCGACTATGGCTCATGGGCAAATATCCAGGCATCTTCACAAGTATCATGCACCAATCCAGGCCAATCGAATGCAACATTCAACAGCTTCTCGAACACTTCATTCTATCCTGACTACACTTTCGATTCTCAATGAACACTTGTAAAGAAAGTGATAATCCGACTCTAACTCTACTCCTATTTATACAATCTACTCACATCTATTCTTTATCGTTGCCTACACGGATCGCGCCTGACTACTTCTTCAGAAAGTTGTCGATCCCTTCGATGATGTCTCTTCTCGAAATGCAAAAGCATCAACGCTCATCTGTAACTCCCTGATGTCTTCCGCGATCTCCTTCCGATGGACTCTCATTGCTTATTGGCATTCGCTTCCCATGGCTTTGTACATTTCCTTCCTTCGATGCTTCAAATCGCAAGGGGTGTTCATCGCCACTGTCAAACGTTCCAACCTTTCAGCCTCCACATCGTCACACCAAGCAAAAAGGTATTGCGAGCACCTACACACCAAATCTTCTAATCTAGCCGGCCATTCAACATCAACTTCATGCAATTGCTGCTTCGTCCTCTTCAATTGATGTTGAAGCTTCTCATTCTCCCTCTCAACAAACTTCACTTCCGCAGTTTGAATCTTACAGACTTCACTGTAAGTCTGCTTCACTGTGATAGCTTCATGCGTCGCCTCCTTCTTCTACTTCTCCAGAGGCTCCACTGATTCTGTCAATTGCTTTATAGTGTCCGTTTGATCCTTCTTCCCTCAAGTAGTGCGGTTCAGCAACTGAATCAGCTCCATGTAACTGTAGGGGAGTACTTAGACGAATTGATAGGATTTTTTTTGTGTTTTGTGAATAAAGTGGTATATTCGGGGGAATGAGAAGTGTATTCTGCCGAATATAATCGTATTAAGAGTGCACGAGTATGAGTTGAAGTCACAACGGGAGAGATGCACGATACAAAGTGCGTTAGGGTTGTTAGGGTGGCGAACGGTCTGATGTACAGATCCAGAGCTCATATAGGTGTGTGCCAAGAACCCGCCAAACCAGAGAGAGAGAGCACGGAATTGAGCAAGAGTACGATGTCAAGACAACGAAGGATGCGAGTTCCTGTGATGCGTAAACCAGCGATGGGGAGAATTCGCCCTCTCATCCCAATGGCGGATTGGACACCGGCAATTGCTACGGTTGAGGGAATTGGGCGGAGCTTTCCTGTCATGGCGTTGGGACTATGTATGCCCTGAGTTGTGTGAGGAGCTTCGACGGGGAAACCAATTGTTTCAATCGGAAACGCGCATACCGAAATGTGGGATGCCCGCTTGCCAAGGCCAAGGCACTTGGGCGCAACTATGACGAAGACAAAGATGGTGTAGACTAGGAAGGGTGCGATGCATACCGGGTTCAATTTTGATGAGCGTAAATGGTTTAATCCCAGAACGGAAGGGACGAATGGTTACAAACTTGATCTCATCAAGGATGGGTTTCAAGGAAAGTTGCGTTTACTTTGAATCAGTTGTTTTCACCCCAAATAACCACGTATGTAAGTATGCATAAAGTAAGAATCGTGGAGGGATTCGTAGGCGGGTCTATTCGAAAGTTAAGCGGGGAGAGATTTTTGCACGGAATGTTCAAGCGATGGTCGCCAAGGTAAAGGAGGAGGAGAAGGGTGTAGTTTACATCTCTTCTTTTTCGGAGAATTTATATGGCCGATTGGAGTGGTTGACGCCGAAGGAACGACGCGTCTATTTCGCTTGGAGTCCGGGTTATCGGACCTCGCTGCGAGGCGACAATGACAAAGAAGTGGGTCTATGAGAAGTATAGGCGGCCTTGCTACACCTCGCACTCCAAGAGGCCCGCCTCTTTGGAGGATTTGGACTCGACGCAGTAGCATTGGAATTTGTAAGACCACGGAAGAGACAAGCGTAAGAAGGGTGCTCACAGCCGGTCCTCCGAAGAAGAAGAAAGTAGATATGGGAAAACGAGTGATCGACGTAGAACCCCCCAAGACGTCTCGACCCAATATGATGGCGATGAAACCGGGACCGAAAGCGTCAAAGGACATAGCGGAACCTATGGCTTCGGTGCTCCAGTTATCCCAGAAGTTGGAAGCGATAGTGGTACTGTGTTGTTGGAATTGAATGAGATGGGACCCATGTATATGTCAGGTTGGGACCCTCAAGCTGACGGATATATGGACATAATCCAGATGATGAATAGACTTGCGTTGGAGAAAGATGACTAGACTGACACTATTCGTCAGCTGATCGAGAATGTGGACAAATTGTCCAAGCAGAAGGGTGAATTGGAAAAGAAGACACAACAGTTCTAGAAGGAATATGCAGAGATCTTCCGAATTCGGGGTGCTGAGGTGAAATTCGTAGAAAAGGAGAATGCTCACCTTCGTGAAACGGTGGAAGACATGAAGCGGCGGTTGAATCAAGTGGATGTGGAGGCCCCGTGATGGTTGGAGACTCTTGCCAACAGGTGTGCACAAAGACTTGTTTTGCCAGCAGACAGTTGGAGGTGCAGCGGTTGGAGCGATTGGTGAAAGTAATGGACAACCGGGAGACTCTAAGGAGCGCGTAAAAGAGATGTACCGAACTCTAGGACAAGATTTCAGGGAAGCTTTAGCACTTCATCGACAGGAGATCGCGGCAGATATCCAAGAGATGCAGTTGGGAATCGACGCCTTTACGCCAGAGCGGAAGTGCGATCGCGGCTTAGAAGGACAGAGTAGGTTTCAGAGTGAGCAATCCGTGTAGGAAACGGTTAGCTTAACAGTTAGGAATTCATGTATAAATAGGAGTAGGAAGATTAGTCTCGGATCTCTCATTTTTCTTGCAAGTGTTCAATTCGATTGAACTGCAAACTCTAGACAGGATAGAACAAACACCAGTGGAGCTGTTGAGTGCGGCAAAGAATCGGCCTTGAGTGGTACGAATACTTGAGAAGTTACCCTGGTATTCGACCATGAGCTGTAACACCCAGGGTTGTACATATAGGATAAAATGAAAGTATATCTAAATTGTGCCTAAGTTTATCTTAGTCATGATTATGTTTAGCTAGTTATGGTTAAGTTGGAGGAAAATATAGAGTAACTTTTGGTGTGGTAGATGAGAACTACTATTTTGTTGTTTAGTATGAGTCAAGGAATAGATTCCATCACATGGGTATCTTGACTTCCCTTGACTTGGACTAGTTTTCATTGGTTGGACTTGGTGAAGACCCTTAAATCTAGGGGCTTAGATTGACTTGGTACACTAGAAGTCAATTAGGGAGTAGTTGGGCTTCTAGAAGATCCAAGTGGACCAATTGCATGTTGCCATGTACCCTTTTCATTGGGGTTTGTGATCTCTACCTCGTTTAAACTTGGTAAGAGGAAGTTACATGGTGATTACTTGTAGTTACTAGGGTAAGATTCTAAGTAGTATAAATAGAGAGGTTGAGAAGCACCTCTCAAGTAGTTTTTCAATGGAAGTTAGTTTTGGGAGGAGATAGTGTGGTGATCTTAGTTTTGGGGAGCTTGGTTCTTGGAGATGTCATGTTCGAGTGGAAACTTTGATTCAATGAATACTTTGATTACCAAAGTATCCCTTTCCTTTGAGTGATATCTTACTCTTGGTGATAATGTGCATAATAGAGCTTGGACTTTGAGAGTTTGTGTAAGAGTGAGCAATAGGATCATGGGCAAAGGGTGGGAATAAGTCCTTCTAGATTCATGATGAGCTTCCAAAAGCCATCGGAGGTAAACCTGAGTGAGAGTCAGCCCGGAGGTCACATTTTTGGTTCCGTTGCGGGACCTCGGCCTAGAAGGAGAAGAGATGTTCGAATCCAGTTTATTGCCCGTGAGAGCGCAACGATGAGAACTCATATGGAGAGGACTGTGGGGAAGAGCGAACCGAGATCATGATGCATAGTAATGTACCATTTGTGTATCCGTAGTGTTATATGATAGCCTGGAAGTTATTTTGTACATTTTGTTTACTTAAGTGTTGTTTGGGATGAGGCGAGAGTGCTATAGTACGTATTTGGGAGGAAAACTTTATTTTCCAAAGTTTTTCCGATAATTTTATTGGTTTTAGATTAGTAGATGGGATACGTTTTGCACTTGAAATAACAGTCATATCATGTCTAGATCAAAAGTTATGATGTTTAGAATTTGCTAGGGTCTTGACGGGGTTTTGAAAGATAGCTCTCGGGAAAAAGTGTACAGAGCTTATCAATTCGTGCAAGAATTGAATCAGGATTTGAAACTTTGCACGATTGTATATCAGGAGCTAAGCTACATGTGGGTTCAAATTTCGTTGAGAGATCATTTTTATAGAGAAAGTTATGATACCTGAAGTATAGGGGGTATAAAAGTGAGCAAAACTGCTTTACTTTTCAGATTTATTTTTTCCTTGTTTATGGTCATTCCGAGAGAGTGAGTGCATGAGTGTTTTGCATAGTGAGGATGACTTGACACTCATTGGAAAATGGGAGATCAACCTCTTTGGAAGATCCGGTTATCTAAGATACCTCAAGGGCTGGACGTGATTGTTTCAGCGGATTCAACACGAGGGAGTTCAGAGTGGAGTTTGAAGAGAGGACACTAAAAAGTTCCCGAGAGCGAAACGTGAGAGTTGCTTCTATTGTGGAGAGGAGGACATAAGCTTGTGAGTTGTCCTTTGAGGACCAAAGATCGGAGGTTGAGAGAGAGACGAAACGTGGGAGAGCTAAACCTTCATCTGGGACCATCATCTCCCCCATGAATCCAAGAGTGGAAACTATTGTGAAAATTGTGGAGTGACCGGACTCCCTTAGGACACGAGTGTAGTGGCGTGAAAGCTCTGTTGGAGTCACTAGTGGAGGGCTTTGAAGATAAATTGAGTGCAGATACCGAAAAGTTGAAATCTCCATGTGGCTCAAGTTCTAACTGAAGATGGAGATCATTTTCAGAATGATCGAGAAGATGTCGATGAGGGTAAGGCTCATAGTGTGTTTAGGAGAGGAGAGAGCCATGGCAATCTTGGACCAACCAATTCGTTCATTTTGCCATTGATGAATTACTCTAGAATGGAGCTAGTTTTGTTTGTGTTGTATTAGGGAGTCCCGTATAAATTTCCAACAACAACGACAAAAGGAGTTGGAAATGGGGAAGCTTCCGGTGTTCTATGGGAGAGAGAAAGAAGATGTAGAATCTTTTGTGAGAGACTTCAAGAGGGCATGCATAGGAAACAATGAGAGAAGGAAACCCGAATGGGCTATCCTTTTGCCCGACTTCTTGGAGGATTCTGCATTGAAGTGGTACAATGAGTACAAGAAGGAGCATGTGGAGGAAGACACTTGGGAGAGTTTGACGGAGAATCTTGTTGAAAACTTTCTTCCGGATGAAAGTTACGAGAAGCTGATGTGTGAAGTCACCTTTTTTGAAGCAAGGAGAGAGTGAGAAGGTGAGATCATACGTAGAGAGAACGGAGAAGCCGGAGTCACGCTTTCGTGTGGTGTTGAGAAAGAGTGGAGACGAGGTCGAGCCAACCATGGTGGGGATTGTGGCGATGTTGACAAAGAACTTCATTGGAGGTTTGAAGCCTCAGATTCGAAGCAAGGTGAGATATGAAAAGCCCTCTTCTAAGGTTGAGGCTATTCGCATTGCTATTCGAATGGAGGAGAGCCTAGAAGACGATGATTCTAGCTTGGTGGCTAGAGAAGCATCACCACCTGTTGTGGTTAGAATGGCAACTCCTACTGTTGTTCTTTGCGCCAAGAGTAAATTCTCCGTGGTAGACTTGCACCATGAGTTGAAATCTATCACGTAAACACTCGCTGATCTCAAGATTAACGTAGTACAACTATGGGAGAGGAGGAATCAGAATGTGGGGGGAGGATCTAGAGGGTATGGGAATTATCCTCCAAAAGGAAATCCACCACAAGGGAACTTCACAGTTTCATGCTTTAGTTGTGGAGGCCCTCATTTCCAACTAAATTGTCCTAATCCTCGACAACATGATGGAGTTAGACACAACAATTCTACTCCCTCGCTCCAAGTCAATCGAAGGATAAGGGAGTAAGCGTCTATTGATGTGTTTCCTCATCGGTGCACGCTTGAGAAGGGAGAGAGCTCTATAAGTTCCAGAGTTGATATTCTTGCACACGAGAAGAAGAGAGCAAGATTTGCAGAGGAGTCCATCTCAATGGAAGATCAACCAAGCCGGAGCACTCGATCCAGTGGTGTGAGTCAACCGAGAGCACCGAGAAAGAAGTTGGGAATGGATGATTTCTCCATTTCATCTACCCCGGCTCAAATACGACGTGGTGGAGGATGTGGGGAATCAAAAAGCCAATATAGCTGTTGGCCAATTGATTGCTCTAAATCCTACGATAAGAAAGGAGTTGAGGGGAGGCCTAAGCTCCAAAAGGACCAAGAAGCGGACGATCCAAGGGGAAAGCTTCCATGGCGAATGTTGGAGTAGGAGTGGTGGATGCCGCTGCCTCGGAGGTATGCACTCGGGCTTCAAGATTGAAGTACGATTAATGGACGTGATGTTTCGGATGTACTAGTGGATGGTGGATCCGCGGTGAATGCCATGTCGAACGTTTGTTGAAGAAGTTGGGGATGAAGCTTTCAAGACCTTTCCAACATCATTGTTGGGATGGCCAACAAGCAAAAGGTGCGACCCATTGGAGTGGTGGACAAGGTGGTGGTAAGTGTGATGGGAGTTCAAACCTTGTTGTCCTTTCAAGTGCTTGAGGAGGCTAGCTACGACTTGTTGTTAGGAAGACCTTGGTTGAGGGTTTTGTGAGGACAACTGATCGGTGGCATAAGGGTTACCTTCAGATAGGGCCGAAAAACCATCGAGTGAAGGTCCCTCTCACAAGTGGCGGAGGAGCGGTCTCAGACTCGGATAGACCTACGAGTGATTACTCGTAGTCCGAGAGTGAAGAAAGTGGTAGTTTTTCGGAGGTTGACACCAACATGTCGACCGATGAGGAGACATCATCTGAAGATATTTCGGACGATGATGTTCAAGTTCAAGTTCTTGCTGCAATGGATTTACTTCCTAGGCCGGGGGTGGTGAAAGATCCCGACAAGATGAAGATGAGTGAAGATGAGATAACTCGACGGCTCTCCACTCTCAAGTTTGGTCCCAAGGTTACTATGGAGGAGAAGTCAAGGTTCTTGGATATATTTCGAAAATATATCCATGTCTTTGCCTTTAGCTACAAGGATTTGAAGGAAGTAACCTTAGAAACTCATCGCATTGAGTTAGAGGAGAAGGCTCGGCCCAAAGACGTCGAAGCAACGCCGGATAAATCCACCAACGGCCGTGTGGTGGTCAAGGAGGAGATCGACAAGCTAAAGGATGCGGGTTTCATCTATGAGGTAGAGAATTCTGAATGGGTTTCTCCTATTGTGATAGTCAAGAAGAAGAATGGTAAGCTACGTGTATGCGTAGATTACAAGAAGTTGAATGCTGTCACAAAGAAGGATTACTATCCTTTACCTTTCATAGATGAGATTCTAGAGGAGGTGGCAGGTCATGAGTGGTATAGTTTTGGAGATGGTTATAGTGGTTATAACCAAATTCAAATTGCTCTTGAAGATCAGCTCAAAACCACTTTTACCACGCCATGGGGAACTTTTGCCTTTAGGGTAATGCCCTTTGGTCTATGTAATGCTCCAAAGAACTTTTCAGAGGTTCATGAACAAGGTGTTTGAACCTTTTATTGGGAAATTTGTGCGAGATTTCATAGATGATTTTTGTGTATACGGGAAGAAGGAGGATCATTTTGATCATTTGATCAAAATTCTACAACGGTTGGAGAAAGCCAAGGCCTCATTTCAATCCAGAAAAATGCATTTTTGGATGTGAGGAAGGTTTGTTGTTAGGGCACATCATCTCCAAAGATGGTATAGCGGTGGATCCAGAAAAGGTGAAACGCATCCTCGACTTACCTTTTCCGGTGACGTTGACCAAGTTGAGGCGGTTCCTTGGAATGGTGGGATACTATCGACGGTTCATCTTTTCCTTCTCCAACAAAGCTTATGCCTTGACGGTTTACATGAAGAAGGGGACGGATTACGATTTAATCCTCAAGGATGGAGAGGCAATTGTGGCGTTCGAACTTCTTAAGAAGGCGTTGGTAACGGCTCCTATTTTAGCCAAACCAAATTGGGGTAAATCTTTCATTCTCTACACGGATGCATCAAACATTGCTATAGGATGCACTCTAAGCCAATTAGATGAAGATAGCCATGATCATCCAATTGCTTATGCTAGTAGACAGATGGTGCAGGCTGAGAGAAATTATTCAGTGACTGAAAGGGAGGCTTTAGTTGTGATCTTCTCACTCAAGAAGTTTCGACACTATCTATTGGGAGGGAAGTTTACTATCGTTACTGACCACAAGGCTTTGAAGTACATTTTCAACAAGCCTAATGCTGAGGGTAGGATAGCCAGATGGAAGTTGTTATTGGCGGAGTTTGATTACATCATTGAGGATCGACCCGGTAAGAAACATGCCAATGCTGATTTGATGTCTCGAGCATACGATGAGGAAGGAGATCAACCAAAGTGGATGATACATTTCCGGATGAGGATTTCTTCGATGATGGACACCATAACAAAGGTACCGGCTGAATACAAGGGGATATGGGATTTCATCTCGGAGGGAGAGTTTCCCCAAGGCATGCATTCACGGGAGAGGAATGCATTGGTGAAGCGATGTGAACCTTATACCATCATAGAGGGCGTGTTGTTTCATCAAGGAGCGAGATGGACTACTCGGAAGGGTTGTTGGAAGGGAGGAGTCAATTCAACTTATGAAGGAGTTTCATGAAGGCTCGGTATGTGGAGGACACTTTGCAGGAAAGGTAACTGCATTTAAGATCCTAGATGCAAAGCTATCATTGGAAGGGCATTTTCAAAGATTGTGTGGAATTTTGCAAGAGTTGTGATGTGTGTCAAGCTTTTGCTAAAAGTCCATGAAAACCCCTCCTTTGACATCGGTTCCTATTTTAGGTCCTTTTGAAAAGTGGGGAATAGATTTTGTAGGACCCTTGAATCTTACTCCTCGGGGTAACAAGTTCATTGTGGTAGCTACAGATTATCTAACCAAGTGGGTAGAAGCTAGACCTCTAAAATCTACTAGTGAGGAAGAAGTGGGTAGATTTCTATATGAGAGGATAATAACTAGATTCGGATGCCCTCTAGAAATTGTATCTGATAGAGGTGGTGAGTTTGTTGGAAGCATTATACAAGCCATGCTAGGTCATTTCTCCATCAAGGCACGGGTGACTACTTCCTACAAACCAAATGCTAATGGGTTGGCGAAGAGCGAACCAACTATACGCTTTGCATGATGTTGGCCAAGGATGCAGACATGGACGGAGCAAGCAAAATTGGGACAAAAGGCTGCATGCTATCTTGTGGGAGTATCGGACGACTTGGAAGACATCAACAGGGTACTCACCTTTCCGTATGGTATATGGTGTCGAGTCAAAGCTTCCAATTCAATTTGATTTGACGACCTTCTTAACTATCCAACGGAAGTTAAAGAGGAAGAATGGAGTAGAAGCTATCAAATCAAGATGTCAACAACTGTTGGATTTGGAGGAGGCTCGAGCCATGGCCATGGTGTGGGAGCGGGCTCAACAATTGCAGAAGAAGTATCATGATAATCGATTTGGGGACGAAGAAGATGAAGATTTTCAAAGAAGGTGATTGGGTAATGCTTTACGATTCCATTAGATATAAGAGAGCAAGAAAGAAATTTCTTCCAAAGTACTTTGGTCCTTTCATAGTTCACAAGGTGTGGGGAAACTTTACTTACGATTTGAAGGAGTTGGGAGGACGACATTTTGACCGGGTGAATCACGACAAGTTGAAGCCGTTTCATCGACGATCGAGATTCTTTCTCTCAGGACGGAGTGAAATCTTGGTCCCGGGGTAAATGTAACACCCAGGGTTGTACATATAGGATAAAATGAAAGTATATCTAAATTGTGCCTAAGTTTATCTTAGTCATGATTATGTTTAGCTAGTTATGGTTAAGTTGGAGGAAAATATAGAGTAACTTTTGGTGTGGTAGATGAGAACTACTATTTTGTTGTTTAGTATGAGTCAAGGAATAGATTCCATCACATGGGTATCTTGACTTCCCTTGACTTGGACTAGTTTTCATTGGTTGGACTTGGTGAAGACCCTTAAATCTAGGGGCGAGATTGACTTGGTACACTAGAAGTCAATTAGGGAGTAGTTGGGCTTCTAGAAGATCCAAGTGGACCAATTGCATGTTGCCATGTACCCTTTTCATTGGGGTTTGTGATCTCTACCTCGTTTAAACTTGGTAAGAGGAAGTTACATGGTGATTACTTGTAGTTACTAGGGTAAGATTCTAAGTAGTATAAATAGAGAGGTTGAGAAGCACCTCTCAAGTAGTTTTTCAATGGAAGTTAGTTTTGGGAGGAGATAGTGTGGTGATCTTAGTTTGGGGAGCTTGGTTCTTGGAGATGTCATGTTCGAGTGGAAACTTTGATTCAATGAAGACTTTGATTACCAAAGTATCCCTTTCCTTTTGAGTGATATCTTACTCTTGGTGATAATGTGCATAATAGAGCTTGGACTTTGAGAGTTTGTGTAAGAGTGAGCAATAGGATCATGGGCAAAGGGTGGGAATAAGTCCTTCTAGATTCATGATGAGCTTCCAAAAAGCCATCGGAGGTAAACCTGAGTGAGAGTCAGCCCGGAGGTCACGCAGCTGTGACCACGTGGCGTGATCGAAGGACTTCACCGGTGTTTTCGCCTTTGTCTCGAGGCTTGTAAGAAGGGAGATCCCCATCTATTAGTAAACGAATTTGCCAATGCATACCGGTGTCTTGTGAATCGATGGGATTGTGATCTTGGATTGGATTTCATTCGAACCTAATCCTTACACTCTTCGGAATCTGCAGTCCAGAGTCTTTAAAGATGACTAAATGCATAATTCCTTTTCCTGGACAGTTACTTGGGTACCTCATTCTCTTGGGAATGAACTTTACCCTGAAATTTACTCCAATAATGTCCCTTCATGTCATTACAGTAACCGTCTTCTTGGGGATTCCACCCTTGGATGTAATTGCCTCCCAATTCCTTCATCCCTATCAGAACTGACACCATCACGTTCTTCAGCTTCTACGCCAACTGTAACACCGAAGAAAGCAGTTCTTCCACTGTTACCTTGGTTGCTTTCACCTTAGGCCTCGATGCCTTCGGTACTGTGACCTCCGGGCTAACTCTCACTCAAAAGGAAAGGGATACTTTGGTAATCAAAGTCTTCATTGAATCAAGGTTCCACTCCGAACATGACGTCTCCAAGAACCAAGCTCCCCAAAACTAAGATCACCACACTATCTTCTCCCAAAACTAACTTCCATTGAAAAACTACTTGAGAGGTGATTCTCAACCTCTCTATTTATACTACATAAAATCTTACCCTAGTAACTACAAGTAATCACCATGTAACTTCCTCTTACCAAGTTTAAACGAGGTAGAGATCACAAACCCCAATGAAAAGGGTACATGGCAACATGCAATTGGTCCACGGATCTTCTAGAAGCCCAACTACTCCCTAATTGACTTCTAGTGTACCAAGTCAATCTCGCCCCTAGATTTAAAGGTCGTCACCAAGTCCAACCAATGAAAACTAGTCCAAGTCAAGAGAAGTCAAGATACCCATGTGATGGAATCTATTCCTTGATTCCTACTAAATAACAAAATAGTAGTTCTCATCTACCACACCAAAAGTTACTCTATATTTTCCTCCAACTTAACCATAACTAGCTAAATATAGTCATGACTAAGATAAACTTAGTCACAATTTATATATACTTGCATTTTATCCTATATGTACAACCCTGGGTCTTACAGTAGTGGACTACCTCGCTGAGCAATTTCCTTCAGCTTCCGCTTCTTACTACTGGGCTCCGCAATTATCTCCACACTTGGAGTTCTCTTCTCTGTGGTCCCCACGGAGTCCTCCTTCCCGAATACAGCCTCTTCTGCATCTCTCATTGCTTTCGATCTTGCCTTCAAAGTCATCTCCTGCTAAGTTGTTTGCATTGACGGCTACACACCATCGTCTTGGTGGGGTCCCACACTTCTTGTCGACCCACTACTGCCATTACTCGCTACTAGTCCACCAAGATTGCTGACCACATTCACTTGATAGCGCCTTCTCTCATGTGGCGTCAACCACCCCATGCGCGAATACATGTGCACCAAGAATGAAGAGATGTAGATTACTCCCTTCTCTCCCGCTCGCAGCTTCTGTCCCATCGCTTGCACATTACGAGCGAAGATATCTCCCCAATTGACCTTTATCGATCCGCCGACAAATCCCTCCACTATTCTCACCTTATGCATGCTTACATAAGTAGTTCATTGTGGTGAGAAGAGTTGATTCAAAGTATACATTATCTTTTGTAGGAAGTCGTCCCGAATAAGATCAATCTTGAAGCCGTTTGTGCCCTTCCTCTCCCTAGGGTCAAACCACTTGGTCTCGTCGAAGTTGAAGCCTGTGTAAATTGCCTACCCTTCCCAGTCGACACCATCCTTCTCCTTTGAATAATCTTTTCCTAATGCTTTTGCCCAAAGCAGCGCATCCCATGAATCTGGATGCCCTCTCCAGCCTATTGGGTTGGCCGTCTTCTTGACTCAAACTTCCTCACACAACTCTGGACACACGTAGTCCCAACGCCATGCTAAGAACTCTCCGTCCAAGTTCTTCAATTGTACTAATTCCCCGGATGACCACTCTGGCTTTGGCACCAAAAGTCGATATACTCCGGTCGGCATCTTCTTCACAAGCAATTGAATAGCCTCACGAGCCCCCAATCGAATGGCCGATTTCCTCTTCATTTCGTCTACTTGACTCGTCTGCTCGTTCTTGCTCCTCCGTGGCTCGTTGCACTCGTTGATGTTGTTACTAACTGCCCTAATCCGTTCGATACTTCAGACATTCCTTAACAACTCATTCGTCTTGGCCATCTTCGTACTTATTTCACATATTCATATTTGGCGGGCCAAACTTCATCCAAATATCATTCGTTTTTATTTCAAAAACAAAAAAACAGTCTCAAAACCTCTAAGTATGGTCCTACATCTCTCGAGCATAAGCACATAAGAAGTTGAGTTTTTTCTGCTCGAGGTCATAGCGGCTATCATTTGTGTGAACTTTTGTTGGAAGGCCAGCAGATTTTATGCAATCAGGAAGCTCACTCAAAGTTTGCTACACATTTCCGACGCAGGCTGGTGGGAGGTTTGTGGTGCAGCGGCCCATAGTTGTATAGTTTAGGGATTTTGACCCAGGGTAAATTTCCTTTATTCTCATATGAGTGGGAAGAATTCAAGTTTGGGGGTTCCATCTGACAACCAAACGACACAAGGGACGAGTTCAGGGGCTAGACGAAGCGAGATGGCAGTCATGAAGACAAGAGGAGCCGGATTTGATATTGTCAAATATGATGGACGTGGTGACTATCTTCTATGGGAGAGGCAAGTCAAAGGCAAGTTGAAGGCTTCCGGTTTAGGTAAGTCATTGAGGCCTAAACCCTCTACATTCAATGATGAAGACCGAAAGAACCTTCAAGAGCAAGCAGTGAGTATTGTTATACTCCATTTACAACCTTCAATTCTGAAGCAAGTTGATGAGTATGACTATTGTACTTTATTGTTTGAGGCTCTTCAGCGACGGTTTCATCGCAAAGAGTTATCAAACAGGTTGTACACCTCCTTGAAGCTTATGAGCTTCAAGATGAAAGATTCACGTACGAAGATACAAGATCACATTGATGCCTTTGATGATCTTGTTATTGATCTTCAGATTCTGGAGGAGGAGATAACTGATGAGAGGAAGGCCCTTCATCTGTTCAGTTCATTACCTGCTTCATATCAGTCATTGTCACGAGTGTTGCTCCATTGTGATAGATAAACGATCACTTACGATGAGATTGTAAGTGCTCTATTGACTGATGATCTACAACAGAAGATGATGATGCCCTCTACTCCATCCTCTTCATCTGGTATGGCACTGAATGTGACCCGTGGACGGTCACAATCAAGGAATGAGAAGGATGGGAAGAAGTTTGGATCTAGAGGTAGATCCATGTCTATGGATAAATCCCAAGACAGAAAGACGATGGTCTGTTGGAAATGTGGCAAGAGTGATCACGTTAAGAAGGACTATCGTGTGAAGACCAAGGCTAATGATCCTCCTTTGGCCAATGTGGCTCAAGATTTTGATGAGGAGGATGATTTGCTCAAAGATGATGTGCTTCACCCTGCTATCCATCACTTGATTTGATGCAAGATGTAAGGCACTCTGACTATCACAATGGAGACTTACAACATACTGTTTCAATCCCATCTCAATGATAAGTCTATTCAACGAAATAATCTCCTTTGCTGCTTCCGCTGCTGCTACATATTCGGCTTTCGTAGTTGACTGAGCTATGCACTTCTGCAAGGTAGATCTCCAACTAACACATCCACCTCCAAGTGTAAACACATACCCAGTTGTAGACTTCCTCTTGTCCAAATCTTGTCCATAGTCAGCATCAACGTAACCCAACAAGGATTTGGCATTGTCCAATAAACCATCAAACAAAAGACCAAAATCCTTAGTACTCTTGAGATACATGACAATCCACTTCAGCTTCCCAATGCACCTTTCCTAGATTTGACATATACCTGCTCACCTTGTCCATAGCTAGAGCAATATCAGGTCTAGTGCACACCATCAAATACATGAGGCTGCCCACTGCCTTGTCATAGGGAATTGACGACATCTTTCTTCTCTCAATTGCATCAATTGGACATTGAGCTGCTGAGAGCTTAAAATGTATCGCCAAAGGAGTCCACACTCCTTTAGAGTCTGCCATGTTAAAACACATCAAGCACACGCTGAATGTACTTACCCTGACTTAACCATAGCTTCCTCTTCTTTAAATCCATATGAACATCCATACCCAATATCCTCTTGGACTTACCCAAATCCTTCATCTTGAATGCAGATTTCAGTTGCCTCTTGCATCTATCGACGTCAGATTGTTCCTTTGTCAAAATCAGCATGTCATTCTTATAGAGTACTAGAATAATGAGGCTAAAGATCTCATTATTCATCTTATTCATGTAAACACATGGATCAAACATACTCCGTGAAAATCCTTGTGTTTTCATGAATTCATCAAACCTTGCATTCCATTGCCTAGAAGCTTGCTTCAATCCATATAGAGATTTGAGCAATCTACAAACTAACTTCTCTTGACCTTTCTTCTCATAGCCTGTAGGTTGTCTCATGTAGATTTTATACTCCAAAGATCTATATAGAAAAGCCGTGACAACATCCATCTGATCCATAACTAGACCAAATATTGCAGCAAGTGCACATACTAGACGAATTGTAGCATACTTTGCTATAGGTGAGAAGACTTCGTTGTAGTCCACACCTTTCTCTTGTATGAAGCCCTTAGCCACCAACCTAGCTTTGAAGATCCTCTTATCTTCATCTGCTAGATTATCCTTCAACTTGTACACCCACTTGCTATCATCCAAAGGTTGACCCTTTGGAAACTTCACCAGCTCCCAAGTCTTGTTCTCAACAAGCGATTGCATCTCACGCTCCACAGCAATATCCCACTCAAGCTTATTGATAGAGGCTTGAGCTTCTCTATATGAACAAGGTTTTCCTTCTTCCAAGATCAACGCATTGCCATCATCATTCTCAGTTTCAATATCATGATCCTCAAGAATAGATGAATCAGCTCATATTCCATACCTTTCGGGAGCTCTACTAATCCAATTTGATGATCTCCTAGTAGATGGTCCTGGTTGATCTCTATAGTTTTGTGTTGTGTCTTGAGGCTCAGCAATGACAACTTGCTCCTCCAATTCTTGTTGTTCAGGAATTTGTTCCATAGTTCTAGAGCTTCTCCTTGTGGCGTATCATTAAACCCATAATGATCAATCTCCCCCTCAACAACATCCGTGAGTGGAGATTTGCCCTTGTCAGTACAGGGAGCTTGAGATATCTCCCCCTCTTTCAATGATCTGGGCTCATCGAAAGAAACATCCATAATGACAATCATCTTACAAGCTATAGGATCCCATAGCCTATAACCTTTCATACCACTTGCATATCCAAGAAAATGACACTTCTTGGATGTTGGATCCAACTTGATCCTATTCTCCTTAGATGTGAGAGGATAACCCGTACAACCAAAAATTCTCAAACGACTATAATTAGCCCTCCGTTTGTGCCTCAATTCAAACGATGTCAAGAAATTGATTGCACTTGAAGGAGACAGATTTATCAAATACACTACGGTATTTATAGCTTCAGCCTAGAATTCATATGGTAAACGAGATTGGCTCAACATACTACGCACCTTCTCCAATACTATTCGGTTGAGCCTCTCAGAAATAACATTTTGTTGCGGAGTATAAACCGTGGTGAGATGACGAATGATCCTCTCCTCTTTGCAGTAACTTTCTAAACTCCTCAAAATTATACTCCCCGCCATTATCCAAACGTAGATATCTCACCTTGTGACCAGTCTGAGTCTCAACTTGGGCTCTCCAACTTTTCAAAGTTGCAAAGACTTCAGACTTTTGTGTGAGAAAATAGACCCACACAAATCTTGAGTAATCATCAATAAATGATAAATAGTACCACTTCCCAGAATGTGAGGCTTTAGGAGAGGGTCCTCACACGTCACAATGTACATGCTCAAGTAACTCTTTGGAACTATGAGTTCCAACACCAGAGGCTTTTCTATTTGCTTGCCCATAACACAATGCTCACAAAATTCCATGTCAACTTTACCTAAACCAAGTAACAAGCCCCTATCTCGAAGGAAGGTCATGTACATGTTACTCATGTGTCCCATTCTAGAATGCCAAATATGAGCCATCTCAAGCTCAGATCTAGTAAAATTGACTTCACCACAAATGGTATTGCCCTCTAGCACATATAGATTTCTATTCTCACCTCAAGTACTCCTTGTTTAGAACTCCACTCAAGGCCTTTTGAATCTAACATTCCAAGAGAGATAAGGTTCTTTCTCATTTCAGGGTTAAACCTGATGTGAGTCAATGTACATTTGACTCCATCAAACATGTGAATATGGACAGATCCGACACCTTCAATTCTACACGGTATCGCAAGGGACAATTCTTTGCTCTGAGAATGCCCGAGCGCCTGGCTGTAGAAGAACCCTCTAGAACCTTGTGTGAGTTGTCAATCTCTTCTTCTTCTCCTCAGCACTCCACATTATAACCAGTAAAACTTCAGCGGAAGAAGATCATGATATCCAATGATTTGACCAATAACTTTTGCTTAAACTTTACAGAAAATTGCTTCACAACTCTAATTATCTCTCAAAAAAGTTTCAGATGTTTTTCACTTCTAGATCTTGCAAAACAATTGGTGATCTACCCACTCTATCACAAGGTGAAATGCAGACCCCTGTATACAAAACCTATCACACATCCCAATCCACCAATCTGATTGCTCTCAAATTTCATCAGAAGGTTACTCATTATCCGAAATTAAACTCTGAAAAGTTTTATTGACAGAACATTCTGGTATCAAAAGATATGATCGATGAACTAAGTTTGTGATAGTTAGTGTAATCCTACAACTTTGACTGCTTACACAAACTTCAACCTATCACTCCCTACTCAAAACTCGTCCAATCGAGTCAAAACTTCAATCAGAACACAAGCCTGAGTTGTAAATTGTATCTCAGTCAACTCAGATCTCCCAAAACCTTTGTCCGATTCTCACAAACACTCTAAATATACTCAAAGATCTAAATTTATTTCTCTAACTTTGAATCACCGTTTTTGAGTGACAAATCCTTCAAATCTATCCATTCTTGAGCTCACGTTGTAGTTCGTCCCGTCAGCTTTCCAACGATATCCTTAGATTTTTGAATGTTTCCCTAGAAGGTCTCCAAAACCTCGAAAAGTTGCCCTAGTGCCCTCATTGGTCAAAACTCCTAGACCAATGGGAATGGAGAATGTTATTTTGACCTCTAGTGTGGCCAAATTAGCTCCATTTTAACTTAGAGCTTTACAACTATCCTAAACACACTACTTAGACACCCTATACACATTATGAGTTGTCACTAATAAGAGTTAAAATGACAACTTGAAACCAGCTAAGTATACCCAAAAGCGATCACAATGAAGACATCGGATGTTGATCAAAAATGGACTCGACAATGGTACATATGGAGGATCATGTTGTCCCCTATCCATGTCCTAAGTCGACTCCACTTCAATCAGGTAAGCTCCTTAGTCAACAAGGTGATGTGTCTAGATCTCCCTAGCTCTTACAGCCTTACAATGCCATCTATTACCCTAACCTAAAGTATCGCCGTCATGAAAACAGCTTTGAAGATGACACATGTCATCATCTTCTCATAGTAGTCGCGTCACAACACGACAACGGTTGATCATTTCCCATAAGAACTAAACCGTTTGATACTGAGAAAGTATGAAACAACTCTCTAATGTAACAAATGTGATAAGACTAAGCACTATCCAGAATCCATACATCACCAACGCCCTTTGGTGAGTTGCATAGGGC
The DNA here is from genome assembly GCA_014180765.2 of Marchantia paleacea. NCBI lineage: Eukaryota > Viridiplantae > Streptophyta > Marchantiopsida > Marchantiales > Marchantiaceae > Marchantia > Marchantia paleacea. The sequence goes on from MUAA02000015.1 coordinate 2,741,526, forward strand.
ATACCTCTGGCTTCATAGTCCATCTTTGTGTGCAAAACGCCCTCTACCCGCAGTTGTCTTCACAAACAGTGACACTCTGCCACTGCTCCAATTCTTTGCTCTAATACCAATTGTAGGTCCGAAACAAGAATACACGAAGAAAACACATGCATTCAAGAGTCGACACAGGAAATATGTGGTTCACCTCACTGAGGCTACGTCCACGGAACACACAGAGTCACTTTACTGAATACCCTAATTATGTCACAGAGAGCTTGTGCCAATCCTCTTATATAGTAGATGAACAAGAGAGAGCTTTTGTTGACTCAAAGAAAGTTTGACATCTATCCCTATTTTGAGGAGATCCGTTAGAGGGTGTTCATTTCAAGTACACATTGATTGATGTAGGAGCGTAGTTCTTAGGATAAGTAGGATTTTTTTTGGTTTTTGTGAATAAAGAGTTATATTCGGGTTCTCTTGAAGGTATTCGTCCGAATATATGTTTGTTAGATAGGAATACCATTAGGGAGTTCACACGAATGAATTGCGAGGGAATTTAAGCGCGCGTTTGGGCGGCGGATTGAAGAATTATCGAGAGAAAGTCGATGCCAAGAACTTGCCGACCGGCCGGAGCAAGAGAAGCTAGCTGCAATGTCGAAGCGTCAAACCGGAGGAGTTCCAGCAGGAAGAAGTGGGACGATGGGGAGAATTTGACCGCTTATTCTGATGGCGGATTGGACTCCAGCGGAGTTTCTGAGGTTGAAGAACCTCGGTGGAGCGTTTCTGTCATGGCGATGGGACTACGTGTGCCCCGAGCTGTGCGATGGAGTCCGGAGAGGTAAACCGCTGACAACAATTGGAAGCAGAGCGCAGCCGGAGAAGTGGGATGCGAAGTTATGGACGAAGGCTCTAGGGCGCAACCATGAAGAGGACAAAGGCGGCATCGATTGGGAGGGATCGGCAATGCACACGGCATTTATCTTCGACGAGCGAAAGTGGTTCAACCTTAGGGAGAGGAAGGGGACGAATGGCTACAAGCTCGATTTGATTAAGGATGTATTCAGGAGGAAGGTGGCACTCACCTTGAATCAGCTTTTCTCACCGTTGAGAACAACCTACGTGAGCATGCACAAGATGAGGATCGTAGAAGGGTTCATCGGAGGAACTATCCGGATGAACTGGGGAGAGATCTTTGCGAGGAATGTACAGGCCATGGCGACAAAGCTAAGAGAAGACTCGTCTTTCTTAGTTTACCTGTATGCAAAGCTGGAGTGCTTGGCGCCTATGGAGAGGCAGCTGTACTGGTTGGAGAGTGGATTTTCGGACTTGGATGCGGACATCGACAGTGCTAGTAGTGTGTCGACGAGGAGTCTAGGAACGAGTGCTCCACCTGAGCCGAAGAGAACGGGAGAAGTGAGACCGGCGGTGCAGAGCAAGCCTGATTCGGACTCAGACCTTGAAGTGATTGGAACTTCGAGGAGAGAAAGAGAGTAGTGGAAGATAGTCCACTAGCTACTCTAGCAGTTCGAAGAGATGTAGGGAAGAAGAAGGTAGAAGAAGTAGGACCGGCAAAGTCTTCTCGTCCGAAGATGATGGCGGTGAAGCCAGGGCCGAAAGCCTCGAAGGAGATTGCAGAACCTATGGCATCGGTACTATAGCTGTCGCAGAAGTTGGAAGCTGTGGTGGTCCCGGTATTACTGGAGTTGAATGAGATGGGGCCGATGTTTATGCCAGGGTGGGACCCTCAAGCATATGGGTATATGGAGTTGATTCAGATGATGAACCGTCTGGCGTTGGGGAAGGAGGACCAATCCATCACAGTGAGAGAGCTAACGGAGAATGTGGACAAGCTGTCCAAGGAGAAGACTGAGATGGAGAAGAAGGTTCAGGAGGCGAAGAAGGCCTACAAAGAGATCTGTCGTATTCGGGGTACGGAGATCCATTTTGTGGAGAAGGAGAATGCTCATCTTCGGGAGACGGTGCAAGACCTGAAGCGAAGATTGAATCAGGTGGATGTGGAAACACCTGCGAAGTTGGAGAACCTCGCTAATAGATGTGCGCAACATCTGTTCACACGGTGTGATCGTGTTGAGATGCAGCGGTTAGAGCAGTTGGTGGCAGCAATGGAGAATCCCGGCGACTCAAAGGACCGATGAAAGGAGATGTACAAGGCATTGGGTCGAGATTTCAGGGAAGACATGGCTCTTCATCGACAAGAGATGGCGGTAGATGTACAGGAAATGCAGTTAGGAATCGACGCATTCACACAAGCAGCGGAGGTGCGATCGAGCGGCTTAGATCAGAGTAGAAGACTTAGGAGAGAACGATCCATGTAGGAGACGGTTAGCTTGGCAGTTAGGAGTAGCAGTTAGAACATTCATTATAAATAATCGTAGGGAATAAAGTGATGGATCTTTCATCTTTGCAAGTGTCCAAGCTATTGGATTGCAAATTGTAGTCAGGGTAGAACGAGCATTCGAGGAGCTGGTGTCTGCAAGCTGACATTGTGACGACTGAGGCGTGTATCCGTGAAGTTACCCGGATATTCGTCCACGAGCTAAGCATGTCTGTAGCATCAGAAGTACTCTAGAGGGTGTTTTCATCGAGACGCAAACTTGTAATGAGAGAGATCTCCATCCCGAAGTAAAGCAAACTGCTGAAATCTATTTGTTGTGTATGTGGAATTGGTGATGTGATGGGTTTGTGAAGGAATTGAGATTGAATCGATTGCCTTCTTTGTGAATGCTCTTCGGACTTTGTAGTCCAGAGTTAGAAAGATGTCTAAATGCTTATTTCCCTTCTTCACTAGTGCGGTTTGATCCCTCATTCCCTTGGGAACGAATCAATCTATACGAATTCGGACTGAATAGTATCTACTCGTGCTATTACAATTGCTGTATGTTGGATTTGGGAGCTGTAAGATCCATGGTTGTACATAGAGGATAAAATGTGAGTATATCTAAAGTGTGAGTAAATTTATCTTATCCATGATTATATTTAGCTAGTTATGATTAGGTTGGAGGAAAATATATAGTAGCTTTTGATGTAGAAGATGAGAACAATTATTTTATCTTTAAATAGGAATCAAGGAACAAATTTCATCACATGGATATCTTTACTTTTCTTGACTTGGAATAGTTTTTCATTGGTTTGTCTTGGTGAGAACCCTTAAATCTAGGGGTGATATTGATTTGGTGCACCAAAGTCAATTGGAGGATAGTTGGGCTTCTAGAAGATCCAAGTGGACTAATTGCATGTTTTCATTGGGATTTGTGATCTCTACCTTAATTAAACTTGGTAAGAGAAAATTACATGATGGTTACTTATAGTTACTAAGGTAAAATTGTAAGTATTATAAATAGAGAGCTTGAGAAACAACTCTCAAGTTAGATTTGGGAAGTAAGTTTCGAAAAAGTTAGTTTTGATAAGTGAGTTTTGGGAAATTAGTTTTGGGAAGTGAGTTTCAGAGAAGTTAGTTTTGGAGAAGCCTTGATTTGGAAAGCTTGATTTTGAGAAGTCATGTTTGAGATTGGAGCCTTGATTCAATAAAGTCTTTGATCATCAAAGTATATCTTACTTTTGAGTGATATTTAACTCTTTGTGTGTTGTCATCTAATAGTTTAGAATTTGAAAGTTTGGGTAAGAGTGTGCATTAGAATCATGATCATCCGGTTAGAAAATGTCCTTCTAGATTCATGATGAACTTCCAAAAAGCCATCGGATGTAAACTTGAGTAAGAGTTAGCCATGAGGTCACAGAACAATGCTTACCCAACATGATGATGAGGGGGAAGGAGTTTGTAGAAGCTTATGCAAGTCTCTCCAACAATGTAGTGGGATCAAAGTATAGTTCTTACGAAGGAGAATGTTTGGCAGCTGTTTGGACATATTTCAGCACATGTTGCCGCACATTTTAGATGTTATTTGTTTGAAAACTCTTTCATTCTCTTCACTGATTGCATCAACCATTTCAATGGTTGATGGAATCAGACAAGCTTATATGAAAGCTTGCATGATGGACTCTTATCCTATAATAGTATGATTTCACAGTTATACACATACTTGGAGTGGTGAATCATGATGCAGATGGGTTAAGTCGAAACCCATGTACAAGTCAAGTTGACAAAATCGTGGCTTGATGGCACTGTGATAGAGATGAAGAGATGATATTGGGTTGGTATGCATATGCCTTTTTGAGTATGTTTGCACTTGAGAGTTATGTGATATCTTTCTTGGGTCAAAGAGTGGATATGTTATCCATGGACGCTGAGACTAAGGACGGTTTGGTTATAAGCCGACACATCCATGACAACATGGTGGTATTGGAGTATCGTTGTACAAGTGCTTTGGTGGACATTTTGAGTGCCAAGGATCGGGATCGAGTTTTACAAATAGTTCGGCGATTCAGATGGAAAGTTAGACACATTTTGTGAGTATGGGGAGATGACAGCGTTTGTGTTGTGTCACTTCCATCTCATATAGCACAGTTGGTTAGACATGCTCATGAGGAGTTAGGTCATATTGGAGTGAAATGGACATATAACTTACTTTAAAGTCACTCTTGGTGGAGAGATATGCAAACTAAGGTACAACAGTTTGTGGCCATATATATTGTATGTGATCGTGTTCGAGCATCATTCAATGATCTACACCAGAGTTACATCCTCTATGGACAGATGTTTGGGTTAGAATGTGTTCTCAAAAGGTATAACTCTTATGGATCCATAATTACCTACAACTATTCGTTGAGAGTCAACTGAAGCCTTGGACTTGGATAACCCAGATGTTTGGGTTAGGATGTGTTCTCAAAAGGCATAATTCTTATGTAGGGTGATGCCCATGGCATTTGAGAACTTGGCTATTGCTCAACATGAAGATAGTTTGCATTATGCTATCATCCTGGGAGGTGGATATCAACCTTCAATCTCGTATGGATTGCCAGGGCCAATGCTTTGTGTAAGCAATGGATACACGTACTACATAGAATCTCAAGAATAATCACCTATAGACATTGCTTTCCTATGGATTTCATTGGCCAATGTCCAATCACCAAGAGACATTTTAGAGCTATGGACACACTCAAATAGACTACACCATATCCATGAACAAATATGATAATGATATGGAATGCAACAAGTGTACACAAGGAAAAATCAGTTGATTTCTTTTTCTGTTCGGGTCCACAGAAACAATGTCAATGGCTTTCCACATAACAGTAATGCGTTTCACACGACCCCGCAGAAATGCTCCTGATCCTACACAATCGTGTGATTATATGAAATATGCTCGCTACATGGGTGCCGTATACTTCTGCTGTACCGGGAACGCAACGAGTATGCTGCTCCCTCAGAAAGAAACGAACGGAGATGGAAACACTGCCCACTCAGAATTTTTACAGATCCTGGCGATTTGCCGACGGTTTGAGACCTTCGCCGGCGATTTGCAGATTCTGTCTCCTGAAATGCGGCTGAATATTTTCCAGTCATTTGTCGGCAGATTCCATGTACAGCAGGGTAAAAATCCGAGAGATGTTTTGTCTTCTCTATCCATTTCCGACAGCTAGTTTATCATCCCCATAACATCCGGCAGTTTGTTTATTTTTTCCCTGTTCATTTGCGAGTCTCTTCACCGTATCCAAAGGTTTGTTTTCTTTGTCATTCCCACCACTCATAATCTGGTCGTTTTTTAATCTTCACGCTCAAATACTTGGAGTATGAGCCCGCAATAGTCATTATGTCTTGATGTGAGATGAGACCACTCGTGAGAACGGAGATAGTAGAGTAGGGCGGGATTATTTCTTTATATATTGTAGAGTTATACTTTACTAACCAATGATATTGAATAGACAATTTTTTTCATTTTTTAATTTGGGTTTCATTAGTACCTAAATTTAACAATATCAAGGATTGTATAGAGATATTAATGATTTTATTTTTTGAGTTTTGAGTTTTTTTTTTCAATTTTTTTTTTTCATGGGTTCTATTGGGATCTTGTTGAAAAATTATGGAGATCAAAATAAAAAATTATGAGATTTTTTAGATTTTAGTGTTTTCATAGTTAGCATTTTCCCATGTGATGTGGGGTATTATGGGGTTGTGGTTATGAAGATGGAAGGAGATACATGATGGAGTGTCTTGTGTCTTTATCAATCTCTTTGTGCATCTATAACTTCATTTTTTTCATGGGGTAGTCTAGAGCGGTGTGTGATACATCATGTCTATCATCATCTCTTCACCTTGTGAGAGATAAAGATCCATGTGAGAAAGACGCATAAAGATTATGATTGGATCACTTGGGATGTACAAGTGAGGAGGACGATCATATCGATATTAAAATTTGTCATTTTGGCAAATACGTAAACTAGATCGATTCTTTCGTTGATCATTTTGGATATATTGATCAGGTCGTGGGAGTGATTAACATCCCACGACCTGGAAGTGGAATGTTAACCACTCTTACGACCTGATCGATATAACGTGGGAGTTTTATTCTAGATCTTTTCGAGACTAGGTTATCATGTCCATGTTTATTCCATAAGTGTCCTTGTGCACTGCATGACGAGACTAGATGTATTTTTTGCTTATCATTTGATCGATTGGCATGTGATTTCATGGATGAATTAGTGTGATTTTTGTTTTATTTACTTCCATGATGTTGTTTATGTTACACTAAGAGAGACGTGTTGAACATAGGGAATTGATTCCTTTGGAAAGTTTTTCAAAACATCGTGCAAAATTGCATGTGTTGCATGTGGGCATAAGTAGAGTGGACTAGCGATTATATTATCTCTTTATATGATTTTACTTTATCCTATTTAGGTTACGGTGTCGTGTTGTGACACGGCTACTATGAGAAGATGATGACATGTGTCATCTTCAGAGCTGTTGAGATGACGGCGATATTTTGGCGATATTTTAGGTCAGGATGGCCGACGGCTCATTGTGGCTACCGTTAAGAGGCCACGGTTGGATTGTCATCCTAAGGCCAGGATGTAGATAAGGATCCAAGGGATATCATCTTGGACCTTATCGGATATAAAGCGTGGTTGGAGTCGAAAGGAAAGGGGAGGTCTAGAACGTCATTGACTAAGGAGCTTATCCGATAGAAGTGGAGCCAACGTGGGACATGGATAGAGGGCGGTATGATCCTCCAGATATACCGATGCCCAATCCGTTTGTGATAAGCATCCGGTGTCTACATCGTGATCACTTTAGGGCATGGTTAGTGTATCACTTTGGAGATAGCTTTATGGAAGTGGTGATAAACTCCCCAAATCCTTTCATTACGCCAATTGTTTTCCTACGGCGCGACTTGGGACTTAATGGTCTATGTTTTGATTTGATATTGGCATTATGGACCTAAACTTGCCGATAGTGGCGCCTTTCAACACATGGGTCCCCTGTCCATCACTCTTTGTCTACCAAAGGCAAGTCATAGGGAGTTGATTGTTAGGAATTTTGGCGAGGAGTATTATACTCAAGTTATAAACTCCCCGGTCCCTTTTGTTGTTCCGTTTATACTTAACTTGGGTTTCGAAGTGGTTATTTTGACTCTTTATTAGCAACAACTCGTATTACCTATATGATGGCTAAGTAGTGTTTTTTAGGCTAGTTGTTAAGCTCTAAGTTAGTTGTGGCTAATTTGGCCCACTAGAGGTCAAAATGGAACTCTTCATTCTCATTGGTTGGGAAATTTAGACCAATGAGAGCACTTGGGCAAGTTCTTTGGGGTTTTGAGGAGTTTCGGGAGCCTTCAAAGGGAGTTTTTCAGGATTGAAGGATAGGGTTGGAGAGCTGACGAGGAGAGCTAGGATTTTGGCTCAAGAATGAAGGCGATTGAGCAAGTTGACACTCCGGTGTGGTGATTTGAAGTGGGAGAGTGAAATTTGGACCGATGGGAGAGTTTGAGTGAATTCTGAGCGTTCTATGAAGGCTTTGACAGATCAGATTCGATAGACACAGAGTTTACAACTTGAATTTGCGATTTGATTGAAATTTCAGCTCGATTGGTTGAGTTTTGAGTGCAAAGCAGTAGTTTGAAATTTATGTACACAGTCTGAATTGCAGGATTGCACAGACTGTTACAGATTTAGTTCGATGATCATAACTCATGCTATCGATAAGATTGGTCAATAAAACTTGACAGAGTTGAAGCTTGGATGATAAGTCGTTGTTTTGCGAAATTTGAGTGCAATTGGATCAAAGGATTGGAGTTTATAGTGGTTTTAGTGCGCAAGGGTCTGCATATCGCCTTGTGACATAGGGTATAGTTCGACATTTGTAACGAGAGATCTAGAAATGAAGAGCATGTGAAACTTTCCCGAGAGTTATGAATGGTTGCAAAGTACTTTTCTGCGAAGTTTGGCTAAGAGTTAACGGTTCAATCGTTGGTTACAACGATCCTCTTCCGTTGGAGTTTACCGGGTGCAACGAGTTGGGCATGGAGAGATGAGGAGATGAAAGAGAGGGTGATTGTCAGTTCACACGAGGACGAGGAGAGTTCTTCTACAGCTAGACGCTCAGGCGTTCTCAGAGTAAAACTTTGTCCATGCGACAACGGCTTAGTTCTAGTTAACTCTAGTTTGCAGAGGGACCTATGTTAGGTTTCCTTCCATGATTTCCTCACAATAATCATATAGGCAATAGAGGTTAAGGGCCCCAAGACCAAAATCAAGGGGGAGATTCTTGGGTTTACTCTTAGATCTTGGTTAACTCTAGTTAGATTGTTACTCTAGTTAGATGTTGACTAGAGTTAGTTGGCATTATTATATAAGAGGGCTTGTGGAAGCTTTTTGTGACAATTAGAGCTCATTCTTACGAAACAGTTTGAGAGAACGAGAGAGAAAGCTTAAGCTTTGGTGCATGTGTGACTCATTGTTTAGCATCTCACACCAATATCTTCTCCATCGCGAGAATCCGACTAGCACACAACACTTGATTAATTGACAACAGAATCTCCCCTCTTGCAACTAATGCAGCCATGTGGAACAACTATGTGAAATCATTAGAAGAATCATACATCTAAAAGCAATATCGAAGATGTTCATATACCATTCCTGATAGAACCTTTAGGGATAAATGTGGGGTTGTGCATAGAAAATGGGCAAATAGTGATCTATCAAGACATAATGGCTCCTCTAGGTGATACTCCAATACCTCTAATGATATTTCTTCACCCATGGATGGATGTAAAAAGCGTAAAGAGGAAATGGTTTCCTCAAGATGACAAGCCATAAACAAAAAATGAAGGGGCCACGCGGCTCTCCTATACTCCCAGGTTTTTCCCAAGATTCTACACCATCGCAATCAAGCCGAATCAGAAATATCTTGTGGCTGAAGGCAAAAGAGAGCTATCCATGATGACATTAGGGATGTGATATTTGCTATGGCGTGAGAGGGTGGATACCCCACATGAAGGAAGCAATAGTTGGTATGCCTTGCAATTGATTAGGGTTAGGGGAAATTTTTATTTGGTTCGACATGACCAAGTTAATGTGGCAGACGTGGTGGTTACCGATCCTACACATGACACAGTTTTAGAGGGAATGATCACCTATCCTCTTGGATGGACAACGAATGGAGCCGCATCAGCCAAGATTTCCAAGTATAGTGGTATGCAGAGAGGTCACATGTTTTTCATCTAGCTTTGTAGTTATATGCAACTATGGACACCGACTTCGACATGTTCGTGAGGGAGTGCACAAGAGTCCACTACACACAAGAGCATGGGATATCACTCTCTTCAGCTTATTGTATAGCCTATTTTAGGCAACGTGTTTCCATTGCTCTACAAAGAGCACTAGCTGGTGCAATCCATAGGAGAGCAATCACGATAGGTGATGCTTCTTAGGATGCTCTGTCTTTTGTAGACCGATTTACCTATATAGTTAGGATATTTTAGGTGGAATAATACATATTTCCCATTGTGATGCTATTGGGGCCAGCCCCAATAGCATGTGATTTGGTTTCATCCATGTAAGACTTGATTGGAAATACCCCATCATATCCTAGTTTCTTTGTCAATGTATGTGTTCAATTACATGTTAGTACATTTTTCACCATATGACAATCTGACGTAAAATGTGAAGTCCGTTTTTCTACCGGGAAGAGCCCCAAACGTGTAAGTGGAAAACCGGCTGGACGGTTTTCACGTCCGATTTTTAACCGAAGTTTAGTGCTAATTAATCGGCCTTGATTCCGTTGTGTTTTTCTTGTACTGCCGAGAAGAGATCCCTGCCTATTCCCTGCCGTTTTCAATGCCGTCGCTCTCCACCCGGAATGGGTATTCCCCAAAAACTAACTGTTGGATACAAGGTAGCCGGTTCTGGGCGAGCCCAGGATGGAAAGCGTTGACTTCAGACACATGGACGCAACTTGAGGGAGGTAATCACGGCGAAAGACAAACATTCAGACGTTACCGTGATCCACTGATGAGTAGGGTAGAAGGATTCTTCCGATCTACTAGGAAGACAAAATAGCAAGGCATGGAGTGTGAGCAGATTGATTGATGCAACATCTGATCTTCGATAGCTCGCGAGGGGGAAGCCTGCCGGTGAACAGATAAGAAGGTACGAGCCCGGAGAGTGACAGATTTGTGTCCAGCAGCAATTTGAAGAGCATTTATTCCAATTTCATGATAGATGGTTGGATCCTCACGTACTGGAACAGAGACGCCTGAAGAATCATAAGCTTGTTCTTGCGAAGGATGTGTGATAAGCTGTGGCTGACACAATTTCACCATAAAACTGAAAAACACTATAATCGTTTGTAAATTATTTATATTGCGCTGTCTAACCTCTGGAGGCAAATGGCATCTACGGTCGGAGGAGGAGAGACGTCCGCTTCATTGTCGTCTGTCTGCCATACTTTCGCAAAGATAGAACCACCCCGAACCTTGGATTAATAACGGGTCGACACGACACAGTTTGGAGTGAACAGCACCTTGAAAGATAGTTCAGATATCTTAGGTGCTGTAGGACATATTTCCCAGTGTGATGCTATTGGGGCCTAGCCCCATGTTACCGGTTTGGTTCCATCCTTGTACGCTTTGATGGGGTCTTCCCATCCGTTTTGTTATTATACTTTGTCCCTTTGTAACCTTGAAAGAGCATTCACAGTATAGAACAGTGGCCACTGGATGAGTTCATGTACCACATTGCGTTCTGACTTGTGGAATCCGCTCAACTCCAATCACGCATGAAAGACGTAGCGCACACGGTAAACGTTTACAATAGTAGCAGAAAATCCACTTGGCTCCAGTGTCTTCAACACCCGACACACAATCAGCCTTTTATAATGCGACTGTGGCAGAAGCTGGATTTCCTCCCAACTGAGTGGCAGAGTATCAGAGACCTCTCTCAACATTTAACAAAAAAACAACAAAGCAGAGAATAAGTGAAAAAAAGGACCTCTCAATGAGTGAGAGAATGGCCAGCTAAGAAAATCACGAGTTTGAGATTGTGGAACGCTCGATGTGGATATCCACATGTTAACTTCGATCCGTAGGTTACATATTCGTCACTTCTTTTAAAGTCAAAGGTGCACATCGGTCATTGTGTACTTCCAAACGAAGTTCACAAACACCGTTGCTGGAGTGGCACTTACTCATGAATGAGTTTTTTTATCTCTGAAGTCAACTTGGCATTGGTGCCTAGCTCAGGGTTCAACAGTGGTTTCAGGTTGCAATTTGGGGCATTAGACAATGGACTGGTAACGAAAGTAGTACAATATTTGGTGCACATGTTAACAGCATCATGAACATCATTACTTGCAGGAATACAAAGTTCGAACCTCGTTCCGTTATTTCGACGACCTAAACTGTTAATATGTGGGGAGACCCGTTTTGGATCCCCATGAACGTTAGACCTATTCATTCAATTTTCCTAACGTCGGTCTATATATATATATAAGCAGCTTTCTATAAAGTAAATGACCACATTATTATAGCTCACATCACTCAGTTCTTCCTAGACAAGTCCGAAGATAAAATTTGACTCTCAGATAAAGGAACTCCGGAAGAACAAAAAGCAACTTCTTTTGGCAAAGCTTCTGCCTTTCTCTTCCATTTCCATCCTGAAGCCAGCTAACTGGATCTCAGCTTTATCTAGTCTTGTGAAGAATCTGACAGATGAAATACGAACTGAATACCCTGCATTCTAGATCCCTGAACTTCTATTTCAGTTACTATCTAACAGGAACTCCTGTTGTGTTTTTCCTCCAAATTAGCGGACAATTGTCAAGCTTTACATGTCGTGACCTCGAAAAAGATCATTTTAATCGATTTCCGCTATTATATTCAACCGCACAAGGACGCAATCATCGTCCAAACTTGATGGATCATGACATTAACAGAGGAGATTAGTTATACAATCAGTAAATAAGCTTGGACTTTTATTCTGACTCGTATGATACTACTCCATAAGTAAAAGCAATGCTACTCCAAATGAGTTGCTTCACATTTGCCCACAGATCCATACTGCATGGTCAGACAGCTCATTTCTACCTATAGAACATCCGGATATTCTCCACTAAGATGGACGATCCCGTATTGAGTCCAGTGCACACCTAGCGACGGGTGGGTCAGTGACTGGTCAGTTTATTCTTGGTCGAAAGAATTGTGTCTATAAACTGCCACTTTTGGAAGGTAATCCTGTAGAAGGACTGAGATCACGGACTCGCGTCATTGTTTCACTATGCATGTTTGGATGCTCATCTGAAATTCTACAGGGAGAACGGAACCTATGGAGTTGACATCGTCTAGTTGAGAAAAATTACTTCTGAACCTTTCCATGCAAACCATGTTCGGTTAACAGAATTCGCAGGGAGCCTGATCCAAACTCTGTAAAGGAGTGATTGGTTTGCACCGCCAGTCTCACAGCGTCGTTTATATGCATCGACTGCTACACATATTGGCTGGCCTTCTGCCCTTTCAAATCCTTGTATACAAAACATAATAAGACTTTGGGAGGATCATTCGATAATAACTCAGAGTAATACTGGGGAAACTCTCTTGAGTCCGATCGAAATGTAACCCCGTACATGAAGAATTGGGGCCCTCGTGAACAAACTCCGAGATCCCTTGTCTTCGTTCCCGGAAGCCCATTCTGAAGTCTGGTCCGAGCTGCAGTTACTCACAAACGTCTCAAACACTCAGCTCCGTCAGAGTCAGTACGTACCTGGCACTGACTGCCAAGTGACACTTCCTGAGTAGGCAATGACATGCATTGGAAGATTTCGTTTCACAAGGATTCTCGAAGTAGCTCCCAGCAGCCTCAAGTTCCCTCCCCTCCATGCAGCTACATCGAGGATCTACTCGTTCTACAAGTGTTGGCATCATTCGTGGGCGGGCGGGCAGCTTTGCTTTGCTGTCGGGAAGAGGAATTGGTTCGGACAGGCTCTGAGCTTCATCTTCTAGAAACTTGAAGATGGAAGACAAGGAGTAGAAGCGAAAGCTAAAGTGTTATCCTTGAACAGAATTTTAACAGGAACCTTCACTTTACCTCATGCCTGTAACATGTTGAAACGCCTGACCGACCGTTTAGTTTGTTGTTGGGAGAGAGCTTGACGAACCAAAGCTACACTGCCGTTGAAGAGTAGAGTCCTGTACATGTAGGTAACGAAAATGCTGTTTAATCAGCATATGCATAAAAAATTAGATCGAATGACTACGCTTCCTCTTTGTCTCGTTCGATTTACAATTTGTCTTCGCATCGAGACGATTCTGATGCTAGTAGTAATAGAGTCCAAAACAACTCATTTGACTGTCAGGAAAGGAAGAAAGGCCTGGGGATCATTATCTGTTAAGCTGCACGTTGCTGACTCAGATGTGTATTCTTTAGCACAGGAAAGTCTTCTGCCTCGTGATCCGCTTGGAAGCTAAAACCGATGGTGTGAACTTGCCTGCCATCTAAATCGCAAATCACCGGAACAGTTGTGCAGAAGTTAGCTTCTCCAAGTTTGTCTGATTATCTGATTCATGAGTTTATCTGCTAACTTAAGGACCGGGAAGAAGAAGTCACATCAGGGCAAGCTAATCAATAGTAATAGTAGTGGGATCAAAGCCTTGGAATAAGGCCTTGATTTTGATTTTTTTTGGAAGTACGAGTACAAAGTAAGGCCTTGATCCAACATTTTGCTTCCCATGCTTACCATTTGCTTCCACGAGTGCAGACTTGACAGCTATCGCGACCGGGTCCCACGATGCCACGTCGATGGGAAACACCTGTCAGAAGGACAATTATATGCAATTTCCACCTCAAAACAAAAAGCTTCGGATGTTCTGAAGCTCTAACCTGTTCTGGCCCGCCTGGACCTTGACGGGAGCCTGGTACGGAAGGAGGATTTTACAAATGGCTGGGTTGTGGTACGACAGAAACAACCGTCTCTCTTTTTGTAGCATAGTATGCACACACGCCTAAAAAGTGGAAGAGAATAAAGTTGTTCTTTACAGAAAATCATGTCATGCAGAGTTGACCGACCCAGGAGCTGGCACAGATATGACAACCGAGTTTAAGATCGATCAACGGATCGATGTGGGAGATCGGAGATCTGAAAGTCCAGACAATGTGGAAGGTCGTGTATAGCAAAAGAGTAAAATAACAAAAGGGATGGGAAGACCCATCCTGTCGTACATGGATGAACCAAAAGGGTAACAAGGGGCTAGGCCCCAATTGCAAAAGTAAGGAACAAGCACTTGGGCACTGGGATTCGGAGTGAGAGCAGTTACAGTAGCTGGATCCTGCCAGACTAGAACCGGAGCTGAAATAAATATATCTAAAAGAGACCGACAATGAAAGGTGTAATGACTGAAAGACAGAAAACACGATTCCAAAAGACCAAAATAGAAAAAAAATGAAGAAAGGAGGAACTGCAAGGTAAGCAGAAAACTCGTTTGTAGTAACAAGCGAATCTGCAAAAGGGGTACCATCTCTTTAGCAGATTTACTTGTTAAGAGCTTGACGCGCGGAAGTTTAGTTGGACTATGTGAATTAGAGGGACTGGATCATGTGCGCCCGTTTGGGTTCTCGATCCAAATCAGAGTTTCTTTTAAGTATGAAGTCGCTAGAGGCTAAAAGCAAACAAATGTGAGACGGACAAGTAAGAGCACATAAAAGTCAGACAGAAAAGTATATGGTTGTGCAAGAATGCACGATTATGACATAGATTCCCGTCTTTCACAAAAGCCAACAAGCAGGAGAGAGAGAACTGAGCTCCACATTTTGCTCTCCCTAAGGGCCGTCCTATCCATCAAGTTTTCATGTCCATCACCCTCATCGCAATCCAAAGCCTTAACCAAATAGTACCTAGACAACGTTGGAAGTGAAATCTTTAGAGAAGAAACCTCAACTTTTCTTACCAAATGCCACATTATCAAAACTATCAAAACCCACAACATTGTCGTGCACATACATATCGCATCACAACATACATCGCTGTCACATCAAACATCACAACACATGGATCGTCATACACCAACACAAGTGTACCACAATAATCTTTTCTACTCTCAAAACGTCCACAAGGACACTCCGCTCATAACCATAGCATAAAAGAGAGATTACAGTCAAGCCAAACCCACTTTGTGCTTCAAAGACTCCAGGTTCCCGCACTGGCTACTATCCACCATAGCCACACTCTCAAAGGCTCAACTTCGAAAACTAGGCTCCAAGGAGCCCTAATTCGAACTCTACCCCTTGAGCCCAAGGACCCCTAACGGCACTGTCAGCCCTAACGGCAGTCCTAGTGCGAACTGCGCTAACTGCACAACCGGCTCTAACTGTTGTATCTGCTCTTGCATACGCGCACCTACCTAACTAGAGATGCCACTACATAAGTCGTGACAGCTGTCGTGCACATACATATCGCAACACAACATACATCGCTGTCACATCAAACATCACAACACATAGATCGTCATACACCAACACAAGTGTACCACAATCGCCCCCCTAACCGGCAGTTAGGTCCTCTAACACGTGTAGACATCTAGTCCATAACATGATATGCCCTTCGTGGGGCTAAGATCAGAGGCCGGGTGCTACAATGCCCCATCGTTAGTCGCCTATTTGCAATCCATATCATGTAACGGTCAAAACTCGCTTGCCTCGCTAAATGCATCGAGGACATCTCCACCGGCCCATTGGGCACCGCATTGAGAGAGGAGGTGTCAAACATGACATATGCCATCCTCTCGAACAAGAATCACAAATCAACATACGGGCTGCTCCACCAGCTGATCCACATAACATACATCTCAAGCCTGCACGTACAAATGCCATGCTTGGATCCATAGTACCATCAATGTTTGGAAGGTGACATGGCGCACAATTACGCACATGATTCTTCCAAATCACACCATCACGACCCTCCAATACCAAAACTCCAGAAGGTAAAACCTCACGTACTCGTAGAATCGTGCAACCAGCCGTAACATCCAATGTGGTCGGTGCACTTTGCTGCAAGTAAACGTAATCACCAACATGAAATCTGCGAATTGAAGGTCGATATCCACCTCCTCGGATGGTAGCATAACGCAAAGTATCTCTATGTTGAGCAATAGCAAGGTTCTCAAATGCCATGGGCATGACTCTACGGAAGAGTTCTGCCCTTTGAGAACACACCCTAACCCAAACATCAGGGTTATCCAAGTCCAAGACTTCACTTGACTCTCTACGGATAGCTGCAGGTAAGTCTGGATCTCTACCATATAATAAAAAGAACGGTGAGAATGACGCTAGAGATGCTTGTCGGCTAAATCGATAACCCATGGCCAACCATGGTAGTTGGATGTCCCAGTCTCCCAGATGACCTTTCTCCAAGCCAAACTTTCGCAGTCCTCTCTTCACCGTCTGAACAACTCTCTCTGCTAGACCATCAGCCTCAAGATGATCTCTTGAGGTGGTACGATGATCGATCAACGCTCGATCACACAAAGCCTGATACTCGCCCAAAAACTCAGTACCATGATCAGTCAACACTTCTGCTGGTGTACCAAATCGGCTAAGCACTGCAGCTAAGAACGCATAAGCTGTTCCCTCACTTGACTTGTCAGGCAAGGCCACCAACTCAATCCACTTGGAGAAATGTTCCACCATGACCAACACATATCGATGATGTCGTATAGTCAATGGCAAAGGTCCTGCAAAATCCAAGCTCCAATGATAACCAAGTCCTATAATCGGTAAAGGATGTAGTTGTGGTGTAGGGGCATTGAATGATGCTCGAACACGATCACATACCATACATCTCGCCACAAACTGCTGCACCTCAGTTTGCATACCTCTCCACCAATAGTGACTTTGAAGTAAGCTATATGTCCGCTTTACTCCAAAATGACCTAACTCCTCATGAGCATGTCTAACCAACTGTGCTCTCTGAGATGGAAGTGGCACAACACGAACGCTGCCATCTCCCCATATTCGAAGAAGGTGTCTACCTTCCCACCTGAACCATCGAGCTCTCTGTAAAACTCGATCCCGCTCTGAAGGTGCCCAACAAAGCACTGGTACGAAGATACTCCAACACTAGCATGTCATCATGGATGTCTCGGTTTACGATCAAACCGTCCTGAGTCTCAGCGTCCAAGGCTAATATATCTGCTCTTTGACCCAAGAGAGATATCATATAGCTCTCAAGCGTCAACATACTCAAAAAGGCAGATGCATGCCAACCCGACACCATCTCCTCATCAGTATCACCGTGCCATCGAGCCCCGGTTTCGTCAACTTGACTTGTACATGGGTTTTGACTTAACCCATCCGCATCACGGTTCACCACCTGTGTCTATGAATAACCGTGAAATCATACTCTTGTAGGATAAGAGCCCATCGTGCAAGCTTTCCCCGTAAGCTTGTTCGATTCCATCAACCATTTCAATGGTTGATGATCACTGATGAGAGTGAAGGAGTTTCCAAACAAATAACATCTGAAATGTGCCACCGCCCAAACAGCTGCCAAACATTCTCCTTCATAAGAACTATAGTTCACCTCCGCTGCATTGTTGGAACGACTTGCATAAGCCACTACAAACTCCTTCCCCTCATCATCATGTTGGGTAAGCACTGCTCCCAAACCCAACATACTCCAATCAGTATGTACTTGAAACGGACGACCTTTCACAGGTCTCCTCAAAATAGGGGCGTATGTCAACCTTCCCTTGAGCTCAACAAAAGCTCTCCCTGTTCATCTCCCCAACTCCACTCTTGATCTAGCTTTGTCGCCTTTGGCAAGCTTTTTGGCAATAGTGCGAAATCCTCGCACATATCGACGATAGAAGTTTGCAAGTCCAAGGAAAGCTCGAACCCTACTCACATCTGAGGGTTGTGGAATACGCAAGATTGCCTCCACCTTGGTTTGCTAAACTCCCAATCCTCCTGGGTATATGGTATGACCCAAGTACTCTACCTGCTCCTGAAATAACTTACACTTTCCAGGATGCAACTTGAGGCCATGAGCAATCAGTCGCTCAAATACCTCTTGCAAATGTATCTCATGCTCCCTCACTGTAGCACTATACACTAGAATATCATCGATGTACACAATCAAGTCCGGCTAGGATCCTATCCATCACTCTTTGGAACTCAGCAGGTGCATTCTTCAACCCAAATGGTAAGAACTTCCACTGATACAACACATCCTTGCCATGCAAATCAATTGCCCAAAAGGCCTGTCTTTGACCTTATCCTCATCTCGAATCCAAGAATCGATGATATCCTCGCTTCAGAATCCAATGTACTGAAAACCTTTGCATGCCCAATCGCATCAAAGATCTCCTCCTCAAGTGTAGGCATAGCATATCGATCAGATTTTGTCTGTCGATTGATAGATCGGTAGTCACCACACATGCGTCTATTTGTATAATTGCCATGTATATCCTTCTTGACTGGCATCACCAGAGCAAAGACATACTCTCCATATGATATCTCCACTAATCTAGCCTCAAGAAGGTCTTGACACCTACTTTGGATCAGATCTCTCTCCATATCACTATATCGATAGGGACGACGGAAGACTAGTGCATCTGTTGTCAAGTCAATCCATATGCCAGGTCCCTTCAAACAGCCTAAATCCTTCATACTGAAAGCAAAATAGTTTCTGAAACTCCTCAGAAACCTCCACACCCTACGTCTTTCTTCTCCTGTCACTTTGAGACCAATCTCAATATCCCAAATCTCCTCTCCATCAACACTAGAGATAGAAGACGTAGTATCTGGTTGCTTAATGACAACCTCTTGAGCAGAGAGCTTTTTCTGCTCTCTCATACCAGGCTCCACTATCTCAGTGTGAACAACTCCTGCTGCTGTAGTTGTAACCTCTTGTGTTGTATCACAAAGGTCAAAAGTGGTAACCACCGCCTGCTCCACGCAAAAAACTCCAACGATACTCGAAGAAGACCCTACCTCTCCTTCTCTAACATCCCCATAAGACCAAGGATGAGATCTTGGGCACTTTCGCCTGACTTTTTGCCTCCACCGTCTCGGTAGGCAAAGAGCTTACTAATGGTCTTGCGGTCATACATGTGGATCTCATGCGTCTCTGTCACCCAATCCAAGGCTCACAATCCATGTCAAGCAGATTCAGGTCCATAGCCCGACCCAACACCTGACGTCGTGAAGCCTCTGACAATGTAGGTACTACTGTAGTACCGGTACAAAATCCCATAGCTCACTCTCTCTCTTCAGCGTTGGGTTCCACCAACCGCTGCAAGCGAGAATCCCATACAAGTCCAGTCCTCCCTCTCTATAAGCATGGGAAGTCGGGTAACTCAACAACATGGGTAATGCGGCTCTTGGTCGACCCACAAGGTTCACCACTTCGCCATGGGTGACTGTCAAAGATAGACCACCGCTCGGGAGAAATGTGGGTCTCGATCCATGATCAATTAGTGCTAACACCGGTTCACCGAGATCCCCTAGCTTCACAAGGGTTTGATAGTCGCCCTTGCCCATGCGGTCGGGTGTAGTGGCTAGACACCTTCACACCTTCTTCTTTTGCCTCATCCTCAAAGCGAACCTTCCGAGATTTCAATCCACAACACTCTACCGGCGCATCTTCTTCGCCCCCTTGATATCTTTGTACCCATAGCATGAAGTAGAGCAGTCTCATTGAAATCTGCCGTTTCCTCTTGATGATATCAATGATAACATCATGAAACTCCCTCTTTGCTATTCCTAGTATCTCCCTCAAGGTAAACTCTACCTTGGCATTCAAAATCCTCTCCTCCAAGACTCCCTTCAAATCTGCCGCCTCAATATCCGATTGTAGTTTGTGTTCGGGTACCTTCCCTTGTCCTTCTCACCCCCTTTGGTTCTTTCCTTCAACCTCGAGGGACCAGCTTCCTCCATAGTGTGATCAGGTGGGAGAGGTGTATCAGGTCTGATACGTTCTCTAGCCAACCTCTTCAATGAGAGTCCTTTGCCAGAATCCTCCTCTTCCCTCCGTCTCTTATCTTCCACCGATGCTTCATATTGAGTCTTGGTAATATAAGCATGAACCGACATGGTTTCTACTGGATCTTCCCATCCAGTAGTAGCACGTATTTCCACCGCTGTTCTTAGAAGAGTCTCTCTAGCTACTTTGCCTTTCTCCATCGTAGCGAGAGCACTTGATCATAGGCCGTTAAGCGGTACGTGGCCTTCAAACTCCTCTCCTGCTCCTCTAATCTTAGCACCATAGCTAAAAGCTTCAATTGATGCCACTGCATGTGCACTATGGTAATCATCCACAATCCTTCTCATCCCTCCCTTACCAAAATTGGTTTGGATGATTGCTCCGGTGTCCTTGAGGGCTACCTTCACTTCTTTCCAGAAAATTTCTCCACTTTGCAATGTTTGTGCAAAGTCCCCACAATCCCTCCGTGCATGATCAGTGCTGTCACACCATATGCACCGTTGCACATACGCTTGCTTGGTGGAAGTCTTCTTCTCCCCTCCCATGTCTTTCTCTTCCAACATTGCAAATTTGATCTTAAGCTCCTTCATCCCTCGCATGATCTCATCGATGGATGATTCTTCCTTTCTGTAATTCACAACCGGAGCTTGAATGTTGGAGTTTGGAACCATTTGCCTAGTAACAGATGTTGGAGCAATAGAAACAGCCGTGTGAAGGGGTCTTCTCATCACAATCTTTTCTCTCCTTCTTTCTCTCTTCGCTAAGAGTCCAACTGCCTCCTCGACATCCTTCCAACTACCGGTTAGCCCTTCTTCCTCATTTTTGTCTTCTGAGAAGCAACTCCAACTTCTCTTGCAACTCCACATCGCCAGCTCGGAGAAACAACTCTGTTTTATGTGACTCCAAGGTGATCTTTTCCAATCGAGACAATTGTGAGAATTGTCTCTCAAACTCCCTAAGAAGCTCAGTTGCATGAGACTTCTTATTGGGCCTTTCGACCCACTCCATGAAGGACTTCTTAGTGACTCTATCAGAATCTTCTAAGAAGTACTCATCCCTCAAGGCACGGAATAGGTTTCCCAACCCTCACCAAAGTGTTCTGTAGGGATTTCACATGACTTCTAATCTCCGGCACCGCAAAGAAGACGAAACATTTCTATCATCTCTTTTTCAAAGAACACGGTTCGGCTCCATTTCCTTGACGTAGTATCTCAAGTACTTTGAGACATCCCTCCCGTCAAACTGATCCATCTTCCCCACCACAGACTTGCGCCGCCCTTGTGGTGAATTCACCCCCTTCTTGCAATTGCAATTGTTGCTGTTGAAGGAAGAGCGTGAATGCTTGAAACATCTCCGTTGTTGCCGGATCAAGCTGCACCTTAGGTACCTCGCTTGCTCTGCTCGACCCCTCCCCACTCATTGTAACCGTCCTTGTGATCCCGAACATCCACTCGGCTTGTTCTCAATGAAAAGCCGTCTTGATCGTTGACCCCTCAAATTCCCCAAGTATTCAACCTTCTACGTCTATCTACTCTGATGTAAATCTAGATCCCCGTGGTCTGTGCCTAATGGATTGGGCAACCTAACCTGCCATCACCTCAAGCACTCTTGGGAGAGTTGGCCATCACTTCCAACTTCTCACAAGAGAAATACGCAGCACGCACTAGAGTGATAACCGGTGATCAAGTCCGGAGCACTCCTATAGAATCAGGCGCCCACACAAATCCAGCATGGCACACACACAAGAAGCCAGTATGGAGGGGATCCAAACACAAGAAGAAAACAGTGACCCTCCATACTTGAATTTTCCCAACCCACCCATGACTGACTCTTGCCAGCACTTGGCATTTGACATATCATAAAACTCAATGTTCTGCGCTAAGCTATCACTATAGAGTTCTTACAATCTGATTCCTCACTAATTTTATATCTCAAGTCCAAACAAAACTTGAACTTGCACCCTAATATCTCAAGGCCAACCCACAACCTAACCTTGCAATCTACACCTAACTCTAAACTTGGAACATCCAACCATAAACCGAAACTCATGAAACTTAAAACTCGCAACAAGAGAACTCATGAAAGTTCCTCCACCTCAGAGGTTTCACGTCGAGTTCACCACTTATGTCGCATGGACATTTCTTTGCTCTGAGAACGCCCGAGCGTCTGGCTATAGAAGAACCTTCTAGAACCTCGTGTGAGTTGACAATCTCTTCTTCTTCTCTCCAAAGACTCCACATTATAGCCGGTAAAACTTCAGCGGAAGAAGACTATGATATCTAATGATTCGACCAATAACTTTCGCTCAAACTTTACAGAAAATTGCTCCACGGCCCTTACTATCACTCAGAAAAGTTTCAGATGTTTTTCCTTTCTAGATCTCTCAAAACAATTGGTGATTTACCCACTGTAACACAAGGTGATATGCAGACCCCTGTGTACAAAACCCGTCACACATCCCAATCCTTGACTTCAATTGCTCCCAGATTTTATGAGAAGGTCACTCATTATCAGAACTTGAACTGTGCAAAGTTTTATTGACAGAAATTTCTGATATCAAAAGATATGATCTCTGTACTAACTTCGTGACAGTCAGTGCGATCCTGCAATTTCGATCAGTATATACAAACTTCAAGCTATCACTCCGTACTCAAAACTCGTCCAATCGAGTCAAACCTTCAATCAAAACACAAGCCTGAGTCAAAACTATATCTCTGTTGACTCAGATCTCCCAAAACCCTTGTAAGGTTCTCAGAAACTCTCCAAATACACTCAAAGGTCTAAATTTCTCACTCTAACTTTGAATCATCACTTCAGAGTGACAAATCCTTCAAATCCATCCATTCTTGAGCCCACGTCGTAGCTCGTCCCGTCAGCTCTCCAACCCAATCCTCCGATCTCCGAATGTCCCCCTTGAAGGTCTCCAAAACTCCTCAAAACCTCGAAGAAGTTGCCCAAGAGCCCTCATTGGCCCAAACTCCAAGACCAATGAGAATGAAGAGTGTTATTTTGACCTCTAGTGTGGCCAAATTAGCTCCATTTTAACTTAGAGCTTTACAACTATCCTAAACACACTACTTAGCCATCCTATACACAATACGAGTTGCCACTAATAAAGAGTCAAAATGACAACTCGAAACCGGCTAAGTATGAACAGAACTACAAACGGAACCGGGGAGTTTATAACTTGAGAATAATACTCCTCGCCAAAGTTCCTAACAATCAACTCCCTATGGCTTGTTTTCGGTAAGCAATAGTGATGGATTGGAACCCATGTGTTGAAAGCCACCACTACTTTGGTAAGTTCAAATCCATAGCGCCCAAACTAAATCAAAAACGCATTAATCGTTACGCCCCAAATCGTGTCGTAGGAAACAATGGAAGAATAATCGGCCTCGAGAGTTTATCACTTGTTGCGAAAGTTATCTCCAAAATGATACACTAACCACGCCCGAAAATGATCACGATGAAGACACCGGATGTTGATCACAAATGGATTAGGCATCGGTACATCTGGAGGATCATGTTGTCCTCTATCCATGTCCTCGTCGGCTCCACTTCGATCGATATCTTCCTTAGTAAGCAAAGTGATGTGTCTAGTACTCTCCCATACCCTTTCCATCCCGATCGCGCTTTATATCGATAAGGTCCAAGATAATATCTCTTGGAGCCTTTTCAACATCCCGACCCTACAAAGTAGATCCAACGGTGGGCTCTTAAACTTTTATAGTGCCGGCCGGTTATCCTAACCTAAACTATCGCCGTCATGACAACATCTCTGAAGATGGCACATGTCATCATCTTCTCATAGTAGCCGCGTCACAACACGACAACGTGTGTGTCCCTGACATGGCCATCCAACAATAACCAAATGTATGGTGTCATGCCGAGCAAGGTCTTGCGTCCCCAACAACAAAATATCCGACGGCAAGGCTCGTTGATATCCTTGGACCGCCAACACTGGTAGAAGATCTGGGTATCTCCGCACCAACTGTGCCACATGGCGTAATGAGACGCGCCTTGCAATCTCATCTCGCTCCACATACAAGTATCGATGTACTTCAGAAACTGCATCGCAAAAAAAGCCAGCCCAAAACTCGTGGCTAATCCCTCCAAACAAATCCGGCACACATATACCCTCCCTCCGGATATCGCCAAGCAATAGGCGTTGTATCTAAAGGGAATAACATAGTGGAAGTGGGAATAACTTCCTTCGTCTCCTCCCTCTCCGGAGCAAAAGACTCACTCCAAGCCTGATGTATGAGCTAATCAACCATCTGTTGTAGCTGCATACATGAAGTACCTAGTGTTCCATCCAACGTGGATGACACTACTCCACTCAAGACTTGGCATGATAGTCACATCCCTCCGACCATGACTATCATGAGCATCCATGTTACCCTCCAACAAATCACCAGGCCAAGTAACACAAGTACTGAAGGCTGCAACACAAGCCAAACCTCCACTTGGTAAAGGCCTAGAACCGGTGATGAATCGCATGTGTAATCGACTCACTCGGCCCTCGCCAGGATTGCCAACCGGCCGATAAGAGGCTGTCTCCTCCCAATAATCAATGCTAAACCCCATCGGTTATAACACTGCTGCACTCACCAATACATCATAGGACTCTGCAAGTGTAATCACAGCACGTGCTCCAAGTGATGTCTGAATCTGGAATGGACATCTCTCCACATCGGTCTTTCGCAAACCAAGACCAAGCAAAGGCATCCTTACCCAACATAAGGGGTTATGCACCGTAATCCAACAACACGCATTGAGGTCGATAAACCTTTCCCCGAAGGTCCGACCAAAACAGAACACACCACTTACGTTATCCAACATCACCGCACTCGGTGACACCCTGGGTACGTTCGTATGCCGGCCTCGCCGATAACTCCATCATTCGAGCGGCAAAGAATTTGCCAAGTTCCACTAGTAGCCGCCCCGATCCCGGGATCAACACTACTAGTGCTCACACAACTAGAATCAACCAACACATCCTCTTTGCTTTCGCAAAGTGTGGCTGCCAATCGTAGTATATGGGATGATGACACCCCCAACGCCAATAAATCCTTGGCTGAGAAAACAGGAGAATGAACAAGAGTCCTTGCCGCCCCCAACATTCTTATTTGGATGCTTCCTCGGGACGATGTTGATGGCTGGTCCCTACTTGCTCCATCTCCAAGTACATCCACATTGGCTTGCACCCTTATCTCTCCACTAGGTGGTGTAGGAGCCATGGATGAGGTGTTCAATGCCTCAGACAATGTGAAAGACTGAGGAAGTCTAACATGTCGGCTAGCCTCCCCTCTTTGTGGATCCAACTCCACAGATGCTCCTCTAGACTCAGTAGTATGTGTCGCACTACGAGTCACAGCAATTGCACATGGTTGTGCCGCTGCGCACATGTACTCCACAACATCTCCATCGTATGATGTAGAGGCACCAAACTCAGAATCTAATCTTTGTTGGGCTATAGCCATACTTGCTATCTTTGCGCTCCAAGCTGCTCCAATCGAGATGCCATGTTCACCTCATGACTAGCCTCATGGGCTAACACTTGAGTAGGGGCTGGTCCTCTACCACCACCCCTACCACCTTGAACTCCTCGTCCTCTTCCAAGAACTACCATGGCAACTCTTGTTGATCGTAATTCTGGATGGAGATCAAAATATCGATCCATCATGTGATCATGTCTGTGACAATGCTCACATGATTTTACTCCAACAGGATCCATCCTTCGACCTTGAAGGCAATCCTTCTTGTGATGAGGTCAACCACATGTCCAACATACCATCCCAACAGCTGATTGTTGACCTGAAAAGGATGGTAATGGTGCGGATGCCGCACCTTCACCACTCTCCGGATGGTCGAGGGCGTCCCACATGTCTACCATAACCACTCCGGGTTTGTGTTGTAGATTGGTAACGTGAAGGCGTTGATGAAGATGGTGAATCCTTGCTTTGAACCCAAGAAATCACTACCCTCTCTTCTTGCATGTTGAGCTCAATACTTTCAAAGAAGACAAAAACACAATGGCCAACGTAGGTGATATCTCCTATAGTAAGATAGCATCTCTCACTCTAAGTCTCAACTCCCTATCCAATATCCCATACCAATATTGGACAGCTTGTGCCTTTGTCACCCCATGGGTAACATTGATCAACCGACGCATTCGGGTATACGCCTCTCGAAGACTCTCCCCAGTCTTCCGTTGAAACTCCTGCAAGCCTCGTAGCTTGTCAATTCTCACCCCTTGGTAGTCTCTCCTCAATCGTGCAAAGAACTCCAGAATAGGGTTGAAGGTTGGGACCTCTGAACTCTTCCCAACTCTACTAGCTCCAACCGTATCATCAGTGCCTTGTACAGAGGATGAACTCGCACCTCCAAACACTGTACCCGAAGTAATAGAGATGTAGTTTGGAGACCAGTATTGTCTCCGGAACTCTATCTCCTCAAGGTGTTTACGCCGGAACTCATGATAATCATCCATCGGTGGACCCTCCAAATGCTGGAATAATCCCTTCCAAGCCATAAACGGACTGAACAACGTAGAGTTGCGCATCCGCTGTAAATCACACCATGAGTCAAACTCCTGGATGAAGTCATCCAACTCAATAGTGCCAACTGTACCCGAATATCATCTAGGACCCTTGGTGGCCCCATAGATATCGTCCATGTCCCACAACAACGGTGTGGGTACACACTCCAAGATATCAAGCTCAGCTCCGTCACTCTCTGAAACCAAATCAGAATCTTTTGTGAACCTCAAAGGCCAAGGTTGGTACCGCACTCCGCTACGGGTGCACGCAATGCTAACCCGAGCAGTCTCTCCTCCGGAACCTCCAGAGAACTCCACTGTGACACCAATGTATCACCTCCACAACCGTACAAAAACAGGTCCCCAACAGGAACTAGAATCAACAACTGTAACTAAAAACCGCAATGAAGGTACCCGAGGCACCACAAGGTGCTAACACAAGGGCAACCCGAAACCCGCCATCACCATAGGCACTCACCCGCCTACTGTGTCCGCAAGTCTGTCTCTTTGGGGAGAAACATGGATAGTCCGACTGGTCCGCAAATCCCGGCCTCACTATCGGCAAAGACACACGGGAGCTCCAACACTCTAAACAACAAAGCACCAACACAAACAAACGTGGTGCACAAAAGAAGCAGTGAGATGGAGGTATATCAATCACAAGAAACATAAAGCACAATACTCCATCTCAAAAACATCCATCAAAGGGGTCAAACCAACCCAACCCGGACTGACATAGCCTCAGAGAAGGGCATTTAAAAACACAAAAACTCGATTTCGGAGGTCTTCTGCTCTCCAGATCGATAAACTGAGATTGGTAATCCGGCTGTATAAAGCTTTGCCTTCAATTTGCTACCTAACGCAATATATTTTTTTCGCAAACGGACATCGTTTGAAACTTCTGCATGACTCTGAAAATCTTCAACTTCAATTTCAGACCCCTAAACCTCAAAATTTCGCAATTCTGACACCGTCGGCCTTGGGCTTGTCGGCCCTATCCCCGTGCAACAAACTTTACATAATCTATCACCCCACCAAATTTCAGATCAAACGGACATTGTATCATAATCGATAGGGCTTGCCTCCTATTTTCGGAGCGAAAACTTCGAAAAACCAAATCTTGGACTTCTAGCACTTCTGTCCGAAATATTTCTCGGCCAATCTCAAATTAATGCTCCAAGACAACTATAAGCATCGACCCACTTCGTCAATTTCTAGCAGTGCTTCCCTTCCCGATTCGGATTTACACTAAAACAGAAAATACAGAAATTTGAAATCGATAAGATCCACCTCAAATCGACTCTACTTCTAGATCACCACCACGGCCTGCACTCCAAAGAACGCCACTGCATGCTCAACAGCCAATGGATCGAAGCTACCATCGATCCAAACTCGCCAAAACACTTTCAGCGCTCCAAGAACTCCCAGTTCTCATCACAGAATCCAATTTGAGTTTTCAAAGTAATCTTTTCTACTCTCAAAACATCCACAAGGACACTCCGCTCATAACCATAGCATAAAAGAGAGATTACAGTCAAGCCAAACCCACTTTGTGCTTCAAAGACTCCAAGTTCCCGCACTAGCTACTATCCACCATAGCCACACTCTCAAAGGCTCAACTTCGAAAACTAGGCTCCAAGGAGCCCTAATTCGAACTCTACCCCTTGAGCCCTAGGACCCCTAACGGCTCTGTCGGCCCTAACGGCAGTCCCCAAGGCGAATCGGCGCTTAATCGCACTGTCGGCTCTAAGCTGGTCAGATCTGCTCCTGCATACGCGCACCTACCTAACTAGAGATGCCACTACATAAGTCGTGACAACACCCATCATCATGTCAATGCAAGGATTTTCAATTTCCATGGATGTCCTCAAATGGGTTTTGTCTACAGCCCTAAGGCACCATCAATCAATCCATAGAAACACGCTTCACAAAATTCATCATTCAAGAAGCACTAACAAATCTCTCCCAAAACTTGTGTCATGGCCTTGATCAAATCCCAAACAAAATCATCAAATGCTTATGTAACCAAATCCAACACTCTATTTTTTTCAAATCATGTTATGCTATACAAAATATCCCATATATATTGAAACATATTTACTCCATCTACATATACAAACAAGAAGTTCAACTATCAAATTCAATTTTCAGGACATTTTTCTAGCAAGAACCATGTATAAACTTTTTACAAGCTCATTAACAACATGCTTCACATAACACCATGAAGAAAATCAAATATTCCACCTGATCCAAGAGGAATTTCAACCACTTCAAAACACACATTGACAACTACTCTATGATGTAGTAGTCTCGCAAGATGCCAAGTGGATCCAAGAAGACATTTATCTTCTATACATTGATTTTAAAAACGCATTTGGATACATATCACATGAATGTCTCTTCACTATCATTCTAGCATTATGAAATCTACATGATTCAATACGGTATCGTGTTGTGACACGGCTACTATGAAAAGATGATGACATGTGTCATCTTCAGAGCTGTTGTTATGACGATGATATTTTAGGTTAGGATGACCGACAGCTCATTGTAAGGCTGTTAAGAGCCCATGGTTGGATTGACTTTCTATGGTCATGATGTGAATAAGGCCCCAAAAGATATTATCTTAGAGCTTATCAGATATAAAATATGATCGAGGTGGCAAGAGAATGGGTGAGGTTTAGAACATCGCTTTTCTCACTAAGAAGCTTATTCGATCAAAGTGGAGCCGACGTGGGACAGGGATAGAGCACAACATGATCCTCTAGATGTACCAATGCCCAATCCATTTGTGATCAACATATGGTGTTTACATCGCAATCACTTTAGGACGTGATTAATATATCACTTTGGAGATAACTTTATGCAACAAATAAAAACTCTCCAG
The DNA here is from genome assembly GCA_014180765.2 of Marchantia paleacea. Classification (NCBI taxonomy): domain Eukaryota; kingdom Viridiplantae; phylum Streptophyta; class Marchantiopsida; order Marchantiales; family Marchantiaceae; genus Marchantia; species Marchantia paleacea. The sequence goes on from MUAA02000015.1 coordinate 2,771,319, forward strand.
ATCCGATTATTCTATCAATTGTTTCCTACGGCACGATTTGGGCCTTAACAGTATACGTTTTGATTTGATATTCGTGTTATGGATCTAAACTTGCCAGTAGTGGTGGCTTCAACACATGGATTCCAATCCATCACTATTGTTTACCAAAGGTAAGCCATAAGGAGTTGATTGTTAGGAATTTTGGCGAGTATTATTGTCAAGTTATAAACTCCCCGGTACCTTTTGTTGTTCCGTTCATACTTAGACGGTTTCAAGTTGTTATTTTGACTCTTTCTTAATGACAACTCATATTATTTATATGATGACTAAGTAGTATGTTAAGGATAGTTGTAGAGCTTTAAGTTAGCATGTGGCTAGTTTGGCTCCACTAGAGGTCAAAATGACATTCTTCATTCTCATTGGTCTTGAAATTTGGACCAATGAAAATATTTAATCAAGTTCTTCGGGGTTTTGAGGAGTTTCAGAAGCCTTCAAAGAGAAGAATTTGAGATTGGAGGATATGGTTAGGTAGTTGACGGGAAAAGCTACAATGTGAGCTCAAGAATGAAGGCAATTGAGCAAATTGTCACTCCATTGTGGTGATTTGAAGTTGGAGAGTGAAATTCGGACCATATAGAGAGTTTGGGTTGATTTTGAGTATTTCGTGAAAGTTTTGACATATCAGGTTCAATGGAGACGTAGCTTACATCTCGAATTTATGTTTAAATTGAAATTTCAACTTGATTCAATGAGTTTTGAGTATGGAGTGTTAGTTTGAATCTTGTGTATACAGTCTGAGTTGCAAGATTGCACTAACTGTCACGAAGTTAGTACGACCATCATAACTTTTGCTATCAAGAGATTTGATCAATAAAACTTTAAAGAGTTGAAGCCTGAATAATGATGACCTTCTCACGAAATTTGACAGCAATTGGACTAAAGGATTGGGATTTGTGATGGTTTTAGTACACACAGGTCTGCATATTACCTTGTGATACAGTGTATAGTCCGACATTTGTGCCAAGAGATCTAAAAAAAAAAAGCTATGAAAATTTCCCAAGAGTACAAGAAGGTTGCAAAGCAATTATTTCTGAAGTTAGGGCGAGAGTTAATGGTCCAATTGTTGAATACCATGATCTTCTTCCGCTGGAGTTTATTGGTTGCAATGAATTCGAATGTGGAGGGATGAAGAGGTGAAAGAGAGATTATCAATTTGCACGAGGGCCAAGAGAGTTCTTCTACAGTTAGGCGCTCATGTGTTCTTGGAGTTCTTCTATAGCTAGGCGTTTAGGTGTTCTTGGAGTAAAGAAATATCCATGCGATAATGGTTGATACAAAATATACACATTAATCAATGCACAATCTTTGTCAACCCCTACTTTGGATCTAACACCCCCATCATTATCATAAGAGACACAATACAAAGGAACACATTGATCACACATCTCTTTCTTATCTTTTAAGAACCATTTTTAGGTTGATTTAATACAAATGACATCAGTTACTAATTTGTAACCTTAACTGTCAAAATTACAAGCCGAACATATGATGATGATCTTCAAATCCTAGCATACAACATGACACATCTATAAATATAAGTGAACAAACTTATGCACTTTCGGCAATAAGATCCAAAATCTATAAAATAAAAAGTGAATATATTTAAAATGTGATTTAATATATGACTAAATTTAAATATAAAATTTAATTTAGTCATGATTATTTTTAGTAGTTATGGTTAAATTGAAAGAATAGATTTGGTAATTCTTGATGTATAAGAATGGATCATGAAAACAACTATTTTGTTGTTTAGTGGGAATATGTAATCAATCTTGGTTAACCATAGTTAGTTTGGTCAAATTTTAGATTGACCATTAAATCACTAAACAAAAAAATAGTGATGTGCGTGATCAAAAAGTGAAAGGTAAATTGTAGCTTCTATGGATACATGACAAGGTAGATACCATGCATTGATGGATTAGATAAGGTGTAAGATGTTTTCTAAGAATTGATTAGTATAAGATAAAGAAGTATGCAACCTACGCATGTTAGTCATATGGCATAGATTGGATTTAAATATATTTTTAATTCTATAGTATATAAAGCAATGAGAGGTCTTGAGAAGTCATCTCATCTTTGAAAATCATTATGAAATTATTACCTTTAGTATTACAGTGATATTAGAGCATGCTTAAATTTCCTTGGATCATAATTCTTGGAAGAGTAATCTTGTTTAGTACTATAATTTGAGAAGAGTATGTTTGTTAAAGACTCTAGTGTCATTGATTTGTAAGTAGTGAAAGTTGATTATTGTGGGTGCACAATATTGATGCGGAGATAAAATATTGAGATTCTCATTTCTTAATCCTTTTCATGTCAAACTAATATATATTGATAGAGTAAGGTTGATTTAATATTTTATTTATCATTTTGATGCCAATTTCATAGACCAAGTGATGAGATCTCAAGATCTAATTATCTTACCTATAGTCACTTACGATGCTACCTAGGATCTCACAATCAACATTTTAATTTAGGGATGGAACTCAATAGATCAACAGTAGTGAGATTCAACATACGGGTGAAATCTATTATGTGTATCATCATAAAACTATGTTTCAAAGCTGAGTTGTTAGAAATTTAAAAAAAAAATATTATCAAAAGATGATAGTATCATTTATTCCTTTTGTGTTGCCAATCTTGAAGAATTGGAGAGCATTCATCTTAATCCTATATTGAAAGATAGAATGGACAAAGAAGAATCATGGAGGTCACTTTGAGAGAAATGATTCATAAGTTGAGAGATTTGAGAGTTGTGAGAGGAAAGAAAATGAGTCAAAGAAAAAATGAAAAATGATAGAAACATATATGGACATAGAGACATTTTGATCAATGGTAAGGAGTGAAGATACTGTGAGAATTTGAGCTCTTGAATCCCAAACATCACAACAAGTAAGAGAATTAGATCTTCATACATCCATGAACTTGAAGATTATAAAAGCTTGTAAGATAGAACCTTATCAAGTAAGTTAGGCCATGGGAGTTTTGGAATATTGGATTAAGAGAATGGAATACTAGCGTATTTTGTTCAAAATCAACAATCACATTGCAGACTTTTTTGTTCGTACTTTTTGTTGGAGAAAGATTTTATTTGGTTTTAGGATTAGATAATGGAGCTCACAGAGTTAGGCCAACAAGTCACTTGAAGTTCAATGGAACAAGGTCTTTTTCAAACTTTTCAAGCAATTGATTCCATAATCACTACACTTATGAGGTTGTAAAAACTGGAGCAAAAAAAAAATGTGGAGTACATTGACTAATTTCAAAATCTTTGAATTCATATACGAGATATGAGTGGAGCTGAAGCTCTTGATCTATTCAATAAAGGGTTGAAGAAAAAGATTCAACATGACGTGATTCATGACAATCCAACGAACTTGAATGAGGCTATTGGTTTTGCACAACAAATGGCCAACGTCTATCACAACCGTGGAGATGTATTAGTTCCCACAAATCAATATAATGGTTCAATGTCTATAGAGTTGGGCAAAATAATGAAGAGAAAAGATTTCATTCCAAGAGGAGTGAATGCTTAAGGAGTAGATTGTTGCAACTCAAATATGTAAATGTTGGGTCTTCATTGAGAAGCAAATTCAAGAGGAGTAGACAGATTGGAGGGGAGACGAGAAATGAGGTAATGCTATAATTGTGAAAGATTTGATCATATTTCTATGAATTGTCAAACTAGAGTACTAGCAAGAGTAACTAGACCACCCTATAAACATACTCTCAACAATCTTGAAGGTGGAGATGAAGTGATTGATGAAAATCCAAGAAAGGATGAACACATATAACTTTGCCTTATGGTCTTACAGGTTTGATGAAAAGGAGAAAAAGTGGGCGAAGGAAGCAACGATATGAGATAAATGGTGTGATTAAGAAGGAAAAATGCTTGATTATGATGGATGGCAAGATATGAATAAAAGTGAGAGTGTTGATTCATCAAGAGCTATATAAAATTTCCTATCTACATCTATTGCTATAAACTTGAGATAAGCTTTAGAGAAAAATGAGAATGATAAAATATAATTTTCAAATGGGCAAACGGGTAGCAAGGAGAGCATTCCTAGAAAACTTTTGTTGAAGGTTGGGCCATACAAGAAATTCTTGGAGTGGAGAGTAATTGGATTAACTATCTATGATGTTATTTTGGATATATGTTGATGGAAAAATATAATCATGATGTGGATTGATGAAGGAAGATAGTGAAAATTACTAGTTGAAGAATCTTTGGATATATTCTTCAATTTGAAGACAAATGATCAACATGTCTTTCTCATGCAACACTATGGGAAGGAGAGTGAGAAAAATTTGTGATCGTGTAGGCTGAAGGGATAACTCGAATATCATTTTACTTTCAAGATAATATACAGCTTGAGACATAATCAATTATCAAAACTTTTATTACTTGATGATCCAAGGATTACTGAGGACCATGTGACATGCGTGTTGACGGAAGTATTATTTTCTATAAAATAGTGGTGTCAAAGTTTCGTTTTAGGAAATATTGCAAGAAGCTTACATGCCTACACAAAATTTAATTTCCAAAGATTCATTGCAAAAAGCTTGACTTTAGCAATTAGAGACTTGAACGACATCAGTTTTACAAAAATAGTTCCACATAAAGAAGGATCCAAAAAATGGTGAAACACACTTCTAGATGGGAAGTTATCTATGATTTTGGACTGAGGGGAAAGTGTGAAGTTCTTGAATTATGTTCCTAAAAGCATCATGTCTACTGCAATTGTTAGTAGCCCGAAATCTCAAAGGGCAGATGATGCTAAGGACAACGAAAAAGTACTTGACATTCACAAGAAAGGCATAGTTGAAGCAAGAAGCGCATACTTTGAAGGAGAAGATGTTGTTTGATGAGAAGAATTATTTCAACTTCAAGTAGACTTGCAAAAACTTCATGTGCAAGGAGAGCACAAGGAGATGGATTTTTGCTGGACTCAAAAAAGAACGAAGAAAGATGATGTGTCAAGTGAAGCAATTTACATTGAAGAAGAGATTGCTAAGTTAGAAAAGCAACTACTTACATAAGTTTTTGGAGTATCATGTCTTTTGTACGTGAACAAAAGGCATGCTAAGCCATTCATAGATGCATCTAATGATTTCAAGGATCATCAAGTCAATAATTTCATTGCGGTTACCTCATGTGAGGATTTTAACAATCGATCATTTTGGTTAGCAAAATTCTACAAGATTTTGACGTACGTCAAAGACACCCTAGAGAGGTTAAAGATCATATGGTACATAAAATGATGACTTTTTTTGGTATCTTACCATCCCAAAAAACAAAATCAATGTAGAGGAGATGAATCTTTAAGAAACAACAAGATTATTGATTAATTGTCAATAATATTTGAATCACATCCTACAAAGCTTGAAATGTTGAGGTTCAAAGGATTAATAATTTGTTTCCAAAAATTAGAAGTGTCATTTTACACATGATGTTAGTGATTTATAGTGGCTTGGTGGTTTTCTAGGAAATAATTGTCAAAACTGTTAATTATAGGTCATTTTATTGTCGAAAGTCAATAGAGTCTCATTTACTTTTTGACTTTGACCAATCACACATTTTTTTGGCAACGCTAGAGCAAAGCCTTAATGTTTTTTCTTGCATGGATTCAAGATTTATTGCTCGACATGCAAGATCCAAATATTTGAACATTACGTATGAAAATCATTCACGAACTGACACATGATGCAATCCATAGTTTGCACATGCATCTTTCCCAAACCCTAGCTCTCACGAATTTTGCTTATATTTGAAACTTTTGACTCTTTTCTACTTTTTTTACTCTCATTTTAGCAAACCCTTTGACACCTCTTTGCTCCATGCACTGAAACTTTTTCAAATCTCTTTATTTTTGCCTCTTAGCTTATGAATTTTATGTCACAGATTTCACAACGTGCTAGCTCAAGAATTTCACTTCAGAAAATTCTCAACTTGCATTTGGATTGTAATTGGAGATTATGCAAATGAAGACGGTTAGAATTCAAAAGTTACTAGTGTCGTTGTTATCGAGCTTATTGAGAGTTACAAGGCTAAAACAAAGAACAAAGCTTGATTAACCTGCAATTTCTCCTGGGAGTTTTGCAACACGTTAATTCCTATAATTTTGTAGAGACCTCTTGCATCATCTACAATCAGCATGGTGACCAAGAAGAGAACCTAATGATGTTAGTATATTCAATGCATTTTCTTTGATTTTTTTTATTGCTTTTTTCTTCTATTAATCATCTCATTAATTAAATCTCAATGAGATCATTTCATTCTACGTCCCAAAACTTGAAGTCTGTGAAGAGTGAATTAAGTACTCTTGTAAACTTTCTCTCTCTCAATCATTGGGATTCATTTGATAGCCATCAGACTCTCTCTCTCTCTCTAAGGAAGTGATCCCCATAACATTTCCTTAGATTCAAAACTCTCGACCAACAGAAGTGATACATGTATCATTTCTTTGAATTTTGAAGCCTCATGCTTTCCTTTTGAAATGAATAAGGCTACTTATTAGAATGTGCACACACTAGAAAAAAATGATACATGTATCATTTCTTTGGACTTTAAACTCAAACATGAAAGAACCATTTTTAGTATTTCCATTTGTGATTTTGAGCATCCACGTGAAAAAATGTGTGTTTGTTTTCCTCATTTAGACTTTGAACCTCACAAAGGTGGAAGTGGTTTTGGAAACACTACTCAAGACTTTGAAGCCCCACTTGAAAGAAGTGGTATTTGTATCACTTCTTCTGATTCTTGTTTTTGCTTTTTGAACCAATTTAACTTTTTTTTGACCAAATTTTATTTTACTTTTTCAGGTGGCTAGATAAAGAAGCACATCTTTGACATGTGAATGTGCGTTGAGCTTTTCTACAAGGCAAACAAGTTTTCCATCAACATGATCATGATTTATAAAGGATTCACATAAGGAGAAGAGTATTGAGTTTCAATGGCTAATCCTCTAGATGAAGTCATAGTCGACACAAGTGGTCGAGAAGAAAGGAAACATTGTCATCATCTACTAGCTAAATTCTAACAAGAAGGTTGTGTGGGCATTCATGTGCATCCGGGGATACTAGAATTTTACCATCCATGTGATGGACAAGAAAAAATTCATATGGAACCACACCAAGAGGATGAAACTTACTAACATGTTTTATGAGATCTTGTCCTTATAGAAAAAAAGCCGAGCAAGTTATTCGATGTGATAACTAGCATGATCGAGTAGCATTTTCCTCAAGCTTGGCCAATTGTTTTGGCCAATCAGAAGAATATGAAAAATCGTTCTCAAACTAATCAATAAAAATACTCCTAAATCGGAGCAAATCAAATATTCCCACAGATTCCAATATGGATTCAAGTGAAGCCCCCACGAAGAGCATTGAAACGGAGGATGAAATCAAAAGATTTCAAGAAAGGAGGGCAACGAAGGAAAAGGAGAGAATGGAGCAAAAGGCATTACAAGAAAAACACAAGATGCAAGACTTGTAGGAGGAGAGAGAGCACAAGTAGAGGTTGTCACATGGTGAGAAAGCAACGACAAGCATCATACAATGAGGACTTGAAGTCGAGGACGAAGAATAAAATGAAGAAGGAACGTGATTGTTCGGTTGAGGTTTCTTGTAGCCGGTTGGCCAAGACATCCAGCCCATTGTCCGTCGTACTAGTGAAGACATTCACAATTTAGAGAATTCTTCATGAGGATGTGTTGTCTACGGACGAGAAGAAGAGGAGACTCGATCATTTGCACGACACTTGTAAATCATAAGTTGTAAACCTAACCCAATTTTACTTCACAAAAACTCATATGAAGAAGATTTCTCCCATAACATTTTTTGAGAATATGCATGGAGACTATCATGGTCCACTTCGAGAACGTCAAGATCATGAAGAAGCAAAACTCCATTTGACGTCATGGTGGATTCCAAAGATTTTAAGAATGTTGTGCATTTGGAGTCGGACAAGACATGTTCTATGTTAACTTTTAAATGTATCACTTCTCCTGAAGAACTTAACCCTAAATGCAAGTGGAGAAGTGATACATGTATCACTTCGCCATTTGGATTAACTCTAGAAGTTCACATCTTCCATTATTTTGATTGTTGTTTGGTTTGACAAGTGATATATAGCAATTCCCCAAAGATAAACTCGTTTTGTTTTTGTAATTTTTTTTGCGATATGCTTCTGATCTTTGTTTATGTTTGGCTTATAGATATTATCTTGTTGGTGGGAACCATGGAGCTCGTGCATGCAAGGAGCTCTTCAAAGCTTATGGCAGTCTATATTTTTTGGAATGCGTTTGTTGGATTTTCACCGGAGTCACATACGAGGACATTTGGATTCTTGCTTGAAAACACAATCTCAACCAAGGGTACCCAAAAAATTGAAAATGATTGATAGTAACTTGATCTATCATACAATTTTCATGACTTGCAAAGAGGAGAAGAAACATGAACCCTCGATGCATTTTGAGTGTGCATGGCAATGCATGCTTCCCGACTTAACCTAAGGTGATCAAAAAAGTGTCCAAAAGTACGATGGATTTTCCAACTCACGAAAGCTTCTGCCCCTTGTTGAACAACGAGGGGCAGAAGTCGTTGTGTCGAAGTTGTTGTCAATAGCTCACATAACTCCAAAGCTAGAGAAACAAAGAGTTGACATCTCTACATACCCCTATACTTTGAGACCTTAGATGTTACCGCTCCGATCGCCACCCATCTAGGAGTATGGATAATAACCCCAAAACCACAATGTCTGCAACAATACCACAATACTCCCAAACCAAGTATAGGTATTGTATAACCCGAGTAGTATGCAAGGTATACTAAGGTTCATTTTATGTGATGTATCCACCCTCTTTGCGCTCTCCTAATGGGCAAAAAGTCACATGGAACTATGATGCATCTTATGCATATTGTGACAAGTGGCATCCACACTGCATAGAGTTGCTAAGCTGGCTGGCGGCTTGGGAGCCATGGCGGAGACCGACCAATGCAGCCATCCTTCCCGTTACCACAATACACTTTGTCTTTGGCAAAAGTAGGCCCTGGGCCTGTAGGGCACTCACAGAAAGTGCTCGATGACAGGAGTGTTCAAAGTGTCCGCGTCCAGATAGACCCTCGAGCTCGCGTTTGGGGTGCCAGATTGGGAAGTGATCTCGATGGAGACGAATTCCCACTGCTCAGATTACTAGCCTCTGCGCGATCGATCGCATGGATCCACGATCATCACCGCAGAACTCATCACCCCAAACCAGAAACGGTTCGCAACATTGCAAGTCTCCGACTTCGTGGTTTAGTTTATCTCTTATCTTTGGCAGTTTTCCTAACGCACACTCTATCTCATGTCTCATATCCTCCCACGCCCAGGTTTTATCCGACTTTATTCAAAGAGTTGCTGCCCGATCAGCGCCTCGGCAGGGTCACTGTAAAACACAGTACAGCGGGCCTGCAGCATTCCGTCCATGACCCTGCTGCTTCCCGCTAGCTCCTAGCTCCTGCCCTCCCTCTACAGAGGCCCAGGAACCAAAGTCCGCATCGCTCTGCGTGCTGACTCTGAGCCTGCCCTACGATGGTCCTGGTGCACTGCAGCACATCCCACCACATGGATCGATTCATGACGTAGATCGAATCGTCCTCACCGTAGTACTGTAGGGATCAAGCCTTTGCTCTCTGAGGAAACGGTCTCTGAAAAATCGTCTGTGAAAATTCTATTCTGTGCAATCAAGACTGGAGAGGTGCATTTGATGATCGAGGTAGGCCCTGGTGCATTGATAGCAAGCAACTTTATCTCTTGAGGCAAACCCGGGGGGACCCTCTTATCTCTTCACTCTGTTTGCTGCGTAAGAAACATTCCCTCACTTCTTTTGCTGCAACAAGCCTAAAAGATTGAAGGTGTTGGGTGCTGAACAACGACTTTCTATTGCCCCGGTATAGCTCTCGAGTCCTTTCCAAGTAGCTGCTCACTTTCTGCTTGAATGTGTGTGCAGGAAGAGAAGCAAGGTAGTTACTCGGTCGGTTTCAAACTGGAGTTCATTGTTACTCGAGGAACAGAGTAATGGAATTCATGTTCGAGGACGGATTGCATCCTTCACGTTGAACTTTGAAAGACACATATTTTGGGGTATGGATGGCCATATCGACAGAATCGGTGTCTCGGTAGCAGTCCTGAGTCAAAGTTGACCAGTTTGGTACTTTCAAACAGTCGGGTCTTATGGGGTTGGACATAAACGCATGTTGAAAGTATATCAATCACGGAAACTAGAGCTACTTTCCATTTCCTTTCCTGTAATATCATCAACATGCACAGATACATCTGTAAATCAACAGAGATGGTTAACAGCACTTCAACCTTAGAACTGACGGTACCCCAAGCTTCCATAAAGAGTTCGCATATTACCCCTTGATGCCGTGTCGACATTGTTAGAATTCACAGTTTCCAATTTTTATCTATTTAATTTTTCCACTATGATATAAGTTTATTATTTTTTACAATGCAAATATTATATAGATTTAATATCAATCACATTGATTGAATATTAATAAATTAAATTATGAAAATTTTCATTTCTTTACAAAAATTAATTATATTCTTTAAATAATTTTGAATAAATTTAATTTTGAAATATTAAATTTTGCTTTTGATTTTAATTATATATTATATATAATTTTTTAGATTTTTTGTCTTTTTTTTTGAAAAAAAATTAAAATCACAAACATTAAAAATCTATTTTAGTATTTTATTTTCTGATTATACAAAAAGGAATAAAAAAATTGTGTTTTTTATGTGTTCATCATATAAACAATGTCATAAAAATGTCAATCATATAAAATGTCAAATAAAAATAAAAATGTACTACATGAAACTATTCTTTGTGCTAAAGGCAATATTTTTGATCAATTATAATCTTCACACAGCTTTTTAACAAGTAATGAGCCTACATGGGTTGTAACATATTGTGTTTATGATAATCTACGATATTTTAATCTCAAGATGGATTAAAAATTGTAATTTTGACCTATTATTTTGAGTAATATCTTGAAAATATTTATGATTGTAAATCAAATATAAGGACTTGATATTTGTTTTTATAACATTTCAAAAAAAATTTAAAAAATTTTAATACATTGATACAACGAACATAATGCAACATGATAACTTACAAAATATATGTTCACTGTGAAATCTATCTAACCGTATTTATATTAAAATTGAGTTTAATGATAAGATATAAATTTAAAAAGTAATTAAATATTATTTCAGGTAATTTAAATAATAAAATTTGAATAAATTTTAGGGATTTAAGGTAAAAATATAATTATATTGAATGATATTATTGCATTGATGTTTGGAGAGTTTTATTACACTCAAATTAACAAATTTTTTTAATTAATCATCATAAGATTTTTAAACAAAAATTTTAACTGAATTAAAAAAAATCGAAATAAAATTTTTTATATTAAAAAAATTCAAAATGAGTTTCAGTCCTTTTGTCAAAAGCTATTTTAATAAGTTAAGTTTAAATTATAATTTTATCCTCCAAAGAAAATGTGGATACTTAGTACTTTTCCATCAATGATAATTTTTTAATAATCATTTTTTATTTGTTCATTGATAGAACATATGTTCAATTATAAACTCGTTTTTCTATGTTTGAAATAAATGTCATTCAAAATACACATTTTTTACCAAAGAATTTAGATTGGATACTTTTCATTAATGATTATTAAATACTAGATAGTATTATATGATATAATTTAAATGGGAAAAAATTACACATAGATTGAAACCATAAACATGATTTCAAGGTTATGAAAGAAAACCAATAAGTGGGTGAGCAATGACGAGTCTTTTGATAGTGAAACCAGTAGAAATAATTGATGCAATAACTTCAATGCGAGTTAAGCTAGAGAGAGGAATGATGGTGAAGATTTCCCTATCCAAGAGAGTATTAGGTTCAAAAGGTGGTATTTCATGTTCGGACCTGGATCTCTAAAAACTTTCTGAGTATATTTGGGAAATAGAAATTTAAGAAATTGGCTTTAGTCAAGAGTTTAGGTAAAAGAACGAGGTTTCGTAGTGGAAAATTGCCAAGTGGTAATGTCTGAAGTTTAATGTGATTTCAAATGATGTGTTATGAACTTATTTGCAATTCCATGCAAAAGAGGGAAAACGAAGGAAAAGTATGGATATTATAAGCTTTACATTGTGATCAATATAAACATGTGCTAAACACGCAATCAATTTCCACAAGAAACATGGTGTTAAGTAGTTCAAAGCTCCGGGCCGTTTGTAGAAGCTTCAGTGGCTAGGAATTTATGTTACTGCGATTCTTGGTTTGAGAACCCTCAAGTCAAATCAAAGTTGACATTGTCACGGTTGCTTTTAGTAAGTCTTCTAAACATATTCAACTTCAAACGCTGGTGGTTGTATAACACTCACCCTTAACCCAAAACACGAAGGTTTTTTTTTCCTTGGTTTTATCAGTGACCAGATCCTCGTAGTTTGTGAAATATTTTGGCAATTTTCTACTTTGAAATTTTTATTTTTATATTTATTTTTTGTTTTTATTCAACTTACTGCCTGTTGGTATTCGCATTGACAGAAGCACTTTCATTGTCGTGCTTTTAACAGCTCATATTATGTACATGTACAAGCAAGCATCACGTCTCAGAATTGCATTTGGAGGAATAAAACGTAGCAGTACAAGTAGCAATGTATGTCCCTCGGGAATCCGTTATCGTCGTAGATATGTGACACTGATCATCTCGGGGATATGTGACACTGATCACACCCCCGAGATCTGATAGCAATTTGTAGGACGCGATTAGGAGACACCACTCATGAGCATGTCATTCATCTTATGCAAATTATCGAGTGGATTATGGCGTCACAACACTTTGATGACATAATTCGAGTAAAAGGTGTGCAATGTATGATTCATGAACTATTTGCATTTCTAGCCTGTTATTGTATAACTTATTTATTATACTATGGAGAGAGGCCAAAGTTAAGCATGATATATTGCCTGCGGCGACCGACACAAAAATAAAATAAAATAAAATATCGCAACATTAATTATATTCACGTAATGCAGTGATGGAGTTTCCTCACATAACATCTTACTCAAGATAAAAAACACAACCCTGTAATCCAACAGCTCAGCGATCAGGTTGGGATGTAGCAAAACTTATAGTCATCACAACATGAGGACAAAGCAACGATACAGAAACTATCCTCAATTCCTTCATAAACTACATCTAAATTAACATAAAACACGCACAATCCGTATTGTATATCATAACCAAGCAATACTTTACTCCGCACATATAATCACCACCAAAAGGAGTCTTGAACCTCACTATATGATGAACCTTCTTATAATGTACTGGCGACATTTCATGAGCTCCCCCTCTATCTCCGGGTTCTTTGTTTTGAGTTTAGGTCGTCCACCTTCTGGGGTTGGAAAATCAGGAGAAACCTCACCAAATGGGGTTTAATATGAGGTTTTTCAATTCCTGACTACACGAGTGATATGTGTACATGTCAATTGTCAATTAATATTTTTTCTTACGATTTTACATTAAACTTGATGGTCTTCCGCAAGAAGAAGTCAATCAACCCAGTACTTCAACATAGGGACGTGTGTATTGTCAAACAAACCACCTGTAGTCTGCCACCTTTGATTTAGATGTAGCACAGTTCACAGCTGGTGGACTTAGGAACCCACGATACGTCTGTTTCAAGGAAAGGATACCCGTCATTCTCTGGTGAAATAATCCTATGATGAAAGTGCAGGTACTTGACCGGTATTTTATTTTATGGGAAGACCAAGAGTAAAACGAAACTTACGCATGAACACGAGTTGTGTAATTTGTGTGCCGAGACAGAAGCTCACATTTGACTGAGTTCTACCTACACTAATCATTTCTGAGGTATCATATCTCAAACCAGATGATCCACTGAGATAATATAACGACATTCCCAACGTCATAATTACGCGCCTAATACATTATACATCACATGTGCATGGAGGGTACCTCCCAACACATGGTTGACGTTTGCCAATCATAATACTCAAATGGTCAATACAGCTCTTAAATTTGCCACATCCAGCAATGACTGAAAACAATATAACAAAACACCACCAGGGAAGGTTAGAATTATGACCACCGACTCCAGAGCATAACATATATCATGCAAACGGGATGTCGAGGCTCGGGACTCGGTAGCTTCCGGCTTAAAATCTCCCTGCATTATTGAGAGAATCCCGAACAGAAGAAATTTTTTTCGGACAAATAACGTTGAATTTAATCCCCCCACCCACACCCCGCACAACTCCCCAACTGTTCGGTTCGTGACTTCGTATATATGTCAAAGTCAACATTTGATTCTGATTGTTGATTGATTCAATGTGATAAGGTTACTCGATCATATTGGAATATTATGTGTTACAAGTGGCTTGTTGTGACCAGGTTCACGAAGACTGAGTAATATAGGAAGTTCAGTTTGATAAGCAACATAGTCACACTGTCTTTCGATGAGGTGGTTCAAGGCTTTGAACTGATCAAACAGAATCAAGAGAAACAGTCGGCGGTATAGAACAACGAAATTGTCGCCCATAGATAGACAGAGACAAAGGCAGAAATAATAAGAAAAATTTAAGCCTTCAGGTTCCAGGATAGTAACCCGGAGTTGAGTAGTACCTTGCACACCCATATGTTAAAAAGTCTCCAAAATTTCATGCGCTACCTTGACATACTTTTACATTTGCAAAACTGGAGACTTGCACCTACTTCAAACGTTGATAACGTCAACTCCCATAACTTGCACGACTTCATGTATATTCTACAGACACAAATCACTAGAAAAGAATGAACTAAAAGTGAGTCAATCTTCTTTCACACTTCTTAATTCCAGCTTTTTTACATATGTATGTCTCTCCAAAGCTTTGCAATAGAACTTGTTTACAAGAAGCTATGACTTATTCCACATCTCTTCTAGGCCTTCTCGAGCTGATCGATAAAACAGTGAGTCGACTAGTAAAGAACAAAGAGTTGTCAGAAGCATCTTTGGAGGTGGCAAACTTTTTTGAGGGCCCAATCTTTTGCACATAATATGAACGTGGGACCGATGTCTTTAATCAAGATTTCAGTTTTTGCCCGAGTTTTCTTTTACTTTTGTACTGCGCTTTTAACAGTCAATAGGTTCACAACAGGCTAACTTCTATGGGCTCGCAAGTCCTGAAGAATTTTTAGAAGTTCATGCAAGACTGTCACTCGCATGTATTTCTTTATTTTTGGAATGTTGCCCGCTTGCAGAAGCCTTGTCATGACTCTATGGCTCCACCGTACTTTTCTGGTGAACATATGCCGACCAAGCTTTCCGAGAGAGAGAGAGAGGAAATAACATAGAGGACTCAGGACACTAAATCAAAAACTTCGTCCGATGCAAGTACAGTAGGAAAGGCCAGAAAAAAGTGGGCGGTGGACGAGAGGGGAGCTGAAACCAGAGCAGAGCCATAAGTAAGTTGGTGCCAATTTGGATGTGTCGAGCTTGCATTCACCATCCGGTTGACATACAAGAACGAACCTGTTTGGTGGCGACCCCACCCACGGGCCACGTGAATTCTCCAGCCTTGCCAGCAGACAACTTTGCTGTGGACAAGGAAGGTGGACCCCAAGTCGCCTCACGGCTAAAAGTGGAGGCTATGCTATCTTCGCGATACCGCGATCCAGCGTGCGAGTGGCATTGTTTAGCTCAACGGAAACCGGAAAAGAATGCGGATAGACTTCTTGCCACACTTGCGGCATACAACCCTTTGGGAAACTCGGACTTCCTCCCTCCTGTTTCCGTCTGCCCGTCAGCGCCGTAGCGGACGAGCAGACGGGAAAGGAGATGCTGAAGACGACGACGACGACGACGCCCCTGCCGTGACTCCGTTGCGCTGCTTTGTTCTCATCATCCGATGGATGGATGGATGGATCAAAGAGACGGACGGACAGCTTTGCCACGGACACCGGAGGATGCCCATGCCGTGCCGTCATTGTGGTCATTGAAAGCGCTGGACAAACGATCTGCTGGATATGATGAATTTAAGGGACTGGTGCACCGAGCCACGTGAGGTTTTCCCACCTCGTGTTTGCGAGCGAAAAGAGAAAATTACAGCAAACGGTCGGGACATGGCCTTGTCTACGTGAAAGTTCACGAGAGACTTTTGTATTTGGACCGTGCCCAAATTGAGAACTCCGTTTCTGTGAGGTCGCGAAACGCAATGTCCATTCTTGTGCGCTGTGCGGTGTTTACTCGCCGTGCCGTGTTGTGCTAGACAATCCGGCGGTGGTCGACATGTGCAGAGATTTATTACGTGAACGAGAGCGATCTTTCGAAAGTGCTCTTGGTGTGATTCGGATTTTGTCGTTCTTGGCTGCCATGATAATGTGCGGCCATGCGCACTTGCGAGTCTGATTGTAAAAGACATGGGGGACGGGCGACGAAGGCGACAAATCAGAACGATAAAGAAAACCTGTAATTGGCCCACGGTGATTCCAGCTCCACAGTTGTGGCGAGGAAAGAAAATGGATAGAATCGCAAGGAAGGAAATAATGCATGACAAGAAGCTAAGTCATAGTTTGAACGTATGGTGAGGCTGCGTGCGTGCTGGTGTATGAATCATTGGTCGAAGAGAAGAGAAGAATAGAGAGGCTGTGAGAGGAAGAGAATCTTGAATTGCGGGCGCGGCAGCGGCATGCCAGGGCTCGAGACTGGTGCTGCTGGTCCAGTCCGAGCAACTAACAGCAGTGTGCACCTAGAGGATGAACACTGCAGTCGGATGCGAAGCCGCTTTTTATGGTGTGGACGGGAATGGGATCAACCTGTTCGTAGTGAATGATGATTCCTCCAACCTCCAAGCGGTCGGGGCGGAGTCGGAGCAGCCGGTGAAGGGTGCAAGGTCGGGCTGCGAGTGCGCAGGCATCGCTGGCACGCGAGGCAAGATGCTGCAATAGTATAATCAAGAAAGAAAGGAGCGTGGATCATAGATCCATCATGCTGCCGATGAGTCGACGGGCTCCAATGACTGACTGATTAGCGACGGTGTGCTGATGCTCTCTCCTTCCTTCCTTCCTTGAGTCTCTGGAGAGGCCGACTCGCGAGTCGCCTCTTAAGATTAGGACGTTTTGGAGTTTTGTGAGTCGGGCCGAGGAGATTCGGAGTGACGGTAGAATTGATCCGGTGGAGTGGGGGAGAGGAGAAGTAGAGGAGCAGGAGAAGCTGCTGCAGCTGCTGATAGCGAGAAGATCCTGCCACAGACAGATACTTTGGGCGGTAGCAGCAGCAGCCAGCAACTTGCCTAATCAACTCCAGCGTCTCCACTCCTCCGTGCACTCTCGCAGGCTGAGATTGACTTGGGCTCTTGCCTCTGCTGGATCCATCATACTGCAGGTGCTAATCGGGGAAGGACTCGGAGAATGTGATATGAGACTGCAGAAACGGACAGCCTCAAGATTCAGCTATCTCCAGCACTTCCCTGTGCAGCGTCTCGGTGTCGAAATTCGGATCGCTTGATACGTGCGTTGAAGTAGCGGTCCAAAGGTGCGCCATTGGCAAAGCGGCCCGTGCTGCTCGTTCACGTCCAACATAGTTGCGCCGGGGTTAGACCTAGACGCGGAGGCTTTGGAAGGGGCTTAAATTGGACGCTATCTTTCTTCTTGAAAAACATCGGCAGGCATTTTTGGCCTCCGAGACTTCACCAAAGCTTGCTTGCTACAGCATGCTGCCGTGTGCTTCCCGATGAGACTTCACAGGATCCAGAGGTTGAGGCTTGCCTCGGAGTGTTCTGGACCTAGCTCGACGAGTTGCTGACGAAGTCATGGCGATTCAATCCACAATTCATAATGTGATTCATCCATTGCTGTAGGTTGTTAGGTTGAGAGGCCTGTGCAGTGTGGTAATCGGGAGGTTGAAATGGCGGGCCATCAGCTAAAAAAGCTGGCTCAGAGCCGTGGCAAGGTTATACGTTCTTCTCTAATTGATCTGGTTCCCAAGCACTGGAGTGTGTATACTCTTCTATTTTCTACGGTTTTCTTCCTTCTGTTCTGTTTCTTGTTGTTTGATATCCGGACATCACCCACAGCCCTGCTGCTTCATGCCTCAAATCAGCTCGGGGCACTCCGAGCGCAGGCTGGAGAAATGTACTTCCAGTCCACCTCCGGCTCCGGTTCCTCGGACCTCGAGGGAAGCCCGAATCTGAGGAAGGGAATGCTCCGTCGAGCGGAAGACGCCGACGATGACGATGACGACGATGATGAGAAGCGGAAATCAAATTCGTTCAATAAGCGGTCAGAGGATGGCGGAAATAAAGCACCGGTCAAGGATCGATGGACTACCGAGGAAGTCCCCACCGAGGGCCTCCTAGTGGTAGATGGTCGCTTCTCTGATAAAGGGCAGCCTGAGGAAGGGCCCGCAGACTCGAAGGATCGTTCGGTCGTAGCGAATGTAGAGAAAGAGGATGCCGCGGAGAAATTTGTGAAGACAGTAAAGAAACTAGTAGACAGTGACAGTACTCAAGAAGAACCCGCAGACGTAGGGGGCCAGGTACCGCTAGAGGAGCCAGAACTCGAGAATGAAAGCACGAATGAGGAGACCGTACTGGAGAAAGAAAGCAGTGAGGAGGAGCCAGTAGTAGAAGAGAGTGTAAGCTCTGAAGAAGCAGCTTTGGATATAGTGAAGCCAGACGGAGGGGAGGAAGGTATAGAGGTGAAAGTGGAGAAATCTCCACGGAAAAAAGACGAAGGGAAGGAATTGAGAGCCACAGTTTCGGAGCAGGAAGTGGACGAGGCATCGGCTCCATCCACCAATATCACGGAGGAGGATTCGTCCGTCGTCGACAACTCTGATTCATCTTCCGGTGAGGAAAAAGATTCTGGATCCGTAGATCTTACCGGGAAGGCTACTAAGCCCCCCAGCGTGGAGAAAGTTGCAGACGAAGAGCTTGTGGATTCTGAGAAAGTTACAGAGACCAAGAAGGGATACAGTAAAAGGGATGAGATTCCGAAGACGAAGGGGACTTCTAAGAAGAAATCTTCGGAACCATCGACTCAGGAAGTTTTGAGGGATGTGGCTGTTGATGGCAAATGTGAGTACTCTGTTGGTAAGTGGGTCTACGATGAGAGCTATCCTCTGTACGCGCCAGACTCGTGTCCTTTCGTTGATGGAGGATTCCGATGCGTGGAGAATGGAAGGCCCAGTGCAGAATTCCAGAAGTACAGATGGCAGCCATCCGGTTGCGATCTTCCCAGGTAATTTCACTCTTTCACAGCACCCCTTGCATTTCTGTTTCTCGTCCGCGCGCCAAATCCAGGAGATAGTCGCTGATCTATTCTTGACCTCTGCGCGCTTGGCTTTAGCTACTTGGTAATTTTGATAATCGGCCTGTGGGCAAATCGATTGTAGAGGAGGGAATTTTGAAAGCTGCGCGGATTCATGTTGTCCATGAATCTACTGTGGTGGATATATCTGATATGGTCACTCCTGCATCTGCAGGTTCGATCCGAAAAATATGCTGGAGAGACTACGGGGACGCCGCCTAGCTTTTGTAGGCGATTCGATTGGTCGGAACAATTGGGAGTCTCTGCTCTGTATGCTTGCCGCGGCCGTACCCAACAAAACTCGAATTTATGAGATCAACGGCGAACCTATCACAAAGCATAAGGGATTCTTATCGTTTCGGTTTGAGGATTACGATTGCACTGTGGAATACTATCGATCTCCGTACCTCGTTCCTCAGGGCAGAGCTCCTCCCAATTCACCGCCTGAAGTCCACTCCACGTTCAAACTGGATCAGATTGACTGGTCCGCCAGTCAGTGGAAAGATGCAGATATTATAGTCTTCAACTCCGGTCACTGGTGGAGCTTTGAGAAAACTGTTCGAGGGTATGCTCTTTGGTTGTAATCTATGGGATTGTACGCTGATTTCATCCGGACATCAGTACTGGATTTTGAATGTCTGCAGTGAGGTGGAAAAATGGCGATGTTGGTTGCATTGGGGAGGTCGTGCATGCCCGATCTTCCTCATTGGCATGTGCTCGAGAGAAACTTGTGAGAATCGGTTTCTGTAGGACTTAGCGCATTGCATCACAAGGTAACCGCGTAATGGATACTGTCCGTCTTCGTGTACAGGGGGAATTATTTCCAATTGAAGGACAAGGTCCACATGAAAATGGAAGTAGGCGACGCGTTTAGAAGAGCCATGCAGACTGTGTCCAAATATGTGGAAGAGAACATCGATTCCACGAAGACGCAAACCTTTTGGAGGAGTTATGCCCCCGTCCACTTCAGGCAAGCATTATCTAGCCAGCTGGGTTGAACTGTTTCTATTGCAGATTCTTCAGATAGCTTTGAATTTTATTTCTTGCTGGATGTGTCGATCAATTCACCTGGTCCAGAATCATTTAGGGTTGAACGAACCTGGATCTCGGGGCTATATATATCTGCTGCTCGCAGGGGTCTCAAGAGTTGGCAAGGCTACGAGGAGGATGCAGTCTGTCCTTCCCCAATGCTAACGAAACATTTGCAAATGCAGGGGCGGAACATGGAAGACAGGAGGTAGCTGCGTCGACGAGGAGAGGCCAATGCTGAACCACACGTCTTACCAAGAGCCCTGGGTCAATCAGATGATTTCGGAGGTAATCCAAAACAACGTGAAGAGTCCGATAAAGTTTCTGAACATTACCCTTCTATCTGATTACAGACCGGACGGACATTCTTCTATATGGCAAAGGACTCCTCCGTCGCCCATCAATCGCCAAGATTGCAGCCATTGGTGCTTGCCTGGAGTTCCGGATACTTGGAACGAATTTTTGTACGCGGCTCTTCTCGACAGAGGACAAGGGCCGTGGGGCGACAAGGCAGAGTGAGTACGTTCGGTACTGCAAATCGGATGAGCGAGCGCCTCACAACCATTTTGTAGATCTCTTACGAGACATTAGAAGATCCCTTTGTTAATATCTCCAACTTTGGTTCAGGTCGTCTCCAACTTCGGCTGTGAAACCCTCATGCCACAGCGGTTTGGAGCCACGCCTCGACATTTTTCTGTAGAAAGGTAAATCAAAGCCTTTAGAAGACGTGACCCAAGTATTCATCCCCACGCGACCACGCATAATTTTATTCGCTCTTCTTTGAAGAATAAGATCTCCTGCGGGAGTTTGATATGTACTTATACCACCAGACTATGAACGTTCCTATGCCAGTGGATCGTCTTCTCGTAAGCCCAGTTACAGAGCTTCGGCTGGACGACCAGCTCACGGTCCAAGGTGATCAAGAATGATAGGCTAGCGATCATGCGTCCTTCCGGCAAATTGCCAATTCGACCGGATGGCTTATGAAGTTCATTGTAATATAGTTCGCACCTTGTTCAGGTTGAACGGTAGGCTGCTGCCTCATTACCCACCTATTGGATTCTGGACGCGTGGAGAATATATTTTACATCCCATTGGATATGGTGAACGTTATCTTCCATCAGATTGATTGAAACGGCTGCATTTCCATCTGCCATTTGCCCTTGGGAGTCCAATCTCGTGTTGACTATTGATCATATATCTACACATGGTTGCCCTTCTTGTGGTGAGTCACCGTTTTTGTGTGAGGTCTGCGAGTCGTGTATGGGCAACGAGCGCTTCACTCGATCTGGCTACATTCGGATTAGGTGAGGCTGAGATTTCTCCAAAACAAGCGACTTTCTCAATTGTCAACAATGAGGCCTTGGTCGTGGTGACCTGTTCCTTCGCGTTGCTTCGGCGACACACGTGGATCTGTTGATTTACTGACTGCACGAGGAAGAGGAAATCTGGCTGTTCAGTTGTACGTCCGTATGAGAATGGAAAGTTTCTATTTCGCCGTGACTCTCGGGTCCATAACTTGAGGAGGAGGGAAAGCTTCCGCGACGAGGCGAGGCTCAAGGGGCCGCAGTCTGAGGTCTGGGCAACTTGGATTTGGGTCATGCGATTTATGTGACGCTCTTGGTAAGTTGGTACTGCCAGGTCTGGTACTGCGCTTGACGACAGAAATGAATGTTTTTGGTGTTTAAAGTACGGGGATACAAGGGTTTCAGTAGTTGCTCCGGCCTGCCACCTTCACGTACACATGCTTGGGAAGGTAAGTACGTGTCGTCTTGCAGCAATGCAGCTTCTTGAGGAAGGAAAGATCTTGTAGGATAGCAATTGAGTAGACTTCATAAGAGCGCACCTTCTGCACGGTCATTGAAGATGTGGACAGGCGGACAGGCGATCAGGTGATGAAGTTAACGAGGAGTTGAAATCCCTTGTGATTGGAGTGGCGGCCCCGCAGAGAGCATAAGGGCATCCCGGAACCGACATCTTTATAGTCAGAAGGTTAATTCATTCTGCAGGTACTCCTTGTCTAACAGCTGTGAAAATTTAACCCGGTGAACCCGTGGATCAGGAATTCTGTTACGGTAGAGACTCGAGAGCACATTGCCATACTCTGTATACCAGGCCCCAGGGGTCCCGTTGTTGCCGCCGCCGGAAATCCGAGCCTGGATCTCAACATCACGAGGAGTGTGTTTTTGCCAGACGTAATGGCGATGGAATCTGCTCATGTGCCACCGGACTGGTTCTACCGATCGTTTCTTTTATAAAGTAGCTCGCTTTTCTCCTGCTCTCGTCTGAACCTTTACGAAGAACTCGAAGACATGTGGACGTTCATGATAAGGAAGTACGACTATTTTATCTGCAGATTGCAACCATCTCCTCAGTGCATGTGTTACAACCAGAGCATGCTCTGCTTTCACTCTGCCTTTCCTTCTGTCTGTGATCAGAGTCCAGAGTATCTAACCACACACAGCAGCTGTTCCTAGATTGTCCGATCTTAAAAGGGTCACGTTTTGATATTTGGCCGACCTTCCCCAAAGCTTTGTTTCACTTAACTGTAGGTATAGTAACCACGGTAGGCCGTGATCGCTTTGCAGCAGTGGGGTCGCAGCTTTTTGAGGTTGTAATTGTTTCCAGCTTTCCCTTCGTCTGAAAGCTCTGGTGTTTGAAATCCGCACCTGTCATGCCAACGGCAAAGGCCTATAGATTCCATGCTGTAGGCAGAAGAGGATGCTCATGCTGCACACGCAACACTGCCTGCAATGCCTTCAGCATGACAGGAAGCATTTCGATATTCTCGCCCAGGCTGATTTTGTGTGCACAGTGCTTAATTGACTTCTAATGACTCTCATCCTCACTTCGAGTTGTACATAATTATTTAAGGAATAATTGGATCCCGAAATCTTTGGGTTTGTGACATAATAACATCTATTGACTACATGCTGTAGCAAGACATCGAGAGGGCCGGCCATACTCCAGTAGATCCATCATGGGCCTATCATGCTAAGACTGCAAAAATAGCATCGCTTGCTAGTGTCAAGTAGCGATTTTTGCTTCTGCTCTTGAGCCTTGGGTTTGGTTTGTTTCCCTCGTGTGGGCATGGATGTCTTGAACTCTCCGTAGGGTCCCCTTCTCATGTGCCGTACCATCCTGATGAGTCCACCTGAAGCCTATATCAGATTCAAATTTTAAACCTGGCTAGCGTACTACCCGTTGCATCTACGTTTAGACGTAATTTGCACATCCTGGATAAAGCCAGATGAGAGCGAAAAGGAGATCCGGGAATGGGGCTGAGACGGGGAGGATTCATCCCCCGCCATAGCCACCCTGACCATAGCTGAGTGAACAGCAACATGGAGAAGTTCAGGGTTAGCAACCATTTAATCAACAAACTAGCGTTCTTCGTTGAGAAACTGCACCAGCTGACAGAAGAGTGAGATATAATAGTGAGATTAGCTCACAGGTTCTGAGAGAGGATTGTGACGCCAATCAGAAAAAAACAGAGACGAGTGTTGAAAGAGTGGCAATTGAACCAGTACAAGTCTCCAGGCTAGCCTGCACACAACATTTAACACAAACTAAGCATTTGCTAACTATGTCATATAAAGTTGTAGAGAAACCACTTCAATCTAATTCACAAGAGAAGGAGATTTGTCCGTTCTGGTCACAATGGTGGTGGCGTTGCGATCCTAACACGCGAAGATGATTAAGATCACTGCAGCAGCTTGTGCTAGATGATGAGACAATTGCTAACTAAACAACACATCAATGGATCAACCATATCAATTACAACCAAAGGGGATGGAGCGCAATAACCATCTCTCTTAGAAACCTTGAAAAAAGTAAGTATTTTCAAAATTCACTCCATTCTATAATAATTATATGTTTCATTCTTAAGGCTAGACCGTCAATAGGTATGTCAAATTGCAACTTAGATGCTTTATTTCTAACTTAATGCTCACTAAGTGGGGATACATAAAATTAGCATAGAAATTGAGTTGATGAGAGTGCGCATTTGACGAATCTACACAATTTACCATAGTAAACACCCCAAGTTCAAAAAGATTGAGAGAATAAGCGCATTACTTTGGCACAAGTACAACTCGGACATCGGAAATGGTCTCATATCCACACGGATTACTCGCTGACAACATCAAGGGAAGAGACAAGAAATAACACTCAATCTTTTTCACGCTTAGCCAAGTTTAGGTCCCATTGTCTATGCAAGATAACAAGTTGATCAAGAGAATGTAATGGATATAAGAAATCCCTCACAAGCTCAAACTCGAGATGATTTTGTAGAAGTTAAGATGAAGCACCTCTCACATGTACGATGTGACCTGCTGTAATATCACATGGCATAGTTGATGCAATGATAATGAAATAATGAAACATGCCTTGCAATCTTATCTTGTGCCACATACAAGTATATATGTACTTATATGCTAGAATGCAAAATAACAACCAAATCTGTGCTCATTTATGACCTCTAGGTTGATTCTCACTTAGATTTACCTCCGATGGCTTTTCAAAAGCTCATCATAAATCTAGAAGTACACTTTTCAACTCGGTGACCATAGCTTTATTGCAATGTTTTACACAAACTCTCAAATTCCAAACTCCATAATCCTTCCCAATTAAGCAATGTCACAAAGACTCACATATCACTCCAAAAGGTAGAGATCATTCATTGATGTTCAAAGTACTTCTCCAAAACAAGACTTGAGAGATGCTTCTCAACCTCTCTATTTATATTACTAAGAATTTCATTCTAATGACTAAAAGTAATTATAATGTAATTTTATATCACCAAGTTTAATCAAGCTAGAAATTACAACTCTTAATGAGAAATTGTACATGAAAATATACAATTGGTTCAGTTGAAACTTCAAGAAACCCAACTACACTTCAATTAATTTTAATGTACCAAGTCAATCTCACTTCTAGATTTAAGGGTGATGTAACCATCTTTAGTAAGTGAAAACTAAAATAGAGGTTATGCAAGATGGAGATCTATAGTTTTGAATTAACTACTAGTAGATGTCATGTGAGCAAATTGTGTGTTCATATATATTGTACCTTTTTGGGATAGAATATGGAGAAAGAGAAACCATTAAGGTTATCTCTTTTTCAAGTGCTTTATTTAATCCCAACTAAACAACAAAATAATTGTTCTCATCCTCCACTCTACTACATCAAGAGCTATCATATATTTTTTCCCAACTTAACCATAACTAACTGAAGTTAGTCATAGATTAAATCACACTTTATGATCTCGTGCATATCGTCCATGCAAACATATGACTGAGTGCAAAGATCCTCACATCTCAATGAGTATAGTATTTTCGATGTGGATAGACACTCTCAAACAGTGGTCTATGTTGACAAGTCATCCATACCAATGGTAAACCTTATGAGGATAACCAAGAGATGTATTACTCACATTGTTGAGTTATCAAATCTGGAGTGCCCAACTAGCCAAAAATGCTATAGGCTTAATCTTCTTCATCGATAATAAACCTACCTATCCATAAAATTAGCAAAGATGTCCTCCTCCGTACCAAATTTCTTGTCACCGATTACGTCATCAAAGATGTCCATGGTACTCTTATCAAAGGTTGATATGAATGCAAGTGAAAGAATAATTGTGCAAAGAAGATAGGTGTGTTAACAATCAATACTAGAGAAGAGTATACCAAACATCACATGTGGATCTCCTAATAGAGGAGTGTCATTTATATGCAATATATCATCAATAAATGTATAGTCTAGATAGTGTAAAATAAAATCTTTGGACCCTATTGGCATTCCTAGAATGCGGAATCCGTCTTTTTATGTCATAAATCCCTCTCAAAGTTAAAAAATTATTTGTATTCTGAAGATAACTTAGAGGAAGATTTCGTTTTTGTCAAGAGCTAGATATGAGAGAGAAGAAGAAATGATTGATGATATTGATGATGTAGCAATGACATTTTATTCTGTGGCTCATCAGCAAGGAGTAACACAAAGTTTGGAGATGTTTTTGGAGGATTTGTATGAGGGTGAGTGGTTAGATATTGGAAAATATCTCAGCACACTAGCACGACAACGCGGTTGGAGTGATCATGAGTGTAAGAAGGAAGGCTTACAACTACATGTTACAAGATGGATACCTATGGAAGAGACCGAAGCGGAAGGGTGACATGTCACAACGTGTGATTTGTGGAAAGGAGGCTCAACAAGAGTTGATGCGGGAGTTTCATGAAAGCTTATGGGCAGGCCACAGGGGAATATATGCCACTTTCATGAAATTGAAAGAGAGATATCGGTGGAAAAACATCTACAAGGATGTGGTAGGATTTGTGGAGACTTGTGAGACATGTCAGATGTATTTTGTAATCCGACACCGTGATGGTTTGCATCCTACATATCCACTTGCTATCCATTACAAGTGGGTTGTGGATTTGGTGGTCATGCCAATGGGATTAGGGCAGATGAGGTATCTGGCGTTAGCGAGGGAGGATCTATCCTATCAAGTGGAGGGGAAAGCATTACGATCAAAAGCAACAGAAGGGGTTTGCAGATTTCTTTTGGTGGATGTTGTGTGTCGTTATGGATGTGTTGGGAAGATAACCGCTGATCGAGGAGAGTTGAATGCTCAAGAGGCACGTGACTTCTTTGAGAGATGTGGAGTCAAGCTGTCTCTCACTATTGCTTATAATCCAGAAGGAAATGCGAAGAGTGAGCGGGGTCATCCACCTATTATCAAAGCAATTGTGAAGTCATGTAGGGGAAAGGTTGGACAATGGCCTCGTTTGTTACCTTTTGCATTATGGGCTGATCGAACAACCCATAGCTCTGTGACTAGCTATATGCCATCAGAGTTAATGCAAGGCCAAAAGCCGATTATGCCAATAGAGGAAAACATTCCCACTAGAGTGTGTTGCCTTGGGAGGATAATCTGAGTAGAGAAGATCTTTTGGCGATACGCATTCGACAGCTGGAGAGGAGAACGGAGGATGTACAATTGGCAATGGAGACTCTTAGAGAGTCAACCCTTAGAAACAAGGACAGATTTGACAAACGTCATAGGCTGAGACCAAAGGAGGTTAAAGAAGATGATTGGATGTTGGTGTATGACAACAGTCTCGATAACCAACATAGCACCTTGAGGAAGTTTTCAAAGAGGTGATTTGGGCCATATGTGGTGATCAATATCGGCCAACTCGAAGATCAACCTCGGCCAACTCGAGGAGGAGTTTGACCTTTTTGATGAAGATGAGTCATATGGGGAGGATCTAGCTCGAGCATAAGATCAAGTTGATCTAATCTAATGCCGCACACACCTTGGTTAACTTTTGGTGCATACCGGAGGATGCACAGGTTTAGAGGCGGTGGATGTTGTGTTGTGACGCGGCTACTATGAGAAGATGATGACATGTGTCATCTTTAGAGCTGTTGTCATGACGGCGATACTTTAGGTTAGGATAACCGACGGCGCACTGTAAGGTTGTTAAGAATCCACCGTTGGATCAACTTTGTAGGGTCAGGATGTTGAAAAGGCTCCAAGAGATATTATCTTGGACCTTATCAGATATAAAGCGCAGTCAGGATGGAAAGGGTATGGGAGAGAGCTAGACACATCACTTTGCTGACTAAGGAGCTTATCTTATCGAAGTGGAGCCGACGTAGGACATGGATAGAGGACAACATGTGTGTTTCACAATGTGCAGGTAAAACCTGATGATAATGATGGCAATAAAGCCCGCGAAGTCTATCAAATTGATCGGAAGCACTTCCACATTTAGAGAGAGAAGATTCACTAACAGGGTAATCAAAATTCTAGCGATTATATTTTTTGAGTACAGATCGTTCATGCAGTTGCAAACCTCTTCACGTATAGTTAGAAAATGCCCTCTTCTCACTCCAGATCCGAACCACTTGAAAGTCTTAGTATCTCTAAACGTTTTCCGTAGAATGTCATACATCACCCTGCACATCAAGAGGAAAGTGGGCACCCCAAAGGCCAGTGTGCTCCACTTCAGATACAGAGCGTTATGTACCGATGCCCAATCCATTTGTGATCAATATCCGGTGTCTTCATCGTGATCACTTTCGGGCGTGGTTAGTGTATCATTTTGGAGATAACTTTCTGCAACAAATGATAAACTCTCCAGACCCGATTATTCTTCCAGTTGTTTCCTACGGCGCGATTTGGGACGTAACAATATACGTTTTGATTTAGTTTGGGCACTATGGATATAAACTTACCAGTAGTAGTGGCTTTCAACACATGGATTCCAATCCATCACTATTGCTTATCGAAAGAAGCCATAGGGAGTTGATTGTTAGGAACTTTGACGAGGAGTATTATTCTCAAGTTATAAACTCCCCGGTTCCGTTTGTAGTTCCGTTCATACTTAGCCGGTTTCGAGTGGTCATTTTGACTCTTTATTAGTGGCAACTCGTATTGTATATAAGATGGCTAAGTAGTGTGTTTAGGATAATTGTAAAGCTGTAAGTTAAAAATGAGCTAATTTGGCCACACTAGAGGTCAAAATAACACTCTTCATTCTCATTGGTCTTGAAGTTTGAGCCAATGAGGGCACTTGGGCAACTTCTTCGAGGTTTTGAGAAGTTTTGGAGACTTTCTAGGGGGATATTCGAAAATCTTAATATAGGGTTGGAGAGCTGACAGGACGAGCTACGACGTGGGTTCAAGAATGGATTGATTTGAAGGATTTGTCATTCTGAAATGGTGATTCAAAGATAGAGTGAGAAATTTAGACTTTTGAGTGTATTTGTGTTGTTTCTGAGAATCTTCCGAGGGTTTTGGGAGATCTGAGTTGACTTTGATATAGTTTAGGACTTAGATTTGCGTTTGGATAGAAACTTTGACTCAATTGGATGAGTTTTGAGTACGGAGTGATAGCTTGAAGTTTGTGTATACAGTCTGAGTTGCAAAAGATTGCACTAATTGTCACAAAGTTAGTATGGAGATCATATCTTTTGATATCAAAAAGTTCTGTTAATAAAACTTTGCACAGTTCAAGTTTTGATGATAAGTGGCCTTTTTATGAAATCTAAGAGCAATTTAAGTCAAGGATTGGGATTTGTGATGGGTTTTGTACATAGGGGTCTGCATCTCACCTTGTGATACAATGTGCAAATAAACAATTTTTTTGAGAGATATAGAGGAGAAAAACATCTGAAACTTTTGTTGTGTTGTGGAGAAATTTTCTCTGAAGTTTAAGCGAGAGTTATTGGTCGACTCATTGACTATCATAATCTTCTTCCGCTGAAGTTTTACCGGTTTAAAATGAACTTGAATTTGGAGTGCTGAGGAGAAGAAGAAGAAATTATCAACTCACACGAGGTTCTAGAGCGTTTTTTTTACCAAAGGCCGGCGTTTCTCGAGCAAAGAAATGTCCATGCGACAATGGTCTCCTCAATCTCTTGCATTACTTCATTAAACTCATCAAAAGGTATTTCGTCCTTGTCCACTTCTACTATATACAACAGAAGGTTTTTCCCTCCTCTACGATGTAGACTTCTTGATGAACTTCTATTTGTTGCATCAAGATTCACTTCTTTCAATATATACTCTCCATCAAGCTCACACTTCTTTCACTCCTACGGAGTCAATCATCCCATTCGAGAGACAAGTAGACTACTCCCTTTTTCCCTGCTCGGAGCTTCTCTCCCATTGCATGTAATTTCATGCAAAGATCTCTCCCTAATTCACAATGATCTATCTTCCAAAAAAACCTTCCATGATACTCATCTTCTACATACTGATATAAGTAGTTCACTACGGTGAGAATAATTGGTTCGTGGTATACATGATCTTCCTTTTGATCTTCCTAGATGATCCTCCAAGTCAATCTTGATCACGTCAATCTTGAATCCATTAGTTCCTTTCCTCTCATGAGGATCAAACCACTTTAACGCATCAAAATCAAACCTTGTTTGCAAAGCCGATCCTTCCCAATCAATGTCATCTTTCTCTCAAGCATAATCTCTCCCCATTGCTTCCGTCCACAAGATTGCATCCCACATATTGCGATGTTCTCTTAGCTCGATAGGTTTAACTACTTTCTTGGCTCAAACTTCATCCCACATCTTTGCGATCTCAGGGCTGACTCTCTACTCAAGTTTACCTCCAATGGCTTTTTGGAAGCTCATCATGATTATAGAATGACATATTCACACCCGATGATCATGACCCCAATGCATGTTCTTACAAAAACTCTCAAATTCCAAACTCCATGATGCAAACTATCACAAAGAGTCAAATATCATTCCAAAGGAAGAGATACTTTGATCAAAAGCTTCATTAAATCAAGGTATCAATCTCAAATAAGACCTCTGGAAGCTTGAATACAAACCTCTAAGGCATCGACATCCATCACTCTTACTCCAACATTCACCATGGAAGCTTTCCCCTTGGATCATCACTTCTTGATACTTTTGGAGCTTATGTCTCCCCTCAACTTCTTTCTTATCATAGGATTTAGAGTAATCAATTGGCCAATAGTTATATTGGCTTTTTGATTGCCCATATCATCCACCACATTGTATTTGAGTTGGATAGTCAAAGTGGAGATTTCATCCATTCTCAACTTCTTCCTTGGTTCTTTAGGGTTTAGTTTAGTTTAGGATTTAGGGTGTAGGATTTAGGAAAAACCCTAAATCCTTGGTTGACTCACATCATCATATCGAGTACTCTAACTTGGTTGATCCTCTCTTGATATAGACTCCTCTGCAAATCTTGCTCTCTTCTTTTCATGTGCAAGAACATCTACTCTTGATCTCATAGAATTCTATCCCTTTTCAAACGTGCAATGATGAAGAACATATCAATAGATGCTAATCCCTTATTCTTCGATTGTCTTGCTGTAGGAGTAGGATTGTTGTGTCTAACTCCATCATGTTGTCAAGGATTAGGACAATTTTGCTTGAAATGAAGATTTCCATAACTTAAATATGAAACTGTGAAGTTCCCTTGCGATGGATTTCCTCTCGAAGGATAATTTCCATACCATCTAGATACTCTCCCTACATTCTTCTTCCTCCTCTCCCATAATTGTACTATGTTAATTTTGAGATCAGTGAGCAATTTCATGATAGATTTAACTCATGGTGCAAGTCTACCATTGGAGTATTTGCTATTGGCAAAGCAACAAAGATAGAAGTTGCCGTTCTTACTGCAATAGGTGGTGCTACTTCTCTAGTCACTAAGCTAGAATTATAATCTTCTACACTCACCTCCATTTGAATAGCAATGCAAATAGCCTAAGCCTTAGAAGAGGGTTTTTCATATCTCATCTTACTTCAAATTCAATGCTTCAAATCTCCAATAAAATTCTTCGTCAACATCACCACAATCCCCATCATGGTTGACTCCACCTTGTCTTTACTCTTTCTCAATATCACATGAAAACGTGACTCCAACTTCCTTGTTCTCTCCATTTAGGATCTCATCTTCTCATTCTTTCCTTGCTTAAAAAAGGTGATTTCAAACATGAGCTTCTTGTAACTTTCATCTAGAAGAAAGTTTTCAATAAGATTCTCTGTCAAACATTCCCAAATGTCTTCCTCCATGTATATCTTTTGTATTCATTGTACCACTTTAATGCAAAATCCTCCAAAAAGTTGGGCAAAAAGATAGCCCATTCATACTTGCTTCTCTTTTTGTTTCCTATACATGTTCTCTTGAATTGCCTCACAAAAGCTTCTACATTCTCATTTTTTCTCCCATAAAACACCAAGCTTTTCCATTTCAAACTTCTTTTGTTGTTGTTGTTCAAAATTTATATGAGACTCCCTAATACAACACAAACAAAACTAGCTTCATTCTAGAATAATTCATCAATGGTAAAATAAATGGAATCGGTTGTCCAAGATTGCAATGGCTCTCTCTTCTCCTAAACACACGATCAGTCTTATTCTCATCAACGTCTTCTCAATCATTCTAAAAATGATCTTCATCTTTACTTTAAAACTTCAGCCACTTGGAGATTTCAACTTTTTTGTATTTGCAATCAATTTATCCTCAAAGCAGTTCACTAGTAGCTCCAGTAGAGCTTTGACCCCACTAAACTTATATCTATGAATCATGATATTGGGTCTCCAAATGAGTTTTCATTGTTCCTTTTTTCACGGGCAAAAAACTGGATTCAAAACATTTGTGTTCCTTCTAGATTGAGGTCCCTACAAAAACATCAAAAATATGACCTCCAGTTTGATTCACATTTAGGTTTACCTTCGATGGCTTTTTCAAAGCTCATCGTGATTCTAGAAGTACATGTTTTACCCGATGATCATGACTCTAATGCACGTTCTTACATCAATTCTCAAATTCCAAACTCCATGATGCAAACTCTCACAAAGAATCATATATCACTCTAAAGGAAGGCATACTTTGATCAAAGGTTTCATTGAATCAAGGATCCAATCCCAAATTAGACATCTTAAAACCCAAGCTTCCCAAACAAGTTTGAGAGGTGCTTCTCAACCTCTCTATTTATAATACTTAGAATTTTAAACTATTAACTACAAGTTGCCACGATGTAACTTTCTCAAATCAAACTTAAGCGAGGTAGAGCTCACAAATCTCAATGATTAGTGTACATGGCAACATACAATTGGTTCAATTGTAGCAAATCAATGTGGAGGTAATGCGCAAAATTGCCTCCACATTGATTTGCTAAAATTTCAATGCTCATGGGTATATGATATGACCCTAGTACTCCATATGCTCATGAAACAACTTACACTTCTATGATACAATTTGAGGCAATGAGTTATCAACTGCTCAAATACATCATGCAAATATTTTTCACGTTCCATCACTATAGCACTATATACCAGAATATCATTGATGAAGGATTGGCCCACAATCAAGTATGGCCATGATCCTAACCATCACTCTTTAAAACTTAACAGATGCATTCTTCCATCCAAATGATAAGAATCTCCACTAATACAACACATCATTGCCATGTGAATCAATTATCCGAAAGGACTTTTGGCCTTATCATCATCTCAAACCCGTTAGTCATGATATCATGCTCGTAAATCTAATGTACTTAAAATCTTTACATGTCCAACCTTATCAAAGATATCCTCAAGTGTATGCATAGCATGTAGTACCTTAGTTAGGAATTTTGAGCAGAGTTTTTTTTTTTTCAAAATAAAAGATGTCCTATTTAGCCAAAATAATGAATATCAAATATGAATAAGTCTTTAATACAAAGATGGATGCCTAGAATAAGTGTAATGTGTAAAACAAGTAAAAATATAATGGAAAATTTTTTGACATTTATGGTGATGAATGTAAGAGAGAGTTTCTAAAGTGTAAAAGAAGCAACTGTTCACAAAACTCTCAAGAACTACATGATGAAGAAGCAAGTGCCAGATTTTTAAATTACCATCATGGTTGATATATCCTTTGGTGCCGAAGCCGGACAGAACGGTTGAATATCTTGGCAGCGTGTTTCTGGCATGGCAATGAGACTATGTGTATCTAGAGCTATAATACTTAGGGTTGTACATATAGAATAAAATGTAAGTATATCTAAAGTGTGACTAAGTTTATTTAAATCATGGCTATGTTTAGCTAGTTATGATTAAGTTGGAGAGAAGTATAGAGTAACTCTTGATATAGTAGATGAGAATAACTATTTTGTTGTTTAGTATGTATCAAGAAACAAATTCATTCACATGGATATTTTGACTTTTCTTGACTTGGACTAGTTTTTCATTGGTTTGACTAGGGGCGAGATCGACTTGGGTACACCAAAATCAATTGAAGGGTAGTTGGACTTCTAGAAAATCAAATGTGAGTAGTATGCAAGCATTTCATGGATTTGCAAACTTTTATTATTGATATGTGCAAGGATTTAGTACTATTGTCAAAGCTTTCACAAAGCTAACAAAGCTAGATCAAGAGTGGCATTGAGGGAATGAACATAAGAGCTTTTGTTGAGCTAAAGGAAAGGTTGACATCGGCCCCTATTTTGAAATAATCAGTGAGAAGTCATCCCTTTCAAGTACATATAGATTGGAATATGTTGGGTTTGGCAGCAATGCTTGTCCAAAATGATAATGAGGGAAAGAATTTTAGATGAATAGTAGATTATGCAAGTCGCTCCAACCACGTAGCAAAGTCAAAGTATAGTTATTACAAAGGAAAATATTTGACAGCTATTGGGGATGTGCCACATTTCAAATGTTATTTTTTAAATATTTTTTTCACTTTCATCATTGATCACCTATTAAAATCCTATAAGACTATAATTTCATGGTTGTACATAGATATGGAGTGATGAATTGCAATACGGATGAATTACTCCAAAATCTATATACAAATCAAGTCGACAAGAGCAAGGCTCGATGGCACAGTGATATTAATAAAAAAATGATGTTGGATTGGTATGCATCTACCTTTTAAAATATGTTGGCTCTTGACAGCTATGTGATATCGCTCTTGAGTTAGAGAGAGGATATTTTATCCTCGGGTACTGATAATGAGGACGGTCTGGTAGTAAGTCTAGAGATCCATGATGTAATGGTGATGTTATAATATCTTTGTATAGGTCTTTGGTGGGCATTTTGCGTGCCAAAAAACTTGGTTGTTCAAATGGGAAGGTAAACACCTTCTTTGTGTATGGAGATTGAACGTTTGTGTTGGACCACTTCTAGCTAAGAGAACTCAGTTGATCAAACATGCTCATGAGAAGTTAGATCATTTCGGAATGAACCAGACACATAGTTTTCTTCAAAAGCACTATTAGTGGATAGGTATGCAGACAAAAATGCAGCAAGTTGTGGTCGGATGTAACGTATGTGATCAAATGAATGGCTCATTCAATGTTTCTATATCATAATTACATCCCCTACCAGTTATGGGATTTGATCATCTTTGGAGCTTGGATTTTGCATGACCTTTTTCATTGACTATACGACATCTTCGATATGTATTGATCATGGTAGAGCATTTTTCCAAGTCGATTAATTTGATGGCATTGCAAGTCAATAAGGAAACAACTTATGAGTTCTTAGTTTCCATACTTAGCCGATGTGGTACATCATCGGATGTGTTGCTACTAGGTTATTGAATTTTTGGATTTCAAGCTTTGTATCATCAAGCATTGATCAATTATCGCACCACCTCAAGAGATCACCCTGAGGTTGATGGTTTGGCACAGAGAGATCTTCAAACGGTGAAGAAAGGATTAAGAAAGTTTTGCTTGGAGAAAAATCATTTAGAAGACTAAAGAAATCCAACTACTATGGTTGGTCATGGGACATTGATTTAGCCAAAAATCATCTCTAGCGTCATTCTCATTATTTTTTCTATTATATGATAGAGATCTATACTTACCCGCAACTATTCATCCAGAGTTAGATGAAGTCTTATACTTGGATAAGTTTAATGTTTGGATTACAATCTATTCTTAGAAGGCTAAACTCTTTTGCAAATTAATGCTCATGGCATTTGACAACTTGGCTATTTCTCAGCATAGAAATACTTTGTGCTATGCTACCATATGAGGAGGTGGATATCAATCTTCAATTCACATATTTCATGTTCGTAATAACATTTACTTGCAATTGAATGCACGTATCACATTGGATATTATAGTTGGTTGCACAATTTTACGAATATATGAGGTTTTATGTTATGAAGTTTTGATACGAGAGGGTGTGATTTGGAAGAAGTATGTGCATAATTGTGTGACATATCACCTTCCACACATTGATGATACTATAAAATCTAAGCTTGGTTGTGGATCAGTTGGTAGAACGGCCATTATGTTGATATGTGATTCTTATCTCAGAAGATAGAATATATCATGTTTAATAACTTTTCTTAATGTGATGTCTAATGGGCAGTGGAGATGGCCTCAATGGATTAACATGCAAATTGGTTTGACAATTACATGGTATGGATTGCAAACAAGCAACTAAAGATTGGGCATTGTAACACTCGGCCTCTTGATCTTAGCCCCAATAAGGTCAAATCATGTTAATGGACTAGATGGCTATTTGGCATTAGAGGGACATAATTTTTAGTTAAGGATGTGATTGTGGTATACTTGTGTCGGTGTATGACGATCTATGTATTCTGATGTTTGACATGATAGTGATGTATATTGTGATGCAATATGTAGGTACATTACAACTATCACAACTTATGTAGTAGCACGCCTAGTTAGGTAGGTGTACACAAGAGCATAGACATCAATTAGAGCTGGTAGTGCAGTTTGTACCATTCACACTAGATGTGGTGTTAGGACTGATTGCACCATTAGGATACTAGGGATAGAGTTCAAATTAGGATTTTTTGAAATGTAGTATTTGAAGTTGAGCATTTGAGAGTGTGGCTACGGTGGATATTAGCTTATGCATGAACCTAGAATCTTTGAAGATCCAAGTGAATTTTCCTCAATTGTTATTCCTCCTTTGTACTATGGTTATAAGTGGATTGTCCTTATGGATGTTTTCAAAGTAGAAAAGATTATTGTGTTGGTGTATGACAATTTATGTATTGTGATATTAGATGTGACAACAATGTATGTTGTGATGCAATATGTATGTGCATAACAATAGTGGCACATACTTTAGTTGTGATAACAAAGATGAGGAATTCAAAAGACAAGCCTTATATATGTAATGAAATGGAGCTAAGTATCTCGATGAGGGTAGAATGAGAAGAAATATAGATATAATAAAAAAAGGTTTTTTTCATTGTTCATAAATTATTTTTTGAGTTTCATATAGATGAATGAGATTTGATATTTTTTTAAACCACATCATTCATTTCAAATCAGCAAAAAATTGATTAGTACAATTTCAATGTTGAATAA
This sequence comes from Marchantia paleacea, assembly GCA_014180765.2. Classification (NCBI taxonomy): domain Eukaryota; kingdom Viridiplantae; phylum Streptophyta; class Marchantiopsida; order Marchantiales; family Marchantiaceae; genus Marchantia; species Marchantia paleacea. The sequence continues at coordinate 2,808,605 of MUAA02000015.1, forward strand.
CAAAAGCAAAAAATTTTATTGGGGCCAAAAATATCAACATGTTTTTTTTTTTTGGAAAATGCATTCATTCATGCAATCGTGTTTCATAGATCTATTTTTTTTTCATAATATTTTTTTAAATATTATTTTACTATGATTATATTATAAAATCAAAAGCTCTTAGTTTTGTATGTTCTTGAGCTTTTGCATTTGTCTACACCATAATCCATTTGGATTCTCGAGATCTCAATATTAATTTTTTTAATTAATAATACTTTATATATACAAATACTGAAATTTTTTTTTCTAAATTTTTTATATCTAATCATTTTGGAGATAATGAAATATTATATATGTATATATACATATCACTTTTTTTCATACTAAATATGAATCAATGATGTTTAATTCATACAAAATTTTTATTTTTTGAAGTAGCAAACAAAAATTCCTTGTATTACTAACTGATATGAGTAAAATTATCTTTGTTTGATAGATTATAAATAATACTAAAAATAAATTTCAAGTATTAAAAAATAATAATTCATATTTTTTTAATAAAATCAATTAAGGATTAAAATTTAACACTTAAATCAATAAATCTTTTACTTCAAGCAAAAAACCAAGATAAAGTTTGATCATATATAAAATATGCAAATATATAAAATTATTATCAAATTAATGTCATTCATTTCCTTATCTAGAATTGCTGTAACAATAACCTCTACATTCAAACAAACAGCTTGCACTATGCTCAAAAGAGATCTTTGCAAATCAACATGACTCCAAATCAATCTGTCGGTTTAGTCCATGGGGCCTAGTCCCATGTTACCAGTTTGGTTCCATCCTTGTACGATTTGTTTAGTCCATTGACGTGTATAACTTTATATACAGATATCATATGATATTATATACTTTATATGTTTCATCATAGACGACAGTGTTAAGCCAACTATCTTAGTTTTGGAGAGCCATTGTCTTGAGAAGCTTGATTTTTGGAGAAGTCATATTCGGGTTGGATCCTTGAATCAATGAAGACTTTGATCATCAAAGTATCCATTACTTTTGAGTGATATTTTACTCTTTGTGAGAATTTGCATCATGGAGTTTAGAATTTGATAGTTTGTGTAAGAATGTGCATTATGATCATGCTCATAGAATGGGAACAAGTACTTTGAGATTCATGATGAGCTTCTAAAAAGCCATTGGAGATAAACCTGAGTGAGAGTGAGCCCGGAGGTCATAGAATTCACAATCCGGATTATGTGTCTTGATGTAAGCTATCCACCTCAACATTGGAATATCTGGTGTATTTCAATTGGTGATCATCCCCAGCAATGGTAAACAATCCGTCTCAATAATCACATGTGCTCCGATCAGGTAGTTTTTTTTCCGACTTCATGGCTGTAATAACACCCCACTGTTCCTTCTTCACCTGAGGATAACTTCTTTGTCTTTCACTCAAGACCTTGGCTCCAAACCTCATACCATACCTACTTCCTTCATCTTCGTCATCTTGTCCCACAGCCCATTTTATGGCAATGCGGTTGGTATCCATTGTCAATATCACTAGTTTGTTATCATGATATTCTATCCTTCGCAAAACCCGAGGTGATGACATACACCTCTTCAACTTCTTCATGGCCTCTAAATGTCTATTCTCCCATAAAAACTTCTGATATTTCCTTACAACTCATATAACTGATCTGTTATATGAGCAAAGTGAGGAATCCATATGTGATAGAACACAACAACACATAAAAACCGCCTCACTTCTGTCAAGGAAGTGCAGATTTTGCGCATCCTTTGAATAACATCCACCTTGTTAGTATCTAATTTTTGACCATACCATCCACACAAATGACCAACAATGATAATCTCCTGCATCCCAAACCTAGACTTTGCTCTCCTGACAATGTAAGATGAACCTCCTTTCATCGAGATAATATCCTCTCACAATCTTCAATATGATCCTTCACAAACTTCCGACAACCCCTCTGACCTCCGATCGATGGTTTCATCCTTCTCCTCTTCTATATATCCTTTGATGGGCACATCATCTAGACAAGGTATAGTCTTCTCTGAAATAAAGTCCATTAACACTTTATTCATCCCATTCATCATATCTGCCACTAAATTTGTGGGTCCTTGTGGCAACGTGCACATCCTCACTAAACCCAAAGGTGTTCTCATTATGGTAACATCCTTGCTTCCTTTTGGTAATTGAAACTGAGCATACCCATAGTGAAGATCTCCCATGGAGTAGATAGCTCTCCCTGCAAAAGCTTATGCAAACTTGTCCACAATTGGTCCCACCTTCATATTTTTGATAGTCACTTGATTCACCGGTTACATGTCTTGAATGAATCATAGTGATCCATTCTTTTTTGGCATTGTAAACCACCGGCTAGAATATGGTGCAAACAACGGCTCCAAAATTCTCATCTTCATGTTCTCCTTTAATAACTCAATGAGTTTTGGAAGATGGGCCCTAGATACTGGGATTGGTCTCAAGTCCCAAGGCACATGAGGCACAATGAAAATGATCATGGGAGCTACAATATTAGGATCCACACACCCTATCTCCTTTGCTTCAAAAGAGAATGCTTTTCCATACCTAGCAAACATCTCTTTGAAACACCTTTCCTCATTTGCAAGAAGGAAACCATCAGATCCAACCTTCAATTCCTTCATAGTGGTTTTAGTAAACTTGTGTCTCATTTTACTAGGATCTCTCAAGTTACTTTCTCTACTCGCTTGCTGCACCTGTTCCCTTAAGTCATTGGGTAAAGTGACAGCTATCGGTTTCACATTCTTATCAATGGTTTAATATCTGGTCTCCACTCGAACCTCAGGTGCTTGGAACATCTTGATAGTGGAGTAAAGCTCTCTGGAGTGAGCCTCCACTATCTTATCTTCATCACCAAATCCAATCTCCATCATCTCCTTCAACAGATGTCCGAAACCAAACTCCTCATTAACTCCTGATTTATACTCATCTTCCTCAAGAAGTTACAAATCTACAAGGTTTTCTCAATATCTACACAGTTTGTTCTTCTCCCATCTTTTCGAATCAACAATCTCCTTGTATGTAGCATATCCATCACGCAAAAACCCCACCAACCCTATACACTAGGTACCTTTCTCTTGTGTAGGTGAGAGTACCTTCTTCTTTGTACCATTATATCCTTTCTCTATCGCAGAACCTCTCCAAAATCCTCAAAGTCTTCTGATTTTGGAAAAGCTTCCTCTCTCAACTGTGCTTTGTATCGTTCATGATTTGTTGGAATCGTTAAAAACTTCACTAACCGCTTTCCATCTTGGCTACAAATTTGTGCATTTGTTGATCCATCATCAAGCACTCTTGTTTCCATACTCAGTGCTATGATGTTAAGTTGTCCAAGAATCAACGGGTATGATGTAGAGTCTTGCACAAAGAAGTTCTGCTTAGTAACTACATCCCCAACCTTCACCAGAACATCTAAGCTCACTCCATACAAGTCCCCTTGAGTGTTGTTAGTTGCTTTGATCACCCAACCATGCTTGGTGTCAATGGGCCACTTCCCCTTCTTGTAGAATTCTCTTGACATTATGTTGATCTCTGATCCATGATCAATCAATGCCAACATTAGTTCCTTGAGATCGCCTAGCTTCACAAGCGTTTTAGTAGTCACCCTTGCCCAGGGTATAATGACTAGACACCTTCAAATCTTCTTCTTTGGCCTCACCCTCAAAGCAAACTTTCTGAGATTTTACTCCACAACACTCTACCAATGCATCTCTTTCATCCCTTGACACCTTTGTACCCAGTGCATGAAAGAGAACAATCTCATTGGAAATTTGCGGTTTCCTCTTGATGGTATCAATGATAACATCATGAAACTCCCTCTTTGCTATACCAAGTATCTCCCTCAAGATAAACTCTACCTTGGCACTCAAAAATTTCTGCTCCAAGACTTCCTTCAAATCTGTTGCTGCCTCAATATCCGACTGTAATTTGTACGTTGGTTATTTTCCCTTGTCATTCTCACCCCCTTGGCTCTTTTCTTAGACCTTGAAGATCTAGCTTCCTCCATAGTGCGATCAAGTGAAAGAGGTGTATCAAGTCTGACACGTTCTCTAGCCAACCTCTTCAGCAAGAGTCCTTTGCCAAAACCTTCCTCTTCCCTTTGTCTCTTCTCTTCCACCGATGTTTCATATTGAGTTTTGGCAATATAAGCATGAACCGACATGGTTTCTACTTGATCTTTCCATCCAATAGTTGCATGAATTTTTGCCGTTGTTATAAAAAAAGTCTCTCTAGCTATCTTCCCTTTTTCCATTGTAGCAAGAACACTTGACCATAGGCCATCGAGAGGTATTTACCCTTCAAACTCCTCTCTTTTCCCTCTAACTTTAACATCATAAGTAAAGGCTTCAACTAATGCCATCGCATGTGCACTATGGTCATCATGCATAATATTTCTCATACCTCCTTTACCAAAATTGGTTTAGATGATTGCTCCAGTGTCCTTAAGGGCTACCTTCTCGTCTTTCCAAAAAATATCCACTTTGTAATATTTGTGCAAAGTCTCCACAATCCCTTCGTGCATGATCAGTGTTGTCACACCATATGCACTGTTGCACATACGCTTGCTTGATGAAAGGTTTCTTCTCCCCTCCCCTATCTTTTTCTTGTAGCATCACAAATTTGATCTTGAACTCCTTCATCCCACGTATGATCTCATTGATGGATGATTCTTCTTTCCTAGAGTTCAAAGCCGGAGCTTGAACGTTGGAGGTTGGAAAAATTTGCCTAGTAAAAGGTATTGGAGCAACAAAGGTAGCCGTCTGAAGAGGTCTTCTCACTACAATATTCTCTCTCCTTCTCTCCCTCTTCGCCAACATCCCAATTGTCTCATCAACATCCTTCCAACTACTTGTTAGTCCTTCTTCCTCATTTTTGTCTCCGAGAAGCAACTCTAGCTTCTCTTGCAACTCAAAGTAAGCAGCTCGGAGAAACAATTCTGTTTTGTGTGACTCCAAAGTGATCTTGTCCAATCGAGACAATTGTGAGAATTGTCTTTGAAACTCCCTAAGAAGCTCAGTTGCATGAGACTTCTTATTGGGCCTTTCAACCCACTCCATAAATGACTTCTTTGTGACTCTATCAAAATCTTTCAAGAAGTATTCATCCCTCAAGGCACGAGATTATGTTTTCCAATCCTCACCAAATTGTTCCTATAGGGATCTCACATGGTCTCTAATCTCCAACATCATAGCAAGGCGGAACATCTCTATTATCTCTTTCTCAAATACATGGTTCAGCTCCATTTCCCTAATGTATTACGTCAAGTACTTTGAGACATCTCTCCCGTCAAACTAGTCAATCTTCCCCACCACAGCTTGCAACGCTCTTGTGGCTAAATTCTTCCGTCGATCCTGCAATTGTTGCTGTTGAAGAAAGAGTGTGAACACTTGAAACATCTCTATTGTTGCCGGATCAAGCTGCACCTTAGGTATCTCGCCTGCTCTGCTCGACCCCTCCCCACTTATTGTAATCTTTCTTGTGATCCCGAACAATCACTCAGCTTTTTGTTGATATAAAGCCGTCTTGATTGTTGATCCCACCAATCCCCCAAGTATTCAACCTTCCGTTTTTATCTAAACTGATCTAAACCTAGAGCCTAGTGGTATATGTCTAACAAATTGGGCAACCTAACCTGTCATCACCGCAAGCACTCTTGGGAGAGTTGGGGGACGATCTATATATTGTGATGTTTGATATAACATTGATGTATGTTGTGATACGATATGTATGTACACAACATGTATAAAATCTTGCTCAAGCAAGGTGGATGACTATGATTGATTCAAAGATTGTCATCCATTTTTTTATCAATTATTTTTTTTCACAATGTTAGAATTTTGAACATGATTAATCAAGTCTTCAACATCTAGCTTGTTAACCTATGAATATGAACATAAATAAATAACATCAAATGCATATTCAATATGATTTTCTTCCCCGGGTGAAGAACAATTACACTTGATGTCATTACAATATGGTTTATGACTTAGTTTTAAGCAAGTATTATCTATAAGCAGAAAAAATGATATTTCATACAAACCAAGGTGAAATCATCACTAATCTATTAGAGGAGTGAGTTATTTTGATATTCATGATCATCACGGGTGATAAAAACTATACATTTCTTAGATGTATAGCTTTAGGAGAGAAAGAGCTATGGAGATGCATGAGACTTTAAGACATTATATATACATCCATATTAAAATAATTTATTATGAGTGGTAAAATGTATATAATTACACTCATAATATAAATACCATTAAAATGTATATATTTTAATATTATGAGTGTAATTATATATATTTTACCACTCATAATAAATTATTTTTAAAAAAAATTTTTATTTTAATAAATTATACCATTATAATGATATAAAATGTATATATTAAATATATTTTAAAACATATTTAATATTTTTTTTATTATATTTTTTTAAACAATGTGTTAGTTTAACATCCTACACAAAATAATTACAAATATCAAATATGAAGATTCTTATGAGTGATGATATTTGTTCAATATCATTTATGTCATCAATTTTTTTAAGTTTACTTATAAGATTTTCAAAGAAAAAAATAATTTTTTTTGTTCATCTCTTATAAACTTTTATATACTTTATGGATCATTGAAATCAATTTTGGTTAGACATGGTTAATTTAAGAAAATTTTACATTTATCATTGAATCACTAAAGTATAAAATAATGACACAAACAACAAAAATTACTTTTTTCTTGCATGGACAAAATGTGAATATGTGCATTGATTTAATAATTTCAAAAGGATAGATGTCTTTGAAACATAAAAGACATAAAAGATGTCTTTATGTTTCAAATAAAATGACCAACATACATAAGAGATAAAAAGATATATAAGCTCACTATGAAACACTCTGATGAAAAAATCAAAATCTAATAGATAAAGCTTCAACTCAAAACATGTCAGCTCCATACAAGCAAAGTCATTCTAAATATGTTAAAAAAGCTTAATGTTTTGATCTTCCTTGATAACAATGGTCTATATGGCAAACTCATACTTCTTTTAGCTAGCTATTACTTTATATAACAAATATATCAACATTCTTTCTCAAGCTCATATTTATGAAGCTTGATATATCTCTACTTAGTGCAACTGCTGAAATCATATACATCAAGTTGTAAGCTAAATTATTCAAATTTGTGATAACATATGCATTATAATCTTCAATGTTCATATATCTGAAATCTATCTAAGCTAACTTTCTCATGATTAAATTAAGAATGCAGCTCAATGTGATTTAATCTAACACGAAACATATGATTATTAGACAATTGAATACTACATGTCAACACAACATAGAATAATTGAGTTTGATAATGGTCAACCTATATCAAGTAGTAGATGTTCCAACCATTTTGTTTCACATGTATCAACAATTGTTTTTGTTTTCCGCTTTTATAGATGACAAAGCTACAATGATTACTTTTTGGATGTTAAACAAATTATTACACTTTTAAGATTAAGGACATTGTCTAACATAGAACATATATGTTTTACATGCCTCATCTAAATCTAGAAAACTACATGAATCTAAATCCAAAACTAATGTAAAATAAATTTCAAACTATACAATGTATTTCTCATATCTAAATATCCTCCTCACAACATCAAGATGAAACTTTGTTCTTGAGTCCCCATAAATTGACAAAGATGCCTTAATATGTAGCTCAAATCAGATCTAATAACTAATACATTTATACAACTTGCTATCATGTCTTTTCAAGCTTCAGTTGATAAAATTTCAAATTTAATCTTAAAATAAAATAGAAAGAGAATTACAATTTATCATTGCAAATTCTACTAAATTATCTTGTTAATGTTTTTGTTACATCATCCAAGTATGATCTTTAACATAGAAAATCTCAATACTAAGCAAGAAATCAAAATGGACATAAGTCTTCCATCTTCAAATCATTCTACAACAAATCCTTTATTTGTTAAATCTTTTTATCATAAAATCAAAAATATAAGTTTTGCATATATTCTTGATAAATAAATATAAAATATTGCACATCTTGAATTTTAATATGAGAAGAAAACACACATTTTTTTTCTCAAGCATGACCCAAAGTATCGTTGTCATGACAACAGCTCCGAAGATGACACATATCATCATCTTCTCATAGTAGTCGCGTCACAACACGACAACGTGCTAGTTGTTGACTCTAGAACAATGACTTCCTCTACAGTGTGATTGTGCTGATGTGCTAAAGTGTTGGCTCCATAGAATAGTCTAATGAAAAGAACTAAACTCGTCAATGATCATCATGTATGACTCTCTAAAGATGGTTAAACGTGAAACGTTATTAAAAGTATTTTCAACATCCACATGCATCACTACCCAATAGGATGCAAATCAAGAAGAGTTATAATGCACCGTTCTACTCATAAGAGTAGGTGCACCATTCTCCTCATAAGGTGAAGTTGAAGAATGATGGTACAACTAATCAAGCGCAAACAATAGGTCGAATTCCTCCCATGTCCTTGGTCATTGCCAACAACCTACTAGCACCTAACACCTAAGGCAATTCACTAATAATCCCACCATGTGCCAATGCCATTTAAAATAACTCAGTTAATCATGATGAAGGATCTTTTGGGATAAAACACACTCTAAAATGCTCATACAGTAGATCCAACATTCCACTTGAGGAGAGATGAGAAGTTATGTCTAGAGCATGGCCAAGAGAGATTTGTCTAAGACAAGGATGTGCTCAAGATGATAATCAAAAATTTGAGTACATAGTCGATCCAAAGGTTGAGGATGAGGCTGAGGATGCAACTAGTGCAAAGTCAAAATAATGTCATTGGTGAGGGCATCATGTGTGGGTAGGGGCATCAGGTGTCAAAGGTTGTAGCGCTCTAATAGCTCTATCATACTCTCATATCCTACTTAGCATCTGACAACGTCAAAGCCAAGTGGTGGATGAATCATGGAATGATGAACTTATAGATGATGACCTTATGACTTCTCCTATAACACTGCCCAATTGCCTATCTTAAATCTCTCGAGTTGTGCACACACCTCTCTCTGACATGATCGACCGACGCAAATACCAACGTGACAACAAAAGGAGTAGGAACCATGCAAGGTCTTATGTGGAATCTAAGGCAATCCAATCAAGCGGTAGACAAAACGCTTGCCTAAACTCATGGAATCAAATAGTGATGCAGACACACAAATTGAGTCTGGTATAAACCTAGTACATGAGTAGATCCAGCTGGAAGTCACTCCCAAGATGCCAATGGTACTGAACTATGATACAGTACTGGTGACTAAAAAGCTACAAAATGGAATGTGTAGGGTGAACCGTCCCTATTGGAGCCACATGAGAGTGACTTCGATGCATGACATCCATTTGTCTTGTCGAACCCCATGCGATGTATAGTAAACCGCAATACTTACACGGGGTATCTCTAAAAGAGTGAGAAAGTTGAGAAACAATGTGTGGAGTTGGATGTGGTCTCTTCAATGAGGCCATGATGTGTGAAAATAACAAACAAACCCAAGGAAGGAAAGATGAAACTAAATAGAGTACAGTTTAGAGCCCTTCTTCCACATCCGCTCCATTTCCATCACATCCAATTCGAACTCCTCTTTCTCACTTCAAAAAGACGAAACAACTCCCGCCGGTGCTGGGTGGTATGAAATCTCATGGATCTTCATTTCAGCCAGGGCCAAAATGGCAAGAACATCCGTGCTTACCTGTTCACGGGCAAATCAAAGCTCTGTTCTGCCAGTCAGGAGTTTCTGGCCCCCGAATAGAGTTACTCAACATACCCCTCCGAAAAATCGCACCCACAAAAGCACAGTCTCACTCCCCGTTCGCTCACTGCTCGGCAGCAGCTGCTGCCTCTCGGACAGAATTCCCACTTTGAATTTCCCCGAAGATCAGACATTATAATGGGCTTCATTCCTTCAGAACCACCCGTGAAGATCAAATTTACAGCTCGTGAAAGAAAGGGAAGGAATGCTCAGGACACTCCCATCAACCCAAACACTCCATTTGTCGAAAGAATGGATGAAGCGTTGCAAAGTTTGCTCCGGGCAGTGCGACTAGATTACATAATTTCAAGAAGCGATCGTGATCCTGAACTCTGGAAGCACAAGGACGCACATGATGACTCGCACGGGGAACGACTCGAAAGAAATCAATTCAACAGTATCTACTTAATTGGTAAAGCTCATGGAGGTGCTTTCTGCTGCTGAATTCCACTGCGACCAGATCCCGAGGCAGGTGGTGCTACCTCATGGCATGGTTGTCAAGTCCCAGAATATGAATTGTCACGCATGCAGCACCAGCGGCGAATACTTGAGAACACCTCGAGGAGTTTGGATTACAGAAAATGTGAAGGAGCTGAATGAAAGTTCTCCCTGTGTCAAGAATGTCACCAACGCCGCCTCTGATGTATCCTACATGCAGATCCTCGGTACGGGTAGAGAAGACGAGAAAAGACGACAACCGTCCAGCAAGACACAGAGAGAAAAAGAAAAAAAGAAGGGGAACATTAATGTTGAAGGAGCAAGTAAGGAAAAGGGAAGTGGTCCCACTTTGACAACAATCTCCGCACTCCATTTCATAAGTCCACCATGAAAACAGTTCTTTTAAGATATATGATTTTCCACCACCTCGTCCTGTAGGTGATGCATGTGTTGTTCAGGTCATCGCTTATTCTGAGATTACCAACTTTGAAATCATCGCCTGATATTCCAAAACTGACAGATTTCTTCAGGCCTAAGAGTTTCATCCGGGGTTCAGCAGATGACCGAAGTGGAATGCCACTGAGCGAGTGAAATCGTCGAATTTCGACTTCACACGGATGGATGTGAGTTAAACTTCGTGTGTTCATTATAAGATGAAGCTATGATGCTGAAACAGATGAGCTTCGGTCCACCTTTTCCACGATGGACGAGGAAATCCACGCTGAGATCTAAACAACGATTACGGCAAATGCTTATCTGGTCTTAGCAACAGGCACATTATTTTTCATCTTGGCAACGTTTGGACTTTTACCTCAAAGCAGCCTAACCTTGCACGCCTATTCTCATGTGCTACTTGAAATTTGATCTTCCATCAGAAGAGTGAGCTCCGACAATTTTGGTGGAAGTTCTTCTGTCTTTGCTGTCTGCACGGATGCTGAAAGTCAAGTCTTCTGTTTTAACCGTAGGAAGCAAGTTTCATCATTCATTTGTCCAGCAATCAGTCAAGACGACTGTCTTCGTGAGGAATTGGCCTCAATTGAAATTTTATGTAGCACGCATTTCTTAGCATAGTATCCCAAGGAATGATTTGCTCCATTTGCTTGCTCATATGATGAAGAACCAGAACGAGTCAGAGTCATGTGTTTTACTTCATCCATGAAGCTCAACGGAGAAGGAAAGCATATGTTCCTTGGGGGGTTATAAAACTCGAATCTGACCTTGGTATTCAGCGATGAAGCTCTTGCAGGGTTTCTGTGAAGAACAAACAGATTGACAAAGGCCGTTACCATTCGGTTGTAAAAATATCTAACGGAGGGGAGTGAGCGTTTGGAAGTTCAATTCCACATTTCTAGTGCTCATCCCACAAGATCTCGGACTGGATCTGTCGTTCTTGTTGAGAGGACTGTACTAGTATGCATCAAAGCTCTAGCAAGTTCTCAGCTCTTCATCCAGTACAAGCATTTCATAATCTACATGAACTTTTCAGCTCTTTTCCGAATTCGGATCGTCGAGCAAATGAGGGCAGGAGATGGATAGAAGCTTTTTCAGCGCATCCACCGATAGAGGAGATCTAATGAAAGAAAAACTCGCCACTGTGTACAAGCGACTCGTTTGTCACTGCTGACAGCTGTTAGACTATCCACTGCAGGAAGTCTCCACACCATAGACACATAAATCTGCAGACACTGGGCACCACCAGAAACGACAATCTGACTGTCTCAGATCCTCTCAAGGGGAGCTGCTGCTGCTGCTGAACGATGCTTCCAGACCCAGGTCCAAATAAAAAAATCCCCGGCCACTACTGGCAGACGAAGATGGCCTGGGCTACCTCGTGAAGGGTCAGGCATGAATGGCGTTGCAGCGCACAGAATCAGCTGTTGGCGATGTTGCTGGACAGCCAGTCGAGGCCTTCGTACATGCCCTCTCCGGATGTGGCACAGGTGCTCTGGATGTACCAATGGCGCTGCCGCAGCGAGTGCAGGCCCAGCTTGTCGGTGACCTCGGCAGCGTTCATGGCATTGGGCAGATCCTGCTTGTTGGCAAAAACCAGCAGCACTGCATCACGAAGCTCATCTTCATTCACCATTCTGTGCAGCTCGTCACGGGCCTCGGCAACACGATCTCTGTCGTTGCTGTCCACCACGAAAATCAAGCCCTGAGTGTTCTGGAAGTAATGCTTCCACAAAGGCCGGATCTTGTCCTGACCTCCCACATCCCACACCGTGAAGCTGATGTTCTTGTACTCCACCGTCTCCACGTTGAAACCGATCGTCGGAATGGTGGTCACAATCTCTCCCAGCTTCAGCTTGTACAAAATCGTCGTCTTTCCAGCCGCATCCAGACCCACCATCAGAATTCGCATCTCCTTCTTAGCAAAAAGCCGCTGGAACAGCTTGGTGAAAGTGAGCCCCATTTTGGCTCCGAGCTTCTTGAGCTTCCTGACCAACTCCACTTTTCCAAACTACAGCAAATGTTCCTTACTGGTCCGTCTGGTCCCAACTCCTACTCACCACTCGCTCGAGTGCAGACGAGTGGGAATGAGAAGAGAGCGACTCAGAACAGAAAAGAAGGCAAGACAAGAGAAGGCCGAGAAGTTATGGATCTTACAGATTTCTCGTCCTCCTGACACAGATTCTGGATCTTTTGCCTGAGCGTTGCCACGACGAGACGAGTGGGCAATGTCAGCTTCAGGCCAGTTGTTGCTGAGGGAGATGAGGACTTGCACGATGTTATAGTTGAGGGAGGATTCTTCTTCTTGTAACTTGGTTTGGTTTTTTCTTCATTCGCTCCCTGGTGAATATCTTGGTCCACATGGAGATTGATGTGACGTCGTATGTGCTACAGACTCGTCATCAGTACAGCGTCTGCTCAGCACATGCTGAAACTGATGCCACATGAGGTCCCCAAACCAGGAACTTATCACACGTCCAATCAGTGCAACACGCGTGAAGAGAACGAGAATCAACGCCATGAACTTCTTCCTGTACCCGAGTGTGGGCACAGTCACAGGCCTTGGTAAAAACGCCACAAGCTGGAAGAAAGAGTGACTCTGAATTGACTCTGTTGGGACTTGGCAACTTCTTCTGCTGTCGTGAGGAGAAAAGGCTCCCACTTCCAATCCAAATCGGTTGAGTTGTCAGTTTGATGCCGCTTTTTCCTGTGTAAGCTCGAACTCTTCAATCGATCTGAAAGTCATCCGGTTTCAGAGTTTTACTTCATCTGGGTTGAATGTTGTGGTAATAACTGAAGATCATTACTACAAGGGCATCCGCACAATATCTTAGAATGCTACAAGAGAAGAAGAAGGAGCATCACTTAACGTTTGATACCCCAGCTAGTATTATATCCAAGAGTAACGGATACACCTTGTCTAAAGCTATAATATAAAGAGAATGATACTTCATGTCGCATAGTATGGTAGACTCTCGCTCACTCTCTCACAAATGTGTCAAAGTGGGCATCCATAGTTCCATATAAATCCAAAACTACAAGAACAAAGAGTTAACCTATCAGCATACCCCTATATTTGGAGCTTTACTCACAGCCCATCCATGAGGATGGGTAATCACCCACTCCCTCCGAAAGAGTGATCATAACTATAGGTATGCCCTAGTATGCAAGGCATACCAACGCTCCCTCTATATGAGATATCTACCCTCTTGTACCATAGCAAACACCATATCCCTAATGACATTATAGTTAGCTATACTCTACCCTATGAAACGACAATGAGTCATATGGACTCGTGCAACATCTAAGGTAGTAGCACACTCCTAGGTGAGTAATGAAAATGCAGATGGATGGACCAAGCAGAACTTCATTGATGTAGAATCGGTAATGGGTGTGAGTCAGAAAGCTCTAATGCATGGTCGAGCCAAGATCCAAGAGCATACATCCTTGAGCAAGAAGGTAAACAACCCCGGTAGGACGAGGTTTAGTTTAAAAGATAGTGTAAAGTATTCTGAAACTCTCATCCCATCAAGTTAGACTTCAGGTCTCTAGTCCAATCAATGTCGAAAAAGAAAGAAAAATGGAGCTCATGTAATAATTCCTCTCACAGTCAAAGCATCTCCCTTTTACCCAAATAGTAACTGTAAAGGAAAAGCAACCGCTACGTCATTCCCGTCTACCACAACCGTCTACTTCATGCCCAGCACTGAACAACCAACGCAATCACTCCACTTCGCCCAAATTGGCAGGATCGTTTTCGTTTTGTTTGCCACTAACATTCTACGAGCAAGCAAGCAAGCACTGCCGCCACCAGCAGAACAGCAGGACCAATACATCTTAAGGATGGGCCATGGTACTATGTAGATAAAATGCGTCAATCCCATGTACATTAGAGTTACGTACGCTGAGCATGAGGTACCCACCCTCCTCTCGAAGGGCGGCACTGTCCCCACTCAAGGGCTCAAATCCTGGTGTAACTGTCCAGGACTTACACAATGCCGAACTTCAAGGGCAATCAATCGAACGACTAACTTAAGAAACGGGTACGTGCCGCGGTGAAGGAGTGGTCAACTTGGTCGGCCTGTCCAATCCTCGTGTAATTACAGCAGGATAAATCATCTGGCAATAAAAAAATTCAAACCACCCATTAACTTTACTAGCTTTGTATCATATGGCTTTAATTTATAAGAATTGTTAACATGTCATCGATATATATTTTAATTCTAGATCATAGATATTAAAAATATATTTTTGAGTATACAAGAAATAAAATATGAATATACATGATGTTAAAAATAAATTATATATATATATATATATATATATATATATATATATATATTAATGAATATAGTAAAGCCTAAGCATATAAAGCAATCAAAACATGATATCAATTAAATAAAGGAGGAGCGAAGATAATAGCAAAAAAGTATGAGAATAATTAAATTATTTTATATAATAAATAAATATATTATATATATTAAATATTTTGAATTAAATTTATAAGATATATATGTAATAAAAAAATCATAAAGTGATATAGGACTTGAATACTCTTGTCAAAATATATCACATGTGGTGACTACGATCGAGCTAAGCTACTGAGCGAAACAAATTGATGAAAGATCCAAAACATTGTAATTCAACCATATAAAGGGATGATGTATATAGACATGCATCCATCCATTCACCTGTCATGTCAGAGGTGCCACGCCTTCATAAGTTGATGTTGATTTATAGTATAGATCAACACCAAATTTTATACTGCTGTAAGCATCCACATACCAAAGTGTTGTTTTAGCTGTTGTTTGTCTTCAACAAGCTTAGATACGTAACAGAACCGTCAAGCAAAGTCTTTTTTGTTTAGATTAATTCTAAACCTGTAACATCTTGAAGAAAATCATGTGTATTGAGGTATACCTGACGCATTAATGGACCACAACATGAAGATATGGATGAACACGAAGTTATACATGAATGACTTTTTTCATGACTCTAACACACCATGTAGTTTGTTTCGGCAAGGTACCAGGGCTATGGTTAATTTTTATACCATTTATCAAGTAAGTTTGCATCCCACATTCATTCTAAAGACATTTTTTGAACTTGGTTATGTTAGCCATTAGAATCTAGTTTGCTCGCATGATAGTGCGGACAAGTCTCGGATTATTCAGGCACATTTAGTACGTTATCTGTTTGAAGGTAGGAGGATAGCCATTCATGATGTTAAAAACTTTGTTTCTCTTGTCATTACGAGAGGGTGTGATCCTGCAGTGTAGGAAAAGAGATACCACACTTACTTAGAACATCTCTCAATCAATCTTCTACCATTGAGAAGGTTCCTTTTTTTTTCCTTCACTTTTTTCTAGGTCATCTCACTTAAGCCTACTGTGTGTAAAACTTCCCACAGAATATGTGTTTTTTGTTGTTGTTTTCAAACAAAAATGCATTCCGCTCCTTAGGTTCTCCATTGGAGGGAGGGTAGAAGAGAGACCAGGGGAGAGTGAGAGAGGAGAGTAGGGTAGAATAATTTCTTGGATATTGTGTGGTTATGCTTTGTCACACATAGAGAGTGAATAGATATTTCTCATTTCAATTTAGGTTTCATTGGTAATTAAATTGAATATTATGGAGAATGATATAGATAAATATCAATATTTTTTTTAAGGGTTTTGATTGAATTTTGAGTGATTTTTATCAAATTGGACATATGGATCGAGATTTTTTTGTTCAAATCTTTTCATTTTCCTGCATTGACTCTATTGGGACATAGTTGGAAAATTATGGAGATCAAAATAAAAAATTATGAGTGTTTTTAGATTTTAGGGTTTTCATAATTAGTATTTTTCCATGTGAGGTGGGGCGTAGGGGGTTGTGGTTCTGTAGGTGGGAGGAGATACATGATGGAGTGTTCATGTACTTATTGTTCTCTTTGTGCTAGCTATAGCTTCACTTTCCGTCGTGGGACCGTCAAAAGCGGTGTGTGATACACCATGTCCGGTGTGTCATCATCTCTTTACCTCGCAAGGGGTAAAGAAAAGATGGCTTCCTATGGAGGTTCTATTCTAGGGCTTTTTCAGACTAGGTTCCCATGTCCACGTTTATTCCATAGGCTCCCTCATGCACTCCATGACGAGGATAGACGTATTTTTTGCTTACCGCTCGATCGGTTGGCATATGATCCCATGGACGAATTAGCGTGATTTTTATTTCTATTACTTCCATGATGATGCCTACGTTATACTAGAGGGGGGCGTGATGGACATAGGGAGTTGGTAGCTAGATTTCAGAGATTCTAAGCAGGAGATTGGACTACATTGCAAGAGAAGTCTGTTTGGGTCACACAAGTTAGGAGTTCCCTTCAGCCACATGATACTTCTGATTCGATATGATTACGACGGTGTAGGATCTTGGGGCAGGCCGGGGAGTATAGCAGGGCCGCACTGGACTTTCTTCCTTTGTCTATGGTCTTTGTCCTACTGAGGATACGATTTCCTCTTTATGCCTTTTACATCCACCTATGGACGAGGAGATACCATTAGAAGTCTTGGAGTATCATTATGTCTTGATAGATCACTATTTACCTATTCTCTATGCATAGCCCCACGCTTGTCCTCAGGGGGTTTGTCATGGATGATATATGAGCATCTTCGAGATTGTTTTCAGACAGATGATCACTCTAGTGGTTTCACTGAGTTGTTCCAAGTGGCTGCATCAATTGTGAGAAGGTAGATTCCGTTGTCAGTTAGTTAGTTCTAGATGCTAGTTGGCTTCTCGCGATGGAGAAGGACATTGGGGGCATCAGACCGATTGCTATTGGGGAGGTCTTATTATGCTACATGACATCTTACCATTGTCCTGTAGCATCGTTCACATTTCCAATAGCATCTTTGTCCACATCAGTTTGGAGTCGCCACACCAAGAGGCTATGAGGCGGTATCATTGGGCATTAGAGCACTTCTAGATATCCATCCGGATTGGGTTGTCTTGCAAGTGGACGATGAGAACGTTTTTAACAATGTTTCACGTGCATCCATTTTCAGAGAGCTTAGAAAAGCCGATGGACCTCTATCGAGCTTCATTCCTTTCGTACGGTCTTTCTACGATTGAAATTCTTCTCTCTTTTATCAACATGGTTTTTCAGAGGTGGGAGTGACCATTCTACATTCCGCTGCTGGCACTCAACAAGAAGATTTTTTGGGAGAACCCCTATTTTTCATGGCTCATTATAGAGCTTTTTGGTCTACTACTTTGGCCATGTGAGGTTGTGTGTTCCCCTTCTTAGCGGATGATACACACATTGTGGGCCATGTAGACAACATGAGGTAGGTTTTTGATTACTTGATTACTGAGCTTCATCTTGTAGACTTGAGAGTCAAGGCGTCAAAGTGTAGGACCTGGTCTCCTTTAGGCATTCCTCCTCATCTCTAGCTTCGAGAGGGATGTATGATATTGATAGATGGCTTACACATTCTAGGAGTGTCAATAGGGTTCTAGGATTTTGTCTCACACTACCTGGACGTTGCACTTGATGGGAATGTTTTGCATGTAAATGATCTTTCTCCACTAGGGATCTGCATGTGCCATTTCGTTTATTTTCATCTAATATTGCTCGTCGACCCACCTACCTTCTTTGCAAGGTTTCTCCTTCACCTACATTCATATTACGTTTGACATTATTTGATATAAGGATCATGGACATCTTTGATGACATCATCAGACTAGGGATCTTTGAGTCTGTGATAGGAAATTTGGCATGGAGATAGACATCTTTGTATATTTCGTGTGGAGGGGTAGGCTTATTATCGATGGAGAAGACTGCATCTATAACATTCTTGGCTAGTTGGATACTCTCAACAGCTTTGTTATTTTCTCGATTTGTGATTGCAGATAGGCCCATCCTTGAGATATATGTGAGGGATGTGGATACGTGATCATTTTTTTTACAGGTATTATTGTTGAGAAATCGACTCTTTAGGAATAGCTCCAAGAAGAGGAGAGCACACCAAAGGCACAAGAGAGAGTGTACAAGAATGAGATGATGAAGGCTTTGCCTTCCCTTGTATATATATAGGGTGAGTACAAGGAAACCCTAATTTCGGGTTAGCCCTAAACAGATCTGTACCATAGGTACGTAACAACCCTAGATCAACTCAATGAGCTTGGGATATTAACACTCCCCTTCAAGCTCAACTGTACATCCTAAACTCCTAGACAATGTCGAAAAGTAGCAAACGACTCTCTAGGCAAAGCTTTGGTGAAGATATCTGCAACGTGATCTCCTGTATGTATATATCTAAGATCTACTACACCTGAAAGGACCTTCTCCCTAACAAAGTGATAGTGCCACCTCAATGTGCTTTGTCCTAGCATGAAAAACAGGATTGTTGGCTAACATCATCTTCGCTAATGTTATCGACTAGGATAAGCGTAGGACTAGGATAATCTACTCCAATATCGAGAAAGCAAAGGAGCGAAGCCAAACCGCTTCACAAGTGGCATTCATAGCACCACGATACTGTATACGTGGAATACAAAGTGCCACGGTCGGTTGCTTCTTAGAAGCCCGACTCACGGCCGTTCTCCCAAGTCCAAATGCATATCCAGACGTGGATCTCCTGCTAGAAATATCTCTTGTCCAATCAGCATCGGTGTAGCCATGGAGAGTTCAAACTCACCTTCAAATCAGTATCGAAGTCCAAAATGAAGTGTGGACTTCACATAGCGGAGAATCCGGCTTAACCGCCATCATATGCGGTACGGTGGAGCATCAGAAGCCCGATCGACTAGACCAACAAAGATAGCTCAAATCCGGTCTAGTGATAGTCGATAAATCAAACTCCCAACCATGCATGTCAGATGCGATCGGGGATGCAAGTAACTCTCCATCGTCTAACTCAAGCTTTAGACCTTGTTGTAGAGGAGTGTCTATTGGTTTACAATCAGACATCTTGAACTCCTTAAGCTTATCTAAAGCATATTGGCGTTGTATTAGCCACATATCCTTTCCCCTCGTGATAAACTCCACATCAAGAAAGAATTTAAGATATCCTAAGTCTTGTATCTCAAATTCGGAACATAAGATACTCTTGATGCTGGAAATCATCTCCTCATGGTTCCCAGTGATAATAAGATCATCTACGTAGATGGAAATCATCACTACATGAACTCCTGATCTCATGCAGTATAGGGATGAGTCGGAATGACAGACTACAAATCCAAGAGACATGAGAAAGGAATTGATCTTCTCATACCATGCTCTCGGAGCTTGTTTCAAACCATAGAGGGATTTCCTTAACTTACAAACGCGGGAAAGAAACTTCGGATCTTCGTAACCAGGTGGTTGTTGCATGTAGACTTCCTCGCCGAGATCTCCATTGAGAAAGGCGTTCTTGAAGTCCATTTGATGCGATCGCCATCCCTTGTTGACGTAAATAGCAACCACCGCATGCGAATGGTTGCCATCTTGGCAACCGGACTAAACGTCTCTTAAGTAGTCCACTCCATCTTTGTTGTGCGTAGCCCTTGGCTACCAATCTGGCCTTGTATCGAGATACAGTGCCATCCGAGTTATGCTTGACCTTGAAGACCCATCTGCAACCAATCGCTTTCTTACCTTGAGGTAAGTCCACCAATTCCCATGTTTGTTGGTGACGAAGTGCAACAAGTTCTGTCTCCATGGCTTCAATCCACTCATTTTTGTGCATCGCCTCCTCAAGCGCACTCGGTTCTGGCTCAGCAAGAACATGAGTCATGTATGCATGATGATCAGCAAGGAAACTTTCATGCATAAATCGTTGAACAGATGCCGAACTCTCTTCAGATTTTTAGGGCGTGCTCGGATGTGTTTGTTTGTCGCCCTTGCCGGATGTGATGTACCGGCCGGCGTGGATTGGGATGCTTCATCCAACGGATGAAATACGTAATCCGTCTTTGAGGACATCATATGTTGCAAGATAAGATGATCCTCAAGTCTAGGAGTCGATGCGGATGGTGCTCGGTGAACTTCATCCGTAGCGACTCAGTACGATGACTTCGACTCTAGACTGTGTGACTCCAAAAACTCCACTCTGTAAAGGTATAGTGGATGGACTCCTTGGTGCAGTTTCAGCAGGAAGAGTGAGTATGACCGGAACAATCGCAGGTGCATACCAAGATTGCAACTCTTCAAATACAACATCTCTACAAATATAGAATTGCCTAGAGGAAGGATTATAGCATCTATATCCTTTCGTATCTAAGGCATATCCAAGGAAAATACACTTCTCAGCTTTGGGATCTAGCTTCTTGCGCTTCTCATCCGGAATGTGTACATAACAGATGCAACCGAAAACTTTCAGAAATGAGTAATCAGGCTTGTGGCCTGTGAATACCTCCATCGGGATCTTGTTGTGAACTGTTGCAGTCGGAGTTCGATTCATCAAGTACACCGGAACGGAAATGACTTACTGCCCGAGCGGTTTAGGCGGGTTCTTCTCGTTCAACATAGCGCGCGTATACGCTATGTGACGATTCTTCTTCTCCGTAACGCCATTCTGTTGTGGAGTATAATTGCAAGTCTTCTGGCGCTGTATGCCATGCTTACGTAGGTAAGGAGTGAATTCTCCGCAAACTTCGCCTCCTCCATCGGAACGTAGACAAAGGATAGATTGTCCAGACTGTTTTTCCACCAAGGTGTGGAAAGTCAGGAAAGCTGACAACACATCTGAAGAGCTCTTGCTCTTAAGGAAGTAAACCCAAGTGTAGCGAGAGAAATCATCAATGAAGGGCATGAAGTACTCTAAACCAGATAAATTTGGTTGAGAGGAAGTCCATACATGTGTTTTGACCAGCTCTAGAAGCTTGGTCGCTCTCCTACCTGATCCCTTAAAGGGTTGTCTAGCTTGCTTGCCGAACTGACAAGCGGGACATATTGTAGTGGGTTGAGCAGAAGTGAAGTTGGGCAAACTTGTGACTAGATCTGAACTCGGAAGAGTCTTCAGTTTTTGAAAGTTCATGTGCCCAATTCGCTTGTGCCAAATATCTATGTCAGATACTACAAAGCCACTTTCTGTAATGACGAGGAGTTGGTTGTTTCTCGACATTAACCGTAGCATCTAGCTTGAGCAGTCTACCACTCACGCTACCTCGAGCTACACCAAGTACTGTGGAGTCTTCAACAAAGCATCCATCTTTGTTGAAACGCACTTGAAATTTTGTTCTACCATCCGTCCCTGCGATAACGATTTCGAGTCGAGTAGGAACATGTAAAATATTTTCGATTCCAGAAAGATTGGATCCTGGAATGTCAAGCTGAATTTTACCCTTATGCTTGATCTCGTGCTTGGTATCATCTCCGATCACCATCAACGAAAGCAGTCTCCACGGTGTCGGCGGCGCAAACCATTCTTGATGCGGCGTCATGTGGCCGGTAGCTCGAATCGATCACCCAATCAGATCAAAGTAAAAGCAAAGATAACTCGTGTGTCATAATGAGTAAATTTGTTCTTGGCCGGCTACATGGCCCTATTGGCCCGAAGCGCGCAGATCGTTCTGACGGTTGTAACAATTTTTGGCATAGTGGCCATTCTTGTGACAATAGTTGCGTGTATTAACACGCTTTTCCGGCGACGGTGGCTCACTTGGTCGGGGTTGGGTGCCTTGTTACGCACACGACCTCTACCACCGGCATATCCGGCTCCTCTGCCACGACCTCTACCTCGACCTCCATAACCTGCAAAAAACACACATTCTTGCGGCCTGGACGAAGCACTAGTATTGCCCAGAATTAGCACTTCTTCTCCCAACATCATTGGGACCAATTCGTCGAACTTCGGAAGAGGTTCTCTGGTCGAAATTGGCGTAATGAAGCGCTTGTACTCGGCAGCAGCCCTTGCAATGTCGCACCAATAATCACGCGATCCGATCAAGTTGAACATTGACAGATGCTAAGCGATCTGCCGGTTGTTTGATGTGATTGACATAGTCACTAGCACACATCGAGCCTTTCTTGACAATATTGAATTGCTACAAAGAAGCGCAGGCTTCAAGCTTTTGTTCCCGAATGAAAAATCTGTGACAATGCGTCCCAAGCTTCCTTGGGTGTGTCACAGTCTTGAATGTGATCGATCATCGAGCCTGAAATCGTGAGCGCAATGTAGTGGATGGCTTGATATGACCGCTTTCTCCACTCACGCAATGTCTGCTCACTGCGAAGATCACCAGCAACCACGATTGGTGCTTTCTCCTCCCTGGTCACAAGCTCCCATAGCCCCTGGCCTTGAAGGAAGGTCTTCATTCGAAATTTCCACGTTTGAAAATTATTCTTGTCGAGTTTCTCTCCAGTGATCATGCTCACTGATTCTGCCATGGTTGTGGTTACGAGTGGAAATCAGGACTCCAACACGGCAAGTACCTGTATAGACACAAAACGAACAGAAAGAACACCTCCGCGACTACGGCGGAAAAATAGCTCCTCTGCACCTCGATCAAGAAACATGTAAAACTCCAGAAATTGGCGAAATGTGCCTGTCTTGATCCGCAGACAAAGAATGAAATATGTTCGCGATTCCGCGCCTGCGCAGTACTTAAGCGAAAATGACGAAAAAAGCTCGGATTGAGTTGAAATTTTTGTGATAGGAGCTCTAATAGAGGCGAGCTAAGTTATGGCCAAGCCTTTGCTCTGATAGAAACCCTCAAATCTCTAAAAAACCTAGTTTAAGTCTCCAAACAGCTCCTCAAAGATTTTGGAAAAGGCGATAACTATCACCAACAACTCCAAATCGCACGAAAATTTCATGGCTACCAAATTCAACCATTCTGCGCAATACAACTCTCTTTAAGGAGTTGGCAATCAGAATTAGGTCGAAAACGATCATCTTGACCTCCGAAAACGCAATTGAAGATTCTGAGAAAACAGGAAACGGTTCCCCGACAATCTAATCGCTTCAGCGGGACAGCCTCCAACTTTGAGGCTCACTCCTCACTGATCTCCAACACTCCTCTATTTCTAATCTACATAACTAATGCTCCCACCATGCTCTGATACCATGTTGAGAAATCGACTCTTCAGGAATCACTCCAAGAAGAGGAGAGCACACCAAAGGGACAAGAGAGAGTGTACAGGAATGAGATGATGAAGGCTTTGCCTTCCCTTGTATATATATAGGGTGAGTACAAGGAAACCCTAATTTTGGGTTAGGCCTAAACAGATCTGTACCATAGGTACGTAACAACCCTAGATCAACTCAATGAGCTTGGGATATTAACAATTATTGCGACATACGAGAGATGCTTTATCCCTGGAGATATAACATGAGCTCCCGTCTTTTTCCTCTTTGGCCACCGATAGTTTCATCAGGCTTTACATTCACTCTTAGTGGATCCGACCATTCCTCACACTACTGGGGCTCATCTACGCTCTTGCTCCGGCAAGGATGCAGACTCGTGGATCTTGACTCAACCATGCATAAGGAATTTCCAACTTGCACCAACTACTTTCTCTACAACGGTGAGGTTACGTCTTGGTTTGATCCATCCATCTACATCTTCTTTATTCACATGTGAGTGTGGTATCACTTTAGATGCAAAATGTGTTCATATGACTCGTTGCCCATTCGGAGGGCAAAGGATAACTACGCATGATGTCATTAGGGATGTGGTGTTTGCTATGGTGCGAAAGGGTGGATCCCTCACATGGACGGAGCGTTGGTGTGCCTTGTAGTCGACTAGAATTATGGTAGACCTGTATTTGGTTCGGGAGGATCAGGTTATTGTGGCAGATATGGTGGTTATCAATCCTTCTCGTGACGCAGTTTCAAAGGGGATGATCACCCATCATCCTTCTTTCAAATAGTGCCGGCACTGGGGGGAAAAAGATTTCAAGGAAGGTCAGTGTTTGCAAGGCAAGTGAGGGTTGAGCTGATGGAAGTACACACTATGTAACGGCTTGATTCGCCTTCATTTTATAAATTCATCGACATCATTGCAATGTGATGCTATTGGGGCCAAGCCCCATGTTACGTGTTTGGTTCCATCCTTGTACGTTTTGATGGGGTCTTCCCATCCCTTTTGTTATTTTACTACATCTCTTTAGAACTTACACATTTGAGCTAATCTATAGAATGTCATATCATCAAGGAAGGATAATGTTTTTTTTTCTCAAGATAATATAGCATTTTTGGTGAGAATGTGGTGATAACAAATGCAACTAGAAAGGCTATAGCTACTAATGTCATTATTGTAATATTGAAGATGTAAATTGATGTAAATTTGGAGATTAACACTTCTACAAATATTTCAAATATTTCCATTTTAGTAGAATCACATCTTTAGTTTATTGGTCTTAAAGATGAATATAGTGTCGGTACATGACATGGATTTTGTATTTGCGAGGGTGTTTGTCTG
Source organism: Marchantia paleacea (assembly GCA_014180765.2). Taxonomy (NCBI): domain Eukaryota; kingdom Viridiplantae; phylum Streptophyta; class Marchantiopsida; order Marchantiales; family Marchantiaceae; genus Marchantia; species Marchantia paleacea. Next base: position 2,833,730 of record MUAA02000015.1, read on the forward strand.
TATCATGATAATAGAGATAGAGCTAACTATTCCTTCTCATTTTGTGTTCATTAATTTAGAGCTTGAGGTAGAATAGTTTATCATGAGCATTGATCTCCACTATTGAGCAAAAGATTGTTTCGATATGAGATCTTTTTTCAAGTCTCACCATTATCACTTCTACTCATCATTTGTATGATTAAAAGTGCAATTGGTGGAATAATGAGAAGGAGAGCACTCCAACCCTTTATCAAAGTCAAAGTGCTAGTTGTGAATTTAGTCAATTTTGATATCAATAATACGTTCAAGCATATTAGTCATTTGTGATCTGACATAATTAATGTGACGGATTTGAGATTTGGATTTCATCTTGTGGAAGTACTTTCTCAACTGTTGAACTAAGAATGTTTAACAGAAGTCTAGACTTACATCCTTTCCATGTAAAATGTAACTGTTACTTTATATTGTAACACATGTTGCAATCATAGCTTTTTTATGATTTATATAATGTTATTGTGATATAAAATGCATTTAGAATCACCTCTTCAATACATGACAAGAATAAGGTGTAAGGAGATTTTAATACCTTTTGTAAACTATATAATATTTTTAGAGCATTATGACATGTAAAACTTGATCTATTTGTCCTTATGCCATCATAACTTAAGAAGCTACCTTCATTTCAATTTAAATTGATGTGTAAATAAGTTATTTTAATAATTACAATTGTATAATGTAATACATCTTGTAATTATGATTCAATTATGAATTATCTAATATTTAGTATTGACACTCTTGAATATTCACAGAGTTTGTCATAAAATATCATGAGTTCATTTTGATTAATAATTCATCAAATATTATATAAGAATATTAGATGAGATTATGACCAACCTAATATAATTATAATGAAACTCTAACATGTAAAATAATGTGATTCAATTAGTGATTTAATAACTAGAAGCAATAAATATTTTGAATAAAAAGGAATTTGAATTAATATAAATTGTGCAAAATGTGTTTGTTATGTTCTTTAAATTTAACTAATACAAGTTTTTTGCAATTTTGTATGCAAGAAATGAGTCGAAGTGATTTGTCCTTTAAATTCATGCATACTACAATAGCTAAAGTATCAAAAAATTTGGTAATATTTTATCTTCATAATTTTTCCATTTTTAACCAATTTTCAAAAAATATGTCTCCAACTACATTTTACACTTGAGATAGAGATGCGAGAATAGTCGCACCCTTGTGGAAAAAGTTAAAAATTGCAACCAAAGTGCTTTTAAGAGTTTTTGGTCATAATCTTGCCTCACTAACTAACAATTGAAATCTTTTGTCTCTTGATTGCAATGATATCAATCATAAATGAAAGTCCATGCAGTGAATTGACCATGACAGATTTCATGTCCCTCATGCTCTCCTGACCATACTTTAATATGACAATATCATAAGTCTTTATTGTACTAATCTCCATGTCGACCAGAGTTCACTTGCTTGTCACGCTGACCCCGGTTCCAAGCTGGGGATGATATGCTTTCTATCATCGTCGGAGAACATCTCTCTGATTCTGGCATTTCGGAGATGGGCTGACAAATGGAATGGTGCTTAGACCATAGGTTTAGAAATGGCACAAGCGCACGAATCTCCAAGCGTATGGACGATTAGAGCTCTCTGTACTATCACATTCAAATCTGAGTGATGGGGCGTACTCCATGAGTGCGTTTATTCGTGTCAATTGCCCCGTCTTGAATAAACGACTAAAATGCATTCCAGAGTCTGCGAAAGTGTGATGCAGTCTATACATACTTTTCTGTCTTGAAGGCGTCTCCTTCAATCTTTGCAAACCTTCCAGGAGGGCTCTGCAGCTTCACCCTACTCTCAGATAATGAGAACGGTAGCTGTAGAAGTAGGTCCATCTGCTATAGGAGTCCAGCATATCCAGCAAATCCAATCAAAGCGTTCTGGAAATCTAAATTTGGAGTAGTACAAATTAGAGCACTTGGCCTTCGTGACGCAAGGAACCGTGTTCAAGTGTAGATCATACCAGTTTCTCACTGTAGAGACAAATTAGCTGTGTCCAGGTACTCCGCGGGCACCCTGGTCCCCATGGCATTGCCATTGGGTAGGGTTACATAATTCCTCGTCGGTGAATGGTTCATCCCTTCCAGTACTGTCAGTAACATGTCAGTAACATCCTCTCAGGACGTTAGTCCATAGAGCTTGGAGACCTGCATACAGATGGGACCACCCAAACATCCATGGCAGAAGCTTTCGCAAGATGCAAGTCTCAATACCTGTCAGTTTCCCTCTTATGTGTGTCCTCATGTCTTGACCAGTCAGTCAATGACACACCACATATTTCTTGCTATTGGCGGAGCTAGAGTACCTTATGCTGATATCTGTTTGTTTCATCCTCTGTGAATGAATGCTGTAGATTACGCCTTTTTAAAATAATTTTGGACAGGGTTATCCTGCCGGTCTACACATCAACCAAACAACAATATTACGTTTGTACTGAAGCACTGTGCATGAATATATGTACGTCATGTGACTTGATCTCGAGGTTGCATTTCCAGTGTAGAACCTGTCCACACCTCGCCTTCCGCAGCATATAAAATGTCTCTTTTGTGATTGATAACTATGGTCAACAAAAGGTAGACCGTGTCAAAGAGTACACCAAAGTAAAACTGAGGATACAGGAAACTGTGTTAGAACCATCATACTTAAGGAAGGTCCTTCACTTAAAAAATCATATGTTACAGTGGATCTCTAGTTCTACTTCAAATCTTCGTACGTAAGTCGTTGGGAATGAAGGAAGGACTGCTCTCACTCAAGTCAGGCAAAAATTGTTATCCTCCTAACATTCACTCGTGTCTGTTTTTGTATGAGGGCACTTCCAGTACTTAGTGGGCTTGCCTCGCTCCGATCTTCATGAACTAACTTTAAAAAAATAAAGGATCAACGTATAACGTTGTGTACATTTATCTTATCCCCAGCTTACAAAATCATGAGACGGCAAATTCACTTCCAAACTGAGCGTTGGTCGCGGTCAATAGCTGTTCATGTAACCTTTTAAGATCCCTTCCTTCGGAACTGTGTATGCCACCGTCTACCTGTTGAACACAGTTCACATCTCGTTATTAGTCTCTCAACATTCTCGTACGTTGCATAATACTTACTCCATGAAACATAGTTGGACAATGTTTTGCTAGAGGAAGATCAATCAAGTTCGAGAAATACCTCGAATACTTTCAAAACTAGTTGCTCCAAGGACTCCAAAATTGCCTTGAATAAATCTTTGGCGCTAGACAAGCAACGATCAAGCTTCTCCGTTTTCAGCATCTCCAAAATAACCTGGGCTGCCGCAACTCTTTCCTTTTGAAATTTCAAGCTTGGTGAATTTACTTCTGGAACATGGACCATCAAAGCTCAGTAAACATCATAGCAAAAACTATCTGTATTGTCAAGACTTGGGGATAAGAACTTGTATCTCCAACTAACAGAGATTTCTATGACAAAAGGCTTGGCAACTTTTTCCCTCAAGTTAATGGAATACAGAACCACTCTTGTTCATCTCGTGTCCACATGGAATTCCAAACGATCTGGCCGTCCATGCACATGCAGGACCTCCTCCTTAGTGGTTCTTGATATCCCCTTAGCAGGCAAAAGCTTTGGAGGTTATCGTGTTAACGACTTAAGAGTTGTATGGAGATAGCTGATCAGCTATCTACCATGTAGTTGAAAAAACATATGTTCTCGTAGGACATGTATCCACAGAGAGGTCAAAAGAACAAAATTACTGGAGTAGGGCACCTTTGAGAAGAACTCCCTGCAGAAACTTCAATACCGCACGCGTGAACTTCGGGCTTTTCGTCATAAGCATCATGCAAGGTCGTTTTGCTGAGCTGCACAACAACAAATTGCCCGGTCCTCCATTTATATCGTGCATCTGCAAGCACAACCGGGCAACTTATTATACAACGACAACCTTTCGCCGTCTATCCGTCCATCTTTAGAAGTTATCATCTGGTATGGTAACACAGGATCGCTCAGAAACACTGCACACAACGAAGATAAGAGCGCGTCTGAAGTTTGCTAAACTCGTTTGTTCAATAACATTCCGAAAAGAACTGGAGTTTTATCTCCACACGAATTGGTGATTTGCATGTTCAGTGAAGATCAACATCAGAGCTAGTTGTTCTCAATAAAACGTAAATAAAGAGCTCTGAAGAAATCAGCACACAGATTCAAACTAAACATATTCTACTGTACCAGAGCGACAGATATGAGAAAGTCAGCAGCAGTCTTCGGAAACAGATCCTTAAGTGGCTCCGGTAAGAATACTCCGTCCGAATCTTGGTCTTTGTGACTGAGGACGGCGACTACCCTGAATAATCCTTGAACGACATCTAGATGGGTCTGTTCTTCCTGATCAGGATTCAGCCAACATGCGAACTTCATCAGTTTGGGCCGGCTTCTTACCGAAAACCACGATACTGGGGTTCGAAGAGCAAGTTTCTTGAATCATCTTTTCTACTTTGAGGCTCATGCTCAGAAATTCAAACAGCAATCACCATTCGAACTTACGAGCTCTAGTCGAATCGACGGTCCCATGAGTTGTAATAGGACATGACCATCTCCTAGTTGTGCAAGACACGCACAGACAACTCCTACAAGAACATTGTGCCTTTTTTGAATCTCCAACCTCGAATCAGCCTGACGCTCACCACTCCCTGTAGCACCAGCCTCTGTTTCTGCTTGAGGCTTCTTCCTTGTCCTACCAGCTGAGCCAGATAAACAAGCGGCATCATTCAACTCGTTCTTCGATTCCCTTCTCTGTAGGTCAACATTAGCCAGAACTACTTGGTACATACAAAAAATGCACCTGTTGGATCCAAGAGTACCCTACTGAACGAAGCGAAGCAAGAACATAATGAACTTGTCTTTTCATCGTTACCTGCCCCTTAGTTACTTCCATCACCCAGCCATGAGCTATTAAGTATTCGTATCTGAATATCTATGAAATATTTTTGGAGGAAAACAGGGAGATATAACTCTTCAGAAGGTAGAAAATCGGAAAAATGGTATCATTCAGGGACAATCATTCTTACTCTGTGAAGTTAATCGCCCCATCAAAAGCGTTAACAAAAAACTCAGATGTTCGGAAAGCTCTACCGCTCCTTTACAAAATGCTTGCTGCAGAACTTCCACGATTCGCACAGCAACTGAAACATCTAACTCAGGACCTTTACAAAAACATGTACTTCAGCATCAGAATAAAGGACAGCTTGAAATATTGATAATAGTAATCTTTTCTCGCACTTTACAGAGCTCCATGTCGGTGTAAAGCTCATGTCTAGTCAAATATAAATAGCAGTCAGATTTGCTTTCGACCGCAAGAAGTGTGACTACATATCCACAGGCGGCAACTATACATTTGGATCGACGTCATAATTATCACAATGCATGATAAGCCGGCATCACATAAAACCCACTTATCCTGAAATTTTCTGACAAAAACTAGAAAAATTCTTTGACTGATGGTCTATTAAATTGCAAGAACCGTTCACTACTGTCCAGTGTGCGGTTTGTTACTTACAAAGACAACATTGAGCCAAAACCTTCAGAAACAAAGGAGAGAAGCTGGTGTAGTAAAACAGCAAATCCGTTGCAAGCTCTTGGCAAGGTTTGGGTAGATTTATAAACGGTCCATATAAACACCGAGCTGCAAGACACATGAGAAATCCGAAGCCTTTGAGACAGTAAATTCGGAGGCTAAATGTCAGAACAATATCCATAAGGCACACATCCGAAAAGAAATGACCATAAATAATAGTAAATAAGTAAACATAACACGAACTTCTAGAGAAAGGAATGACATCAAAATACTGAAATAAAAGAGGAAAAATACTGACATTCATCGCGCTGTTTCAAGAAAGTGCAAAAAAAAGGAACCATTGCTTGTTGTAGACCAGTATATCTCTCAGCGAGAGGCGATCCATCAGGAGATGACCGGCCTAGGTGTAGCAACATCTCCAACACAGCCTGTTTGATGTACAGGACATTCAGCTCAATGATATATAGGAGAACCTATTGACGTACTGCAGCGTGCCAGGGTAAAACAAGTGTTTGCACCATTACAAGAATGTATACAGGAAAGAAGTACATTTGTTGTACATAAACGGGAGCATATTATTTTGTCTTTCAGACTAATTTCATTTTGTCAGTTAGATATTCAATCTGCCCCAAATTATATTTCTGATGTATTAAAATGTGTATCTTATCCGCATATCTTTTGCATGTCATAGCCTGAAAATCTTAGACCCAGTGTTCTCACTTGCCGGTGCTAGTGATAAAGGAAGAAGAATTGAGGAAGGGGGAGTAAAACGAGGTATGACTAATTGCGTAAGAGGGTCTCTCATATATCTGGATTTATTTCCATAGATAAAGCGAATTCGAAGTTTGCAAGCATGAGGCAGGAAAATTTTCACTAACTCGCCCATTCTTAAGATTTCAAACCGTTGGATGCTGAAGGCATTCCATAATGCTGCTCTACGGTGGGAGGTAGTGTGGAGGAGAACTAAAGGTTTTGTTCCAGTTGTGATATCTCAACACCGTAGAAATTTGGTAATCCCTTTGACCTGTTTCTCCCATTTTATGCGGAGTTCCCACAGGCAAGTCTTCAGAGAATTCGGAGGTGAGCGGAGGAAAGAACACGAGGTATCACTTAGTCACCCCAAGTCAACTGCTGGTCATGTTCCTCAGATTGGCCCTTAATATCAATAGAATGGTCGAAAAGCGATATAGTTTTTCTAACAAACGACAAATGCATACATGAAATCAAGAACCTTGCTGAGAGGAACATGAAAAAAGGGACCTACCTGAGAAATATTTGGGTGAGAAGACTTTAATTCCCATAGAAGCTTTGGAAGAGACTCCAACCATTGGGACTGGTATTCTACAGGCACTAGTGTTTGCTGTAACTTCCTCTTTCCACCAGAGTTTCTTCCCTGCGAAACAATAATCTTGCAATTTCACATCAGATGAACAACATGTATGAAACTTTTTTTGTGCTGATTATACGGTGGCAAACTCCGTGCACCTTCTTCTTCTTCGGGGTTTCAAAGTTCAACATGAGGTAAAACGAGAAGGGAACCGTGAACCTCACAAACTGTGTGTAAAAGCAAATAGGAGAATTATAGGGCAAAAGAGACTGTAGACACCTCTGCTAGTCGGCTTTGGACAAACCAACACAGATTTGATAGACTTACAGGAAGTAACACCTCTGACATCGAGGAAAGGCAGACCAACTTAAGGTTTGACCGAGAGTTACATGACTTGAAGACATGTGTAAATGCCTGCAACACAAAAGAATGAAACGAATGGTTACACCTAAAAATCCTGTTCAGAACATTCATAGATTCGGAATAATGGTTTGGCACATTAGTCACTCATAACCTACCAAGTCCCCGAGACAGAAACTCTACTATAATACATATCGACAGTACTATTACTTCGACATATGAACTTGAAAGTTTTATCCCACACATGCTCCACTAAACGACTAGGAAGCTACTATGACGTTAAATGAATACTTGTATTCGGGAGGCATACTCTTATGCAAAATAAAAACTTCAAGGACACAGAATGTGAAGTAACGTGGATTACTTCCAAGAGTGGCGACACCCAGGCGGACGGTACACATGTAACTAGGCCGGGGATATACTGGACCAGATATTTGCTATGTAACTCTGCAAGCTTAGGGTCTGAGAAACCCGAGGCATACTCTGAAGCCGGCAGCATCTGCAAGATCAAAGTTGCAGATAGTTTAGATTGTAAAAGCCGACAAAAAAAACCAAAAAAATCATTATGGGTTGCAAAGGCGCGTAAAAATCCACCTAACGATGCTGCGAATACTGCCCTATCCAGCCGCTTCCGCACGACCTTTGGTATCAATGCTCCACTCTTTGCAGCAGAAAGGGTCAAATAACAAATATGAAACGAATCAAAGTTTTTTTTTAATCCATACTCACAGTTCCATGAAGGGCATCCGCAATGCATTGTAGGACAACGTTGACAAAAGTATCTTTCATCTCAAGAAAACTGGTCGGGAAAAATTGTAGAAGAACCTCACATACCCCCATATTCAGGGCAACTAACCCTTCTTCAACCTGAAAGATTCCAAAAAAACAGTTCATATTCTATTCAAGGAGTATTCAAGCCTCAATGAAAGTAGGATACAACAGCAAATGACCAGAATGTACATCGTCGCTCTAGATTCAGCGGAAGGAGAGAACAGAACTTCCTCCCGCATGGGATCATTCAGAAACCAAAAATAGGAGGAACTCCACATCACAGAAAACATCAACGGACTGGTCTTAGCTGCAAGTCTAAAGACGTCTGAGCACGAAGTTATCGATAGCTAAGGTACTAACAACACCTCATATACAGTGCCAGCTAACGTGCCCCTGACTAAAAGAAGTCGGAACCGAGCTTGAAGCCTCAAAATTCACTTCACCGATCAAGATACGTTGCCATGATACGAGCGAGCCGTACCTTCGGTGTAAGACGGACGGCTGGTGCAGTGCACGGAAAAGAGCCGAGCAGGTGCCGACACAGTGCTGGAAGAAATTGCTGCTGCATGCACAGATGAGTTTCCCATTCTTCTGAGCCATGATCCGGAACACTAAGAGGAGTAGTAGAACTCAAATCCTTTGAAGAAGAGTTGGATGCAGCTTCACTTGTAATGGTCTGGAAGATATGACAAAGACAGCGGGTGATGATGACCAGGGATTCTAGGCTGGTGGCATCGGGGTTTGGTCCCTTCACCAGTGGACACCACTCAGCCCAGCAATCCAGCAAGACAGCTACAAGTGGAGTGGCTGCGTACGGAACTTGGCCAAGAACTCCTGTAGAAGGAATTGCACAATCAGAAACGTAACTCCTGATTACAACTGTTTGGCCTGGTCTGCAATGTCTAAATGTACTTGTACAATAGCTGCTACATTTGATTTACAGTTATATGATTGAATAGTTCGAAGATCTTGAGCACACAAATAGAGTCTTTCGCTCTAAAGAGAAATGTGTCAGTTCTACCTACCCGACCATCACTAAGATGTGATGGCTCGTACGGTTAGCTAGCAAACCTGTGTTTTGAACACGGTGGACAATTTTAGTTGGCGTGGTTGATGGCTGTGTTTTTGATACCCCTACATACAGAGAAAGTCACCCCTTCAACAATTTCAAACACCGGAAACCTCCTAGATTGGAAATGATCATATAGGAAAAGTTCAGCCTAAATAGAACTTCAAAAGAAAAAACAAATTTGCACGTGTTCATGCACGATCTAGTAATGAACCTAGTAAGCCTCTTACCTTTCGAAGAGGTCTCTTGTTTGGAAACATGGTGCCTTTGATTTTCTTGTGCAAACAAGCCGAAAGTATGATTCCCCTGGGGCAGTGCACTTTTATATGCATGTAAAGCCTACGACACGAAAGATCCTTACTAACGTGTCAGTCGAGCCTTTCCAAAGACAAAAACTAAGCTCATGGGGTTAAACTTGCGCATCTCCGGTAACAGATAATATAGTGCATCATCAATCGCAGGGGCTTAACATGCAAAGAGACCAAAACATGCCTGGTAATAGACGGGTAAATCATAACGATCTAACTACTTCATTATATACATCAAGGACCTGATTCGAATGAAGCATGCAACATGTAAGAGCTTTCAGCTTTGGCAAAAGCATATGCATTTCTTCCAGCTATGGAAAAAGGTAGAACCTGGTGGTTTGTATTCAATTGGGCACCCCATGTATGAGTAGCACAAGAAGCTCCTGAAGGGAGACTGACAGTATTACGCTTCAGTGCAGACAAAAACTGCTCCAAGCTGCCGAGCACATTGACGAGCCTAGTTCCGGCTTGCCCAGCAATCCCACCTTTCCCTAAAAGACTGACGTAGTGCTGCACAATCTGCAGACATACCAAGAAAATATGACGATTCATATTTCCATATTTGAACAAGACATCAAGCCTCGAAAAGATGAATGATATCATTTTAAAGGAAGTTGACGATAATTCTGACCAACGTGAGGTTAAAATATTACCTGGCCTGAGAAGAAAGGCAAGATGAGATTTGAACAATGTTGCATAAGCAGTTCTAAAAAGGAGCAGGCTGTCACACGGATATCAATCACCAAATGCGTCATTGCACTACAGACATGAGCCATTATTACTGGTATCAGCGGCTTCATCATGGCCTGCAAAATTCAATTAAGCGTATGAAGTCAAAATACAAACGGTAGACCATAGTCTCTGCCTCCCAATCTCGGAGCATCGCAGGGATTTATCCTACAGTGTTTCAGTGATAATGTGCTTTTCAAACGGAGAGTGTAACAACTTCTTCGGAACAGAGAGAGAAACTGATCCTTAGTATGAACGAGAAGAACTAAACCTGAGGTAAGTGTGGAAGGATTGATGTCCGCAAGAGGACAACGAGGGCTTGCCGCACATTCTTATCGGTGTCGGTGACCCGCGGAAAAAGTTTCTCTATGACCACCACAGCGTGCATCACTAGCTCCTTTTGATGCCTTCCAAATAAATCCCTCAGGCCCATCAATGCATCTGCACGTCAGCCATGAACACAAAAAGTAAGATCGAAGCTGAAACATACAAGAGAGCTCCCGTGCACCTTGAGAAGAACCTTTGCGACATTGTACTGAAAAATTTAATGTTGCTGTGCAGATACAAAAGATCTACAGTGAGGAGTAATATTTGGAAGTCTGATATGCTAAACAAGGACTTCCTCTCATAGACCCTGTTTCTTGATGATTTCTAAACGAAGATAAATTATATGAAGCCAAGCCCAGAATTTACAGCAACTATTTGATCAAACATATGTTATTAAGAATAACGTAGTTAAAAATTTAAAGAAAAAAAAAAAAAAGGTTAGGTTGATGAACTCTTCTGTTATCTCATGACAATGTGTAGTCTCTTAATAAGTAATGCATGTTTGTCTTGCTGCACCTTTCCGAGTACGTTCGCTGTAGTGAGTAGTCTGGGCAAGAAGCTCTTTCAGAGTCTGCTTCCGCTGATTGACAGCCAAGCCTGATTTATCTTGAGCAACACTCTGACCAGGTACCACAATGCCTGCATGCGAGCAACGCAGTAGAAGTCATTGAAAATTTCTACAATCCGACCTGTTCCATTGTTGGCTACAAAATGCAATGTGCAGCATGAATCCAACTAACCTCTAGCTTGAAATTCGATCTTTGTTGTGTTTTTGGCCGGCGGTAGCTTTCTTCCAACCTTCGTCTTCACTTTCTGCACGCATCAAGCATCATCTGCAATCTGTTAACATAACTGGAATGGGAAATTAGACTATCGAGCTCGGAAGAAAGACTTCGTCGGAGAGCGTTGAGCAAACAAAGGAGAGCCCAACCAAAAGAAAGAAAGAAAAATGATAATCACGAAAATAAAGCATCGTTCCACCAGAGCCCAAATTCAGACTTATCGACGTCACGAGAGTACAGACAGACAAAGGAGATTTTTTTTTATTCTACACTTTAAGATGAAACATACCCTCGTAGCGATTTCTACCCCAGGAGTAAACAAACCCAAAGTCGGAAGAATAACAATTCATAACTGGAAAGGCCAGAAAGTGAATTCAAAACCATTGTAGATAAGCACTATCAAACAAAGTCCATGAGTCCGGCAGTTGCCAACGAATATAAAAAATTGGACCTCATGTCCATGGGGATGGACACAACAACTAAACTTCCCACCAGCTCAATTGTACAAGTGAGCGATAGGATACCCAGAATTCCCCACGACTCAACGTAAAAAACCGAAAATAAAATTACCCTCGTCCCCAAAACCCTTGCCGCCTGAGCTAACCCCCACATTAACCGAGAAAAACAGAAAGACCGAGCGAAATTGTAAAGGGGGTTGGGGGTGTGGGGGAAAACCTTGAAGTCGACGGACAGTGCCTTCTTAGATTTGGCCTTGGGATTGCCTCTCTTCGGAGGCCCCGGAGCCATTGCAACGAGCTCAAATCTCCAAAGTCTCGAGCTAAATTGAGGGCCAATTCTTTCGCAGAAAAACAAAATCGAAATCACCCAAACGAGCGCGACCGTAACGCCCGAATGGAAGGTAGGCTGAGACACATATTGTTCCGAACCGTCAAACTGGAAGCAAACCAGCGCTGCTGCAATCCGATGCCCAGTCGCCAGGAAAAATGCCTCCAGGAGATGGGGGCCGATGGGACGCACAGGCAGAACCGAATCTTGTCTCCGTCTCCGCACTCGGAACTCTTCCTACACCGGAGGAAAATTCGTAAGCCCGGTGGAACAGGTCATCTTCCACCGGCTTTCCCCGGTCTCTGGTTCCCACTTGCCCGACCAATTGCTACCATTCTTCATCCATCAGTTTTTGGGAACCATCGTGAGATTCCCCAATTTCCCCCCACGTCGGATTTGGCACTCTCTTTACTGAGTGCGCTTGCACTGCAGGTGTACTATGCTGTATCGTACCGTAGTTACCCCCAAAACTGAGTCGATGTGCCCACTGACTCCAGTGGAATATTGGTTCGAACCCGTTGTCCGGTTTTCCCCTGGCGATGGCCGGAGGTTCTTCGGGTCCAGCTCGCGTTGGTCATCCTCGTGCATGTGCTGCTCGACTTTCGGTTTAAAGTTGAGGTTTGAGTCTTCTGTCTTCTGTATCGGTTTTTAGTGTTCTGCATCGAATTACAGTTCGGATTTTTACACGAAATTTTTTTCAGGCGGAGGAGACCAGAACGAACCGGCATTAGTATGATTGGTATGTAGGACAAGGGTGCAGGCTGGAGGCGATGGTGCCTCTTCTTGTCCATCCGTTGGGAACAGCTCGTGTTGCTTCAGCTGCTCAACTGGGCCACGATCTTTTCAGCAGACGCCATGGCGTTCCTGGCTTGAATTCTCGGTTTTGTCCACTCCCCAGTAACGTGTGTGCGACTTTTTTGCCCTCCTCCCGGTTTCTGCCAGCACGTTGCCTCTCAGTGTCTGCCGGATCAAATTCGCCTTCTGAGGTGGGATATGAAACTTCCATTTTTTTACATTCTTTGGAGGGCAGGACTCCAACAGGTTTAGATAGCAATCGGCTTCACGAAGAGGATCCCCAGTGTTCTAAATCGGATGACGGAGCGGGTCTCGTCGAGAAGAGTCTCTCCAGCGAGAAGGATGCTGAGAAGCATGCCCATGACCCATTATTTTCTGAGAAAGATTCACAGCCCACTGGAGGAAGTCGAGGGGCGCTTGCAGCTTTCGAAGACAGCAATTCACAGTGTTCCGTCAGTGATTCTCGCCCTCCTGTTCGAGATCCTCGTCAGGAAGAAAGGGTACAGGAAGACTCTCAAGGTCGTGAGAGTAGCTCTTCTGCTGTGGATTGGGCAAGCCAGTTTCATGGTAGAAATAAGTTTTTGAATGGGGACAATGACTACCAGAGCTGGATGCCGTCTGAAGCTGAAGGGCGGTGTAAACCTGAAATAGGCGCTGAAATATTGCACCCGAGTATCCCTCACAGTCCCTCCAGTACTCGGGATCACGAAGACAAGAACGAAATACAGCAAGCAGTAGTTCTGGAGCTCGGAGATAGAAGTGATTTTTCGACTTCTTCGTCGGTAGGAGAGTCCAAGGCAGAAGCAGAAGACGAGCCTATTCAGGACTTGCTGCTTGATTTTTTGGGAGAGCGTAGTAAGAACTGGGGTGATGGCAAAACGCGTATTACTCGGGTGGAACATCAATCTGTCTTTGGCAATAGTACTACCTCTAGAATTACTCCAGTTAAGCAGAAATTTGCCCCGAATTTACTTCGAGAAGAGGACAGTGGATCGGAAGATATGGCTAACTCGTATCGTTCGGCCCTTCTGAACTTTGAAATGCCTTCCAACGCTCAGGGAAAGTCAGCACCGTATGATGATGTTACTGAAAGTGGAGGACTGGTGGAGGTTGTGTTAAAACTTGCGAGAAATTTGCCACAGAATTGTATTTTAGAAGAGTTCATGAAATCATTTCTGGGTAAAGTATCGACCATAGACGGAAATTTAGTGTTGAGGGCCCTAGCTGCGGAGCAGATGACCTGGCCTTTAATTTCATTTTTTCAGTGGATGCGTCTACACGATCCTTGCCTTCTTGATTCCCGAAGCTTCTGTATCGTCTTTACTTACCTTGGGAAGGTGGCGATGGTGGATGAGGCTCTCACTTTGTACAGAAATTTGCCTGCTGACAGTAAGTTTCATGCCGTGCAAGTCTACAACGCCTTAATTGCAACTCTTGCTAGATGTGACAGGTAAAATCACTTTCAAGTCCTGAAGACCATTTGAGATTTCCTATGGATTAGGGATTATGTACAGAGGTTCACATCCATTACCGTAGAGCATATGACAACCTAAATATACGAGAGTTCATCTTCCGTGAGATATATGCTGCATATGTACGGGGATCGTCGTTTGGAAATAACTCAAGGTTTAGAAGATCTTTAGGTCAGTTTCAGGTAAGGCTAGTCCCTCGTTCTAGGGTCTTCTACGCATTCATAAAGTTATGAATGCGTAGAAGACCCAAACCCCTTGTATGCTCACTGATCCTACTGTACGTGATTAGATCCAACTCTAAAGGAGATGAAGGTCTACTGTAAATGATGGACTCATTTGATGTTACGCAGGGGAGATAAAATAACCACAGTTCTTGAAGACATGAAAGAGAGGAAGGTCGAACGAGACACTGTCACCTACAGTGTGTTGATAACAGCAACGCAGAAAGAGACGGATAGACTGCAGAGAGTGTGGAGTGTGTTTGATGACATGCTCGCGAATGGCGTGAATCCCGATTTGGCTGTGTTTGGTAATATTATAAAAGCGTTCTGCCACGGCGGTTACCACAAGCAAGCTTCTCTGATTTCTATATCCATGGAGAAAATGGGCCTCATGCCAAACGTGATCATTTACAACACTTTGATCGACGCCTATGGTAAGGCAGGCCAGCTGGAGGAAGCAGAAGGCCTTCTCCTGGAAATGACACGCAGAGGCTTGCATCCAACAGCAGCCACGTACAACTCTCTGATAAATGGTTACGGTAAGAAGGGTCAGTGTGAAGTTGCAGAGGAGCTTATGCTGGACATGCAAAGGGAAGGACTGGAACCCGATGTGTACACCTTTACTTCTCTCATAAGAGCTTATGGAAAGCAACAGGTTACTGAGAAAGCTGTGAACGTGTTTCTTAGGATGAGAAAGATTGGCATCGCTCCTACCACTCACTCCTACACTGCTCTGATCAACGCTTACTCTGAAGGAGGTTGGCATGACAGAGCCCAGAAGACTTTTGCTGACATGCTGCAAGAAGGTTTGAAGCCAACTATTGAAACATATACGGCTCTGCTTGATGGATACCGAAGAGCAGGAAGGGTTGATATGGTCTTGAAGGTTTGGAAGGCAATGCGGGAGGAAGGCTGTGAACTTACTGAAGTGACTTACAATACCCTAATGGATGCGTTTGCTAAGCAAGGTCGGTTCAACGAAGTCAGAGATGTGTTTGCTGCGATGAGAGCAAATGGAATGGAGCCGGATCTCATGGCTTACAACATGCTCCTCAATGCGTATGGTAGAGGTGGATTGCAGTCTAAACTTCCGAAGATAGTGATGGAGATGAGAGTTGCGGGCCACGAACCGGATTCCTTCACGTACTGCACGTTGATATATGCCAGTCTTCGCCTTCGTGACTTCACCAGTGCTTTCAAGTGGGAGAGAGAGATGAGTGAGAACGGCCAACGACCTGACTCGACGACGTATGCGAAGATGAAACACCTACTGAATGCAAAGTACACCGAAAGACAGGAGAATGATAGAAAAGCTGCGTTGGGCCAACTACGGGCAATACGGAAGAAGGCACGAAAAAATCCTCAGAGGCTGAAGACGTTCAAGCAAGAGATCACAGCATTGAGAGAAGGTCCACTGGCTGGATATAGAAGACCAAGGAAAGCAGGACCCAGTAGAAAGCAAAGTGAAAAAGATAAGGCACTCTGGAAGCGAGACGACGATCAACGCCACCCTTGAAGGAGACCCTCATCGACCACGGTAGACGAGGAGAACATTCTCAAGTGGCGTCGTCACCCCCCGCCTCTTCAGCGATGGAGCATACTTTATGTGGTAGCCCATTCTTACTTTCTGCTACCGAGGCCCGTAGACAAAACCTTCCATACCCCAGAATCATCAAGGTGGCCGGCCGCCTTTGCAGTTGTTACATACGACCTCTTGTAGTGTTGTTAAGTGTCTCAGTGTTGTTAAGAGCTCACCTAGCGGAGTCCGTGGATTCTTTTACCATCCATGAAGTACAAAGAATGTGTGATGTAGACAACATAGTCCTGTATACTCACCATCTGTGTTGTGGTTGGCAGGAATGGGGTTCAATCGATATACAGTTGAGTGTTATATCTTCCACGATTTTCCAGGACGAGCGCGAGTGCTTCTCCTCCTGGTATATTTTTAGGCTGTCCATCTTCACATCGTCATCCTTGCAGACCGGTTATTATACAAGCGGAAGGATCCTGTTAATATCTGTAGACAAATTCACATCAAGAAGCTCCAATCTTGACATGAGACTGGCAGCTCAGCTTCCTCTCGTTGCTTTCGAGGTTTTTTACTTGAATTTACTGGGCTCTGCACTAATCTGTGCTGTTCGGATTTTCCTGCGGACCTCCTTACTGAGAACCGATGTCGAATTCTGGCCTGTTTGGCCTATTATGGGGTAATCATATCTGGGTTAGCCATATGAACCTTCAGTTAGAGGCGTTTCCTTATTATTTCAGTAAAGTCTTGACGCTCTAAGGGTATAAAATACTATTGGTGTGGTATAATTATCATCGTAAAAGTAATGTCATTGTGAGTTTATGCATTCTTTTGTCTCTGGACCACAAGGTAGTCCGAAAAGATGAACGTCTTGAGTAAACATCAGACCTTCATGTAAAACAATATGGGGTGTCCAAAATGGTCCACAAAGCAAAAATTCGGGAACGGGAAGTTTCCCACTATTCCGCACGCCTTGGCCACTATTTCTACTCTGAGTGGTCCTCAAACGAAGCTTATATAATAGGAATATAGTAGAAAAACACGCCATAACAGGTTCCCCTAGGCACAAGTAAAGCCCAAGAGTGACCCTTTTGTCACTGGCCGACACTCGGTGTAGGCAGTCTGTCATCAAATTCAGCACAACGTTTGTGTGAGTAAAATCATTTGACGTTTCCATCATCTTCTGGACTAAGATTTCGAGATTTCTCTATTGTCGTACTTCTGATTAGATTACACCTGGTTAAATCTCACATTTTTGGGGAAATTAATTAATGATAAAAGTTATTTAGTACAATAAGTTTATTTCTTTCTAAGATACTTGGAAGGAAAAAAAGAATTGAATAGTTCAGAAGAAGGGTAAAAGGTCAACATCTATACTTTTTGGAATTTTACTCTCAATATTAATTATATACATAGATGTTACATGAAATTCAAAATTTGGACTAGAAATTAATCCAAAATAAAAATTATTGACATGTATCATTTTAAATTAATGTTTTATCGTTCTTAGATATTTAATTCATTTCTTGAAGACATGTATGGTTACTTGAGAATGGAAATGCAATCTCCTCAAAGAATGATCTGCTATGCATGCATAATTAATTTATGATCAACTTGGGGACTTTCTTATGAGTAAGAGGAAAGAGAAAAACAAAAATTTGATTTTTTTTTTATGAATCCAAAGAAACATACAAATTTCTAGAATAGATATAATAGAAAATATATTACTCTTTTTATGATCCTGAGAAAAAAAAACTAATGATATAATGGATCCAAGAGACCAATAACAAAGTTGAATACATGTATATGAATTTAACTATCATTATTTATGTAGCGGCACCCCTAGTTACGTAGGTGTGTGCCGGTAGGAGCAAATACATCAATTAGAGCCGGTAGTGGAGTCGGCGCCATTTGCACAAGACATGCCATTAGGGCTCACATCGATGTTAGGAGACCTAGGTCTCAAGGTGTTGAGTTTGAATTAGGGATACTTGGCGGGCAATTTTTGAAGTTGATACTTGGAGATTGTTGCTATAGTTGAACATTATAGCTAGGACCGGACCCAAAATCCAATGACTCAACCAAAGATATGACTAGACCTAAAAGCCAGATCCAAACCTACACTATGGGCAGTTGGGCCACTAAGGGGCAAACCCTTGTCAAAAACTCTGAATCGTAGCTAAAGTCTGCCCCAAATCAATAAGTAATTTGCTCATGTTGGGTTATTAGAGAATCACTAGGGGAGTAGATCCAATGTTAGACCTAAGTGGCGCTAAGCATGACCGATAGAGACTTGGACCCTATCGCTAACCTTCAAATGGATGTTCTTGAAGGTTGCTGCTGGCTCGTTGCCTACACAAGAGTGAATTTATGCTACAATGAACATTCTGGAGGTGT
Organism: Marchantia paleacea; assembly: GCA_014180765.2. Taxonomy (NCBI): domain Eukaryota; kingdom Viridiplantae; phylum Streptophyta; class Marchantiopsida; order Marchantiales; family Marchantiaceae; genus Marchantia; species Marchantia paleacea. The sequence goes on from MUAA02000015.1 coordinate 2,852,201, forward strand.
AGGTTTGCGATATTTCTTCGACCATATTTTTTTAAAAAATTTAGAATTTGTTATCATGATATGAGAATCACTGAAATATTTGTATTCACAATATGTTTTAAATTTTTTTTCACATGTATCAAGATCAAACAACTTCTTTTTTTTATCACTATCAACAAACAAATTTAATAAAAAAAAAGACATCACAAAAAATAATAATATCAATTTGAATCACATCACCTCTCTAAACTTAATTTTTAATGTGAAATTATGGTAGTTTGTATGTCTAAATCTGTTTGTGATGAACTTCATGGTTTCAACTATGTTATTTGTAATTCATTTCATTCTACAGAGTAATAAGGTTGCAGTTGTAGTGTTCTTTTGACTTCGCTACTTGTCATCACAATGAGAAGATCCACACTTTCTCAAAAAAGAAACTCTCGTCACTATAATGTAATATGTGTTGAGGGGTTTGTGTGCACCCTATACCTCCACACTGGTCGTCGGTGCATGCTCCACACGCCCAAGAAAGGGCCGTAAATTCTACTTCTTCAGTTTGAAAGTTAACTTATATACTTACAAATGTTAGTGTTACTATATTTACAAAGGGTTTTGAATTAGTAGTGAACTTTATTACACGAAATAATGGTTGAGTTGCACTTATGAAAAATCTGCAGTTAGCGTTGTATTTTTTTTAGCACGTTTGGTCACATTTAACGAGAGTAACTTGCATATTGTGTTCACAAAAGTTGCAATTGTAGAGATTCGACTCTATAGAGTTTAGGAAAGAAAGTAGCCATCACATGATCACAGAATATATGCTTTCGCATGAATAGCTGGATCATGGATCTTATGAACATCGCCTCTGAAGCAAAGAGAGGAAATCTTCATCCGACTGCTGCACACTTATTGAATTTCGTGTTAGGGGTACCTTGTCTGCAATTCATTACCCTATGGAGCAATGATATGCACACGAGGGTGTAGGTTTCTTCTCTTAAAGAAAGAGAATGGTGGAAAATCTGGACCATATGTTTACGATCTGACGAAACCACAAGAGCGCAGCTGAAGGAGAAATCATCGAAACAATCACTAGCCTTATAAGTGCGATAACTTAGACTTGAAAAATAGAGGGAGTCTTGGTTTGAGTTTGCAGGACAGGGAATGTCGCTTTCAGTAGAGGGCGGGGGACATTGGATGGTCAGCGGTCGGCTGAAGGGCAGCTGAAGATGAAAGTCGGTTTGTGATTCAGCGGATGATGAAAGCCTAACTGAACTGCAGTCTACTGTCAGTGCAGAGTTTGTGAGCTCCCTGGAAAGTCCACTGATTTCTCTGCAAAGATATTTTGATTCTGAGATTCTCATCTTCTAAACCTGTCGAGCATGATCAGATCCGCTTTGTTTTGCCACCGCATGAAATTATTATCTTTTGCATGCGTCAAAGCTGGAATCGCCTGCGGGACCGCTTTCTGTTCTGACTGATTTTGATGCGACCAGGCTTCGCGAAGTAAGAGAAAAAGAGATACGAAGCGTTCGAACTGCTTGCGATGATGGATCGATCGATCGCACGTCATGTCCAGTGCTCAAGTCGAAACGCATCTGGAATTCGACCTGGACGATGGGTTCAAGGTTCAAACTGCAAGCAGATGAGGCGAAGCGTTCATTGTATCGTTTGCCAAGAGGTAGACCAAATATTCGGTTGATTCTGGCAGGCATGTCTGATCACATCGGAGGTGATGAGTTCTCAGCGCTGTAGATGAGTTCCGCTCTCCGCGCAGCCGAGTACTCGTCTGCTCCCTCCCATTCCCGATAGATCCACTCCCTCCAACTTAAATCAAACCTCGGTTGTGGATCAATCATGATCCCTCCTTGCGAAAGGAGTCGGATCATAAGTAGGGTTGCAGAATGCTTGCTGCAGAGGAAATAGGCACGACAGGCAGCCAGTGACAAATAAAGAATAGGCATAAATTCAAACGAGGACAGATGCAAACCAGCGTCTTCGTACTCCACTGCTTCAACGAGAATGGATGGCCGAAGCGTCTGGAGGGGCCCGGAGCTTTTTGGATGGTAGTGATAGAGCTCTTCAGGATATGCATTTTTACGAGCAAAGGTGTCTGTCTTTAATCGCGTGTGCCGAGTTGCTCAGAAGAGTTCCACCTCAAAGCTCAGTGCAGTGCATTGACAACTTCACCGGAGGTAATGAGCATCGAAATGGATACGATGTCGTAGCTGAAATTTTCTGAAGACCAGATGTGCGTGGAGGAGTCGTGGATTCGTGACTAAGCGGGGAGTGATTTGTTGAGAAACTGAATGGAAAGAGAATGGACATGATTACAAGATTCACTCAAGGTCGGCACTGCACGTGGTGGGCGGAGAAAAGCGTGGAAAACCCAGCAGCAATGAAGCAGCGGATCGTGCGAGGGTTCCCAAGCAAGGGTATACCGTTCCCAAAACAGGAGGACTCTGACATGTGCGACGTGTGTCGCACACCTAGAACAGTGAAGCGTGGTCCTCTACCATGGCTAGCCTATGGCGGGGGCCGTGGGGAGGCTGCGCTCGTAGATCCTCGATCGAGAGTGAAAGGAAAGCAGAAAGTGGATGACTTTGACTGTGTTTTGGCTGCGTTTCCAAAGCTCCAAAAGACCAATAAACCCAACGAGAAAGATGATGATTTTGTGCGACACGATGGCCACTTCAAGAAGGCAGAGCGCAAAAGAATAGTCACTTTTGTGAAGCAGGTCAACATGACAAAATCGTGAACTGCACATTCTCCTTCCTTCCAGTGTCATCAGTACAGTACTTACTCCCTTGAAGGCACGTGAATCGTCACAATACAGTTCAGTCCAGTACACTAGTCGTGTTCTCGTTTGCCTCATGAGCCCAGGAGGCATGAATACATCATTCTCAACCTTCGAACTGCAAATCTGCAAGCATGTGCTCTCTGCTGCGTCTTTTTCTTTGTGTCACTTGGAGCGAGTCGGAACAATTCCTGCTTTTGAGTCACGAAGATATGTTTAATCCCAACTGCTGAAATTGTTGATGAAGAGTTCATATGATCCTGGATGATCTCAGCTCATATGTCCAGTTGTGTTTTGTCATCAGTACGAAAGGAGTGGGCAAACTTCAGCACCTGTGACTGGTGGCATGATCGATAATAATGGAGCGGACAACGACATGAAAATGCCATCTGTTCCTACCTGTGGAGTCGATTGTTATAAAATCAGAGAAGATGTCTACAGGGCTGTCGATGTGTTGATGGCTAAGCAGCCAGGTATACATGCAGCTGTGGACCCGCATTCTCTCTCTCTCTCTCTCTCTCTCTCTCTCTCTCTCTCTCTCTCTCTACTGCTCTTAATCACCTGTGATTTAGAGATCTCTCTGATGTGGATGTCTACACAGAAGTTGTGCGCATCAGACCCAGAATAAGGCCGCCCGAATTGCTTGATGTGCAAAAGCTTGGACCTCTTCCGAGTCTTCCGAGTAATGAGGCCAGCTCAGTAGCTACAGGTAGTGAAGTGGGTAACCCTGAGGGAGACCTGATCCCCTCTCGAAATGCCCCAGCAGTCACATTAGCCGAGCAGAAAATTGAAGCATCAACGCAGACTCAGACACCATCTTTCTCTTTTACCGAAGCTCCAACACCGGATATTGCTGCCACTATTGAGCATGAGGCAGGAATTTTTGCCCGTGAACTTCCCGCAGCTACTCCAAGTGTTGCTACACTCCTCATCCAAGTACCAACAATTCCTACTCCTCAGACTCAAAAACTACCATTGGACAGTGAATTACAACTTGCACCTCAATCTCGAATCACCACTCTTCAATTCCCCCAACCTCGAATTGCGTCTCCTGTTGATTCTTCTCAAGCCGCAACGACGAACGAGCACAGTACAGAATGGAATGAGCTGCCCATAGACTCAGTGGCACTTCACAGAGAGAAAAAGTCATCCCCGAGCGTGATTCCTTCCTCCCTTGATCCAGAATCGATGCAACACGCCAGGGAACGACAAAGAGCGAAGCATTGGGATCGAGAACGAGTAAACTCAGCAATATTTTACCGCGAGATGATGGCAAAGACGAGCCATGATCAGGTTGTTATGAGACGGGATCCGGTTAGAAAAAGCGACGAAGAGAAAGTAGGAGTTGAAGAGATTGGAGACAAAGCCGAGGGGGATGTGATACACAAACACGACGGGCAACCAGTGGAGGTGAGGTTAAAGCTCAGTAGCATTTTGGAACGCCTTACTCTGGAGGTGGGTAACGTCTCGACGGAAGAAGATCGGGCTCTGCAAGGAAGGGGGATGACCAGAGGGCTTCAAGAGATTCTGAAGACAGCAGAGGAGTTCGAGCTCAGAAATGCATCTGATCCTCAAAGGGAACAACACCTGCCTGTCACCAGCAGCATATCTCCAACAGAGTTAGAATGCATGAAAGCTGCCATCCTCAATCACAACTTCTACCCTCGACTTGTTTCCTCTTTTGTAGAACAGCACGCGGTGAGCTTTCACTACCAAGTCTATCCTTGTCACGCCATATAAGCAGTGCATTCATCAATCCACCCCATTATCTCTACAAAACTCGTCCTAAGGTTCATACTCCAAAATGCTCCTTAAAATACAACCACTTTCTCTGGTCTCTGCAAGGGCTGAATTGAATCATAGTCCCGGTCTACGTGCTTCTAGCCTTCTTGCTAGCTGAATGAAGAAGACTAATTAGAACGAATTCTAACCTTTGAGAACGGGTCCCAAAGCTAACGACTACTGCAGTGGTTCCATCTCGTTTACGGTTTTATGACTAGGACATTGGCAGCCCGGGTGCTTTGACCTTTTTCCTCCATTCGTCACTAATTGTCCTTCAAGTATACTTTTTGAGCAGCTACGCGTGAAGATGGCAATCTCATTACCACTGTTAGTGCCTGATGTGGGGTTGAACAGGAAGGTGCTCCGCCAGAGACAGTGACTAAGTTAGAGGAAGGTCGATGGCGAGTGATGCAGAGTTGGAATCCCAGTAATTCTGTTGTGTGCGACGAGAAAATTGTATGTTAATCCGCCTTTCTTTTGGGAGAGTTCTCTTCTCAAAGCCTGCCTGATGCTTTGTGCCCGAAAGCTTCGCATTTGTGCATGATCGATGTCAGTTTGTAAACTCTACTGTATCCTACCAACCTACCTTGTATTTATAGCTTGTACGGGAACTCGACTATATAATGATCTGGTGGAATCTGAGACTGTGACTTGCCATGCATCCCTCGTAAATGAAAATTTCAAGAGATAGAGGTTGACAATGAGAATCTTTTTTTTGTTTGATCATCCACGAAAGTGAGCGTGAAGATCCCACGCCAGGAGTCAGAACCTTTCTCCTACACTTTTTTCTCTTGGCCCCACATTCTAAAGGCTACGACATTGGACTTAGAATCCAAGAGAAGCAAGGCTTTACGAATTTTATTTGAGGCTGATAACCACACATGAGACATTCTTGTGTGCTCATATCTTGGGCCTTCACATTTTTCTAAGATTTCAAATATGCCTGCTTTAGACTGAGATTAGTTGGCCTTGGTGCTCTGGAAGACGGTGGGTGCGACTTCTGGTAAAGTTGAGAAGACCAACCCTGTTATCTCGGCATGAGCTTCTTCAGGAAGCCATTACAGCAAAAGGACCTGTTGAATTGATGAAAAAGTGGTTGCACTTGAATCGTATAGTTAGAAAAAAACTACTACAGTGGCCTCTCTAACTTATGTTCAATGGAGTAGATTGTCATCTTTGGGAGCTCACTGTCCATGTTTATGCTCACGTCCGCAGAGGAAATACCAAGAAATTTTAACAAAATTCGAATCAGAGCTGGAACAGCCTTTTCGAGAGGCGATGGACTTTTCGTGGAGATTAGAAAACATGTATAAATCTCTTCCTTATGCTCAGACGAGCAAGCGTGATCAAGGGGAATCTTCTGCAAAAGAGGATGAGGAGGAAAAGGAGGAGGCTCAAGCTATGTTCTCCTGAGTCCTATTCACTGTCATCATAATAAGACGAGTGAACGTCTTCATTCATATTCCTCAATCAAATCTCGGATAACAGATAAATTCATGACATCATATGTGAACAATGAAAATCCACAACGACGTTCACAGCCATCCATTGAAGCAGGGAGGCGAATCCCTTCAGTTTATACTTTGACCAAAAAATTACGAAATCTTCATTTTACCAGATAAATTTCACCAAGGTTATAACAGGCTTCTACACATCCAATATGTAGATATCACATAAATTCTCGGAGCTTGGGTGCAGCCTGAGCCCAATGGCTCCCACAAAGAGCTTCGAGGACAACCTTTGCAATGAAAGTCTAGTAGTCCCGTTAAGATCATGTATCCCCAGGGGCCATATCTATATCTATCTTGATAATTTGGAAGAGGGAAAACGACTGAAACTTATCATTTGATCCCCATGTAAGATGTAAAACTTGACTCCAGGTTCCACCAAGTGGCTCTTGCAGATTATTTATCAGACTTAAAAAAGGGACTAGCCTGCAACACTTGTCCCTGGGGCCGATAATCGCTGATAATCTCTCTCGAAACTGAGAAGAATCCGTCGATCGTCGTGATCGTCTCACAAGCTGCCGCTACCTTGAGCAATCATGAGATGTATCTCTGCTGATTTGCTTCCCAACTAGGAGGTCTACGTTGAGGTCTTTTCTCCATTTGTTGGAGAGTGTGCTGCTCAACAGGTCTGGAGAATTTGAAAGTTTTGCCAGCAGAATGCCATGTTAAAACAAAACTGAATCTCTGTAACAATGGGACCCTCCAAGCACTGCTCGGCCAGCTCTCTTTGCAGATGCCTCACAATATCTTTTATCACTCGGTATCCACTGATAATGGTACAGGGTCTCGCAACTTCATGAATGGAAACATTCACCGTGCTCGCCTAAGGCAACAAACCTTGGTCCACTTGATTCAACCAAGAATTTGAAGAGAAATGTCTTGACCTCACATAAACACTCGTATGAAGGTTGAGCTCTATCAAGGAAGACTTGATGAAAGGTCAGTAAGGATGCGGTCAAACTTCTCGTTAAATATATCCCTCCACAGGAAATATTTCTTATACAGAACAAGGTGAGGGCGTTTCCTAACCTGTCCTTCAGCAGCTCCCTACACAGTCTCTTCAGTACTTTCGTTCAAGACCAATATATTGGACTTTGAGGAGAACGACCTTCTCACATACTAAACAAACTAAGTAATATCTTTTCTGTCGTGAGAAAACTCTGAACACTGAAGAGGCTTTGGGGTCCTATCCAAGGTAGCTTCTTATATTGTAGGCTTTAGATCATGTACGGACCAGAGGGCCAGTGCTTTGCACTTTTGACACAGGGACTTTCTCAGTAGCAGGCAGTTTAGGCTCTGAAGTTACTTCTCTTGTTGGCCCTAATTAGCAATGCTTAATCAGCTGGTCCTCACCCATGATAGGCTTCGTGCAACATCATACTCTGTCTTCATGGAATAAGTGACTGGATATTTACATGGAATCCAAACTAACCTAGTGTTAGAGACCTGCTGAAACTAATCCATGGAGAGTAACCAGTCCGATCACTAAGTTGTTATCATCTACCACAGGTAAGAATGTTATAGGCGAGGGAGGGTCCTCCATTTTCTGCATTGCTTCCACTGCCCTTGCATCGGCAGATATAGATCGAGGTGACCTGTAAAATGAAGGATTTAATCACGTTAGCAGGATTGAATTGTGCCAGAACTGCTCCATCTTGGTAAGAAAATGTAGACTTTCTTACAATAGTAGCTTTACTGTCGTGCTGGGTTGGTAACATGATCATTCGGTTAGGCATTTGGAGAAAACAAAAAACTGTAGGCTGAAAATACCTGTGGCACATCTCTCCCACAGTGAGAGAGAAGATTTTTTCTCCATGAGCTTTTAGTGATCGCCTAAGATCGCCGTCGGTGAAAGTACCTAGAAGATGTTTCTGGTCATCTACCACAATAAGGCAGCCACAACTTTTGACGCTGAGCTCCACAAGTTGCTCCATAATCAGATCATCCTCTCTACACAGTGGTAATTCTTCACCCCTCTTCATAACATCTTCCACCTGAAAGATTCAAAATCACTTTGCTCAACACACATGATAGACGTTACAGTTCATTGTGCACATCATAGCCAACGCTTTGAAACCCAGCTATTACTTCAATGCTCTAATCTTATAGGCTGTGTTTTGTATTCTGTTCAGAATGAACGAAGAACGTTATTGATGTGAAATCACTGACTGCATGTTTCTGACACATCGCTGTTACGGGTCCAGAAGGCACCATCGATCGACAGCCAAGGGAACAGAGGCTCTACAATATCTCTCAACTCTCCAAGCCAGTGTGAACACAGAGAAGGGCAACCCAACAATCCTAAAGCTTTTCTCCGTGATATTCAAAAGTTTCAGCCAGTCACATTAACCGCAGGCTTACTTTGAATATAAGGCGCTTGCCAATTCGGCCTGCCGGATGATTTGATGCGTACTCCTCTTTGGTCAAGTTCTTGGCCTGCATGATGGCAACAGCAACTGTGTCTCCAAACAGCATTTGAATGGACGTAGACGTAACCGGAGCCAAATTGAAAGGGCAGAGCTCTCTCTCTAGAGGCAAGTACACGTGCATATCACAAAGTTTAACCAAGTTGCAGCTCGTCACGGAAGTGACAGCCACCAAGTAGGCCCCCTTGGCCCTCGCACAAGGGACAAGTCTTAACAACTCCTCAGTAGCACCACTCTTACTCAACAGGACCAAGATGTCCTCAGTCCCTACGATACCAATGTCTCCATGGAGTGCATCAGTTGGTGACAAAAATGCAGATTTGGTCCCAGTTGACACAAGGGTCTGGGAAATCTTCTGCGCAATCAGGCCACTCTTGCCGACGCCGGAGAAGAAAATAGTACCCTCGACGTTCACACAGAGCTGAGTGAATGCCTGTACCTGAGAGAAGTTCAATTTATCGAAAAAATAATCCAGATACCTTCTCTGATCCTCGAACAGATTACGAATATGATTCTTACCAAACGCTTGGGACAAACTAGGGGGATCCGCAACTTCTGTCACCTCCGGAACTCCCATCTGATATTCTCTGCCCTGCTCGATACTCTCCCTGTCTACCTTCCCTCTTCCGACCTCCGATCTAGCGACCTTGAGTACTACCCACACATCGTGGTCAACCGAAGCTACTGAATTGTCCATCCAATGCTCTGGGAAAATCTGCACATTACCCTCGGCTTCCTCTCGGACAAATATTCCTTCCGCCTTCTTGTGCCAGACTACCCTGCCAGTTACAATCGCTGATCTATCTACGACCTGACTCTCACTGGACGATGAGCCCTCTGCAACTTGTAAAAAAGTTGCTCAAAGGGCTGAAACTCTGCTCCACACATCTCCTTCTCGATACTGAACCATTCCACCGGAGAAAGAAAATTTAAGCAGCGGAATTTTCCTCCGGCCCCTTCGAATAGTACCTACTCCACCCGCAGTTTCCAGGCCAGGCTCAATGCCTGGCTACAACATTGACTTCCGGGCTGAAGCCTGACCCGGTTAACACCATGTCCACCGGATGTCCCCTGCACTTTTCACTCCACCGAGCGGCGTGAGGCTTGAGCCAAATTCTACATCGCTAGGAAGTTCCGCCTTTTTTGTACAGCAGCAGAATCCGCGAACAATTTGGACACCTTCATCAACTGCGGTAGATTCAAAATCATGCACGCCAACAGTCGAGCCGGGTGATGTCAGAACAAAGTATGGCGCCTGCAATGGCCTTGGCCAGTGGGAGAAGGAAGAGAAGAAGAAGAAATTGTCAGCGGCAGGCAACTTGAGCGTAAAATCTTGAGCGTATTCGGGCAGATCGTTGGGCTCGGAGCCTCAGAAGCTGTCACAGTGGGTCGATTGACCAACCAGATCAGATCGAAATCCGTGTTCCTTCACGGATTATGACTTCGCGCATTCTCGTTCGAACAATTATATTTTAGATTTTGTTCGAATTTAGCGCGGTCGGGTCGGGCATCAGGCAATCGGCAGTTGCACGTCCGCAAGTGCCCCTCGTGCACCCCAAGTCCCGCCACAATCGTTCCTCTCTCTGCTCTCCTCTTGTCGTGTTCAACCGACACATGACAACGAACGCCCTCCCGGCGCAGGACCAGGTTCTCTTCGGTTCGGTTTGCTGCAGTTACGTTGCAGTTTCTCTCTGCTCTCTTGAACGGAAAAGTGGCTACGTATGGAATAAAATGGGACAAACGAGCGAGTAAGATAGCAAAAAGATGGGAAGACCCCATCAAGTCTTACGCGGATGAAACCAAGGGAGTAGGATGGGGATAGTCCTCATTACCATCACAATCCGAAATATATCCTTTTGCGCCTAATATATACACACTACCTACATCACACTTTGTATATACCACTTGGGCATCCCAATAAGCATCACATGACTTGATTCTCTCATGTTATTGCATTGCTCAATACAACAATGGATGAACTCAACTCAAATACATTACACAATATATCTTACGCATCACAATATACATAGCTGTCACATCACAATACATAGATCGTCATACACCAACACAAGTGTACCATAATATTTTCTACTCTCATAATGTCCACAAGTACATTCTACTCATAACCATAGTATAAAAGATATATTTCAATCAAGCCAAACCCACTTTGTGCTTCAAAGACTCCATATTCTTGCACTAGCTCACATTCATACTCTCAAATGCTCAACTTAGAAAACAGCCCCTCCAAGGAACCCTAATTTGAACTCTACCCCTTGAGCCCTAGGTCTCCTAACAGCGATGTCAATGCTAACATCAGTTCTAGTGCAAACAGCGCTAATTACACTATTGGCTCTAACCGATGTAATTGCTCATGCATGCACTCACTCACCTAACTAGGGATGTCTTTACATAAGTCATGGAAATTTTCGTGCACATACATATCGCATCACAACATACATCACACTACATATATCGTCATACAGCAACACAAGTGTATCACAATCGTCCTTCTAATTGGCGGTTAGGTCCCTCTAACACCATATAGCCATCTAGTCTATAACATGATATGCCCTTCGTGGGGCTAAGATTAGGAGGCCATGTGCTACAATGCCCCATCATTAGTATTCTATCTGCAATCCATACCATGTTATTGTCAAACTTACTTGCATGCTAATCACATCGAGGACATCTCCACAACTCACTAGGCACCGCATTGAGAGAAGGTTCCCTTGTAGGATGATCCATGTGCACGAGTGATGACGAGTGCACATCACATGCGGTCATGGATTGGACGAGCAATATTGTTGGATGCAGCGAGAGTAGGATCTCGTGCATACCGTCCACGTCTATGGTGGACAAACCTTCTTCCAAGGGAGGTTTTATTGCGAGCATATTGGAGAGTATCTTGGATGTGGATAGACACTCCCAGGCAGTGGTCTATGCTGACAGGTCACCTATGGCAGTGGTGAACCTTGTGGGTCAGCCAAGAGCTGCATTACCCACGTTGTTGAGTTACCCAGCTTCCCATGCTTAAAGAGAGGGAGGACTTGGACTTGTATGGGATTCTCGCTTGCAGCGGTTGGTGGAACCCAACGCTGAAGAGAGAGAGCGAGCTATGGGATTTTGTACCGGTACTACAGCAATACCTACATTGTCAGATGCATCACGACGTCAGGTGTTGGGTCAGGTTATGGAACTAAACTGTTTCACATGGATTGTGAACCTTGGATTGGTCGAGCAGAGACGCATGCGATCCACATGTATGACTGCAAGACCATTGGTAAGCTCTTTGCCTACCGAGACGGTGGAGGCAAAAGCTGGGGGCGAGAAGTGCCCAAGATCTCATCCTTGGTCTTATGGGGATGTTAGAGAAGGAGAGGTAGGGTCTTCTTCGAGTATCGTTGGAGTTTTTTGTGCGGAGCAGACGGTGGTTACCACTTTTGACCTTTGTGATACAACACAAGAGGTTATAGCTATAACGGCAGGAGTTGTTCACACTGAGATAGTGGAGCCTGGTATGAGAGAGCAGAAAAAGCTTTCCGTTGAAGAGGTTGTCATTTAGCAACCAGATACTACGTCTTCTATCTCTAGTGTTGATGGAGAGGAGATTTGGGATATTGAGATTGGTCCCAAACTGACAAGAGAAGAAAGACGTAGGATGTGGAGGTTTCTCAGGAGTTTCAGAAACTGTTTTGCCTTTAGTATGAAGGATTAAGGTAGTTTGAAGGGACATGGTATACGGATTGACTTGATAAAAGATGCATCAGTCTTCCGTCATCCCTATCGATACAGTGATATGGAGAGAGATCTGGTCCAAAGTAGTTGTCAAGACATTCTTGAGGCTGGATTAGTGGAGATATCATGGAGAGTATGCCTCTGCTATGGTGATGCCAATCAAGAAGGATATACATGGCAATTATACAAATAAATGCATGTGTGGTGACTACCGATCTATCAATCGACAGACAACATCTGATCGATATGCTATGCCTACACTTGAGGAGATCTTTGATGTAGTTGGGCATGCAAAGGTTTTCAGTACATTGGATTTACGAGCGAGATATCATCAGTTGCGGATTCGAGATGAGGATAAGGCCAAGAGAGCCTTTTGGGTAATTGATTTGCATGGCAATGATGTGTTGTATCAGTGGAGGTTCTTACCATTTGGGTTGAAGAATGCACCTGCTGAGTTCCAAAGAGTGATGGATATGATCCTAGCCGGACTTGATTGTGCTCGAGCCTACATCGATAATATTCTAGTGTATAGTGCTACAGTGAGGGAGCATGAGATACATTTGCAGGAGGTATTTGAGCGACTAATTGTTCATGGCCTCAAGTTGCATCCTGGAAAGTGCAAGTTCTTTCAGGAGCAAGTGGAGTACTTGGGTCATACCATATACCCAGGAGGATTGGGAGTTCAACAAACCAAGGTGGAGGCAATCTTGCGTATTCCACAACCCTCAAATGTGAGTAGGGTGCGAGCTTTCCTTGGACTTGCAAACTTCTATCGTCGATATGTGCGAGGATTTAGCACTATTGCTAAAGCCTTGACAAAGTTGAAAAAGCTAGATCAAGAGTGGAGTTGGGGAGATGAACAGGAGAGAGCTTTTGTTGAGCTCAAGGGAAGGTTGACATCTGCCCCTATTTTGAGGAGAGACCGTGTGAGAGAGGTCGTCCGTTTTTCAAGTACATACTGATTGGAGTATGTTGGGTTTGGCAGCAGTGCTTACCCAACATGATGATGAGGGGAAGAAGTTTGTAGTGGCTTATGCAAGTCGTTCCAACAATGTAGCGGAGTCGAAGTATAGTTCTTATGAAGGAGAATGTTTGGCAGTTGTTTGGGCGGTGGCACATTTCAGATGTTATTTGTTTGGAAACTCCTTCACTCTCATCAATGATCATCAACCATTGAAATGGTTGATGAAATCAGACAAGCTTACAGGAAAGCTTGCACGATGGGCCCTTATCCTACAAGAGTATGATTTCACGGTTGTTCATAGACATGGAGTGGTGAACCGTGATGCAGATGGGTTAAGTCGAAACCCATGTACAAGTCAAGTTGACGAAACCGGCGCTCGATGGCACGGTAATACTGATGAGGAGATGGTGCCGGGTTGGCATGCATCTACCTTTTTGATTATGTTGGCGCTTGAGAGCTATATGATATCTCTCTTGGGTCAGAGAGTAGATATGTTAGCCTTGGACGCTGAGACTGAGGACGGTTTGATGGTAAACTGAGACATACATGATGACATGCTGGTGTTAGAGTATCTTCGTACAGGTGCTTTGTTGGGCACCTTGAGTGCAAAGGAGCGGGATCGAGTTTTACAAAGAGCTCGATGGTTCAGATGGGAAGGTAGACTCCTTCTTCGAGTATGGGGAGATGGCAGCATTTGTGTTGTGCCACTTCCATCTCAGAGAGCACAATTGGTGAGACATGATCATGAGGAGTTAGGTCATTTTGGAGTAAAGCGGACATATAGCTTACTTTTTAGTCATTATTGGTGGAGAGGTATGCAAACTGAGGTGCAATAGTTTGTGGCCAGATGTATGGTATGTGATCGTGTTTGAGCATCATTCAATGTCCCTACACCACAACTACATCCTCTACCGATTATGGGACTTGGTTATCGTTGGAGCTTGGATTTCGCAAGACCTTTGCCATTGACTATACGACATCATCGATATGTGTTGGTCATGGTGGAGCATTTCTCCAAGTGGATTGAGTTGGTGGCCTTGTCCGACAAGTCAAATGAGGGAACAGCTTATGCGTTCTTAGCTGTAGTGCTTAGCTAATTTGGTGCACTAGCAGATTTGTTGACTGATCAGGGTACTGAATTTTTGGGCGAATTTCAGGCTTTGTGTGATCGAGCGTTGATCGATCATCGTACCACCTCAAGAGATCATTTTGAGACTGATGGTCTAGTAGAGAAAGTTATTCAGACGGTGAAGAGAGGACTAAGAAAGTTTGGCTTGGAGAAAGGTCATATGGGAGACTATGACATCCAGCTACCATGGTTGGCCATGGGTTATCGATTTAGCCGGCAAGCATCTCTAGCATCATTCTCACCGTACTTTTTATTATATGGTAGAGATCCAAACTTACCTGCATCGATCCGTCGAGAGTCAAGTGAAGTCATGGACTTGGATAACCTTGATGTTTGGGTTAGGGTGTGTTCTCAAAGGGTAGAACTCTTCCGTAGAGTCATGCCTATGGCATTTGAGAACCTGGCTATTGCTCAAAGCATAGAGATACTTTGCGTTATGCTACCATCTGAGGAGGTGGATATCGACCTTCAATTCACAGATTTCATGTTGGTGATTACGTTTACTTGCAGCAGAGTGCACCGACCACATTAGATATTATGGCTAGTCGCACGATTCTACGAGTACGTGAGGTTTTACCTTATGGAGTTTTGGTATTGGACAGTCGTGATGGTGTGATTTGGAAGGATCATGTGCGTAATTGTGCGCCATGTCACCTTCCAAACATTGATGGTGGTTTTATGGATCCAAGCCCGGCAGCTTGTTATGCGTGCTTGAGGCTTGAGATGTATGTTATGTGGATCAGCTGGTGGAGCAGCTAGTATGTTGATTTGTGATTTTTGTTCGAGAGGATGGCATATGTCATATTTGACACCTCCTCTCAATGCAGTGCCCTGTGGGCGGTGGAGATATCCTTGATGCGTTTAGCAGGCAAGCAGGTCTGACCGTTACATGATATGGATTGCAGATATGCGACTAACGATGTGGCATTGTAGCATCCGGCCTCCTAATCTTAGCCCCACGAAGGGCATATCATGTTATGGACTAGATGGCTACCTGGTGTTAGAGGGACCTAACAGTCACTTAGGGGGGCAATTGTGGTACACTTGTGTTGATGTATGACGATCTATGTGTTGTGATGTTTGATGTGACAACGATGTATGTTGTGATACGATATGTATGTGCACGACAGCTGTCACGACTTATGTAGTGGCATCTCTAGTTAGGTAGGTGCACGTATGCAGGAGCAGATACATCAGTTAGAGCCGGTTGTGCAGTTAGCGCCGTTCACGTTGGGACTGCCATTAGGGCCGACAGTGCCATTAGGGGTCCTAGGGCTCAAGGGGTAGAGTTCGAATTAGGGCTCCTTGGAGGCTAGTTTTCGAAGTTGAGCCTTTGACAGTGTGTCTATGGTGGATAGTAGATAGTGTGGGAACCTGGAGTCTTTGAAGCACAAAGTGGGTTTGGCTTGACTGTAATCTCTCTTTTATGCTATGGTTATGAGTGGAGTGTCCTTGTGGACGTTTTGAGAGTAGAAAAGATTATTGTGGTACACTTGTGTTGGTGTATGATGATCTATGTGTTGTGATGTTTGATGTGACAGCGATGTATGTTGTGATGCGATATGTATGTGCACGACAACAATAAGCATGGAAGCTAATTGAAATTTTAAAATGTTAACATGTTATTGGCTACAAGTGTATATATAAGATCACATGAACATAATATGGAAGTGTAACCAGATCCAAATCTATGTATGTATAAGATCATAAAGACATAAGATGGAAGCATAAGCAGATACACGGTCAGACTTGTAGCAAACGCCTACTATCACAAGTATAAAATTGATTGAAAAAAATATGTATTCCTATTTTGAATATTTATACTATTTGTTGCAAATGTTTTCTATAAGTAGTATAAGATTAATGATGAAAAAAAATTTATTTCTATTTTGATTATGCATACTATTTGTATGATATTTGTATTTGCTATTCGTTAGGACTAAGATAGGACATAAGATTTATTAAAAAATGCACTCTAATTGATGATCTGACAAAAATTACAAACATGATGCAATTATATGGATTTGAAGATCCATGAATATTATATTGGAATTTTTAATTACAAAAGTTTCATGGGTTGAAAAAACAAGCACTATGTCATCATATGAAAGAATAAATGTGTTTGTTATCAAATTAAAATTGAAGTTTTGCAACCAATATTGTTCATTGTATTTGTTCACTAAAATTAGTTCCAAATTTTAGATTTATATTCTTGTGTTTGTAGTTTGTTTAATCACACAAAAAAACAAGGATGAGAATATCCCACCATTGAAAGACCAATTGCAAAAAAAGTGTAAGATGAAAGCCTTGAAAACTTCAAATCTTCCTTGACCATTGAGATTGTTTCCATTGTTGTCAACTCTTTTAAGATAGATTTGAATACGTTAACAATAAAGATCATATTGCTCATGTCACATCACCAAAACCTTATCCAAGGAAAAGTTTGAGAATTTTGGGTTTCAACTTGGTGTACATGATTTAAGAAAAAATATATAGTAGGTCTATATCAAGCTCTATGGAGTAATATATCAATTACATTATTATTTCATCTATAATATATATTCAAATAAAACTTAAATCACATATGTACAAAATGTCTTGTTATTATTATGTTTGTATTGGATAAAATCTGAAATCACATATTTATATTTATAATCATTAAATTAAATTTATATTATTAGACTATACATTAAAATTTTTAAAAATATCATTTATTTTTTGTTAAAATTATATTTATAAATTTTTATTTTATTATGATTAAAATACATGAAATTAAAAATAATTTTTATTTTAAAAAATATAAATTCATAAAATAAATATATAATCATAATAGGAGTAATTATTTGAATGTATTTTATATTTTTTGAAACTTTTTATATGTTTTCGAATTTAGCTGATTTTTTATTTAATTAGAGAAAAAAACTATTTTAAACTTTTTGATTGTGACACTATCAAGTTGTATAAAAAATAAAGCATAATATCAAATGCTATATTTTATATTAATGCATGAAAAAAAAATTAAGAATATTATTTTTCTAAAGTTTAGATTGTATAAATATATTTCATCTTGTATGGTACATTCCATATGAATAAATTTAAAAAATATCATTTAAACATGTTTTTACAATATGATATGTTTCCATGAGAGACAAGTATTGAAATAAAAGTGATATGTGATCATTTTTGTTGCAGATTTCTACACTAAATTTTATTCCATATTTTCACATGCAAATATGGAACAAGTTTTGTCATATTTAGTGATTTTTAATGTACCACATCTTTTAGGTGGTAATTTATATGAGTGTGCATAAAAGCATCTTTTTGTACTCAGATATATTCCTCGAATAATTTTGTTTCAACATTCTATTATGAGTGTGAATAAGATTAAAAACTAATTTCTAAATCAACTAAAATGTTAGAAAAAATTATAAGCATGAAGCTAATACATATGTGTCTTTGTAAGAATGAGTCATACAGTATCGAAGGAAGAGGGGAGGTTCGAGTAAATTTGGAACGAATCCTAGGGTGAATTTGCGTAATTGTCAAAGAAGAATGGACACGGAAGGTTATAGTATTAGATTTGATTCATTAATTCTTCATACATTCCGCCCATAAGTTATCAATCCCACCTCTTCTTAGCAAAGAAACTTGACATCGGTGTGTTCAAGGTTACCGCTGTGGCGGGAAAGTAGATCCAGGCTTAAACAGAGAAGAGAGGAACATGTCGCAACAATGACAACCACCGACTGAAACCAGGATGAGAAACTCCGTGAATCAGACATCGTCCCACATTGATTGATGTCTGCCGTCAGTCTCCACTCCAGAGTAGCATAATCCTCTGTAAACCAGCCACGTGCACAGTTTTCGAGAAGACAACTCTTATGCGTGAACCGGAGCGCGCTGCAGGCAACTGCCAGAATGAAGTAGGGGCAACAGAATACAAACGAGTTCACAAAAAATGTCGATACATGCGAGCAGGCCTTCCGCCAGCCGAAGATTCAATACAATAGAGTGGCGAGGTGATCAGACCTCTGAATTACTCAATATGTCAATGAATGTTCCTCTTGAACACACATTTGGGGAGAAAAGATGTATTCCTGGGGTTGAAGTCGATCGGACCTCGGCTTTATCAAAGCTCCCTTCTGGTACGTGGTTGCCACAATTGATCAATCTTTTTACATGATCCCGGAGATGGGATCGAATCATGATTACCCTCCACTGAGGGGACTCAAAAGACATCACCTAGAAGCCTGGATGCGGACGATCCTCATCACGGCTCGAGCCGTTGCCAGTTGAGGTTGCAGGGTGCCCTTGTCCCCGACTGAGAAAACCTCGAGCTGACACTAATGATAAGGTTAACAAAACATGGGCTGCGCTTGAAGCCCGTGCATGGCTGTAGCTCAAGCTTCCCATCCACGCAACATGGTAGCTCTGGCAACTCGTCCTACTCCGAGACTGAAAGCACCCATCCTTAGATTGCAATTTTGGTTTTTGCACAGATCCTTGATGTTCGCGTAAGCTCTGATCATGTACTTTTGCAATTCATTGTTTACCTTCTCCTCGTCCCACATGAAACCTTGAATGTTCTGTCCAAATACAGATGCGAGAAGGCATCAGATGAATATGCCAAGTAGGTCATGAGATTCTTAGAAACTATTTTTCTTCTTCGAAGAAGAGGATGAGCAACGTCAATAAACATCCCAGACTTTATGCGGCAAGGAGATACTGATGTATACCTGAACCCACTCGAAGTAGCTGACTGTGACTCCTCCAGAGTTGGCGTAGATGTCTGGGAGAATGACCACGCCCTTTTGAGCTAAGATCTGCATCAGCCGATGTGATTGTGTCTTGCCGTCAGTTCTTATCAGTCCAAGTTCATGTCAGCTTTCTGTCAGCCAAAAGCTGACAGAAACTTTCAGACTTGATTAGCTGGGATTGGTTTAGTAAAATGTCATCGTGCAAATCACGTCATATACCTCATCGGCGTCGGGATCTGTAGGATGGTTTGCGGCCTCAATAACAAATTTCGCCTTCACATCCTTAGCCGTTTCCCTGAGGCACAACAAAAGAATCCCACATGAATTTCCAATCTCGCTTGCTTCATGACAGTAACTTCCAAAGTAACTCGAAGTTACGTCGGAGACTAACAGCAGAGCAAGACGAGCTCAGTTATCTTCACGACACACAATCAGGTACACGAAAGCAGAATTCTGCAACAGACAAACAAAATCAAACGCTGTATTTGAATTGAACAAGTAGAGAGAGAGCTCTAGCATATTACTGACTTGCCCTACTCTAGACAAACATCATCTGCAAATGTCGAAAGAGTTCTCTAATGTTATGTACCAAATGCTATTATTGAAAACTGTTGCAAAAAATGGCATGAACTGTTATACCTCGTCAAAACCCCACCAAGAGCTGCTGGAATCAACACATCACAATCCTCTGCCAGTATGGATGCAGCGTCCAAAGAGTCACCCCCAGCAAATCCTTTAACTCCCCCAGTTTTGCTGACATGCTTCACTAGAGCTGGAATATCAAGACCGGCATCATTCTTCACAGCTCCACTGACATCGCTGATAGCCTTGACAATACCACCTTGCTCGTGGAGAATTCTCGCCGTCCAGGACCCTACATTACCGAATCCTTGGATGGCATACTTCTGCCCTGCGATGCTCTTTCCGTGGTCAGCCAGCAAAGCCTGCGTGGCGTAAACCACACCCCGTCCGGTGGCTGCATCTCTGCCCAGGGATCCCCCCAAGTCCTGTACCATCCAGACAGTGTTGACACACATGGTAAGAGAACAGACGCATCTCACAAAATGTGAAATTTCTCTAGGCAGTTGTTAGGAAGGCCGACAGAAGTGAAAAAATCCGACAGTGGAGAACTCGCACATACGACTTGTGACACCAACCTCTGTTTGTAGGAATTCAAGCTGCAAAAAGGAGTGTTCACGGGAATAGTGTATTATCTCAAGCAACCTAATACTTAATCAATACATGTTAGTAATACACTTATTCCATAGCGTGGTTGTTGGAGATTACAATGGGCTTGCCAGTGACCACCGCTGGAGTGTGACCGTGAAACTTTGAGTATTCATCCAATATCCACGCCATAGTCTGTCGCACAAAAAGGACAGGTTAGCATTCGGAGACTACAAGATGCACCACTTGCTGTACAAATTTACTTGGAACTGGCCTAACGATCCATACTTATTCCAAAACAGAGCAAAACAATTCTGTACTGCACTGGCCGTTAATGCAGACATGAATAAACATAGACTCAGTAAAGCCAAAGAAATGATCTAGGCTAGCTTCAAAGAATCCGTTCCAGTTAACCAACGTTGAGACGGAAAAAAAAGAAACCTGAGCGTTCGTTCCCATATCTGGAGCTGGGACATCTAGGTGAGGCCCAATAAGATCATGGATTTTTTGTGTGAATACACGGGTTAAGCGCTCTTGCTCGGTGATACTTAGCTCCCTTGGATTGCAGCCAATTCCACCTTTTGCTCCACCATAAGGGATGTTGGCAACTGCTGTTTTCCATGTCATCAACTGTGCCAAGGCATTGACTTCATCGGGCTCCACCTGTGGAAGCGATATTCTAAACATCAACGTCTCTACTACATATTATTGAAACTTGTGCTTGCTAAACCCAGTACAGTATTGGACAGTTGTTAAGACAGAAAAGTGTTCGACTTTCCAATTCATGCATAAAACTATGTCATGCATACCTCGGGGTGATAGCGAATGCCACCCTTCATGGGCCCTCGGGCATTGTCGTGTTGAACTCTGAAGCCAACGTACGATGCCAATGTACCATCATCCTTTGGAATGGTGCATTCCACCTTCACCACACACAAACTGCTTACAGTTAGCAAGCATCAGATCTCAAGTTAGCCAGACTTCAGAACACATGGGTCGTCAGTTAACAAACCTGCTACGCTAGATCAACAAGGCATACCACTCTTGAACTCCGCCCGGATATTCTGAGATTCGATACCATAGCACGTAGTACAAAACGCTAGGAGCATAAAAGATGACAAAACACTCCACAGCTTAGGTGATATCGAAAGACGTCAGAAAATTCGCTAATAAGTAGAAAAAGTACAAAAGCTTAGAGCTGCATGCGATGCTACTCTTTATCCGTCCTGGTTTCCTGCACAAGGTGAAGGTCTAGGAATTGAACACTAACACTAACGGTTAACCCAGAGTCCTAGTGCGATTGATTTACGGTAGAACACGATTCGCAGCACCACTACCGTGCAGGGGCTCCTACGGGTGGCCATTTAGTTACTCAAGAAAAAGCAATGTTAAATGGGGACAAACCCTCTAAGTGAACTTGTCCTATTCGGGCTACCGTGGAGATACTTTTGATAAGTGCTTGCTATTCAACACATGAGAAGATCAAAATTACCTTGATTTCCCGGTAGGGAATAAGGAGGCTTTTCTCCACTTTAGAGTCGATGCCAAGAATCCTGACCGCTTGCTTGAAGTACCTATTTGTTGCTGCTAATGCGTTCATCTTGTCTCAGTTGAGCACTCAAGCTTTGATTTTGGTCTGGTCACCTGAATTCACTGCAGACAGTTGAGTTCAGGGTGAGTGGCACAATCACCAGAGAAGTGTAGGATTTATTGTCTTTATCCCTCTCCCCCTTCTCTGAATGCGTGGGTGTGATGTGATCTTCCAAATCTGTCGATAACTTTTCTGAGGTGATCCACAAACATTATCAGTCATGAATGGTGCATATATCGATCTCCTTTGAGTCCACACTTTAGACAGAGGGCATCATAGTGAAATCTTTGTTGTCGCCGAAGGCTGCGAGAACACAGGTAGGAGCCAGTGCCGGTGCGAATGCAGATGTGCACAGGCACTCACTCCGATTACCCAAGAGATAAAGGTCACACGGTTCGATCAAATTTCATCGTGAAGAAGCTGATAATCACAGTGATCCTTGCGAACAAGTATAATTCCGTACTTCAGGTTCATGAGTGTACGGGTCAACACATGAGTAGACAGCAGACATGGTGAATGGTGAGCCAACTTCCCCTATGCGGGCACTAATTCGTCACAATGGGATCGTCAGTCGGGGCAACGTTTACCTCCTCGCTTTCTCCCACATCGCAGCAACTACCAACATAACAACAAGGCGGATCTACAAATTGCGCTGCATGCGAACGACTAATTGATCACGACCCAGCAGAAACAGAGCAAAAAATCAAATAATATACATAATGCTGCACAGGTCTGGGACAGGAGAACTTCCTCACCAGTTTTTTCTCCTTAGAGTTTAGCCAGGGCTTCAGTGCATCTCTTCGATGTTCGAGCAAGCTTTCGATCCGACACTCCCTTCAGAACACCAAAACAATCACCAGCTCGCTGCAATTCCCCTCGCCAACCGATTTAAATACACAATCGACCGCCCGGCCCGTCGTCTGACTGCGACAGGCCCGTCCTCCTCGTCCTCTGCCCTCTCCTGGCTCTGCAGCGAGAGCCCAACAAGTGCTAGCTAGTCCTGGACTCCTCAACCACTGTACAGATCACGGATTACTATACACTTATCGCAGCATTTGCAGACCAACTTATATTGATCGCTTGTTCGCTAGATTGATGGACTGATGCAAGCCAGCCATCCAGTAGCTTTAGTCTCCTCCGCTGCTGGAAAGCATCCAGCTTAACTCATTCACTTGAGTTGAGCTTACTTTCCACTTGTAGTCGCATGACTTGACTTGTCCCTTGGTCCCTCACTAGAGCGCTACCAAGTCCCGTCGAATTGGCTTCTGTATCGTGTTGCCCTGCAGGTACCAGAAGCAGTTTCCTCCCCCCACACTGCCGTCGGGAGTCGGGACATCGGTTGGTGCCGGGACCCTTCGAAGTCGACGATGCTTCGAACCGCTGGTTTTCTCGACTCTATTTTATTTGTACGAAAGAGTGCCGGGTCCGTAAAATTCCACACCGCAGTTTTAAACCCATTTTAGGAAATACAGGTGAAACCGTTTCCTTTCAACGAAAACGGTATCAAAGAATGCAAGGTATCATTTATAGAGTGCGTTGTAGACTTCAGCGGAAACGATGAAGGTTCTCAAGGCAAAGGCTCTTCAAAGAGGTCTTCTGCCTAGAGTATTTTCATGTGGATCTTGATTGAAGTGTAGTTATTTTTT
The DNA here is from genome assembly GCA_014180765.2 of Marchantia paleacea. Lineage (NCBI taxonomy): Eukaryota > Viridiplantae > Streptophyta > Marchantiopsida > Marchantiales > Marchantiaceae > Marchantia > Marchantia paleacea. The sequence continues at coordinate 2,875,679 of MUAA02000015.1, forward strand.
AAAAATCAGCAAATTGAGGCGTTTTATTGATGATTGCAATTTGTTGAAAATATTTTTGGAAGTAAGTTTTTATCCCAGTTTCTAAAAATGTAATGCACTATGGATAAAGAATTTGAAGACATGGTGAAGTCTTGCCACTAGACTTGGGTTGGATGAGATGACAACTTCGTAAGCTTATTCTTTTCACTAGCTCATGCACGCTTTACAACTGTAGAAGTGTTTGTTTCACAAAGACCCAACAAAATCCAGCGGCACAAAATCCCGGATGGTCACGGTGATTTCCGTTCCAAAATTTTCTATGTGTGTGGTTCATAGGGCGATAAAAGAAGGCAGTCTGAAATGGAAGATTAAAGTTGTCAAGCTTGTTAAAAAAAATTGGAAAGAAAAGTGAATCAGAACCTTGTTCTAGGGTTGAATTATGTTCACTCGAATTACCATAAAAATGTTCTCAAATAAATTGGAAGAAAACAGGAAAACAAAAGTGTATCGTATTCAGAAATTATACTCATAATAAGAAGAAAGGGAAACCAATTAATATAGAAAAAAGGATGGGAAGAACCCATCAAGTGCTAGAGAGAGTGATGAAACCAAACTATCTAGGTCAAATGGTTTAAATACTACATGAGCATTTGAAAAAGCATCACCTAACATGATTACTCTCATATGGACATAGAGTAATAAATACATACTACCTAAAATAGGCTACACCATATGCTAAAGAAAGTGATACATCATGTTGCCTAGTATGGTAGGCTCTCACGCACTCTCTCATTACGTGTCAAAGTCGACTCCATAGCTTCATATAACTCCAAGACTGGAGAAACAAAAAGCTGAACTCTATGCATACTCTTATACTTGGAGACCTTGGTTGTTGCCGCTCCACTCGTTGCCCATCTAGAAGGATGGATAATCAGCCCCTCCAAAAATATATGAAATGTTAGATCTGTAACCACAATGTTCGCTACAGTAACCTAGTTCTCGGGAACCAAGTATAGGTATGTTCTAACCGAGTGGACTGTAAGACATACCAACGCTCCCTCCATATGAGGTATCCACCATCTCGTGACATAACAAACACCACATCCCTAATGGCATCGTGGAACTATCCTTTGTCATCCGAATGGACTAAGAGTCATATGAACCCCATTGGATCTAACGTAATATCACACTCACAAGTGAGTAATGAAGATGCACATGGGTGGACCAAGCCAAGGTAAATTCTCATAGTTCTAGAAAATGTAGCTGGTGCGAGTGGTAAAGCCATGATGCATGATGAAACCAAGATCCACGAGGATGCACAAGCAAGGACGAGCCCTAGTAGTACTAGGAATGGTCGGATCCACTAAGAGAGATTGTAAAGCATGTTGAAATTGTTGGTCCATCAAGATAGATTGTGGGTCTTTAGTCCAATCGGTGGGCAAAGAGAAAAAGGACGTGAGTTCCTAGGGTACCTCCGGGGACATAGCATCTAGTACTTGTAAGGGAAATTACCCCATCCATGTCCCTTGCATACATCTCAAGGATGGGCCTATTTGCAATCATAACTCGTGAGTATAGCAAAAATGATATGAGTGCCCAACTAGCCAAAAATGATACATGTGTTGTCTATTCCATCAATAATAAATTTATATTTTCACAAGAAATCGATAAATATGTATGTCTAGATGTCAATCTCTTGTCACACACTAGAATGTCATTTATGTGATGATGTTACCAAAGAAACCTAGATCCATCAAAAACTATAGCAATATGTGTGAATGAAAATATGTGTCTATAAACAATACTAGAAGATAGGATGTCAAATATCACATGTGAATCACATTAGTATAGAAAGTTGATTTACAAACAATGCATAGTCTACAAATGTTATGTTTAGGTAGGTGGAGACATACTACTAGACCCTAATGAGGACTTTCTCTCACAATATCCAATGGCCAATTCCCACACGCGGATGTTCTTAAGACCCAAGAAAACTTCAGTGCCCGGCGGATAGGAGACCGGTGAATCAGCGTGGACTTCTTGTGTGAAGTTGTGTCGCAGCAAGAATGGCAGATGCTCCCTCTCGGGTCCCCATAGGCCACCCTGGGTTATGACACCATACTGACAGTGGCTGGATCTCCCGGCGGGAGGACGCGGGAGCATGTGGACGCGACAAGAGAGTGGACTGTAAGATAAGGCACCGAGGCTGAACTCGAGGAAAGTCTGTCGTGTACACGTAAGGCCTCTGCCGGAGCCTGTTTTTAGGCTTACAGTCTAGACCCCGCGATCTAGTCAAGTATCCAGTGTGCACTACAGTAACAACTTACGAACTCTGCATGAGATCTGACTCAGAATCTTCCCCTGCATAATAATATCCAAACTATGAAGTGGATTGTAATTCGCAAACGCCTGGACTCATGGAGTCCGTAACGGACTTGTCCCCCGCTCATTGGACTGCGGAGAACATCTCCATTTGCTTAATCGTATTTTAATTCCGGTGCAACGAGCAGCGGTACCGTCTTGGTTCCCGATGTCATGCGATCTTCCTGTCTCTTTCGCCGACACAATGCTCTCTCTCGGGCCGTAAATGTCATGAGGTTCGCTGGTCCTGCTCGTACACTGTAACGGTAAGCCAAATGCCTTACGAAAGATCTGGCTGAGAGCCCATTACTTACTGGAGATGTGGTACATGAGAGAGAGAGAGTCAGTCCATCCGTCCGTCCTCATGCAAGTAGTTTGCATGAGCAGATTCACTTTGCCGTAATCCTGTGCAGAGGACAGGACGGTACTGCGTGCTCACATAGTTTGCAAAGGGGCTTCTTTCGCACATGGCCGTGGTTGAATCGGAGCTCAGGTTAACTTCTTTACCTTATCATATGGTCGCTTGAATGTGTCCTTGGGATGGCGCGAGAGGGTGGATACCTCATATGGAGAGAGCGTTGGTATACCTTGCACTAGACTAGGGTTATTGCAGATCTGTACTTGGTTCGGGAGGACCAGGTCACTATGGCAAATGTGGTGGTTACCGATACTACTAGAGAGACAGTTTCAAAGGGGGTGATCACCCATCCTCCAGGATGGGTGGCGAGTGGAGCGGCAGCAGTTGAGGTCTCCAAGTATAGAGGTATGCATAGAGGTCAACTCTTTGTTCCTCTAGCTTTGGAGTTATATGGAGCTATGGACACTGACTTCGATATGTTCGTGAGTGAGTGCGCGAGAGCATACCATACTAGGCGGCATGGGGTATCACTCTCTTTAGGTTAGTGTAAAGCCTATTTTAGTCAACGTGTTTTCATTGCTCTAAAGGAAGCACTAGCTGGTGCAATCTATAGGAAAATAATCACGTTAGGTGATGCTTCTTTATATACTCTATTGTTTATATACCGTTTGAATTAGATAGTTTTGATATCTTACGTGTTGTTTGTAGACCGTTTGACCTAGATAGTTTGGATATCTTAGGTGTTATTGTATATATTTCCTAGTGTGATACTATTGGGGCTAGCCATGTTACCGGTTTGGTTCCATCCTTGTACGCTTTGATGGGGTATTCCCATCCCTTTTGTTATTATACTTTGTTCCTTCAATGTGTTCTTGGGGTTGTACAACATACCCATCACGTGAACAGCGCAATCACGCTGAGCTCCACTGATACTCTTTGTCCTGGAGTGAAAACATGATCACAAGTCATCTTCGTTTTGAAGGACCTTTTTGCGTGACTGGCAATGAAACTCAAATTTCTTTGCGAATGAAAGTCAATCATGGAATCGATGGGGAACTGGATCTGATGGCTCTGATCCACATGAGCACATGAGATCGATGGAAAGTGCTGCGGGTAAAACCACTTTAACAAGCGGACTCCTCTCCAGTCAATCTTAGGTCAATTTATTCCCAGAGAATGTGGTTACGAGATTGATTAACAGAGACCAGTCGAATCGTCCTCAAGGCCATGTCAGGTATCCATCCGTGGACAGTAGTTTACACCGACCTACCTTAAGGCTCTAGTTGACCCAACCTTAAAGAGCTGATATTTTGTTGTGTCCATCCGCAAGTGCTCTAAGAGTATGTCCACGTACACCACGTAATATAGCAAAAAGGATGGGAAGACCCCATCAAGTCAGTGGGAAGTGCCCTAAGAGTGGGAAAGCACGGTACAGAGCATGTTCATGTTTCCTGATTTCGGCGTATCTCCTTGCGCATGTTGCATCTGTTCTGAGTTCCGAGGTTGTAGGTGATGGCCATTGTGTCATGCGAGAATTCCAGTGTTTTGTAGCTTGAAAGGACAAAACCTACAACTTCTCGAGGTCAGCATGAGCTGTTTCTCATCACTACTTTGAATCTCATCAGTACGATGAATGAATGGAAATCGAAAGTTCACTTGTGCCAACTTGCTGGTATCCAAGTACAACGTGAGCTTCACATGTTCCCATAAGCGTGGAATCAGAAACAATATCAATGTACGATAGTAAATTATTCGAAAAGGTCAAAGATCGCCATGCGTTCCAAGAAATGTGGAGATCACACACACTGGTGTGCTTGCTTGAGTTGGATTCTTGAATCTTGATTTGGAATCAAGGACATAGGAATGAAATGGTATTCCAATTATTGCAATACATGTATACCTGTCAAATGCACAAGATTCCAATCACAGTAAACCTTAAGTACATATCACTCTCTTGTGATGCAAATCTTCAGAAGATGATTGACTCAACCGGGACATATGATGACAGTATGTTGGGTATCACAAACTGCGTGATATCAGAGTACTCATGACCACGGTATTTGTAAAACAGAATGCATAATCTGATTATTAGCATGGCTCAAGACCATGTGTAGCAGGGGCATGGTCTTGAGCCATGCCCCTGATGATGGAGTACACCTTAGACTAGACGTCTAGATGTACTGATGAAAAGGTAGTTGTACCAGTTTTGGCTTATGCATTCTGTTCTGTTTGAGCTTTTAGGTACACTTTTGAGATGGATGGATTAGTATCTATCATCTTACACAAAGAGGAGAGGAATTAATTAAAGTTCTGATCACTCACGGCTGTCTTCCTTCTTGAGGAGTATTAACATCATAGCCCGAGGAGAATCTCATGTTGTTAATACTACGTAGTTCAGAGTAGTACAATGTCCACCTTATCTCATGTTGTAGAAAAATGCCCGATTATATGTTCGCAACGATCTGCTGACTGAGAAAAGCATAAAATAAGCAAGACTTTTTGGTTTCCGTTGTTCAAGCTAGAGAATATTAATCAACGAAGACTAGAAAGAATGGCATTGTATGCTGTGAGCTCAAGAGTCGTTCTTTAGATGTGTCAAGTACTTCAAGCCCTGAAGTCAAATGTGTTTGCAACGCACACGCGTGCAGAACTATGCAATGTTCACAAGTAGAATAGGAAAGCGTAGGCGTTGCAACCAAAGCAAAGGTTGTGAAGTATCATACCAATGACGTAAAGCAATGTTCAAATTAGGTGGCGATTCTTGCATCTGGATGCTTCTTGAACGATGATATTGACAACGGAGATCCTCCGATTCAAGCGTGGAGTATTCCACAAGCTGACGCCCTGTGCCATATGAGTTTTACGTCAATTATCACATCTTAGACCATATGGGCTTTCCAACTGATTATCATAAAACAAAGCTGGAAATCAGAGTATACCAGTCGTTGTGGAATCGCAGGAGTAGTTCCTGACTGGTTGCTGGGTACTTTACGCTATGGCCTACTTCTGAATGATTGTGTTCGAACTCCAACCCGCCCCTTTTAGGGTATCTAACGGATTCTAAGTTCTAACCACTTCTGTCCGGTGATCTCTACGTGTTCTCCTTGTAGTGTTTGACTTATGACTCATGAGCAGAGTCTCCATCCACTTTAACATACAGTTGTCTGTTTGTTCGTCCCTTTGTCTGCAATACTCTTGAAATAGTAGCGGCGATGTTCTTCTTTGTGAAAAGAACATCAGAGTTCTTCAGAGTTTCAAATCATTGGGTTGATTTGTCATTTTCTCCACTCTACAGCTTGATTCGAGCGCACAGTGTTGGAAGGTAATTTCGCTGTCCACTTAAATCCCATCTTTCCGTTGCATCGGTAACCATCTTCAGTGAGATGACTTGACTTGTGATTTCAGGGAACTTTATTGGGAAAGACATCTGGTTAAAACCAGCTGTTGGAGAACGAAAGTCCAGCAGTTATCACAGACAAACGAGGTATGTACTCACACTTGATATCCATTCGCGAAATATGATTAAGTGAACTTAAATCAGTTGTTCTATTTCTTGTTGCTTCCATGTTGTGACATAACTTACACATTCCTACTGCGAAACCACCTCCGCACCAGTGTAGCACTCGCCCGCTGCATGGTCAAATGGGTATCCAGTTTTCTCCATATCGGGAACTCTAGCCACCGACCCGGTCAAAATAAGACCTCATTTCTTGTAAGAAACGTCTGGATGTGTGCTGTGACGCGGCGAGCCGCCCTCGCATTCATGAGACATTCCACTATGACATTCTATATTATAAAGAAAAGAAAAAAGGATTGGATTTGGAGAGTCAGGTCACCTGGGTTGGTCTGAACTTGGACAGTTCCTCTGTTCAGGATCATGTGGAAGACATGAGGGCGGCTCGGGCTCGCTTTAACCATCTTTAACTTTCCAGTGGATAATCATTTGCTGCCCACCAGCATCTCCACCGCAGCCTCTTCCAAGACACGATACCGTAAAAGTTCAAGCCATATTCCTAAAACTAAATCCACCGCAAACTTTAAAACGTCCGTTAATATGCAGGAAAGATACATTTTGAATATGAGATTGGCAAAAAGTTAACTTTTGAAGGGCCTGCACATCAGGACGGGAGTGTTTCCGCTTGTTCGGCCCAAGTCAAAACGGAACTGTCTCACTGATTTCACACGGAGGATATCGATGGTAATTAAGTAATATTTTCTGGACATGTATGACTGCTAAAATTTCGTTTGACATCTTTCACAATGCTGTGTGATATTCAGCCTCAAGGCATTTGATTTGATCTCGGTACATGCGAATGCATTCTTTCAAAAAATGCTCATGGACCACATTTCACAAGGTATACTTTCTCACTTGTAATACACGAGGAAGTAATTATTTCTCCAGTACATAACTTCATACATTAATCGATGGAGGGAGTTGGCACTTCGAAATTGTGACCAATGTTTACTCCAACACCCCTTAAACTTCCTACTTGGCAGAGCGACAGGCTCGTGAACGACGGAACTAAAAAATCTGTGCATGGACCCGTTATATAACAAGAAGAATATTTATGTTCGGCCCACGAATTACGACTTACATCATCTTCTCTCAAACTTATACACCACTTTTTAATATTCAGAGTACCAAATTGAAAAACTGGAAGAATGAAGACAATTTTAGATTATTCCAAATATCAAAGAGAAATGGTATCATGAAGTCATAAATGTATGTATATATGTATATACATACGAATTTGATCTCAAAGACGAACAAATCAACATCAGAAATATACATCTACCCTTCAAATTAAGCAGACAAGGACCTGTTATTGCTCAGAGGCCTGAAGGGTTCAGTCGGATGAAGTCAGATTCTTCACATTCTTCACATTCATCTCACTCATCTAGGTTATTCCTTCTAACCTTCTGTTTCACTTCGTAAATCACCCAGTCCTCATTGCTGGTAATTAGTGAGTGAAGCTGTTTTTCCAAGGGTACAATATTACGTTTTGACCTTAGTTGTGTCTCTCTTTTATGCCATAGGTTCATACCAAAGTAGACTCGATTTCCGATACAGCTAAAATTTGCTTCTTACATTATGGTCTGTATGTTTTTACATGATGCAGAAGTGTTTCGTTCAAACAAACCGTGTTCACTCGAGAGCAGTCCATAGTAAAACCGCCCAAGGATTTTGTTTGCCCCATCACGAATCAGTTGTTCCAAGACCCTGTGACTCTAGAAACTGGGCAGACTTATGAACGAACTGCAATCAAGGAGTGGCTGGACCGGGGTAACACCTCCTGCCCGATAACTAGGCAAACACTGAAGAACACCAAGCTTCCAAACACGAACTATGTGCTCAAGAGGGTTGTTGATACTTGGAAAGAAGACCATCCTGAATATCTACAAGATCTCTATCGTGCTTCTTCGATAAAAGAGGGTTCTGTACTTCAACTTTCTCTATGACTGGAGAACTTAATTTTCTGTTTACGTAAATATATGAGATAGGTTGAACTAACTATCCTTTAAAAAATGGGCTTTTATTTGGAGCGCAAAATTTGTAATAAAAAATTCACAAAATTGAACATCATACAGAAATCTATATTCATCTTTATTTACATCAACAAATAATCAGCATATGCTAAAATATTATTTTGTAAAATTTATGGTTAGAATTATTGTGAATTATGAAACATACTAATAATCCCTCTTCTTGAGTATATCATATCAACTTTGATTAACTTTTAATTGTAATCAAAAAATTTAAAATATCAATTAAATAAATAAATAAATATATATTAATTTGTGTGTGTGTATATATACACACACACACACATAATATCTTAAACATGTGCTAATTCTAATAATTTTCTGTGTATTTAAATATCCTAATCAAAAACTAAATTTTAAGGTATATTTTTATTTAAAATTTATACTTATAAATATTTATTTAATAAATTTCTCATTTAAATATTTAATAATAAAAAATATTTTTAAAATAAACCAAAATTTAAAATTTTAAAATAATTATCGTTCTATATAGAATAACTTAAAATTTTTTAATCAATAAAATCATATATTTTCGTGTAAAATTATATTTATAAATCTTTAAATAAAAAAAAATTGAAAAAAATTATAAGTTTGATCATTTTTAATCAAATTAAATTTGAATTAAACTCATATATTTAAAATTTATTTTAAATTTAAAATTAGCAATTTTCATTTAATTAATATTAAAATTATAATATATCATATTAAAATATATAATAATGTTTAAATTTTTTTTAGTATATATTATATTTAATTAAATTTTATATTATTATGATTAAATAAAATTGCAATATTTTTTAATTAATCTATTTATTGTTTATTGTGCAATTCCATATCAATCGTAATCATGATAAATAAATATCTCACCACTATGATAATTGTACAAATGATTTTATGACATCAACTAATTTGCTCATCCTTTCCAATATTTATTCAATGGATTTTTGAATTTTATCACTTTCGAATAAATAAATATATATATTGTTCGGATTTAACTCTAGTTAGTTTGATTATAGTTAGTTAGACTAGGGCTGGTACTACTATATAAGAGGGCTCGTAGAAGCTCTGTTGGACACAATTAGGGTTATTTAGTAAAGTGATTTTATGTTCCGTGGACGTAACCTCACTAAGGTGAAACACATATTTTCTTGTGTCGACTCTTGATCGCATGCGGCTCTCTTTGAATTTCTGTTTCGGACTGAGAATTGGTATCAATCTTTGGAACAAATTCGTTTGCTATGGAAACTGTGATTGAGACGTAGAAGCTTTGTTGAGGAGATTCTAACATTTCATGGATTCTTGTTGCACATTGAGAATCGATAGATTGAGTGATTTGGAGAAATTAGTGTTCGCTTTGGGCGATAAATCGAAGCAGAATCCCTCTTGGTATTCGATATCAAAGCTCTCTTTCCTGGGAGCTTTCCGCTGCTGGTTCTAGTTGCTCCGCACAACTTTACTTTCGGTTCTGGTTCTCTTTTGATGGATCGAGTATGCAACCGGGTTTTAATCTTTTGGATTGAGGTTTGTTCGAGGTTTGGTTCTTCAGATCGATCGAGTTCGAGAGTTTTCACTTTTTGGTTTGACAGTTCTTTGTAAGAAAAGAGTAGACGCGTTGCAAAGTGGCAGAGCGGATGGGAGAAAAGGACTGCGCGACCGAGACTAGCTCAATCCTGATTGATTGATCGGAGCCAGACGACGAGAAAGGCAGAAGCGAAGCACGAGACGATCAAGAAGCGGGAGAACTGTGCTTTGATTCCTGCCTCAAGGAAACGATAGTGGTTGTCACTCGCTCACATTCCTGGACCGATCATTAATCTGCTCAATGGTTGTCATGAGAGTTACTTTTGAATAAGAAACTATTATTTTGGTCTCTTACGCTGACCAGGTTAAGAGGGAATAATATGTGCGCATCTGACTGTGAGATAGAAAGGAAGGAACGGGATTTGAGAAATTGTTGTGATTATTAAATATCTGCATCTAGACTGATTGTTGCGTTGGTATTACCCGTGTTTGGGATATAGGAGAAAGGGAGGAAGTGAGGAGAGGGAAGAAGCATATCGAGTTCTAAGTGCATGCTCGTGACTAACATGAATTTATGGAGTTGAGGAGGCTCTCCATCCAATAGTAATAATTGACCAGTCAATCGGTGCACGATTGTGCTTATGGTAGCAGGGGAGTTTCACACTCGGTGGGAAGTTTTTTGATTCCAAGGCCATTTTCATTTAGGTATGTTGCTGATGGAAAGATTGTTGATATTTGTTAGCAGAGAGCTCAGGATCAGAAGCTTGGAAGGACATCGCGATAGTGACATTTTTTGCCTTGACGTCTCGGAAAAAATAGGATCGGTGGATCGAGTAGTAGTAGCAGCAAATAGAGAAGCGGTATTTCTTGTGGTTTAGGGATTTTTATCTAGGGTAAATTTCCATTTTTCTTCATATAAGTGAAAAAGAAGCAAGCTTGGAGGTTTTATTTGACCAAACGTCACAAGGGAAGAGTTCAAACGCTAGACGGAGCGAGATGACAGTCATGAAGATAGGAGGAGCTAGATTTGACATGTCAAATATGATGGGCATGGTGACTATCTTCTGTGAGAGAGTCAAGTCAAGGGCAAATTGAAGGCTTCTAGTTTGGGCAAGACATTGAGGCCTAAACCCTCTACATTCAATGATGAGGACTCGAAGAACCTTGAGGAGCAAACAGTGAGTATTGTTATACTCCATTTACAACCTTCAATTCTGAAGCAAGTTGATGAGTATGACAATTGTACTTTACACTTTGAGGCTCTTCAACGACGGTTTCATGACAAAGAGTTGTCAAATAGGATGCATACCTCCTTGAAGCATATGAGCTTCAAAATGAAAGATTCATGTACGAAGATACAAGATCACATTCATGGCTTTGGTGTTCTGGTCATTGATTTTCAAAATCTTGGAAAGGAGATAAGCGATGAGAGGAAGACCCTCCATCTGTTAAGTTCATTACCTAATTTGTATCAATCATTATCACGAGTGTTGTTTCATCGTGATAGGCAAACAATCACTTACAATGAGATGGTAAGTGTTTTATTAACTGAAGACCTACAAAAGAAGATGATGATGTCTTCTACACCATCCACTTCATCTAGTACGGTACTGAATGTGACTCGTGGACAGTCACAATCAATGAATGACAAGGATGGTCATGGAGCGCACGAGGGAGCCTATGCAATAAGCATGGACATTGGAACCTAGTCTTGAAAAGCCCCAGAATAGAATTTGAATAGGATCCAAACCACTCCTATAACCCAATTGGTATACCCGAAATAATGAACAAAGGGATCCACTTAGTCTATATGATCCCCAAAGTGATATATGTCGATGTGATCACCCAACTCACGTGTGCATCCCAAGTGGTTCAATCATAATCTTTGTGCATCTTTTCCACGTGGATCTCTGTCTGATGACACATCAGCTCTAAAAAGTTGATGACACATCGGACATGGTGTATCATGTGAGCTCTAGGTGGTCACATGAGTGAAAATGAAGCTATAGTTAGCACAAAGAGAACAATATTGACATAGGGTACTCCATAATGTATTTCCTTGTACCTCTAAAACCACAACCCCCTAACACCCCACATCACATGAGGAAATGCTAACTATCAAAACTCTAAAATTATTCATTACTTTCTATTCTGATCTCCATCATTTTCTAACTAGGTTCCAATATAACCAAGGCATGAAAAGAAAGACATTTGATTAAAAAAAAAAAAGACCCATCCTCCAGATTTGAGAAAAATTATTCTGAATCCTTAAAATAATAATATCTCTATACACTTCTCCATAGTGTTCAAATTAGGTGCCAATGAACCCGAAATTGAACTTCGAAGAGAATTATCTATTCACTTTCAACTTTTGGCAAGTATAACCTCACAATATTTGAAAAACTACTCAAGTACCCCTAAGCTACTCTCAGCCCCTATCACTCCAAAGACGTGTGAAACACTTGTAACTGATGTAATGTAAATCTGAAAAGATTCGATAGCGTATCAGGCTTTTAACTATCTTCCACTAGGGCATTGCTTGTGTTGTGAAATTTTTGTAGTCGATACTTCGCTAACTAAGTGTGAATTATTGCACCTGCAATGCAGGGCCTTTGTCGGGCAAAGAAGATGCAGCAATATACAAAAGAACAGAGGATATAGAAGTTCACAAGGAGAAAATTGGGTCTATAGATGGAGGTATTTCAAAAACTTCAGATGTTGAAAAGATATCTATCTATCTATCGTATGAAAAGACAAGCATGTATCTTCTGCGCATAGATTAGGTAAAGTCATTGACATGATATGGATTTGACAAAGCACTCCTCTATAAACCACACCAACTATATTTTTATGTCAAAAGTCATACGAATGAAGTCTCACACTCTAATAAAATGTGCAAACTTCAAATTCTGTTTGCTTACTATACAATGTGGAAACCTAAAAATTATTTTCAATATCCTAATTTCGTTGGTATAAACTAAATTAGAATGCATCAGTGCGATGCACTTAACTCAGGTCCCCTTGCCCAAACTTTGACCTTCCCAATTTGTGTCCACATGCCATCTTTTCTTTCTACAGTTCTTTCATCATGAATAAATAACTTACTTTTCCTCGAGGAAGAATTTGCTTTTGTTCGACATGTTCATAAATGGTCAGCATTTGTATTGTATCTTTGTAAAACACTTGACAGCTGCATCACCCTGTTCCTCCATTCCCCAACCTATAGTTCAAAAAGCAAAATCGTCCTGATATCAAGGTTTCAACGCATCAACATGAAGTGTGGAATGTAAAGCATAATAATATTAATTTTATAAAAACTTGCATATCCTACATGATTATGTCATAATACTTCTCACTTTTGGTCTTTTTATAGTACAATGTATTGCTACCTACCACCACTTTACCAAGCACATATGGTTCATGGTTGAATTACTCCTCTTGCAAGAGTGGGAAACATTCTCACTGCAAACCCCATTGATGTTGTGTGGGAAACATTCTAAGAGCTTCCCTTGCATCTGCATGTCTACGCGTCTAAATTGTAGGGTATTTAACGCATACATGGTACCACTGGTGGAGAATGCAATATTGATAAACTTTCAACGGGATGTATACCTAACCTCGTCTATTGTGATTGTTTGGAAAAGAAAACATTTTTTAAAATGGATTACTTTTTTTTCAATTATGTTGAATAAATATCCTAGGATAAAAATTAACCTCTTAGATTATCAAGTGAAAGATAAAGACGAACTATAATAACAAAAAGGATGGAAAGACCCCATCAAATCAAATCGTACAAGGATGGAACCAAACGGGTAATATGGGGCTAGGCCCCAATAGTAAGATTATCAAGTTATCAAACGAGGTACTAACTTGACTATGCTCTACTTATTCGTCTGTTATCCATTATCTACAACATAACAGGATTGGTTGCAAACCCAAACACTTCCTCACATCACCTTAGAATCCAAGTCATGCATCACGTAAGAAGAGTGACTTTGTTCACTATAAAATATGTTTATTTATACCTTCAAACAACTATGAAAATCGTTATCTTTATCTACAAAAGTCGATATGTTTGAGCTTTCAATCATGTAATGATTAGTGTGCATCTTAAAGGAGCCATATGTATACAAATGTAATCAACGAGGACGCAACCATAAGATTACTACTCATTGAGCTTTGAACTCCTCCCGCTACCATCATTTTCTTTGTATGTATGTACCCAGTGCTTTAAGAGATATTAAAGAAAGAACTAGTGTTGCTCGGTGTTTTGTTCCGTATACCTTCACGATAATAACTAGGCTTTAGGACAAACCCACATTGGTTAGTCACCGTTAGTGTCTCATTAGCTGGCTCTTGCCCTCGTCCACTAATGTATTTCTCATGTTCCTTGGGAGACGTCACAAAGTTCCACACAGTTCGACTCAATTTGATGTAGTTTAGATTTCCCATATTTACGTCTAAGTGTAAATCCACGTTCATTACGAATGTTGCATGTTGAGATCGCGCCGACAAGCTCCAACGCACGGATGGATGCATCTCCACCTTCACTAAAGCTGTCACAACATAATCCAGTCACCGAATTCCATGCATGACCCCAGCGAAGTACAGGATACCACATCTACAATCCACAGATTCACAAGTACTTTCTGAGATCTAAGGCTCCTTGGTGCGCTTCAACGTATTATCTATATACTGACACTGTCCTACAGAATTCAGATACTTCATGTTGTTCGAGCCATCCATCCAGATTGATCAAAAGTCATATTTTAATCCACCCTACCCAAAGCACCTGTTACACATATTTCATCTATTTATTCAACAAGAAGATAAACCTCTCCAAACCACTTATCATTGGCAGCTGAACACACTCAAAACTAGAAGCTCGTTTGAAATGTCACAAAATGTCTGAGAAAGAGCGAGTCAGTAGACATCTCACAAGTTACCTACACACACTGTTCTCCACCATCACTGGTCGGAATGTCGACTTTGTGATATGTATCTCCTGGTAATGTGCAATAAATACTCATCATCCTTCACAGAGACTGTCACCAAGTGACTTTCTCTTGAGTGTTAGACAGATCATATGTTGTTTCACAAAGCATTCAAATGCCGAAACGTCTATTGTCGATAACCTTGGTGTTGAGCACAATCCTGGTGCACTAATAAAGTGAATGTACTTTGAGAATCAAAATTGAACTCATTGCATCCAGAACCTGGATTTTCATTCACACTCCGTTGTGATAACACAAATGTGTTGGCTTCTCTCGGACGAATCATTTTCTCTCATACTTGTCCTTGATACTACATGCTCGCAGCTGCTTTCAGCACTCCAGGCCTATGACACGAAGTGGAGAGAACCAGGACAAAGACTCACATTTCCATGAGCTTCATACTAACCTGTCATCTAGAAGAGAGACTTGCGTAGAAAAGCTTTGCAGTCGATGGAGAGGGGACTGCAATAAATCGTGAGTATGCTAACGTCTAACTTTACAAGACCAATATTGAAGCCACCTGCAACCTCTGGCAAAAGATTGGCACCCAACTGCCTCTTGGCCTTGAGTCCATTCAGTCAACACAGGCAAGGTGTTATGGGTACCAAACTTCACATTTACCACGCCAGATGTGTAAGAAAGCTAAAAGTTGCTCGCAAGCGACTCGATAATTAGCTGGTATCCATCGGGGACAGGGCTTTGTAGTCGCACAACTTCGGCTAGTTGAGGAACATCAGTATTGAGATCGAAATGATTCGACAACAACAACAATAAGTGGAAGTCAGATATTCTCTTCACATATGACACGCTTTTGCTCCGATCGAGATGTGCCTTCAGTTGTTGTAGAGATCGTGGAGACTGGCGGTTCTCGATAGGGAATGTCGTTGTTAACAGCCCCTGCACACACACACACACATACACACGTTGGAAGAGATATGTCAGCAGTGGCAGGCACGTAGCGGTTGGATACTTACAAGACACATATATACATCACACTCGACATTAATGCTGATATTTTAAGCTTCAAATGCTGTTTTCTATTCACTCCAAGACTACCAAACAAAAAGAAGTTGGATAAGGCAATTGTCTTCGGTGTACATAAGGGTTTCATCACGTACAAGACGAGGTTGGGTAAACAAGATCCAATGCCCCTAAATAGAACAAAGATAGACACAGAAATATAAATGGTGAAATCAATATGTGGTTCTCGGGCTATTACGAGAGCTGCTCTGTTAAACGATCTTGGGTTTTGAAGAAAACAAACAAATATAGAAAACTGTCGATCGAGTATAATGGCACTCACGTGGCCTCTTAAGTATAACCTTTGCACTGTCCCATAAGGAGTAGAGGGGTGTACATGGAGGATAAACAACATCAGGGAGAAGTGTTTTTTTAAACGATATAGGTCCAGCAAATCCGTCATGTTAATTTTCTGTTCAAGTTCAGACTGAGACAACTAGAAACGAATAACGCTCTCAAAAAAGACTTTTGAATGGCAGTCAAAACTTCATGAGTACGAGAACGAACACCATACCTGGTGATCCAGGATCTTGACCAACACAAGGAAGAAATCGTTGTCAACATCACGCGTGTCCTTCCCTAGGATGACGACATCCTTGTTCATCCTCGACAGCTTGGGATCCAGATTTGGGACATTATCTACAAACCATCCCTCTTTGTAAAGCTTCACGCACTGGTCACTGAGTTGGAACGCTTCAAAATGTACATCTGCCCCGCCTTCTTCATTGACTTCCAGCTTCACAATCGCTGTGGCCCAACCTTCAAATCCACTTTCTGCGTGGAGCTCAGCCGCCTGTTTAATCTCCACACTCGAAAGTGTGTAATCCCTTTTGTTCTGACTCACCGTTTGAGTGAAGATGAAACCCACTCTCCTCATTCCTAGTCCTGTCGCAATGGCTTCTACATTCTTTTCCTCTTCTGGGTCCCGCAAAAGAAGAAGGCTTTCCTCTGATCCATGCTGAGGAGGTTCATATATGAACTCCACCTTAACCTCCCCTTCTTCTCCAACTGTACCATACATGAAACCTCCTCTCTTCACAGAAAAGGCGAGACTCTCATGAACATAATGTTGAAAAGCATTCGCAGCGTCTCTGTCAAAGGACAAAGAGCAACAGTGGGGTTTCTCCTGTCTCTCAATCCTAGTTTGCCTTGCGATCAAATCATCCATGGTCATTTTCTTGCCAAATGCGCCTGCCGGAGTCACTGGTGGCCCGGCAATTACCCTCTCCCCATTGTAAGAGAGGAAGACCACCGATCCATGGGCAATTCCCAGAGATGAGAGTGAGGCCGAGGGAACCTTCATGTCCGTGAATTCGGAGGCCAAGTCTCGGGACTTGGACAGGAGCAGGCCCTGGTTTGTAGATACGAGCTGGTTGGATATCGGAACCTGGAGGTTCTCTTCTATGGCCTGTTGCAATTTTCCAACCGTGGCGTTAGGATCCACAGTCACTCGCTCCAGACCATCTCGGCTTCGGATTCTAACCAACATCTTGTCGGAAGGCATGAATCAAGAACTAGAACAAAGGCGACGCTTCAAGCTTCCCGCTACCAGCCCGAATTGATTCCACAGCACGTATCCTGGAGACAATGAACCATCGAGTATTTTTCCAGACCACACGCAAGCAGAACGTTAATAGCCTGCACAAACCCCAATTCCAATTCTGACAGAAGACCAAAACTAGGAGTGCATAACGTGTTATTCCACCGCTGGAGATATTAAAACAGTTTTAAGAACTTACAACTCCCAACTTGCTCAATAATCCTACACACAGACCCAATTCTTCAACGACCTCCGGCAGTTCAATCCGACGAATTGCAGCACATCGTAGACAACAAAAATGTATAGCTGGCCTCAAGGGTTTGAACTCTGACGTCTTACAAAACCATAAAAGCTTCTGGTATCCCACTACATGGATGGACAGGCACCTGGAGCTCGAACAGGACCCTTGAACCGTGATTATCGGAAGAATCTTGAAAAATGATCGAATGGATCTCTCGAACAGGTTTGCTACCGACAGCTGCAGATAGCAAGATTGGATTTCTGGCTCAATTTCAGCAAGCCCCAGGAGTGTCCATGTCTAAGAGAGTATGCTCAGAAATCCACGAGAAAGTAGCACTGGCGCTACTGCTTGATGCAATACACAGCCCATGCAAATGGGAAGCAAAGCCAAGCGAGGAAGGCTAGGGAAAGATGAGAATGTTAAGAGAAAGGAGGGAGGGATAAAGTAGAAGGCAACCGGAAAGGTATGAGAAGTGCAAGCCAAGGAAGGCGATGGAAGGGAAAAGAGGGTTCGTTTACAGGCACCTAGTCTCTCTTGGTCTGCTTTCCTTGCCGCATGGAATCTCTTTTTCATTTTACAAGCTGGTTTGGCTGGTTGGTTAAACCCCTTGCTCTTCTATTTTGGAAATTGACCCAGACAATCAAGAACTCCAGTTGCAGCATTTCATCCGGTGTACTCCACATGAAATGTCTACCCTCTTTAATGACAGTTTGATCCAAAATGTGGCCTCCACATTACCTTTCTAGTGGATTAACTCCCCTTCAGCTGTTATACCCTCCTCTCTCCTAAATCAGAACTGGATTCCATGAAGGGATGACCGGAAAAGCTATGAAGATTTTAAAATATCAAGGAAGTATCTCAAGGAAATGAAATTTTTAGCAGGTGTTCGACCTTCCTTCAATCATGGTTTGGTGACCGACCCATCAAAACTTTTTCCTTTTACAAGATGTGGGTTTTCAGAAATTGACGACACTGATCCAGATCAGTAGTGGATGACAGTAGGTCCTTAGTATACTGATAAAGAGAGAGATGGCATGCTCTTCGGTTCTCAAACTTATCTAAAATCATCATATTCCAACCCAGTAACTGATGAAAATGCTCTCATTTTTAATATGATGATGACTATATCAATCTAACATGGTTAGAATATAAGTACAAATTTGTTATCATTTTCATGTAATCGTTCTCCTTGTGAATTTTCAGCTCTTGAATCCAACAATAATAAAACAAAAACACATCAATAGATTATATTCCAACTTTCTTGAAGAGTAATATTGATTTTCTTTTCAGATTTCACACATCATATGCTCTAAAGTTTCCATTTTTCTTATGGACTACGTTATGATCCCCATGGTTTACTTTTCAAAGAGAAGACAATCTCCTTTATTAGATTAGTTCCAAGGTTCCAATTGGTATTGGAATTGTCATCATCCCATGTAATACAATTGATAGCCATATTTTGCAAAAGAAAAGATGATATTACAACATTAGTATTGTTGATCATAGGATCAAAACCATTACAAGTGAAACATGGCAAGTTACCGTTGTTAGATTAATGGAATTAACATCAAGATCATAATATGAGTATGTCTTAGGGTATCATCAACTGCGGTGATGTTAGAGAATAAAAATGGTGTCTTTTATTTCGTAAGGTCTTTAGGAAAATTTTATTGACCTCAACGAGCGGTGTTGGATTCTAGTGCATTGGATTCTATGTTGACTAAGGTTGCACTTCTTGGTCTTGGTTTGCATAATAATGTGGAGAGATATTTATTTTAGATTCAAATATTTCTTGGAGGTTCTAGTGATGCACCACCACCATACATCATCCGAATGGAGTTGATTATGCAAGTATAATGAGATCATGTCATCGACATATCTATGATACTTATGTGTTATTGGTTCTATCTAACATGTATTATTGTTACACTTGCACAGTCTTATGATGTATTGGTGGGTACGGAAGTGTTGTACTCGATGAGGTTTGACATTGTTTATTGGGAAGAGATAGCATTTTATCAACCAAGTTAACAATCTTTTGGAGTGAGTTGATTATTGGTGTGGTTCATTATCAGTTCTAGCCCTTTATTAAGTCAAGGTTTGATATATGTTGTGACCTTTAGTGCTTGTGTAACTTGACTAGTGATTTGTTAGAGAAAAACAAAGATGCAAATGATAATTCATGTCTAGAAGAATCGATTCTCATTCCAAATCTCAATGAAGTAGTGCCATCCACGTTAGATGAGTCACTAGGTACTTCACTTATAAAGTTACAAACCTTGGAAGATCAACTTATACATCAGGCTTGGAGTGAGTCTTTTGTTCTAGGGGTGGAGGAGACGAAGGAAATTATTCTCACTTCTGATATATTATCACCTTTGGATGCAACACCTATTGCTTGATAGTATCCAAAGGAGGATATATGTTGACTTGATCTATTTGGAAGGATCAACACAAGTTTGGTTGTTGTTTTGCAATCTAGCATACAAATAGATCAATACTTGTATATGTAGCAAGATTAGATTGAAAGGCATGTTTCATTTTTCCATGTAGCATAATTGATGCAACAATACCCATATCTTCTACCATTATTGGTGCTTAAAAGATATCAACATGCCTTGTCATCAAATATTTCATTGCTTGGGGCACAAGATCTTCCTCATCATGATAACATTCATTTGATTATTGATGGATGGTCATGTTAGCGACATACATAGGCTAGTCATAGGTTACATGATTCAAGTTCTTGCATGTTTTGGGATATGTTATGTCTGTTATAATCTCTCTAGACATAGCAAACATATTCAATAACATATACTTTGTGGAATGTTTCCTTGTTGGATTATTCATATGCACAAGTGTTGACAAGTGTATATCAAGTGCCATCATAGATTGGACCAATGGTTTTCTTAGATGAAGCTAGAGTAGGATCTCATGCACATCCTCCATAGATATGAAGGAAAAATCTTCTTCCGAGGGAGGTTTTATTGCAATCATATGATGGAATATAGAGATCTTCACATCTTACAATAGAGAGTATTTTGGATGTGGATTGTCTATGCTAATAAGCCACCCATGACATTGGTGAACTTTGTGGGGCATCCAAGAGTTGCATTACCCACATTGTTGAGTTATTCAACTTCCCATGTATACTACCGTGCACATACATATTGCATCACAATATACATCAGTGTCACATCAAACATCATAATACATAGATCATCATACATCAACACAAATGTATCCAATGTCTTGGTTTGTGAAAGAGCAATGTGGAGAGATGTCCATTTCAAATTCAGACATCTCTTAGAGGTTCTAGTGATGCATCTCCACTACATCTTTCTCCTCCTATCACTTTGGAACCAATCTCAATATCTCAAATCTCCTCTCCATCAATACTAGAGATAGAAGGCGTAGTATCTTGTTGCTAAACAATAACCTCTTGAGCAGAAAGCTTTTTTCGCTCTTTCATATTACACTTCACTACTTTAATGTGAACAATTCCATCCGCTCTAGTTGTAACCTCTTGAGATGTATCATAAAGCTCTGTAGTGGGAATCACCAATTGCTTTGTGCAAAAAATTCCAATCATACTCAAAAAAGACTTAAACCCTTCTTTTTGAACATCCCCATAAGACCAAGGATGAGATCTTGTGCACTTATCACCCCCAACTTTTGCCTCCATTGACTCGGTAGGCAAAGAGATTATTAGCAATTTTGCAATCACACATGAGGACTGCATGCATCTCTGCTTAACCAATCAAAGTCTCACAATCCATGTCGAACAGATTAGGTCCATAGTTTGACCCAACACCTAACGTTGAGATACCTCCGAAAATGTAAATATTATTGTAGTATCTATACAAAATCTCATAGCTTGCTCCTTCTCTTTAGCATTGGGTTCCATCAACTGCTGCAAGCAAAAATCCCATACAAGTCAAGGTCCTCTCTCTCTCTCTCTCTCTCTTTATGCATGGGAAGCAAGATAACTCAGCAATGTGAGTATTGCAGCTCTTGGCTGCCCCACAAGGTTCACCATTGCCATAGGTGATTTGTTAGTATAAACCACAATCCGGTAGTGTATATCCACATCCAAAGTACTCCCCATTGTGAGATTTGAGTGCCTCTGCATTCCGTCATATACTTGTAATAAAACCTCCCTTGGAAGAAAGTTTTCCATCATAGACATGGACAATGTGCACGAGATCCTACTCTCATTGCATTCAACAATAATTCTCAAACTAATCACAAATCAACATATTGGCCATTGCATCAATTGATCCACATAACATACATCTTAAACATGCCCACACAATTGATAAGCTTGGATCCATAATAGCATCAATATTTCAAAGGTGACATGTGCACAATTACGTACATGATACTTTCAAACCACACCATCACAAGGCACTAACAACAAAACTCCAAAAAATAAAATCTCGAATATTGGTAAAATTGTGTGATTAGAAATAACATCGAATGTAATATGTGCACTCTATTGCAACTAAACGTAATCATCAACATGAAATTTTTGATTTGAAGGTTGATATACATCTCTTTGGATGATAGCATATAGCCCAATATATCTCTATATTGAGCAATAGAGAGGTTGTCAAATGTCATGTGTATTACTCTACAAAAGAGATTTGTGCTTTAAGAACATATTCTAAACCAAACATTAGATTATTCAAGTCCAAAACTTCAATTAATTCCCAACAAATAGCTATAGGTAAGTTTGGATCTTCAGCAGATAATATTTCCACTCTTATTATCATATTTGCTCTTGTTAGCTCAACAAAAAATTCCAAATAAGTTTAGATCTTTACCATATAATACTTCTAACTTTAATTGCCATATTTGTTTTGCCAGTGCTAACCTATTACATAAATGGTGACAATCAATTGACAAATTTCTCAAGCATCCTTTTCATTAGATTTTCTATTATATGGTAAAGATCTAGACATACTTACAGTTATATGTTGAGAGTTACTTGAAATTTTGGACTTAGAATACCCTTATGTTTGAATAGAGAGGAAGAACCGAGTAAATATAGCAAAAAAGGATGGGAAGATCCCATCAAGTTGTACATAGATGAAACAAAAGGTAAGATGGGACTAATCTCTATTAGTATCACAATGGAAAATATTTTCCATTGTGATGCTAGATAGGTCAAACGGTCAACATATTATAGGAGCATCCAAAGAAGCATCACGAAATGTGATGGCTCTCCTATAGATTGCCCCAACTAGTGCTTTATATAGAACAATGGATACAAGTTGTCTAAAATAGACTATATAATAAGCTAAAGAGAATGATAATAAACTATCATATATACTCTCACGAATATGTCAAATCGATGTCCATAGCTCCATATAACTCCAAAGCTAAATGAACAAAGAGGTGATCTCTTTGAATATCTCTATACTTGGAGAACTTGGCGGCTACTGCTCCACTCATCACCTATCAAGAAGGATGAAAAATCATCCCCTTGGAAATAATGATGGTAAAATATGTAACCACAATGTCTGTAACAGTAAACTAGTCCTCCTAAACCAAGTACATGGTGCGATCTTAAAGGATAAAAATCTTGCGTCGAGTAATATCCATGAAATTTGAAAACTTGATTGTTGCTCATTATACATAAATTTTGCACTATGCTATCATCCAAGGAGATGGATATCAACGTTCAATTTGTAGATTTCATGTTGGTGATTATTTTTACTACTAGTTGAGTGCTTCCACCATAGCTAGATACACCAATCATATTCGATGTTATTACTGATTACATGATTCTACAAGGATGTAAGGTTTTACCTTATGGATTTTTGGTGTAAGAGGGTTGTGATGGTGTGGTTTGGAATGATCATGTATGTAATTGTGTATCATGTCATCTTTCAAACATTTATCATGGTAATATGTATCCAAACCTAATAGTTGTGTGGGCAAGCTTGGGATATATGTGATGTGTATCAATTGGTGGAGTGGTCAGTATGTTGATGTGTGATTCTTGTTTGAAAGGATAACATGTCATGTTTGACATACCTACTTTCATTGTGGTAGGTGGTGGATTTGTCCTCAGTGCAATTAGTATGAAAGTTGGTTTGATTATCATATGGTATGATTGTAGGGGTGCTATACTTGTGTTGGTGTATGACCGTTTATATATTTGTGATGTTTGATGTGATAGTATTGTATGTTGTGATGTGATATGTGCATAACACCTTTCATGATTTATATAGAAATATCTCTAATTAGCTAGAAGTATGCACGTAAAAATATATATAATAATTAGCATCGTTTGCAATGAACATACCTTTATGGGAGTAACGTCATTTGGAGACATAGGGCTCAAGGAATAGAGTTTAAATTATGACTCTTAGGAGGTTAATGTTTGAAGCTAAACCTTGGAGAGTGCAGCTATGGTGGTTATTAGCTAGTGCAAAAATCTAGATTCTTTGAAACTAAAAATGACTTTTGCTTGATTGTAATCTATCTTTTATGCTATGGTTATGAACGGTATGTATTTGAGAATATTTTGAGTGAAAAAAAAATTATTGTGATATACTTGTGTTGGTTTATAAGAATTTATGTATTGTGATGTTTTATATGATATCAATGTATGTTGTGATGTAATATGTATGTGCACAACGCTTCAAAACTTATCATCTTAGAACATCTTAGAAACTCAAAACTTGTATAATATCTTGATGTTTTAAATGAGATACATGTTAATTAATATGAAAAATCATATTTAACATCAATTTATTGGTTTTTTTCTACACAATTTTTGATCAGCACTTAATGATGTCAGATATTGATGAAAAAAATCATCCATGGTTTGATCCATGCTTCTTTATGGGCGATGGAGCCTCCCACCTTGCCACATTCTTTCTTATAAAGGTTTTTTCAAGAGAATAAGCTTTTTTGATTGAAAGAATAATTTTAAATAGGGTTTTTTTTCTTGACGTCAATATATTTATGTTCATATCATAAGCTTATCAATTTTCAAGTATTATTTTTTTAAAATAATTGATATTTTATTTTTCTCTTTTTCCTTTCATATTTTTTTTTGTAAATATCTCAAATTGAACACAATATTTTTGAAACTTAAATTTTTTAACATATAACATCACACACAAAAACTGTTTCATCCAAAAAATTTGAAACAAATTTTTTTTTAATAAATCACTCCTCAATTCTTGAAAAGTCATACAAATTTTCTTTTCAATAGGATTTTATTCATTTGTTTAATATTTTTGTTTTTTTATCTAAATCTTATTTTCAAGGGCTAAATACTGAATTCATAAACAAACATATGAAAATCTTTGTGATTTTTTTTTTATTCAATCCCACTTATCATTTGCATATATAATATTACTCAACACATTCAAAAAAAATCCAACTCAATAAAAAACATCTACTAAACCAACTAACCTTATATAATTACAACTAACCATTAGATTATTTTCAAAATTACTTCTTATGTTATTTATCATATTTTGATTTTTTCAATCATTCTAAATTTTTTTTCATCAAAAACTTGTGTTTTATTTATTACAAAAATTTTAAGTGTCATATAAAGTTGTTCTCTACTACATATGAAACCTACAAACTATTTCAGTATATTTTTATATTTTGCAGAGACAACCTATTCTAGTTTTTTTTTTTTAAATAAAATTATATCTATCAAACTCAATATCAAAATTTTAACTTTTTTAGCCTCAAACATTTTTCAAGTAAATTTAAATTATTTTAAACTTTAAAATTTAACTTTTGATTATTATTTAGTTCAAATAAAATAAATCATCTCTAAATATCTGTATTAATATGTCTGAAATAATCTATTAATATGATTTTGATGTTACTTATATTTCAGATTTCAGTTTTAGATTATATAAAAAAATATAAATTTTCAATTCAATCTGATTTATACTCACATGGTTCTCGTTCATACGATTCTATACTTCACTCGATTAACCTTTGTACACATTCTTCTAATTTTTCTCGTTTTCTGACATAATTGTTTTAAATCAAAAAGAATTGGGCCGTTGTATCTTCTCCATAAATCGTACCCTAGTCCACATTTTGTACTACAGTTGCAAACTAATTTCGATGTAAATTCAACGGTTCAGATCTTTATTTTGTTCAATGATCATTTTTTAGCAATTTTTCATTCTGCATATGCCTTTAATTTAATAAAAAACTTTCACATCCAAATAATAAAATTTGAGCTATCAGAAAACTTCAAGCCATCTTATATGAATTGCTGGAAATTTTATGGAAATTTTGGAAGTTTTTTGTATGTAAAATAAATTGTCAAACTGTATACATCCTTCGTGATTTGTCCAGATTTTAAGTTTTAGCAATACTTCACAGTGATTTTATCATAGCATTCTATAATTTATCCTCATCTAATAAAAATTTTGAATCTTTTTTTATTTTTTAAATTTTTTTTACGTTTTCTTGAATATCAAATTACAAATTAATTAGTTTGAAAAATTCAAATGACTTCAGAATCTACCAATATACACTTGTAGTTAAGATATAATTTTATCTTTGAAATGATAAAAAAATCAAATCCCTTGACAATTTTTTAATAAAGTTTTAGATGAATTGGATTTTCAGATCAAATTTGATGTTAAACCTCACTAGTATCATAAAATTATACATAATAATTTTTTTCTGTAACATTCTGTATCAATATTTTTTATATTGATAATATAAAATTTTAAGAAAGATGATAATAATATATTTAATTTTTATAATCTAAAAAAAAACTGACTCGAATCACTGCAGAAGGATTTGAAATTTCGAAAATTTAAACTATATTTACTTTAATTCATCTAGCTGAACCATTACCAAAAAGGTTATCCAGAATGAAAAATAGAGCAAATTCTCGTCTATAGAATAACCTGAAACCTAAAATATTGATAACTCAAACAATTGCGGACCCGTGAAGACTATTATATTGGAGTGATTAAATATTTGATAAATATACCCCTATTTCTGCCGATCACCTCAGAATATGAGAGTTGAGATATACATCTGGCAAACAAGCCGGAACACATACTACAGATGTAGCATAATGGTAAAAAGCATGAAAATATAGAAGCACGACAAACTGTGCTGGCAATTGCAACTTTGTTTTGGTGAAGGAATCTGGAGTTTAACACAGTTGGTGGAAAGGTGATGGATGATGGAGAGTTGTCAAGATAGTATATAAGCCCTGAGAGCAATCGATTGAATTGCACAATGTCATGATTTTCTAGATCTGTCACCAACTGCCCAAAGCGATTGAGCTGATTGTTGAGCTGAAACGCTTAAGTAACAGAGGATGCCTTTTAAGTATGTGGTGCACATGAGTTTCCATTTGTGGACAAATTAATGAGAGGCTGCGCAAAATAAGCTGTACTTCAAGCGGATGGTTGTTTGCTGGGAACTGGAACGTGATAAGGCTTATTTTCATCTCTCACTCTTCATATATCATTTCACAACCCAGAGGGACACAATGTTCGCAGATCGATAACTAGGGTGAAACATAAAATTTCTGTAAAGACTGAGATTTCCCTTTTACACTGCTAGAACATTTTACGGTCAGTTTTATAATTTCCAGCCCAACATATACAACTGTACTGATCCAGGGTTAACTACTAGTGAAATGCATTATCAATTGAAATGAATTCTGGCTGTGCTGAGCAGGAACGGAAGATTCGCTTTAGAGTTGACACTTTAGATCAGGCTGTAAGAGTTTCTCAAAACCGCTATAACAAAACGCTTCTATGCTACAGATCGATTCTCGCTCTAGATATGAAAGACCAAATTCCGTAATACAGTGTGGTTTGAATGAATTACTTCAAATTCATTCAAAGACGAAGATTCGCTCAACCTGATCAGCACTGAAGGATAAATCTACTATCCAATATATACCACGACTCGTTCTGTGAATAGTTCGGTCGACGTGCTGGCTAAAACCTTTAGATGCATCCGTGAGTTACTTTCCAAGATAATGCGACATGTATCATTTACTTGTGAGTTCCCAAGCCTTGGCTTTGTGAGAATGTACATCAGCCACCGTTCTGTACCTACAAATGTGATGAACAATTATAATTTTTTCACCTCATGCAAGTGCATTAAACTTTTGTAACAACATCGCATCTGACCTACAGGGAATATTGATATGATCTTCAATACTCTGAACACAGGTTGACAACATGGCCTAGACAAGTAGACACTTAAAAGAACTTCCACAAACACTATCGAAGAAATACTAACATACACCATTGTCAGTACGTCTAACTCCAAATTAAAGGATGAAAATACTCTAACACTGCAGACATCAAAATCTTGAGTATAAACACAAGATCTACTTACGTAGAACAACAACATTGAGTGCCAAAAATCTCAAAGATACTTGCAGTAAAATGACAACAAGAAACAAACCAATAGTCTCTGCCAGAACTTGAACTCATAATGCTGAACACAAAAACACACGACGAAGAGACTTCTCAACCAAAGTTCTTGATTACGAAATGCAGTGAACATGAACGTTTTGCACATATATAGTGGTGAACGTTGAGCTTCTACGGTACTCTTCTCAACCGAAACGAGCTACACATTTATCCAGTACATCACGTATGCAGGCAGCCTAGAGCTTTAAGCACAACTAGAGTTCAGAGATTTAAAATCAGATCTCTAAGACGCGTGCAGCCTAGAGCTTTCCCGCACAGTACGAATGTCAAGTAAGATCTCAAAGAAGTATGGAGCTAGAGCTTTCCAGACAGTTTGAAATTCAAACTTGGATGACATTTAAAGAAAAATAGTTCTGATTGCTAATGACTCACTAAGTGGTCAATGTCAAATTTGAATCCACAATCACCTGTTAAGAGTTTTGACGCCTTGTGTCCACTCGCACACGCAGAATCACAGGGCCAAATTTAAATGGTTCGTGGACGACGGATACGATGGAGAGCTGCTCTAGACATTATGTTGCGAGTTCGCCGTGTGCATGCCATTGCATTCTATCTGGGCTCTGCATCAACTTCGAGGTTGACATAATGGACACGAGATTTACGGAAACGACGATCACTTACGATCACGTTCATTTCTCGGATATCGTATTGTCCAAGAGTACGCTACTAATTCATTCATCATCCCAGTGTTCAGAAACCAGATAAATCGAGCGACTTCTAGTGGCAGTGAACTCCACAGACGTGCCGTACAACTCTCCTGGATTTCAATTACAAAATGGTGGCATTTCAGCCTTTCCAGTATGAGCATGCTAATCGCATGACTTGCCAACGTACTGCGTTCAAGCGTCCAGTTTATCAGTGCTGTTGCCGTATAAATAGATTGATGTGCAAGCTGATCAAACAGTCTCTTGTTCAATTCAGCTTCGCATTGATTATGCACGTAAAACCGAATTCTGTCATTGCTCGCGGAATGTCGTTTCCTTGATGCTCACGTTCTAAGATCTTCCGAATCGCAGTTCACATTGATCGTGAAAATCATCCGATCGGATGCCGTTGAGAGGTAATTAAAAGGTTGATATAGTAAGCAAATGCGCAAACAGTTGAAGAGTGTGTTTCTGCAGGTGTAGTATGTTGAGAATGGGATCAAACGAAATGGTCATACAGGAAATATTCGAACTTGCAACTCTTCTGAGAAGACGAGGGAACTGTTTCAACATGAAGACACATTTTGCACCTCTCAATTATCGTCGTCAGGCTATGACAGGCACATAGTAACGAGTACAGTTTGTGATTCCCATGGATTCATGAGTAGCTGAGGAACTCTATGTATATGAAGATGTTCAAACCCCAAAAGCATAGGACTGACTGACTAAGATATATCCTTTATGAAATGGCAGTCCAAACCCAACGTCTACGCTAGATTGCAGGACATCAACGAAATCGGATCTCACGACAACACGTAATTTGGTCATTCACTCAAGTTCAACAAAGAGCAGAAGAAGGAGAAGGTGTACTACTCTTGCAGAAAGCTTCGACTCCATTTTATTCGTACATGTTTGAACTGAACACGGTTATCGGATCAGATGCTAAACGAGTCATTGACTCAGAACTGGTTTTTCAAGATAATATCTCTTTTAAGTACATGTCGCTTCACAAGGCTTAGCTTTATAAGGATGCGCAACAGCCGACATACTGTACGAGGTCCTGCAAGTGCGGTGAACATTCAAATCCTTTCACTGACAGCTCGACACGCCAACACGTAAAATATTCTAGCGGTATCGCATCCGAGGTACTCAAAAGATGAGGATTTCCATATGTTCACTCTTTTCTAGTAGATCTGATACGCACATAGTCGTAAGGCAAAGAGCTCATGGACTACAGATAACATTATTTCAGCTGGCATCGACGTCATCGTGCAAGTTCTCGATGTGATTGCAAGCATTCTCTCCGGAAGGCTTTTCATCTTCTTCCGCATTGTCATGCTGGTCTCGTGGAGGTTCACGGACATGGTCCATATTCCTTGGCTCGTCCACTTCTGAATAATAATCATCCACTTCGAATTCGTCATCTATCAGAAACCAGCCGAATGCTTCCGCAGCTGGTGAGAGCATGAATACCTGCGAACAGACAAGCCATAGAAACAGGAAAATAAGTATCCACATGTGCGGAAATTGCAGCACTTCCGGTATGCGCCACCTGATCAGATGATTTGCCACCGACACCCAATTTTTGATCAGGTTTCCAGTTCATCAGTCGATGCTTTTGCCGTCTACATGCGCGAGTTGGTGAGACAATCCCTCGCTCCTTCTATGACGACGATTTTGCTCGCCATCCTTCTTTTGTTTATGTTCCAGGATGCCCTTCATCATCAGGTGCAGCTGACAACGATCGGATCCAAGGAATGCCGTTGAGACGTATTCAAAGTGTGGATTACTTGAGTTAGCTGCTCCGCAAACCGCTCGTCGATACTGTCTGCATTTCCGCGCGCGGGTGCGGGATATTTGATGGTTAGCCACGAGACGGCCTGGCCAGTATTTGCAGCCTAAGGCGTAAATTCGACCTTGCAACTTTCTTATGGTTTTTAGCTTAGTCTCAACGATGTCCACATACACTTTGGTTCTTCGTAAGGACTAACGAAGTGACTTCGTTTGTAGTATATGGAAGTTTCATTAGAACTTCAGTCAATAACAACTTGGTCTCAATATGGACCTTGAATGCACATAAAGCTACTGTGTACTGATCCATGTTTTATCATGGTTGCCAGGCATGTTTCAAGTTAGACCGAGTGTGAGATGTTGTCATAGACATTTATTGAGGCTTGTGTGTTCGAGCTATAACAACTCACAATCATTCTAGTGTGGATCATGACTTTTCCTTGTAGGACGTTCTACATGTACACGAGTCTTCCATGTCCAGGACATGGGCATCACAGTTCGAGGAGCTTTTACTTTCAAACCTTGCTAGTACAAGGAAGCTGCAAAATTTGATTTCCTTCTCAGTACAGTACTGAATGCCTGAAAGGGTTTAGGGTCGACTTCAACGACAACACAACCAGGCTCCTGATCTTCTACTACTACTGCACATGTAATAGTCCTCACGATTTGCATGAAGGAGAGAGACTAGAGTTGCGGTTGGAGAAATAGCTTTTACATCACGGCAGTAATTGAGAGGTTTCCTTCGTCAGTCTCTTTTCTCTGTTTCTTTTGATAGTTTTTATTCCATGGGTCTCACTTTTCCTCTGAGTATTACATTTACAACTAAACGCTCCGACTAAATGCTCCAACACATGCAGCCTTTCCTATAGGTAGTTTGAGATAAACCCTCCAACTATACGCTCCAACAGATGCAGCCTTTACTATAGGTAGTTTGAGACACAATCTTCATACCCTACCGGCACTCCTAGAATGAGTCAGACATCTTTCGATGTCATACATCCCTATCCCTATGGAGATGAGGATGAGGAGTATTGCCCAAATGAGACCTAGAATGCGGAAGTCTTCTTTCGATGCCATATATCCCTATCCCTATGGAGATGAGAGGATTGCCCAAATGATCTCACATCAAGGTGTTAAAGTGCCTTACACTTTAACAACTTGACTACAACATGAAGCTTGGTATTCAAGGTAGAAGAGTATTCAACAATAATGTTAGAATTTATCTCAAGCCTCCATGAACTTGACACAGTGGAAACTATGGGTGCTACCTATACACATGATATCGATCATGCATTTCGTTTAAAGCCGAGATTCTGAACTGAATTGCCAGCCTTGCACGCACCAGTTGTACTTGTTACATCATCTCCACAATGTATTTCAATTTTGCATCCATACGTGTGTGATCCTGACTCGAGGACTATCAGTACTAGTCAAGGCCGTCTACTGAAGCTTTAGCATGTCCTATCCTAATTACTGTGGTGAAGCGTCAACAGAGGATGGAGTGAGCATTCATGGCATTGTTGATGAATGCGATAGTCAAGCACGATCATATCGTGGTTTTTGTGTACCTAACTCCAAGCCTAAGGCTTTGTAAGTCTTCAATCTCTGGATCTTTGAGCAACAAGGTCTTCCATCTCTATGCTGTCTCGAGCATAGCCGCACAAGCCGGAGAACAAGCAAAAGTTTTCTACTTCGGAAATGGAAGTAAGGGTTTGTTGAAGCACATGTTCAAGGCGTAAACCATCAGAGGTTCTCTTTTCCACCAAAACATCTTAGAACGAGAAATGAGGGGTGTCCTTATCAAGTATAGTATTCAGTAGCTCGAGGGTGTACCTCCGTATTCTCGGGAACTGATTTGTGGAGGGAATATGCTTCAAATTGTGAAGCAGTTGCTCGAAAAACTTGGGCTTGTGCAGGCTGCTCATGACTGGAAGGTACGTGTCCTGACCAAGAGCTCGGAGCAGGAGCGAGGCCAAGCCTAGATATGATTCGTATAACTCGGATCTGCCCTCGTGCTGCCTCATGTTAATGTGCTGCATCACAACGAGAGCACACTCTTCGGCCACTTTTGTCTTCACAGAGTCGTCAACGAATTCCAGAACACTGCGTAGAATTCGAGCACTGCAGGTGGCAATCTCTCGGACAGCCGTGCCCATTTTCTCAGTCTCCAAACACTTGGAAATGAACCTGATAATGCAATCAAAAAAACTGTCACCGTTTGCACCGACCAGGGTGCTCAATTTCAGGCTGTTTTTCTTGTTCTGAAGAATGATCCGTTTGATGGCTCTGCCTGCCATAATCGATGCCTGCCGTCGCTCTTCGACGTTCACCTTGAGGTTGTCATGCTCCAGGGGAATGATATCGTCGTACTCAGAAAACAGACCGAACAGATGGCTCATGATGCCACCGGTAGCACCCATGATGCACCGGTAGCACCCACCGGTAGCACGAGAAAGGACTGTCATATAAATCTTAGCCCAATATTTTATCAGATGCCAGTCAAAGGGAGCAGAAGCCAATTTGAAACGACCAATCTAGAGACTATCAATCTAGAGAAAATGCCGAAAAAACTCTCACTGATTGTGCAGATCAGAACAGGGACACTGGTTTAAGATGAAGCAAACCCAAAAAATTATCTAGCATATGCGATGTATACATGTACGTGACCAACTACACTATTGTTCTGGAAGGTTGAATTCCTAATCCTCCATGATAATTTAACTGGCTGCTAGTTACATCGACAATGAGCTCGACTTGCATCACAGAAGAGATCTTCTTCTCAAAGAACTGAAGATTTTTTTTCTTCACTATTTATGAGAGAAGGGGGCTGCAATTCTAGGCTAAGTTAAAAGTAAAATTGAGCTTGTTGTCCAACGTTTGGAACTTACATGTTTGGGGCTACGTCAGTGTCAATACTCAGAACTAAGACTTCGTTCAGAACTAAATCTTCACTCAATTTTATGATTGTTAGCGGTCCTTGAGCACGGATAAAGCTCACATAAAGATTGGGACGTTCATGAACAGAACTGCTCGAGCTTTAAAACTCCTCCCGCTCGAATTGTTGACTCTAGATGACCAGCAAACTGCAGAGCAGTTGACTGACTGGTAGATGAATCGGAAAGAATTAGTAAGTTCCTCTTACCCGTCCAATTTGAGCACAAAACCGCCAGCTTGTAATGAGATCGATGTGAGCCAGGAATGGAGAATTCATGAAAATTTGTGAACTTCCATTTATAGTAGCCCCAACATGATACCGCTTTGCTTCAAGGAATGTCATCAAGGCTGATTCTGCGACGAAACCTCCACTGACAGGCTGGGGCTTGAGCCGTTTCACATGATCGAATCCCATGAGAGCAGCCTCTTTTGTAATACGAGCACGCCATTCTACTAAGCTCTGCCTAGCTTCAAGGTACTAGCGGCTGTCGACCCTCTTGTTGTCATCCCGCATCTTCCTCCACTCCAGGTGACCATCATGGGGTTCCGACTTTCGACCTCTTTCAACAGCATTCTTAAATCAAGATATTTGATGAAAAACAAATATCCGATGCCATGCATTTAGGCAGAGATCTTATTTGCAGCATTCATTGAAAGTATATGCTAGAATGATTATAATTATTATAAGAGCTTTTACAATGCGTAGTACTGAGTGTTCACGAAAGCGACAACCGAACGAATAAAACTAGGGGCAACGATCAGAGGTTCACTGGCAGTCCATACACATCATGTACATGTGTGGACTATATATATATTAACAACATCAAACTTTTACATTATACTTCCCACGACAGAGAATAACATTGCTTCCTTGTTGGCATACAGTGTCACCAGGATTCCTGGAACCCGCTTAAAACTCTAGTTGGTGTTCAGGTTAATTAGTTCTATTTATTGTCTCGGTTTTGTTTTCTTTGATGGTTTTTTTTCTCAATTCATTTCCTGAACTGTGTTATATAGTACCTGTTAAGTTGATGATGATCAGCTTCGTGATTCAACAATGTGACCAATAGTTGCTTCAAGTTAGGTTCTTGTGATGGGATGAGTGTACTTTCTCAGCAAAACCTTGCACCCTAAGAAATTCCACGGTGGCCTGCACATGTCACAGAGTCACAATCAGTTAAGAAAGGAATGGTTAATTTCCCAGGCGTCCAGTGCGCTCTTCGTTAAAATGTGCATATCAGCTGCTATCAAAACATATACAACTCGAGATCCTTGTTTAAACGGTTAAAATGTTAAATTGATCCATAAACACCACGTGCATACCCCTCATTTGACGATTATGGATTCCAAAATTGAATCATTCATTTATCTTCTGGCAGCTGCTGAATCATTCTCGCATTTACATCGTCGTTATCGTTGTACTCAGAAGTAGGATCTTGACATAAACCTTATCTTTTCGAGACAACCAAAGCATGATTCAATCCAGAGAATAAGCAGGAGTGTCCTGAGAGTTGTGGGGATTGCATTTAACGTATGGCCTCGATTCCTCAAAACATTTGAGAAGTCTAAACCAGTGAGATTTTTTTCTAAGAGGAATAGTAGTTCTCTAATCACACCTAAACCAATTTCCTAGAGTTAGAGATTTGCGGCACATCAAACATGATCATGAGGTTCAACAGTTACTCCAGAATGACTAATCAATTTAACGGGAAAATTATAACTCCGCCATGTGCCAGCAAGATTCTAGATTAGAAATATGCCTCTTGAGCTGAACACAATTTGATTTT
The DNA here is from genome assembly GCA_014180765.2 of Marchantia paleacea. Taxonomy (NCBI): domain Eukaryota; kingdom Viridiplantae; phylum Streptophyta; class Marchantiopsida; order Marchantiales; family Marchantiaceae; genus Marchantia; species Marchantia paleacea. The sequence continues at coordinate 2,910,862 of MUAA02000015.1, forward strand.
TTCCTCGTGGACTACAAGCACATCTCCTCCCGGAGTTGCATATATGTGTGGCAGTCTTCTTACTTTATAATTGTAATATAATCCATTTACCAGCTTTATAAGATTTTATGAAACAGAAAGACCACGTCAACAAGATGGGTTCAAGTTCCATGAAGAATCCGCGTCAAAATAATGGATGCCTTGAGGCACAACGGGACCTTTACGATGATCAATCCCTATATCCTTCTTCTAGATACGAAATCGTGCATTGCTCCAAAAATCTGCCAAACGACTTCATCTTGTAATTAGGTACACGTTTTAAAAGTATGGAAAGTGTCGGTTCTGATATTACATTGTTTATCAGGTCGCTTTGAAGTACATAAATTTTGCAATGTCCATAATAAATTATATGTTCTTCGCAGCGAACTAGATGGCCCCTGTGATGTGCATGTCCCGTTACACTGTTCTTGAGACTGTCGAGAGCCCAATATAACCAGACAAATTATTCTGACTGTATACATGTTTGACATTCCATGCCCAGCCCGTGCCTGCCAAGAACCAGTCGGCCTAGCTTCACCTGTGATGCAAGAACACAGGGTCTCTAGGAATCTAGCCTGGAGAATATATGAGCCACAATACTAGCACAAACAGTGAACCACGCGCGGTAGATTAAGCATCGGGAAACACATGATCCAAAAGTGTGACAAGAGTGGCAAAGCGCAATTTCCATCGATGACAAGATGCATGGAGCGACGAGTTAGGTCAGATATACATCAAGAGCGCAAATAGTCTTTTTAACCAATGTGGAATACGTCACAAAGCATCTCCTGTTCCTCTACGAATGTAGGTGTGAAAATTTTATCGCATCTTTGTTCTGGATCCATGTCAAATCTTGTTTCAATTCAGAGTTGCATCTGCATGGAGAAGGTCAGTGACAACGTGAGTTACATCAAAGAAGTGCACATTTATCATTGAGTATGAACGTTTCCATATTGTGGTGCACAGGTTTGCTGCTCTGAATTCTACTGGCAAGTCCTCAGGAAACCAAGAAGAGAAACAGCCGAGTAACCCGTGGTTTCGCGAAACCTCGCGAAACCACGGGTTTCTCGAGGGCACAGAAAGGGAAGGTGGAATCCCCAAGATTGAAGTCTCATACTGACCAGCAGAAAGGCACGACTGACTTTCTTGCATCTTCCTACGATCTGTCCACTGATCCTCTCATATCTATATTCCTTTCGGACATTTTGCGTTTATCGGTCTCCTTTTCGACTCGAAAAACCCTTCTGTGTTGGAGTTTGGATAAACTTGAAGACACTACTTGCCACGCTGATCATCTTGATTGTTTATGACATTGTGGATTGTGGACTCATGTCATATGGCATCTCAAAGCCTTTCACAAGGAGTCAATTGAAGTCATTGTGCCTCCTACTTCACTTCTTGGCTTGCGTTCTAGGGTAGAGAATTCAATAGTTGAGGAGAAGTGTAACCTTGGGGCAACTCTTTCCCAGTTCAGCTTTAGATTATTGCATTCTCACTACGAAGCAATTGTGGCTTATTTGGAGGATACGAAATATTTCGCTGTTATTTAACTAGGTATACTATTAACCATAAAACTACAGGTGCTCTCCATGTCCCACAGTAAAATTCTACCTGCTGTGTATGCATATCCCAGAAAGACGGAACTTATTACCATCTGGTCAAGTTTGCTCCCTCGTTGTTTTGTTATACAAATAAACACTCTTATTCTTAAGAATCAATCATTTTCAAACTTGTGATTCTTACTGTATAAAACTTTTTTGTGTTATTATGTCTACAGTGGGACTTGTGTTCAAGATATAATATGTTGTAGACACAGCTGCGGCCTATATCTGGTTGGATAGATGTTCTTGTTGTCTACGTCGCACATTAACTACATTTCGTATTACCTTCATATACGTTACAAGACGAGAACATTCATATACTCTGAGATCTCAAGTCTACTACATAAGCAAACCCTAATCATGTACAAACTCCTGCACTGATTGTCTACATGCACTTCCAAGGTATTAAGGACTTCAGGCAGGTTGGTCACATGTGCGACTTTCATAATCAGAACTTACAACATTTTATATATCCCCATTTGCTTAGCAGAATATTACATAGTTATAAACCTTAGTATCAAAGATGTCCGAATGCAATAGACTGAATAAGCTGCGATATGTACATGCAAGTTCATCCAAATCCATGAAATCAAAGGTGACATAATATCTATCGCCTAAAAATCAAGAACGGAGACTTTCAAGACACCTTCCAGTAGTCATAATCGAAAGCATTCGATGTATGGTGCGGCCAACTTCTGTAATCAAGTTCAAAATCTCATCAGTGTGAGGACAAGTTTCCTGTTAACGATTAACAATGAAATATCTTAGTGGTTGCCTATTCACCTAAATTCATTGAACTCTTTACTTCCAATTAAGGACTTACATCATTACCTGAAGCTCAAATTTTAGAATTTCTATTACAAGCGAGAACTCGTCACCTGACCGAACAAACACTTACCAGAAGGCACATTACTGTAAAGCATCATCAAAAATCTCGTGAAGAATTAGCTTTGTCTTGTCATCTGCGAAAGTGTAGTTGATTGCACTCTTCCCCATTATTAGAAGTTCCAAGTTCGTAAGACCTGTTGTACAAGAAATAAAACAGAACTTCATCACTACTCCGAATTTTCGCATATATAGATATGATATGGTTAGGAAGTGCTTTGTATCCTCATAAAATAGAGTTCAAGAAATGTATTCATGGCAATGGACTTCAAATATGTTGAGAAGAGATTACGATCCATAATTGTATTAATTGAGCATAATAGTAAACAACTAGTGTTAAGTGTAAAGAAGTAATAATTACACTCCATGTTCACAAACAAGCTTCTTTCTTCCTAATAGGTTATGATATACAATTCGTTGAACAGAAAAAATAAGATTCATTACCAAATTATTTTACAAAAGCCGTTTCAAATCCTGCCTAGATATGTATAATATATGCATTGCTTCGAGTATAATGCATATACATCCGAGTAGGAATCCAAACTACAAACTGAATAACAAAAAAATGTGTTGTAAATAGGTCAACGAACTCGATTCCAATTTAAAATTGCCAATGTTGAGCAAATGATATCATGCAATAAAATTTCACGAGGATTTGCGAGAGAAAGGTCTGTAAATTACCGAAACAGGTGGCAGCGATTGCAAATTCAAGAGTAAGGGAAGTAGAAAATAACCCAGGATCATCAGTGCAAAGCACAACAGGATGCTTAGCATTATAAAGGGCAGCTGCATAAAACATATACAGTTACAAAGTCAACACCCACCTTCCACAAGTTTTTAAGCAGGAGGCACAGAGTTCTTCATCAGTTTATGATCGAAAAATTGAATAGATGAAAAGAAACCTGGAGTATTGTGTTTTCTGAGAGAATTGTGTACTGATAAACCGTAATCTAAACTGATATAAACTATGTAATGTAAACTGATATAGTATGAAGACCCATAGACCCTGCGCCGTGGCTGAACATTACTACTTCTCAGGAAAAGTTTTTATCACGGCTATGGCTAACTGGTCCTCATTTACAATTTCAAGCTCATAAGATGAATCAAAGGAAGTAAATTGCAGAGAAATATTTCTCAAGATAGTATATAAAATCATCATGTTTGAGTGACTGCTAAGATGAGTAGTTAACTGAATAGTTGAGGATGAAAACTAACCAAAATGATGATCTCGCATGGAGGAAACACTTTCTGTACGAATGTTGGAAGTGAGGCAAATCTCCACCTGTTATCATCGAAGGTTATGATTGGAAAATCCATTGGCCATAAAAGTGCAAGTGCCTTGGACACACTTAGACCTCGTCATGCCAAGATGAGAACCGAGAGCTACAACAGACCAAACAAACCTTTAGTCTCGCTCACCCTAGTGAGACTGAACACCTTAACGGAACACTGAGTCCGTTGCATTCTATGTATCAGAATCTTACAGGTATACCCGAATCCAGCAAAGCTCTCCATTCTGCTTCTTCCAGGCAGCACACGTGCCCCAACCTGCTGGGTTGGAGAGCCAGCATTGCACGAACCTCCTTAGGATTTGACACCTACAGTGAGGGCATCACTCCGATTTGAAGGATCAAAGCGTGATAAGTAAATGTCTAATACATCGAAAGACTAGTGTCTATTCTTATCGATCGACTTGATGTCAATGAGGATTATGGTCCCAGATAAAAGCAACAGAAATCTTTGGCTTCTGATGAAAACAGCAGAGACCCTTCTAACAGTCTGCTTAAATGCACAATTATGTTCTGGCTGAAGCAAGAATGTACCAATCTTTAACACCCAAATGTACAACTAAGTGTCCACCTTGTCCATTCCCTTTGATTTCTTGACCTGTAATATATGTAAGTACTTAGCTTAGAACTTGCCACGCTAGAAACTTAGCAAAACAAACACTTTAAACCGTTAAGTATGGACATTTTCCTTGTCACTTACTTCTCCACAATGCAGCGTCAAGGGTACTCCAAGCTCCTTGGCCCAAGTAAGGGCAGGTAAGAACGTTTCCCTGAGACGCATATGTCAGATATTGACATGAGACATCACAATTATCAATCTTTAAGACTGTAAGGCCTAAGCAGGCGCATAAAGAAAACAAACAAAGAAAATAAACTTTTCATTTCCATCGGTTGTTCTACAATGAATGACAGGAGCTAGAAATTCTGAAAAGGCTGCTGATGCTCTGCATATGAAACAGTTTGAAATAAAGTAGTACCAATTTCCAATAGCAGGGTCACCACTTAAATCAACTCCCGCCACACCACGATCTCTCATGTCCCAGGCAAGCTGAACCTGTTTGAAGCAGGGTCACCAACTTTAGAAAACACTTCACAAATGCTTCGCATGCTACTTCCATGCCAGAAAATGTTGAGACGTGAATATTGTTGTATGATATGTTTCAATTTGAGGCAAGTGTTAGATGGGATGGCAAAGATAGACTACTTACCGTATTCATAGCAGCTTCGGCGTTTTCTCGACGATCGATACTTAACAGTAAACGAACATGCATACGATGCCCATCTTGCACATCGCAATCGGTTTTATACATTACTCCCGCAGCCTCAAAACCAGCAAAAACAGCTTCAACATAAGAGCGTTTACTCATCCCGTAGAGGTCATTGCACTGTAACCAAACAAGAAGTAAACCATATTATATCAACCTCATTGCGCATGAAACATTTGGTTCTCTCCACGAACAAATTCACAAACCACACTGACCTTCGGAGTCGTGCGTAGCTCCAAGTAGACCACGTTGTCCAAGAGAAAATCTTCAATTGCCTAAACATCAGACAGCATTGAGTCAGGGCGATCCACACCAGATAAAGAATCTTGGAATTCCAGAGGTGAGAATCCGTCTCCGTACTTCTTTGGTGATTCTTGTGACGACAGCATGGTCAGTTGTAAGGGCATGGATGACGGGGAACAGCCTGAAGCACTCTGTCAACGACCGATCCTCTGACAAAACACATCAAGTTACGATGGTCAGAATTAAACTCAAGGATATCGAACACCATATCTCAATTCCAGCTTCCAAGTAACATAGATCGGTTGCCTAAGAACAGGGTGTGATCTCCTTTTTTTGCGACACTTTGGAGTATCCCTCTAAATTTTCTTCCATAAGGGTTTAGGGTTTATGTCGAGGATTAGAAGCAAACAGTACCCCCCGTTGTCTACGCATGCACCGTCTACAGTGTAAGAGGTTTATGAATCTCCTAACCTTTGCGAATTAAACACTCCAGGTCTGAGTTTGAAACCTTGTCTTTGCTGTTTTCCCCGATGGCTAAATCTCTACAACAGCAGCAAGTGACAAAACGGATCAGCTAGAGTCATTGACATTGAGATGGTATCTGCCTACGAAATCCCCAAAGTTGTTCAATTCTCCACAATGTTCGGAAAAGTTTAACATGTCTTCCGCCTACTTTCAGCAATACCAAAATGGACAGCCAATTTCACATGCTTGAGAAAATGTGGACTCTTTCGACAACAGCAACCAAAACAGTATTTCTCACAAAGTGTTGAGTCTTGAAAAGAGAAACTACAATGTCCACCTTCTAACAAGCAGAATTGAGCAACAGCATCACGTAATTCCCAGAACAAATGAATACTCACAACAAAGTTGAAGTTCGAACGCAACCGTTGAGATGCGCGTGCAGTTCCAACTTTGGCATCGCTCTCAGCAGCGGCATCTGCATAGCTGAAACTTGCATCTGGGCGGCCATCGAACTTATCCCATTCTTTTTCTCTTTAGTCATCATGCTTTGTTCTTTTAAAATTTCTGCCTTCCGCAAATGTTTGCATTCAGCCACTGACAGTCTTCCTCCTGCTGTCGTGATTCTGACGACATACACGTAGCGCCTTTTCCACGGAGAAGGTATGATTTTCTCCCTTGTGACAATCGTAGAATTCGGCTTCTGATTCCACCGATGATAATTAGACAAGTGATCTGAAAAAGACAGAACAAATATGTGATGGTGGTGATTAGCTCGCATTGCTGGCAATCAGTCTCAGGCTCCAACACTTAAGCTCCCCGCTAGCCAAATTAAAGCCATGAAGCCTCTTCACATCGGTACGTCTACCTTGCCTACCCAGCGAATTTCTTCCCTGAGGAGGAGACAGGAATTCCCCTCATCGGACTCGTGTGTCATCAACATCCCTCACAGTGAGGGACTCAGATCCAACCACCCACTGAACCCATGGTATTTTATTGAACTTGAGAAAATAGAATAAGCTGAACGACTCTCGGACCCACTGGTAAATGGGAATCCTAGTCCTTCATTTTTTTAATGTTCAGCTAGTACATAAACTCTGTCAAGTCTGAAATCATTCTTCTTAAAGGGATGGGTCTTTGTCAGAACGAGAAAAACCTACGAAATTTCTTAAGAAGGATCCGTGGTGCTTTAAGCGGATGGAGGGCTTATTTTCCTTCCAAGGAACTTCCACAAACAGCCATCGACTGCAGAAATTAAAATCTTTATCGACCAGCTCACCCACATGCTGCTGGCTGCTGGTACACAGCCGGTAGACGGCAGTCACAGCACCTCTAATCCCCGAAAAACTGCTCCAACAACTCCTCCACTGTCAACTGGGGAATTTGCTTTTCAGCCAGTGGTTGTTACTGCGTCACTGGCATCGTAGGACTCTAGAACACTCAACTCTACCCACCGGTAAGTCTGTAGGTCGTGAGTGAGTGAGACAGAGAAATCATCCTACCGATGTAAAATGATAAATCATCGACATGTGATTCACAATTGAAGCAGGAATCGTTCTTGTGCTTGTGCAATGTACCATCACTCCATGTCAATGACGTGTCCTCCCAATTGTTTGCTTGACCCGCTCACGTGGATAATTCATGATGTTAGAACTGACATGGATTCGGGGTTAGCTGCTCTTGGGCTGGACTCTTCTGATTTTCTCCAGTATATTCAATGCTCGAGAATTTCCAATCGTCTCTGGTTTCCATGTACGTGCGCCGATTTAATTTGAAAGAGTGGTTGCTGCTAAGATTGAGTAGAATGACTTTGGTGGAGATAGATTCACGATAACAAAGAGGCTGCGTAAACTTCATGCGTTAACCTCTCGTCGGTACCTGTAAATGACACAAGTAACATAGTTTCGGCCAAGGTCTCCAACTCCAATCATTTGCGAGATCCATCTTTGTTACTCTAGGTTGGAGTTATATCGATCTATAGACAGTAACTTCTAATGTTCCCTAGAGAGTTACCTAGAGCCTACCATAGTAGTCAACATGGGGTTTCACTCTCTTTAGATTATTGAATATTATTTTTTAGTTTACTTGTATCCATTGCACTCCATAGTGAAATCCATAGTATAGAAATCAGATTAGTTGATGATTCTCCAAATGCTCTTTTAGTACATAGACCATTTGATATAGAGAGTTCGGATATAGGTGCAGTATGACATATTTCCCAGTGTAATGCTATTGGGGGCCTAGCTCCATCTTACTCCTTTGGTTTCATCCATGTACAGTTTGATGGGGTCTACCCATGTACAGTTTGATGGGGTCTACGCATAATTTTTTCTACATATTTCTTGGTGCTTTCTCTAATATGGCAAAAAAGATGGGAATGCCCCATCAAGTCGCACAAGGATGAATCCAAATGAGTAACATAAAGCTAGGCCCCAATAGCATCACAATGGGAGATATGTCCTAATGCACCTAAATATCTTAACTATCCATGTCAAACGGTCTACATATTACAAGAGCATCTTAAGAAACATCACCTAACGTGATTGCTCTCCTACGGATTGCAATAGCTAGTGCTCTCTAATGAGCAATAGCTACATGATGACTAAAATAGACTATAGAATATGCTAATTAGAGTGATACATCATGTGACTAGTAGGGTAGGCTTTCGTGCACACTCTCATGAACATGTCAAAGATGACATCCATAGCTTCTTATAACTCCGAAGCTAGAGAAACAAAGAGGTGACCTCTTTGCATACCCTATACTTGGAGACCTTCGGATGCTACCACTCCACTTGCCGTCCATTCAAGAGGATGGGTAATCACTGCTCCGAAACAGTATCATGGAGGTTTATGTAACCAAAACGTAAGCAAGATTAACTTGGTCCTCTCAAACCAAGTCTTTGTCTATCCTAACCCAAGTCGACTTCAAGGCATATCAACGTTTCTTCCATGTGAGGAATCCACCCTCTTGTGACTCTCAGGCCATAGCAAACACCACATCCCTAATATCATCATGAGTAGTTATCCTCTACCCTCCCAATGGACAACGAGTTATACGGATCCCTATTGCATCTAAGCTAGTACCACACTCACAAATGAGTAATGAAGATGCAAATGGATGTAAGAAGGCAATAACTCTTGAATGGCTTTCAAGATGATATGTTTCTCAAAACCTCTCCTTGTTTTATATATTAAAGGACTAGGATAGTCTGAAATCCAAACCATATCACATGTCTAACATGCGTAGATTGCATATTTCTTTATCTTATCCTAACTAATTCCTAAAATACATCTAGCAACCAATCCAATACACCAATGCATGGTAGTCATCTCATCATTTATGCATATTTGAGTTTGAAATCCATGACAATATAAACATATCTTTCATAATTAAAACTAAAACTTTTTGATCAAATCCATCTACTTTTCATGAATTTTCTCAATTAGGTTTCAAAAATTTGCATAATCTAGTTATGACAACGCTCCTCCTAATCTTGACCCTCCACTACCCTAATAGATTTTAATCATTTGTTGTGCATAAAAAATAGCCTCCTTCAAATTATTTGAATTATCATAATTCATTTCTTGCTAAATTTTTTCTTTCCACACTCCCTTACAAAGCTCAAATATTTTGACTTCACTCCTATCTTGGATTCAAATTCAAAGGTCTAAAAACAACATAATATTTTTTTTCCTTGTTCCAATTCAATAACCTCATCAATGTAATAAATATATGATCAAAAATTATTGTTTCATTCTACTCTAATTAACTTGTTGATCCAAATCAAATATAGAAATTTTTCAAAAATAAGGTGAAAACAAAGAGATATGCAATGTGATTATTATTGATGTTAAACAAGTTAAGATGATATTCTATTCTTTTAATCCAAACTTCCAAAATTCTCATTGCCGAATTTTCTTGATAAGATTGTATTTCACAAGTTTTTATCATCTTAATATTTTTAATATATGTAGATCTAACTCTCTTGCTCTTTGTGTTGCTGAACTTTGAGAGACCTGATTCATGAGTTGAGAAATTTGAGAGTAACTTGAGCAAAGTCAAACTCAAGGCAAGAGTTATCTCAAGATTAACATTGTTAAAAGCTAAGGGAATGAAAAATAATAGAATGAAAAAAAATACAAATAGAAATGGAGGCATAATCATCAATGATAGAGAACATAATTTGTCTTCTTAAAAATTTTCCTCTCAATATAAGGTCAAGGAAAATAGTCTTTAATTTCTCACAATCTCAACATAACAAAAATAGATGATGTTATCAACACTTAACAATATTCATTCCCATCATTTATAACAACTAAAATTTGAAACTTTGCTTTATAATGATATACATAATATATATTTCATTGTGTTGAATTTCACCCATGATGATATCTTGAGATCAATATGCAATCTAAATGATATATGGTTAGTTACTAAGTAAATTCTATGTGAGTATCAATAACAATTTTGGATCTCAAAACTGTTTCCATTTTCAAATATTTGAAAATGCAATGTTTGTTAAAGATATCATAAAAATTAGTTTCATTTGAACAAATATTAAGAAAAAATGATGAGGTTTATTTTCAAAATATTTTTTCGCTCCAATGTATTTAAATCAATTAAACATATAAAGTTCATCTCATCATCTTCATAATCCAAACGTAAATTAAATTCAAATAGATTTAAAGATATATATATGTCTAATCTTTAGATTCTCATCCCATATTCATGCCTAGATTTTGATCCTAGGTTCAACATGTTTACCTAAAATTGCTACAAAACTTGTGTTTTCTCCATAAATTTAATAATACACATATTTATATTTTTGAACAAAACAACTTCTTCATGTTATGTTGTGCATAAGTTTTTTTTATTGAATTTATATTTTAAATTTTTGTAAACAAAAACTTATACATGATGTAACATTTGTTATAAAAATAGTATTAATTCATAAATCCTCCCTTTAAATCTCCTATTGAAAGCAACAATGATATTAATTCATAAAATTCTACTTAAAAATATTCTTATTATTTCAATAAATACTCAACATAATTTTTGAATATGAAGACAATATACATAATTATTACAAGAAACGTATGGCTTAATAATTATTATTACCATAAATAAACAAAATAAACCTTAATTTATACATAATAAAATTTTAATGAAATATCACTTATATTTTAATTTTTTTATGATAAATTATTAGATGATATCAAATTATAAGAATGTTTCAAGATCGATTCAAATTACTATGGACAAAAATTACAAATAATATAAAAAAATAAATTATTTTTAAGTAAAAAAATTTAGTTATTTATAACTATTGGTAATATTAAAAAATATTATGGTGATAATATGTAGTTTTTTAATATCCCATAAATATTTATCATATTATTTAGAAACAAATTTACATTGAATAATATGCATAAATTGTCAAACGTACTAATCAAATACTACATATTAATTATGGACTATATTTATGGTAATATGATTTAGGGCATTTCAAGTGATTAATAGTCATAATTGACATCATAATGTTCAAAATCTATTCTTTAACAATATTATCTTTTTCTTCATACAAAATTTTTGTAAATCAATTTTGAATTTTCGTTTTCTTTGTTCATCTTATTCTCTTTTATGTGAAATGAATTGTAGCTCTTTTGTAAGCTTCATGTTTATTAGACTTTTAAATTTATTTCCATCATGATTTATTTTGTATGAAAAAATAATAATATAATTTATGAAACATGATAGAAATTTTGAAGATCATGTATTAAATTTTAACTTGTATCTTGTCATTTGATATTACACTTTTTAAGTCGGTGATCAGATTGACTCATTATGGCGCAGTTCTCATCAATATATTGATATTTTTATTGATTTCATTTTATTTAGAAACATTTATTCATACAAAAATATTTATTTTAAAATATTTATTTTTATTTAATGCTTTAAATTTAATTATTTTTTTAATATATTAATAATTATATCATGAAATTTCTATTTAAAATAAATGAATGGCTAAATAAATTTAACTCCATTTATTATAATATATATTTAATTTATGTTATCTTTTCACAATTTTTGTCTTATATTTATATCTTAAATATGCTAAATCAATAAAAAAATCAACTATATTTATTTATATATATAATTATATGTTATGACTACATGGATATATTGCAAAATTAACAAAATAATATTTTGTTCTTATACTTTGATAAGATATATTTCTGTAAATTAAATTTTTTGTTTCTATCTGAAATATATACTTTTAAAAAAAATCAATAAATTTTTTTATTTTATTAGCATGATTTATTTTTATTTTAAAGTTCTTATTTAAATTGTATGAATTATTAATTCAAGAAAAAAAGGTTCATTTTTATGAAAAATTGAATCGAACGATTTATGATATTCACATTTGAAAAAAATGCAAAACATGTTTGACTTATGGATTTGATTTTGAAACAATGCCGATAAATTCACAATGAACATCATGTATGGAAAATAAAAAACGATTTAAATAATCTTATCAAAATATAAATGTGTCAATTGAAAATTAATATGATTCATATATTTTCAGAAAAATTACAATAATTTAATAATTTTCATATATATATGTCTTAAGTTCGGCATGATATGTGCCTTGTTTTTATATATATATAAAAACAAGGCACATATCATGCCGAACTTAAGACAAGACATCACTTTACTCAGATATATCCTCCACAACACCCAGCTCGTTACCCAGCCCACAACACCCGTTAATACTATCGTATTTATAAATTTTAAGTCTTGTCATGATAAATTCACCGAAATGGCTATCAAATATGAAGTAGACAAATACAACCTTCTCATTGAACACGTTAGAGAAGATGAGTGGCATGTTGAAACTCATTTGATAATCAGAGGAGTCACAATAGCCACAATACATACAAACACACTTGTGTCACACACAAGTTATTCTTATTCCCAAAAAAAATGAAAAACATCCGCTGAAACCTTCATTGAACACAGCTTCTCTATGTTGCACATCTCATTACCACTAAGTGAAGATTAGAACCCCTTGAAAACACATCCTATTCTCCACTCTCTCTTCCGCCCTAGTGTGTGTAATACCGACATGCAGGTCTCGCAACTAATGGAATGAGTCCTTGGAAAGTGGACCTTGTCACTCAGCCTAGGTTCCTTCTTCTTTGCTACAGTCATTTTAGGAATATCTCCAGCTTTTCTACTAGAACTTACCGATCATTACAAAGCACTAGAGGTTGAGATTCCATATCCATGAGACTATATTTTCCTCCATCCATACATAATATCTCTATCATGAGTCTTGTTCAATCCTTCAAAGCACACATTGGACAAACTCAACTTACTCAACAAATAACCTCTACATTTTAGAATTCACTTGAAAGCGGAAGCATTTCTTCTTTACAACTACAATAGCTTTGTATTGAACGTGAGACCAGTATGAACTTTCACACAACCAGATAAGAGATTCGTCCATCAGCAACACTCGTGGTGCATAAGGTGGAGCGAGACTTTTGTTCAATAGCCGTGTACTTCTTTCTCATGATATGCCTTCCATATGAAGCAGATATGTGATAATCTCGCACTTTTGACTTGATGGAGGGTCATGACTCAGGGGAAAGGAAAAATCTTAAGAAAAAGTTCCGACCACGTCCTTTTCATTCCACAATAAGACAAGCCCAAAGCTAGCAGAGAACGAGATCCTGGGAGAAACTCAGACTCTCGGTGGATTTGAAATGGAAAGTGTTGCACAAGAAAAAGGGACCTTTCGAGAGAGATAGACAGAGACTCTTTCAATACCCAATAGATACATCGTAACATCGATATGATTTCAGTGCATGCTCGTTCGCATCAGGAGACAGTGAGATCCTCGTCGATTTTTTTCTGTTCGTCGGTGGGCGGACGTATCTGTGAAAGGATAGCGCTCTGGAGAGTGGAGCAAGCAATTGAGAGGGTTTCGCCGGAGGGATGGCGGGGGAGGGAACGTAATGTCTACCACTGACGATCCTGATTCTAGAGACTCGAGTCTCAGACTGTTCGGGTGAGGAAGCATTGGGACATCACTCCTCTAACTTTGAACTCGTTGTGTTTCGATCTGAACTGGTAAAGCCTGCCGCGGGCTTTGAACTCTGCCAAGTAACCAGCGATGTAGTTATTAGCTGGATTTGGTACGCAGTTAAATGTAAGCTTCACCCGAAGCAAGTAGTCATTATTTTTCATGTCCACCACATCCGCTGGATCCTTGACTATGGCGAGCACGAAGCGATCGTCCTGTATCGTTTGCAGGATGATGATGTCTATGTACCTGCAAGTTGCGTTCAATTTACTGCTCATTCTTCTAATTAAAACAATCTCCAGCGTCCGCGGTATGAAGCTCGCTGGCTTCTTTGTCTCATCGTCTTGCCTACTAAACCTACTTCTTGAGGCGGCCGTCTGAAGCTCGCTCTTTTTCTGATGAGACCAGTCAATCAGTGCTAGGTCTTGCGAAATGCTTTGCCTGGAGGAAAGGCTCGAGTTTTTCATTGTCCGATGTCTTTGAGTTTTATTTTTAGTCGACGAGACCAGCTCACCGCTTTCGTTATCCGCGTCATGGGCTTGTGATTGTCGGCGTTGTGTGGGAGAGGCGACATCTGTATCTGTGTCACTATTGGCACGTCCTTGTAAATCGTAGTGCTCCGAATGATTTGAATCCCGCGGTCTTGTGTAGGAAACGCTCTGACAAATAATATCCTTCTGAGGGCTGTCTCCCGTTTGTCCATGAGCTCGAGGAATCACGGAGGGATTCAGACGAACTTCTCCTAGTAGAGAATCAGCATTTTTACTCCAGAGGCGGTCATTTGTTTGGACATCCTGACCGCAGTTTAATGCCGACATCCGTTCAGATCTGCCTTGCATGCTCTGAGAAGGACTTTCTTTACTCCATTTCTTTGACTTGTGTGCATCGCCGAGATGGTGTGATGGCAACCGATTGTTGAAACTTCCTGCCATCAAATAGATTTAATCAACTGGGAGGATATCTTGTCGCAGTTGGGCGTGTCAGACCGAACACAAGAGACGCAATGTAAGATCCCTCCACCAGAAGCTATAGTAGGCAAGTTCAAGTCCACGAGTCTGCACATAACATCGCACAAATTCGAGCATGGAATTGTAGAGCAATCGTCACGACGTTTCGGTGAATTTGAGTTAAGTGAATGTAATGGTGTCTCACTTCTTCATAGGGACTGGGCAAATTCTATGGCACTTTGTTAGCTTTACAGGAGGCGAAGATTCGCTCTCAGGGGCTACACCGATAGTGCCAAAGGGGGTAACCACTCCACTCTACTCTATTCGAGTTGATTTCACAGGCCGGAGGAACCGTATATGAGTCATCTATGCTTCCAGGATATCTGCGGGAAGTTGAACTAGTTGCAGCTTGAAGCTGGTAAAGTTATGCGTCGTGGAAGCCACGAGTATTTTCTATGTCGCTTGGTAACACATGGATTTCGAAGCAAGCAGGAGAACCTACTGTGAAGAGATCGTTAGAGATCCAAACGGCTAGAGAGACACCTAATATTTCATGACAGTGCTTTGTACGCTTATTTACTGACCTTTGACAGGAGCAAGGCACTGAGAGGTAATTTCTCGTTACCCTACCCAAATTGTGAAAGACGGAAGCTCGGGCCCACACACTTCTCGCAATTACCTTCCCATGTGGCAGTTAGTCTTTGCGAAACTTAAGTGTATGCAACTGTAACGCAGCATAAAACACAAACAAAATTAATCACGGTATAGTTTAGGTAAGAATTAGTTTTCCAAGCTTCATAATCCAAGTGTGACAGTCCGCGAACTAGAGTATCTATTGCTCTTGGTACAGTTCCCTTTAGTAGTTAAGAGAGGGCAACAGATTATTTTGGATCGGCCAAAGAAGTTCTATGGGAAGAGAGACGTAGTTGTTTCTGAATGGGAAAGAGTTGAAGTTTTATATTAGGTTGAGGAGTGTTCAAATAGAGACTAAAGTGAAATCTATTACCAAGCAATGACCAAGAGATCAAGTTGAGAGAGAGATGATTCGATTGTATCATACATGATAAAGGAGAGAATATATCATCAAGTTTCGGCGTCCCTTGATGGAAGTGGGAGGATTTGAACACGAAGTAGAGCGGTTTTACTTCAAGCATATATCTTTACTATGGCTATGTATGGAAATGGAAATTGAGAAGTTGAATAAACATGATGACTTGGACTTTATGTATGAGTGGGTTGAAAGCTTTGAGGTTGCATTGGTGTGAGTTTATGGTGAGCAAAGAGGTGGAAAGCTAACTTGGGGAAACATAAAGTAGTTGACCAAAAGCACTACAACCCCCCACAGAAAAGATTGAAAGAACAATCAATGTGTTGAGAGGTCTACAAGAAACTGCACTTCCAAGAGTAAGATGCAGTTATTCTTCTATGAGAGTACCAAAGAACCATATGCAACACATGCAGCATTGAATTAACTCCAAACCTCTCCTTGTGTGCTCAAGTGTTTGTCAATAATTTTGGTGATTATCCAAGGAGTATATTTTAAATTCTTGTTGGACACTAGAGTAGATATGGATATCTTAACTCTACTATAACACATGACCTAGGATTATCACTCAAGGTTGTAAACAACACCATGTAGATTAACTTTGCAAAAGATAATGGTGGGATCGACATGGAAATATATCTTCTGAGCTTGACTCTACGGAGGTTCATGTTCAAGATTCTATTTTACATCATGGATATTGGAACCATGCTTGGTGGCATTTTGTGGATGGATGAAAAAAAAATCAAAGAAATGAAACTTTGATAATTATTACAATTGACTAATTGTAATAATTATGAATTATGTTTAATTTGATATTGTGTCTAATTTTATTAATTTATGAATGTATAAATTATAAGTCCAAGATCATAATCTTAAATATAACAATGATTTTTTTGCAATTTTATCATTTAAAATAACATAAACAAGATTAATTCTGATCATCTCACAAAGTTTTGTTTTTATTTTGTTCATAACTTGTTTCATATTCATTTTTTTTAAATAAAAATTAGTTCAAACTTTAGCAAAAAGATTTCCAATTTTTTTTAAAAATTTAGAAACATACAAATAATTTGTTGAATTATTGCTCAAAATTTATAATTTTTATTTTAAATATTTTAATATAAAAAAACATAAGGTCTATTCTACTTATTATTTTATTGATTACAAAAGGGCAATTAATTAAAAAAATTGATAAGTTGAAGACATATGTTGAATTTTTCGTTTACTTCATGTTCTTTAGAAACATAGTCATGTGTTAGTGTTGAGTTCAAACATATAGACTAGACTTGTGAGCTAGTTTCTGAAACTTTTGTTTGCTAATATACTAGGTTTAAGGTTTAGAATATAGAATAACCATTTTTGATATAGGCTCAGAATGGTGTTAAGCTCTTGCAACGCATCAGCTTATATACCCTGCAGCGATTGAGAACCGACAGCAACGAGGTTCCATCCTTGTAGGCTTTGATGGGGTCTTCCCATCCCTTTTGTTATTATACTTTGATCTCGATTGAGAACCGACAGCAACGAGGGAAGGAGGATGCTGGGTAGCTAGCTAGCGCTCCGTTAGAAGATCAAGTGGACAGTGTGGAAGCGAGTTCACCGGATTAATTCATCCATGGCTGTCGTGTATACAACTCGAGCTACAAATCCCTCGCCGGTGTGTATGGGACCCCCAAGTTCTTAGGGGGGCGATCTGATCTGAAGAACGAAGAATATGTTAGCTCCACTTTGACCGAAGACTCAGATCTAAGAGTACCTGGCGTTTTGTCTCGTATTCGTTGTTATTTTCATGATTTCTTCAGCTGTTGCGTACCATATGACTGGACATGCGCGAAGGCTCTAAACTAAACATTAGTGGATCAATATGAATGAGAAATATGAAGGTTTTTGAAAGTGGATTCAAGATCGTTTGGCTTAATCTTTAGATATTAAAATGTTCATTAGAATGCTTGCCACTAAGATAGTCATATAATGGTGTAGACATGGCCGGTGTCCTGATGCTTGTTTGTTTAGGTAGGCAAGGTTAAGTATTGCTTGTGATCCCTAAAAAATGTAAGGGGTGAAGGATTTATTTTATGGATCTTTTCACTCCATGTAGATAACAAACCATATACTTCTAACGGTCAATGAAGAGAAATGGAAAACCTTACTAGTTTTGTGTTTGTTACGTCGATCTCCAATAAATGTTATCATACACATTGTTCAATTGAATAGAAGTTGAAATGAATTGACACTTCGTGAGTTTTAACAGTTTGATAATCCTAGTTAAGTCCATCTCCAAACATTGTCAAGTTTTGAAACTACTTTAGTTGATGAGGTTACTGCCATAAACACACAAAGGATAATAACAAAAGGGATGGGAAGACCCCATCAAATCGTACAAGTATGGAACCAAACCGGTAACATGGGCTAGGCCCCAATAGTATCACACTGGAAAATATGTCCTACAACACCTAAGATATCTGAACTATCTAGGTCAAATGGTCTACAAACAACATGAGTATCCGAAGAAGCATCACCTAACGTGATTGCTCTCCTATGGATTGCACTAGCTAGTGCTCTCTGTAGAGCAATGGAAACATGTTGCCTAAAATAGGCTATACAGTAAGCTAAAGAAAGTGATACCCCATGTCGCCTAGTATGGTAGTCTCTCGCGGACTCCTTCACGAACATGTCAAAGTCGGTGTCCATAACTCCATATAACTCCAAACCTAGAGGAACAAAGAGGTGACCTCTCTGCATTACCTCTATACTTGAGACCTTCGCTGCTGCTGCTCCACTCGCCGCCCATCCTGGAGGATGGGTGATCACCCCCTCTGCAATTGTGTCTCTAGTACGATCGGTAACCACCACATCAGCCACAGTGACATGGTCCTCCCGAACCAAGTACAGATCTGCCCTAACCGTAGTCGACTACAAGGCATACCAACGCCCTCTCCATGTGAGGTATCCACCCTCTCGCGCCATAGCAAACACCACATCCCTAATGGCATCATGGGTAGCTATCCTCCACCCTCCAAATGGATAACGAGTCATATGAACACCTGCTTCATCTAAAGTGATACCACACTCACATGTGAGTAATGAAGATATAGATGGATGGACCAAGCCAAGACGGAACCTCATCGCTGTGGAGAAAGTAGCTGTCCATTACAAAGAGGTATTATGTTTTTCGCTGTTAGGTTGTTGTTACTAAACATGTTCTTGTATTAGATATGTTCTTCTCTTTTATGAGTTTTGGGTTGGAATGGGGAGGGATTGGGGAGAGCATAGAGTAGCTTAGGAGGACATGAGTAGTTTTTTACCCATTGTGAGGTTATAATTTGTTGAAAATTGAGAGAGAATTGACAATTCACTTCCTTTTTTAATTTCGGGTCCTTTGATACCTAAGTTGAAAACTACAGAGAATTATATAGAGATATATTATTGGATTGATTATTTTTAGAATTCTGAGTGATTTTTCTCAAATCTGACATATGGGTAGGATTTTTTTTATTCCAATCTTTTTCTTTTCCTACCTTGGTTCTATTGGAACCTCTTTGGAAAATTATGGAGATCGAAATAAAAAGTTATAGGTGCTTTTATATTTAAGGTTTGTATGGTTAGCATTTCATCATGTGAGATGGGGTGTTAGGGGGTTGTGTTTTTGCATGTGGAAGTAGATACATGATTTAGTAACTGGTGTGACTATTGTTCTCTGTGTGCTAGCTATGTCTTCAATCCCCTCATTGGGTCACCTAGAGCGATGTGTGATATACCATGTTTGATACACCATGTTTAATGTATCATTGACTCTTTATGAGTAAAGAGAAGATGAATACTCACATGAAAAAAATGCATAAAAATTATGATTCAACCACTTCAGATGCGCACGTGAGGCGATCACACCTTAGATTTGGCACTTCGGGGATCATACAAGCTATATCGATCCCTTCGTACTAATTGGGTCATGAAAGTGCTTGATATCCTAATCAAATTCTATTATGGGGCTTTTCAAGATTACGTTTCCATGTCCATATTTATTCTATAGGCTCTCTTCCTAGGCTTACCATGATGAGATTAAATGGATTTTTAGCTTACCACTCAATCGTTTGGCACACGATCCCATGAATGAGTTAACATGATTTTTATTTCTACTACTTTCATGATGATGTGTATGATATATAAGAGGGGGTGGGGGGAGACGTGATGGACATAGGAAGTTGATCACTAGATTTTGGAAATTCAAAGATTCAAACTAATTTGTGTGAGGAGTCCGTACAAACCAAACATATTAGGAGTCATATGATACTTCAAATTTTATTAGATTGTGACAATGTAGGATCTTGGGGACATGCTAGGGAGTATAGTAGAGCCTCACATGCCCTACATCCTTTGTCTTTGGCTAGTACTTTGAAGGAGACTATTTTTTCTTTATGTATTTTACATCCATTCATGGGCAACGGAGTACCAGAGGTTTTGAAGTATCTGTTAGAGGAGCCATTTTGTCTTGTTAGATTTTTTTTGTTCTTTCTCTATGCAGATGACCACGTCTATCCTCAAGGGTTTTGTAAGGTATGGTTTATGAGCATCTTAGAGATTGCTTTCAAGTAGATGATCCTTTTAGTGGTTTCAAGGAATTGTTCCAAGTTGGTGCATCAGTTGTGAGAGGGAAGATTCCTTTATCAATTAACCATGAGATAGTTGTTAGGAGGCTTCTCGCGATGGAGAAGGAAATGGGGGGCATTAGATCAATTATCATTGGGAACGTCTCATTGCACCTTGTAAGTTATATCATGGTACTTCAAAATCGTTCCCACTTCTAACATCACCTTTGTCCCCCTAGTTTAGAGTAAGCACACAAGGAGGTTATGAAGCACTAGCATTGGGCATTAGAGTACTTATAGATATTCATCCGGATAATATTGTTTTATGGTTGGACTTTAAGAACGCTTTTAATGGTCTCATGTGCATCGATCTTTAGAGAGCTTAGAGAGATTGGTGGACCTTTTTTGAGCCTCATTTCTTTTGTATAGTATTTCTAGAGTTCACCTTTTTCCCTCTTCTATGAGTATGGCTTTTCATACAAGGGGGTCATCAATCTATAGTCAATCATTGATACTCTACATGGAGATCCTTGGGGAGGATCCTTGTTTTATTTGACTCATTATAGAGCTCCTTTATCTACTATTTTGGCTATGATAGGTTGTGTGTTCCCCTCCTTAACAGATGATACATACATTGTGAGTTCTATACATCAGATAAGACACGTATTTGACTACTTAACAACTGAGCTTCATCTTGTAGACATGAAAGTCAGGATGCCAAAATGTAGGTCATGGTCTACTTCTAGCATTCCTTCTCATCTCCAACTTCATGAGGTATGTATGACAAATGGCTTACGCATTCTTAGAGTGCAAGTATGATACAAAAATTTTGTCTAACACTACCTAGACACAACACTTACCGAGGATGTACTCCATGTAGAGGATCATGGTTGTTTTTGGTGGAGATATAACACGGAGATAGAATTCTTTGTCGATTTTGTGTGGAGGGGTACGCTTATTGTTTATGGAGGAGATGGCACATATAGCATTTTTGGCTAGTGTTGCACAGTCGGTCCCTTTGCTATCCTCCAAGTTTGTGATTGCGGATAGGTATATCTTTGAAATGTATGTGAGGGACGTAAAAGGGGGGATAATTTCCCCTATACAACCTATTATGATAGATGAGAGATGCGTTTTTTCCAGAGCCACAACACAATCCCACGTCCTTTTCCTCTTTGCCCATTGATTAGACTAGAGGTCTATAATATACCTTGATGGACTGACAATTTGAACAGGCTCTATACTCTCTCTCTTAGTGGATACGACCATTCTTTATTCTACTTGGTATCATCTAGGGTCGTGCTCTAGCAAGGATCTATGAGCAAGGATGTATGTTTGTGGATCTTGGCTCGACTATTCATCAGAGTTTTCTTACTCGCACTAACTACATTTTACAACGATGAGGTTTCAACTTGGCTTGGTCCACCCATGCATCTTCATAACTCATATGTAAGTGTGATACTACCTTAGATTTAATGGGGTCCATGTGACTTGTTGCCAATTCCGAGTGTAGAGGATAGCTACCCATGATTTCATTAGGTATGTGATGTTTGCTATGGCATGAGAAGGTGGATACCTCACATGAAAGGAGTGTTGGTATGCTTTGCATTCGACTCGGGTAAGGATAGACCTATAATTGGTTTGGGTAGACCATGTACTATTGCAGATGTTGTGGTTATAGATCCTACACTTGACACAATTTAGGAGGAAATGATTATCCATTCTCATGGATGGAGGCATTGTGATTAAAGATCCTACACATGACACAATTTTGGAAGGGATGATTACCCATACTCTTGGATGGGCCAAAAGTGTAGCAACCTCAACCAAGGTCTCCAAGTAGAGGGATATGCACAGTCTCTTTATTACTATAGCATTGGAGTTATATAAGCTATAGACTTAGACACATTGTGAGAGAGTGCATGAGAGCTACTATTCTAGGCTATATGGGTATCACTTTATTTATCATATTGTGTAACCTATTTTAGGTAGCTTGTATCCAATACTTTACATGAATCACTTGCTAATGTAATCCATAGAAGAGCAATGAAGTTAGGCATGATTCTTGGGATGCTCCGGTAGTACATAGACAATTAGATCTAGACTGTTAAACAATTAGACCTAGATATATTAGGTGCAATAGTCCATATTTCCCATGGCTATGCTATTGGGGCCTAGCCCCATCCTACCGTCTTGGTTTCATCGCTGTCACACTTGATGGGTCTTCCCATCCTTTTTGCTATATTACTAGGTTTTCGCTATTTGTGAAGGACTTGATTCGAGCATCTAGAAACAGGAGTTGGCCTAAGAAACAAGATGGTATTTCTCGGGACCAGGTCCCTGTCGAAAGAGTTTACGATTGGTGTGCCAGAGCTGCTTGAGCCCGGGAGTTGAGAAGTAACTTCCTTCAACAATTGGAGGGAAGCGGCAAACACTAGACAGTAATATACCTCCTTCAGATGTCATCATCACATAAGTAGGTGACGGTTGGTCTGGCGACAGGAGCCAATACATTTTGTTGATTATGGTCAAACATTTGAACTTAAATACAAAGAACCCTTTCTGCGGTGAAGCAAGTTATCCGAGCTTCGATTCATGACCTACTCAATTCACAAGGAAGTGTATAAATGTATACACTATGCTGGATATGTGGGAGTTATAAGACTAGTCAGTAGGAATTTTGGAGGATCGGGGATCTGAACCTACTGTCAGCTCTTTAGGGATATTTGTATACCTGGTCAGTATGCCCAGCCTGAAGACTACAGATTGTTTATTTTCGTTGAGACTATCGCCCGCTGCCCTCACAATGATTTGGTTGTACCTTTGTCATGTCCAAAGCTGGCGAGGGGGTGGGTATGACAAGTGGGCACCACAATGTTGCAATCACCAAATATGCAGGTACACCAGTATTGAGTAGTGGGGAGGTTAGTAATCTGACCAGCACATCTGCAAGCAGTACACGAGCTACAGCACTTTTCGTCCTGATGCTTCTCCACAAGTGCACTAGCAGCAGCAGTTCGTCATGGAAAACACTCGTCTCACATACGCCTTGAAATGACCACATTCTCCTCATCCAATGTAGATCCTGACACCTGTCCCGTTTGGAGGCAGTTTACTATGGATTCTCGAGTAATCAATTGCGAATCCAGCCTGAAGCCAACACCTTCTTGTGCGGAGGTTGCAAACCTCAACACCATTGTCATTGTCATTGTCCTGTCAAAGCAGCAACCTGAGCTATGTTACTGCAGTTGTTAACTTTGCCTCACTTCTCTATGCTCTAAAGATATTGTCTGTGTAACACACATAATTGTTCCATACATAACATTGAAGGTCAAAGCTAAGTAGTATTGGAAAGTTCATTTTATTTTGATTTTTGGTTCCGTGAAACTTCAGACATACAAATACTAATATATATAGTTTCAAGTCATTACCAGATGAACCTGCAAGAAACCACGGACGGCTGTGCATTTTAATAGATTTTCATATTCTCTTAATTGATTTCTTGTTTGACATCACAACTTTGTTCCAAAGCTGATTGAAAGACACTCTCCGCCAGAATGAAATCAGACTGGTATATATGAATATCACCGCAATCATTTTCGCAAGCTATGATGATGAAGTTCCGCTAGGGTACTTGGAACCTTTCGAAAGGATTCGTGAACAGAACATTTCGAGCTAAATATTCCAATGATTCAGCTCAGGATTACTTTCTGCAACACGTCACGGCCCCATGGGATGAAGGTTTTTGTTTTGGAATAGGGAGTAAAACGTTGCGATAAGCTGTGCTACCCAGAAAGCTGTTAATGAGTGATGCACAAGGCATTGTTTTCATAGACCCACCGTAAATTCTTTTGGGACAATCATATTGTCCTTGTATGGGCCACAATTATAACACATTTTCTCCTCTCGAAGTACCTATCACAACATCAAAGGACAAAAAATCTTCCCTACAAACAAACCACTCTCCAAAGACACATCCCCACAATAATTCTCAGCTAAGAACTGCTTTCCTAAGTCTCATAATGCTTCCAAGTGCCAGAGGACATGACCCATCAGTTGGGTTGTCACACTCTTCCACCCGCCACACCACTTAACTTGTCCTTGTCCAAGGCCTCCCCTCTATCTAATTCGACCAGTTCTTAGGCCAATATGATTTCCCATTCTCTCTTCCTCTCCATTCCACTTTTTCCTTTCCTTCTCTTCTCTCCGTCTATCTCTTTATAGCCCTCTGTCTCTTTATGTAGCTCTTTGTTTTTGAAAAAATTCTCAATTAAGGTCTTTGTGTTATGTGGAAGGATTGGAGGATGTGGGTTGTGGTCCATACATGATCAATATGAGTGGCCCAAAAATTAGGAAGTGGATTTGTTACATGTGGGTATGTGACATCTTTTCCAACCGCAAAAGATCATGTCCTCGTGATTGGCAAACTATTAACGATTTTGTATAATCATCGCCAAGATCACTATAAACACAAACAACATATTAATAATAATTAAACTTTATTTCAAACAACAAATTGTACAAAGTCTATTTTTGCATTGTTTCTTGGCATCAGAATCATAAATGCTTATTAGCATCAATCATCGTTAGCTTCAAGTAAATATAATTGCAACTTATGGCTACAACAAGTACTTCTTGGGCCTACTAGCATCGGTGCAATGATCCATAGATTTGATCAAATAGTAATCCGTTATAATCTACGATCATGTGTTTCTTCCGTTGTCGCATGGATATTTCTTTGCTCTGAGAACGCTTGAGCACCTGGCAATAGAAGAACCCTCTAGAACCTCGTGTGAGTTGACAATTTCTTCTTCTTCTCCTCAACATTCCACATTTGAGTTCATTATAAACCGGTAAAACTTCAGTGGAAGAAGATTATAATAGCCAATGATTCGACCAATAACTCTCATTTTAAACTTTACATAACATTTTTGCACAACCCTTTAAATTTCTCAAAAAAGTTTCAGATGTTTTTCTCCTCTAGATCTCTCAAAACAATTGTTGATTTGCACATTGTATCACAAGGCAATATGCAGATCCCTGTGTACAAAATCCATCACACATCCCAATCCTTGACTTCAATTGCTCCCAGATTTCATGAGAAGGTCACTCATCATAAGAACTTAAACTATACAAAGTTTTATTGACAGAACTTTATGATATTAAAAGATATGATCTCCGTACTAACTTTGTGACAGTCAATGCAGTCCTGCAACTCCGACTGTATACACAAACTTCAAACTATCACTCCGTACTCAAAACTCATCCAATTGAATTGAAATTTCAATCCAAATTGTTGTAAACTGTATCACAGTCAACTCAGATTTCCCAAAACCCTTGTAAGATTCTCAGAAACACCCCAAATACACTCAAAGGTCTAAATTTCTCTCTCTATCTTTGAATCATCATTTTAGAGTGACAAATCCTTCAAATGCATCCATTGTTGAGCCCACATCGTAGCTCGTCTTGTCAGCTCTCCAACCTCCCTTCAGATCTTCGAATCTTTCTCTAGAAGGTCTCCAAAACTCCTCAAAACCAAATGCCTTCATTGGCCCAAACTCCAAGACCAATGAGAATGAAGAGTGTTATTTTGATCTCTAATGTGGCCAAATTAGCTCCATTTTAACTTAGAGCTTAACAACTACCCTAAATACACTACTTAGCCATCCTATACACAATAGTAGTTGCACTAATAAAGAGTCAAAATGACAACTCGAAACCAGCTAAGTATGAACGGAACTACAAAAGGAACAAAAGTTTATAACTTGAGAATAATACTCCTCGCCAAAGTTCCTAACAATCAACTCCCTATGGCTTGTTTTCGGTAAGCAATAGTGATGGATTGGAACCCATGTGTTGAAAGCCACCACTAGTGGTAAGTTCATAACCATAGCGCCCAAACTAAATCAAAACGTATACTGTTACGTCCCAAATCGTGCCGTAGGAAACAATTGGAAGAATAATCGGGCCTGGAGAGTTAATCACTTGTTGCAAAAAGTTATCTCCAAAATGATACACTAACCACGCCCGAAAGTGATCACGATGAAGACACCGGATTTTGATCACAAATGGATTGGGCATCGGTACATCTAGAGGATCATATTGTCCTCTATCCATGTCCTACGTTGGCTCCACTTCGATCAGATAAGATCCTTAGTCAGCAAAGTGATGTGTCTAGCTCTCTCTCATACCCTTTCCATCCTAACTGCGATTTATATCTGATAAGGTCCAAGATAATATCTCTTGGAGCCTTTTCAATATCCTCACCCTACAAAGTTGATCCAACGGTGAACTCTTAACAACCTTACAGTGCACCGTTGGTTATCCTAACCTAAAGTATTGCCGTCATGACAACAGCTCTGAAGATGACACATGTCATCATATTCTCAAAGTAGCCGCGTCAGAACACGACACTTTTTAAATCTCTCAAGTTCTTACTCTTTTTCTTTTTGGACCAAAGTTTGCCGCCAACGTCTCAAAGGAGTAAGATTGCTTTTGAGTGGCAAGGAAGTCAAAAGGCTCCCTAGGAGCAGATGCATATTTTTGATGCTTCCACTTTACCAAATATTATTTTTTGATGGGTGACTTTGAAGGTTCTAACCAACCTTTCATCTATAATTTCTTTTTTACAAAATTCATTTGGGTCATGTAAAGCACGAGTGGTAGGTGCCCACTTAGCTATCTTAGTTATGTCATCATTGACCTCATAACGTTTGAGATTAGATACATGGAAAACATGATGATAGCTTCACATGCTATTTGATAACTCTATATTATACAAAGTCTTTCTTATTGTAACCTGAATTCTAAATGATCTGATCTTACGTGCAAACAATTCCCTAGTGAGCTCCTTGGGGATAGTAAGGTTTTTCATTTTTAACCAACTAGATCTTTGTTTTCAAACTCTACATCTCCCCTCTGCAAGTCTACATATTTCTTATACTAAGCTTGAGCCTTGTGCATCCACTCCTTAGCTTAGTTTACCACAAATCCTTAGGTGTCCAAAAAATCATTTACAACGGGAACTAAAGTATTACATAGAGGGTTAGGTTCCAAACTCCAAAAAATAAGTCTAGTGGTAGTCCAAGGGTTCCAACTATCTTTAGAAACACACAAAAATGGAGATATATCAATAACTTAGTGTTTGGTGGTATTATAGCTAAATTCCAACATGGATAATCGATTGACCCAATCACCCTGGTCCATCATACAATAATTCTGTAGTCCTTCTTCTATGATCTCTTAACATAGCCCCTTCTATAAATTAGAGTAAACTAAGCCGTAACCTAAACATGATAGAGTAAAATCATATATAGGGATAACATAATCGCTTGTTCACTCTACTTGTGCCAATATGCAACACCTGCAATTTGGCACTAGGTCTCAAAAAATTCTCCAAAGGAATCATTTTGATAAAGACATAAGCAAAATTGAGTTTACCGTCAATCTTGACTAGCTTAATCATTTTTTCAAACAAAGTTTGTCTGAGAAAATGGTACCTGATGTCGATGTGCTTCATTCTATTGTCTATCACATGATTTACAACTAGATGTAAAGCACTCTAACTGTCACAATGAAGATTCACAATGTCATGTGTCAATCCCATCTCTATGACAAATCTATCCAACCAAATTGCTTCCTTCGTTGCTTTCGTTGCCGCGACATACAACATCCATTTGATCTAAAATAAGACCCAACAAAGCCACAAATACACACAACAAGCCAATAGTGGCATACTTAGCAACATGGGAATAGACCTCATTGTAATCCACACTTTTTTTTCTTTTAATCCCTTGGCCATCAACTTGGCCTTGTAGATCTTCTTCACTCCATCATTGGGGCTATACTTTAGTTTGTAGATCCACTTACTGTCCAGTAGTTGTTGACCCTTTGAAAACTTGACTTACTCCCAAGTCTTGTTCTCAATCAGTGATTGCATCTCCATTTGCATCGCTGCATCCCACTCCAGCTTGTGCATAGAAGCTTGAGCCTCATCGTATAAAAAAGGTTCTCCTTCTTCCAAGATCAAAGCCATATCATCGTCGTCATTAAGAATATTTCCTCATCTCTTAATTGAGTTGAATCATCCCATTTTCCAAATCGTTTAGAAGCACGAATAGAGCGTCCATACGTCCTCCTAGTTGATGATTTAGCTTGATCTTCCTTTGCTAGCATGTGTTGAGGTTCGCCAGTCTCATCATGCTCTTGCATTTCCTCAAACTTGAAAAACTTGCTCTTTTGTGGAAGCACCTCCTTGTGTCTCATCATGACCCCATCATGAGTAATCTCCGTCTTAACAATATTAAGAGGATATTTTTGCTCAAATGCAGCGCCATGGCATTGAACATAACATTTTCACATACAAACACTTTGATAGATGTAGTAACATTTTAATCAACATTTATGCGAAGCTTGGGAGATTTGATGATGCTCTCGCCATCTGCATTTGTTCTGATATCAATTGTTGGTCCGATAAGGCAAAAAATGAGTCACACATGCACTAAAGTAGTCAACACAATAGATAAGTGGTTCACCTACTTGAGACTACATCCACGGAAACACACAAATCGCTTTACTAATCTATAGGCATGTCGGCCTTATCAAGACTTCACAGCTTAAGATTTCTCTCTCGTTCTCTCAAATTGCTCCTTAAGAATGAGCTCTAGTGTGTCATAGAGAGCTTCCACAAGCCCTCTTATATAGCAGTGCCAACTTATCCTAGTCAGCATCTAAGTAGAGTAGTATCTAAATAGAGTAGCAGCCTAATTAGAGTTAACCAATACCTAAGAGTAAACCCAACACATAGATGGCATTGTATAGCTCAACTTCAGATAAGCTTATCACAAAATCCATGGCCAAAGATTATCAAGTACCATCAAATATAGTAATCTAGCCTCATGAGAACGGAACGTTTGATTCTACCTTCAAACTTGACAGCTATCTATGTAATCATGTATTGACATTTTCATCCTTGACCAATACAAATGAGCTTGCTTTAGCTTGTTCATGATAGCCTCTCTTCCCATGTGTCTAGCCATTATTGTATCATGATCTTGGACCCCTTATGAATATACAACCAATGATATTTGAATCACCAAAATCTTTCGTTGTCCTTGATGAAATATCAAAGAGTACTCTTGCAATTAGCTATGTTTCCTAGTTCTATGATTGCATGTGAACTATCAAGTCAATAGCTAGTTATCAAGTCCTTCAAGTAGCTCTTTGTTCTTGATGTTGTTAGAGCATGCACTCTTATGGTTAGTGTTGTTGGTCCGAATCATGAATACACGAAGAAAAATATGCAATCAAGAGACGACACAAAAAATATGTGGTTCACCTCACAGACGCTACGTCCACGGAACACACAGAGTCACTTTACTAAATACCCTAATTGTGTCACATAGAGCTTCTGTCAGCCCTCTTATATAATAGTACCAGCCCTAGCCCTAGTCTAACTAAATAGAGTCAAACTAACCAGAGTTACTCAAGACCTAAGTTAACTCCTAACAATCTCCCCTTGACTCATGTCTTGGGGTCTGTAACTCTTGTTATCCATATACAAACTCCACGGGAAATCTTAGATGGAAACCTGAAGCATAGGCCCTCCTATAAACAAGGATTAACTAGAATTAAGCCATAGCCTGACTATGAAGGAGTAAAGCATATACAAGAATTAAACAATTGCTAGAGTAATTCTACTAGTGCTCCTTGCGCAAAACCTGCATAGTAGCACAATGCCTCCTGAAACTCTCTAAAGGAATAACTTTGGTCAAAGCATGAGCTGGATTGAGTTTATCGTCAATCTTGACTAGCTCAACCTTCCTATTAGAAACTGCATCTATGATAAAGTGATATCTAATGTCGATGTGCTTCACCCTGCTATCCATCACTTGATTTGCTACAAGATGTAAGGCACTTTCACTATCATAATGGAGATTTACAACATCATGTTTCAATCCCATCTCAGTGATAAGTCTATTCAATCAAATAATCTCCTTTGCTGCTTCCGCTGTTGCTACATATTAGGCTTCAGTAATTGACTGAGCTATGCACTTCCTGCAAGGTAGATCTCCAACTAACGCATCCACCTCCAAGTGTAAACACATACCCAGTTGTAGACTTCCTCTTGTCTAGATCTTGTCCATAGTCAGCATCAACGTAACCCAACAAGGATTTGGCATTGTCCAATAAACCATCAAACAAATGACCATAATCCTTAGTACTCTTGAGGTACCTCAGAATCCACTTCACAGCTTCCCAATGCACCTTCCCTAGATTTGACATGTACTTGCTCACCTTGCCCATAGCTAGAGCAATATCAAGTCTAGTGCACACCATCAAATACATGAGGCTGCCCACTGCCTTGTCATAGGGAATTGACGGCATCTTTCCTCTCTCACTTGCATCAATTGGACATTGAGCTGCTGAGAGTTTAAAATGTGCCGCTAAAGAAGTCCATACTCCTTTAGAGTCTGCCATGTTAAACCTGTCAAGCACACCCTGTCGTGTTGTGACGCGGCTACTATGAGAAAATGATGACATGTGTCATCTTCAGAGCTGTTGTCATGACGGCGATACTTTAGGTTAGGATAACCGACGGTGCATTGAAAGGTTGTTAAGAGCCCACTGTTAAATCGATCTTGTAGGGCCAGTATGTTGAAAAGGCTCCAAGAGATATTATCTTGGACGTCGGATATAAAGCGCGAAATGGGTGGAAAGGGTATGGGAGAGATCTAGACACATCACTTTGCTGACTAAGGAGCTTATCTGATCGAAGTGGAGCCGACGTAGGACATGGATAGATGACAACATGATCCTCCAGATGTACTGATGCCCAATCCATTTGTGATCAACATCCGATGTCTTCATCGTGATCACGTTTGGACGTGGTTAGTATATCACTTTGGAGATTACTTTATGCAACAAGTGATAAACTCTCTAGACTCGATTATTCTTCCAGTTGTTTCCTACAATACGATTTGGGACTTAATAATATACGTTTTGATTTAGTTTGGGTGCTATGGATCTAAACTTACCAGTAATGGTGGCTTTCAACAAGTGGGTTCCAATCCATCACTATTGTTTACCAAAAACAAGCCAAAGGGAGTTGATTGTTAGGAATTTTGATGAGGAGTATTATTCTCAAGTTATAAACTCCCCGATCTGTTTGGAGTTCCGTTCATACTTAGCCAGTTTCGAGTTGTCATTTTGACTCTTTATTAGTGGCAACTCATATTGTGTATATGATGGCTAAGTAGTGTGTTTAGGATGATTGTAAATCTCTTAGTTAATATGGAGGTAATTTGGCCACACTAGAGGTCAAAATAACACTTTTCATTCTCATTGGTCTTGGAGTTTGGGCCAATGAGAGCACTTGGGCAACTTCTTCGACGTTTGGAGGAATTTTGGAGACCTTCTAGGGAGACATTAAAAGATTTGGGGATAGAGTTGAAGAAATGACTGGAAGAACTACGATGTGGGCTTAAGAATGGATGCATTTGAGGGGTTTGTCACTCTGATATAGTGATTCAGAGATAGAGAGAGAAAAGTTAATCTTTGAGTGTATTTGGGGTTTTTTTGAGAATTCTACAATAGTTTTGAGAAATCTGATCCAACTGAGATATAGTTTACAACTTGAGCTTTGTTTGGATTGAAGTTTTGACTCAATTGGATGAGTTTTGAGTACGGAGTGGTAGGTTGAAGTTTGTGTATTACAGTCAGAGTTGCAGGATTGCACTAATTGTCATGAAGTTAGTACATCAATCATATCTTATGTTATCAGAAAGTTTGATCAATAAAACATTCCACAGTTGAAGTTTTGATGATGGATGACCTTTTTATGAAATTTGAGAGCAATTGGAGTCAAGGATTAGGATGTGTTATGGTTTTAGTACACAAGGGTATGCATATCGTCTTGTGATACAATGTGTAACTTGACAATTGTTTTGAGAGATCTAGAAGAGATAAACATACAAAACTTTCGCGAGAGAACAAAAAGGTTGTAGAGAAATTTTCAATGAAGTTTAAGCGAGAGTTATTGGTCCAATCATTGGATATCATAATCTTCTTCCCCTGAAGTTTTACCAGTTGTAATGAACTCGAAGGTGGAGTGCTTAGGAGAAGAAGAAGAGGTCAACTCATACGAGGTTCATAAGGGTTCTTCTATAGCTAGGCGCTCAGGCGTTTTCTGAGCAAAGAAATGTCCATGCGACAACGCTGAATGTACTTGCCTTGACTTAACCATAGCTTCCTCTTCTTCAAATCCCTATGAACATCCATACCTAAAATCCTCTTGACTTACCCAAATCCTTCATCTTGAATGCAGATTTCAGTTGCCTCTTGCATCTATCGACGTCGGATTGTTCCTTTGCCAAAATGAGCATGTCATCCATATAGAGTACTAGAATAATGATGCTAAAGATCTTATTATTCACCTTCTTCATGTTAACACATGGATTAAACACACTCCGTGAAAATCCTTGTGCTTTCATGAACTCATCAAACCTTGCATTCCATTGCCTAGGAGCTTGCTTCAATCCATATAGGGATTTGAGTAGTCTACAAACTAACTTCTCCTGACCTTTCTTCTCATAGCTTGTAGGTTGTCTCATGTAGATTTCTTCCTCCAAAGATCCATATAGAAAAGCCGTGACAACATCCATCTAATCCATAAGTAGACCAAATATCGCAGTAAGTGCACATACCAGACGAATTAAAGCATACTTTGCTACAGGTGAGAAGACTTGTAGTCCACACCTTTCTCTTGTGTGAAACCCTTAGCCACCAACCTGGCTTTGAAGATCCTCTCCTCTTCATCCGTTGGATTATCCTTCAACTTGTACACCCACTTGCTATCAACCAAATGTTGACCCTTTGGAAGCTCCACCAGCTCCCAAGTCTTGTTCTCAACAAGCAATTGCATCTCACACTCCACAGCAATGTCCCACTCAAGCTTATTGATAGAGGCTTGAGCTTCTCTCTATGAACAAGGTTCTCATTCTTCCAAGATCAACGCATTGTCATCATCATTCTCAGTTTCAATATCATGAACCTCAAGAATAGATGAATCAGCCCATGTTCCATACCTTTTTGGAGCTCTACTAATCCGATTTGATGATCTCCTAGTAGATAGTCCTGGTTGATCTACATTGTTTCGTGTTGTGTCTTGAGGCTCAACAACGACAACTTGCTCCTCCAATTCCTGTTGTTCATGAATTTGCTCCATCTGTTATAGAGCTTCTCCTTGTGGCGCATCATTAAACCCATAATGATCAATCTCCCCCTCAACAACATCCGTGAGTGGAGATTTGTGCTTGTCAGTACGGGGAGGCTGAGATATCTCCCCTTCTTTCAATGATCTAGGCTCATCAAAAGAAACATCCCTACTAACAATCACTTTACAAGCTACAGGATCCCATAGCCTATAACCTTTCACGCCACTTGCATATCGAAGAATTAGGTACGAGAGGATAAGCCGTACAACCAAAAATTCTCAAACGACTGTAATCAACTCTCCGTTTGTGCCTCAATTCAAACGGTGTCAAGAAATTGATTGCACTTGAAGGATATAGATTTATCAAATACACTGCGGTATTTACAGCTTCAGCCTAGAATTCATATGGTAAACCAGATTGGCTCAACATACTACGCACCTTCTCCGATACTGTTCGGTTGAGCCTCTCAGAAACAGCATTTTATTGCAGAGTATAAACTGTGGTGGGATGACGAGTGATCCCCTCCTCTTTGCAGTAACTTCTAAACTCCCTAGAAGTATACTCCCCGCCATTATCTGAACGTAGATATCTCACCTTGTGACCAGTATGAGTCTCAACTTGGGCTTTCCAACTTTTGAAAGTTGCAAAGACTTCAGACTTTTGTGTGAGAAAATATACCCACACAAATCTTGAGTAATCATCAATAAACGATACATAGTATCACTTCCCATAATGTAAGGCTTTAGGAGAGGGTCCCCACACGTCACTATGTACATACTCAAGTAACTCTTTGGAACTATGAGTTCCAACACCAAAGGCTTTTTTATGTTGCTTGCCCATAACGCAATGCTCACAAAATTCCATGTCAACTTTACCTAAACCAGATAACAAGCCCCTACAACGAAGGAAGGTCAAGTATCTATCACTCATGTGTCCCATTCTAGAATGTCAAACATGAGCCATCTTAGGCCGAGATCTGATAAGATTGACTTCACCACAAATGGTATTGACCTCTAGCACATACAGATTTGTATGTTTGTGTCCTCTCAAGATAATCTTATCACCTTCAAGTACTCATTGTTTAGAAATCCACTCAATGCCTTTTGAATCTAACATTCCAAGAGAGATAAGATTCTTTCTCATTTCAGGTATAAACCTGATGTGAGTCAATGTACATTTGACTCCATCAAACATGTGAATCTAGACAGATCCAATACCTTCAATTCTACAGGGTTGATCATTTCCCATAAGAACTAAACCGTTTGATATTGAGAAAGTATGAAAAAAATCTCTAATGTAACAAATGTGATAAGAACAAGCACTATTTAGAATCCATACATCACCAACGCCCTTTGGTGAGTTGCATAGGCCATACCTCCATCTGAGGTACACGGAATTTCTTTCTTGAAGACATAAATTCCCATCGAGGCAATGTAGGGCTTGGATTTGGCATCTTCAGCAGATAATCCAAGTACTGTGGTATTGACTTCCATGGCCTTTAAGTCTGCTCCCTTGGGTTTCTCACTGAAGTAGAGAACTCGCCCCGAGTCGTCAATTTTCATCAACCCGTAGTCTGATGCCCGGCTGATATCCATGGGCATGCAAGAGATGATGATGTCGGCGCCGTTATTCCGGTGTTTCTCAACGAAGTCCATATAGTCCATGCGGTAAAGGTGGTCACTTGACAGGATCAAAACGTCTTCCAAGTTCTTATTATTCGCATCTTGAATAACCACAGATACTGTCCCATAGCATCTGCAATTCCTTGAAACCATTCCGTACCCCCTTCACCTGGGGTTTGGATTGCAGCCAAAACCTCAACGAAACCGTCCCCAAAGTTGATGTCGTTTCCGAAGTTGTAGGTGCATTCATTTTCTCTCCCCATATTATACCTCACTTTCATGTCAAATCGAGTTAATTTTGCTTGCCATCTCTACTATTTTAGTGAAAGTTGAAACTTGGTTTGGACGTAAGTAACTGAAATATTATTAGTGTTCAGTATCCCGTGACCTAGTATGAGGTAGATTGTCATTTTTTTAAGCAGTAGACAATGGCAAACAACTCATGTTCATGGTTTAGCAAGCTCTACTCAATGTCTGAAAGCTTTTTGGATTCATAAGCTACCAATCTACCATGTTGGATCAATACCCCTCCTATAGCAATCCTTGATGTGTCACATTGAACCTCAAAATTCACTCCTATTAGTGGTTGCGTTCGTTGGACAGAATATATTTGAGATCAACAAACATTTGCAAGTGAACTGCTATCCTTGTCCAAGGTATCTTTGCCTTTAGCATATGATATAAAACGAATGTGATTTTTCCAAGTAAATAAATTCCAAGTCTTATAAATGCTTGTAGTAGAGCAACTAAATTTAGAACCTCCAACTCTAATAAAACCTTCATCTTGGCTACATTAGCCCCATGTTCATCAATCATGGAGCTCAAGAACTCAACATACCGTTTTTCATGAGCATTTCTTCCTCTTGAGATATAGTTGGTGAGTACGCAACATCTTCAAAATCTGGGTCACATCTTTCATATGATGTTAGAATGTTAGAGATTAGACAATAATGTAATCCAAGTACACTACCACACTCTCATCCAACATATCTCATAATATGTTGTTCATGATGGTACAAAAGGTGGATGATGTATACGTGACTTTCATATTTTGATTATTATAATTTTTAAATTTGTAAAATTATATTCGTCGATTTACAAACCCCATCAAGATAATAAATTCCCAGCAAGTAGAGTGAGACTTAAATTATCTTCAAATATATATAGTTATCCATGAGTATAAATACTTTCATAATTTTTGAAATATATTTTTAAAACCATATAAATTACATCATTAACCAATAAATATGCATCAGAAAACACATTTACACATTGCATTTAACATTAACTCTGCATTAAACAAAGAGATCTTGAACTATTTCATAGAACAAACAAAAAATTAAAATAACCTTACCCTTGTGGTAAAGAATATAATTTCTTGATACATGATTAATTTTGAACTTTTGAAATAATTCATTATATTTGGTGATTAAATTTGTTTTTTAAATTTATTATTCTTTGAAGAAAATTTTAAATATAGATTTTTTATAATTTTTATAGTAATAATTTTTAATACTTTAATTTTTTCAAATATATAACTTCTATGATAACATTTCATCATGAAAAATTGTAATAAATGCAAATAATGCAACCATATTATCTTGGCTTTTCAAAATCACTTTTTTCCATCAATAACTATTGTGTAAAAATGTTAATGATTAATTATTTTATAACATAATAAATTATTAAAATTTATTTTCAACAATTTAATAACATTAAACTTATATAATTAATTATATATAATATGATTTTCTTGATTTGAAACTTTGAGATAAATAATCAACACATATCAATAATCATTTTATATGAATTATCAACTCATGTAGAATGTGTATAAATCATTATGTTCACATTTTCATAAATTTATATATTTATATATTTTCAAATAAGATCAAAATTGAATATATGAATATTATTTATTGTATTTGCAAAAATATTATACATGTGTGACAATTTTATAAATAAGTTTGATATTTTTTTCAACATTCATCAAACGATACATATATATTTCAAATGACTATCAAAGTTGAAAAATAACTATAAACTTCACACATGAAATTATTTTTTAATATTATCACATGCATATGATTGAAATATTTGAAAAAATTTTCAAATTAAAAGAATTATGACATAATTAAGTACATAGAAATATAAACCAATAAATATGAATTGTCATTTAATCTAATTTATATTGAACAAGAAAGTAACAAACACTCAAATCAAAATGTATTGATTTAAAAAATTAAAAGATTTTTAAAAAATAGTTTTAAGTTTCTTAAGTTCATTCCAAAGTATAAATTTAAAAAAAATCTTAAAAATTCAAGCTTCCAAAAAATTTTGTAAAATTTTTCAATTGTATCAATTTTCAATTTTATTTTTAAATATATACAATGAAATTATTGAAATTTAAATAAAAAATCAATTTATCTTATTTATTATAAATATTAAATTTTAAATCTTGATTAAAAAATGGCTTCTTATCAAAATATTAATTTTTTATGACTAATTTTTTCGTCCAAAAAAACAATTGAAATATTGAAATGTTTATTAATTTCATAAAATTTTC
Organism: Marchantia paleacea; assembly: GCA_014180765.2. Lineage (NCBI taxonomy): Eukaryota > Viridiplantae > Streptophyta > Marchantiopsida > Marchantiales > Marchantiaceae > Marchantia > Marchantia paleacea. The sequence goes on from MUAA02000015.1 coordinate 2,948,697, forward strand.
AATTTTTGTCAGCAAATGAATAATTTTTTTGTATATAATTAATTTCTTCTAAATATCTTTTATTTTTAAAATAAAAGTTTCAATATTGAATCTCCATTAATTTCATTCATTCACCAATGCCCTTAAAATAAAATGATTTACATATAACAATACTTAAGGATAATTTTTGTGTTCATTTATTTGATCGAATTTCTTTATGTTACTTGTATATTTCTTAATTTTAAATAATTATATATCTGCAAAGATTATCATATTTATCTCATAATAATGATAATAATAATTAATTCAAATTAATTTCTTATTTCTTAATTGAGTTATATTAAAATTATTATTAAATATTTATTAATGAATCTCATGATTAAAAATTTCAATTTTTTATTAAAAAATAAAATTTTTAACTTTTTATTTTAATTGAAAAACATTTAATTAAATAATATATTGTAATAAAAAAAGATTAAAAAAAATTATGCATTAATGAGAGAAGATAGTTTTTGAAAAATAATTTATATATATATATATTCTCATGATGCATGAAAATATTTGATTTTATATTATCAAAAATCACTAAAATTTATGTTTTTTGGAGAAAAATTGTTTCTTCTTTGCATTACAATACTTACAAATTATTTTGTAAATTTTTTGTGTATAAAAAATTTTGTGCTGTATTTATACTTAATGGATATCTCATATTTTGATACTCCAAAAAAGTGGTTTTTTCGTTTTTTGACATCCATAATTTGAAGTATGTAATATTTTTCATCAAAACTAAATTGAAAATTGGAAATTTTTATGAAAGAGTTTAAAAAATTAAAATAAAATAAAATTTTCATGTATGAAATTTTTTCAAATATCTGATGATAAAAAATATTCTTTTCTTTGTGTTATAATAATATATTTTAAACTAAGACGATCATATATATATATTAAACTACAAATAAAAAGAAATAAATTATTTATATCAGTTTGATTATTTTATTTTACATCCCGTTTACTTATTATTTATTTCAAATTAATTTTTTTATCATAATATTTGCATAAAAAATATAATAAACCATTTATTGTGTTATTTTATGAGTTTTGATAAATCATACATTCAAAAAGCTTGTTCTATGATACTTATAAAAGATCGCTAATTTTGACTTTTTTTTATATATATTTACTAGAGATATTTTGTCAATCTTGATTATTTTCAACATTGATTTGACTCCTCCATATTTTTAAGTTTGACAATAACCATATTTATTTCTTGCTATGAGTGAATAATATTTTTCACATAATGAAATAGAGAATCAATCTAATAAGTTATATCAAACTACAAATTCATTTAATGACTTTAATTAATGTATCATTAAAGTTGTCATATAAAAAATCATTCATAAGGTTAATTCAAAACTCAAAGTGTTCAATATCAATGTTGTTCAAAATCTTTGAAAATTTTTATTTTTTAATGTTTTTTATTTATAATAAAACATTCAATTTATACAGAAATTAAAATTGATGGGAATAAATAAAACGAAAGTAATTTATTCAAAAAAATCACACCTTAAAGCACTACAACATAATAATTTCAAAAAAATAAAGTTCAAAAATAATTATAAGCACATTATAATGATTCCAGTGAAAAATATATATTCAAATTTTTTGTAATTTATAATTATCACAAATATGTGTTAAAAAAAGCGAAAAAAATTACAAAATATTTAAAAACTTGGTATTTAAATTTAACAAAAATAATCGACCCGGTAAGAAACATGCCAATGCTGATTTGATGTCTCGAACATACAATGAGGAAGGAGATCAACCAGTGGATGATACATTTCCAGTAATGAATATGTGTTATGATTTGAAAAAAAATCTATTTAATATTAAATTTAAATCAAAATTTTAAAATTTAAATTCTATTTAAAAAATATTTATTTATTTATTTGAAAGAAAATTTCAAATCCCAAGCCTAATTTATTAATCTGACATTAATTTAAAATATTTTTTTATTTCAAAATTTTAAAAATTGATTCAAAATTTAAAAACTGAGTTGAAAATATCTTTTATAAATTAGACTTTTAAAAGAAATAAATTTTCATTATTTATTTAGCTGAAATATAAATTTAAATAAAATTTATTGATTAAAAAAATGTTTAAAAAATAGATTTTTATGTTAAAACTTTTGTTTTTAAAATATGACTAAATTTAATTTTTTTGAAAATATCCAAAAATTTATTAATTTATTGAGTATTATATTTGTTTTGTTTTAAAAATATTTAGATTTTGAATTTTTCATTTCAATATTTTTGTTCATATGGTTAAATTTCAGAATAATTGAATTTATTCATAATAAATATTAATTTTTGAATTTTTTTTATAATTTTTTTATATTTTATCATTTCATGAATGTTTGTTTTGTGAAAATGTCAACTTATCAAATTTTATATTAATTTGAAACTATTTTGAATAACAAATGATATTTTATTTTATGAAATATTTTTCTCATTATATAAATTACAAAATAAGGGTTTTTATATAAAAACATGTTATTTCTTCTTGTATTATTTAAGATCATGAATTATTATTTATTGAAATTATATATACATAAGGTAATTTCTCATTGAAGTTTAAGTTTTTTATCATAAAATTTGAAAAAAAGAATTCACACTATTTTTTGATATTTTCATCAGTTTTTTTAATTCATGTAAAATTTCATTCATTTGTTATGCAATAAATTTTATAAATTTGAAATAATTATTGAAGACTTCATTTTGTTCAAAATGAATCAGATTATTTATTTTGATATGCATGAATGAAAAAAATTTGAAAGTTGAATATATATTATTTATTGTTTATATTTTTCATGATTGAGTTTGTTATTTCATTTTGATTTTGATTTTTTAATTGATTTCATCTTTATTTTAAAAATTAACTTTTAATTATTAATTATTAATTATTTATAATAATTATTTTTTATTTTTTTTTTTTTTCCCAAAATAGATTATATAATATATCAATAAATATTTGAATTTGAATTCAATTTATTCCTCTCATATGCATACATTATATATTTTATATTATCTTACATGTATTCATTGATTCATGATTTTTATAGCTAAATTTTGTTTTTTATTTTATTTTTAATATTTATTACTTTTTTGATATCTGGACTTATTTTTAAGATTTGAAAAAAATCTAAAATTCATTTTGCTTTTAAAGCTTTATCAATGAGGTTTAGATTGTGATTAAAGTTTCTTAAAGGATTATGAATTATCTATTATATTATTGGATTGATGTTAAAATTATATTTTCTATTAAAAATATATTTAGCAAAAAATATATAATTAAAAAAATATTAGTGTTAAATTTGATTCTCGAAAAGAATATTTGTTGAAATTTATATTGTTTGTAAGATTTTACTAAAGATTTAAATAATATTATTATTTTTGAGTTGTAGTAGTTGATGAAGTATATTTTAAGATGGTGAGATGAGGTGAAGATTAATGTAGTGTTTAGGACTTTGTGATTGAAATTTGTGTTAAATGTTATTCAAGAAAATGAAATTGGTTTTATATATGTTTAAAGGTATGAAAATAGATTGAATTAAGTGGAAGAAATACTTTTGGTTACCATGAGTAAACATTTTTGATAAATCATTTGATGCTTACATTTTTAAATAAATCTTATTTTAATTTTTTATATTATTAAAAAATATTTTAAAATAATAATAATTTTTATGTATGATATTACTTCAGATATTCATTTGAAAAGTTAGAAATTTTCTATATGTTGTTAACTTGCAATATGTGTGATACATTTTTCTAATTATCTTCTTTGTTTATTTTCACAATGAATGAATATGTGATAGAAATAATCAAAAGTGTTCATATTTGTAATACAAATGATATTTTGTATTAAAATATTTTCAAAAAATATGCGCACACATTATATTTGACATTTTAATTCAGAATAAAATATTCAAAAAATGAATTGAATGAGTTGAATGAGTTGAATTATTATTTTGCAGCTAATCTTATATTGGGAAACCTTGTTTCCTTTATATAAAGCCTTAATATAAATAATTTAAATGTATTTCACGATAAAGAATATTGTATGTAGCTTAAACAATATCTGTCATTTATTTTTTGTTTGTTTATATTTTATTATTTCGTAGGAAAGTTTAGTTTATCAAAGTAAATGAAAAACCGGGCAAAACGCAAACTTTCAGGTAATTCTAGTCAACTACTGCTGATCTGTGTCCATCTTATATACCCTTGTGTTGACACTGTTGTATGCTGAGGATATTAGAGTCAAGTATATCGGGTATGATAATATATGAATATAGGAAATGGCATTAATTAATTGATTGATTTCATGGGAGTAAGATTCTCACCATCTTTACTCGATGGACATGTGTTGTATGATGTCATTTCTATTTCATTATACTCCATACGATTCTAGCTGATAGAGAAAAGATGTCATATAAATATTGTGAAGTTATTTTAATTATCCACATCAACTTATTTGTCAGAACGAAATTGAAATTATTTTACTGAAATCGAGATCTACGACTGGAATATAAGAAATATGCGGGTGTTTAGAATTCCAAATGTGAAACTTGTCGGAAAAGTGCTAATCGAGTCGTGGTAAATTTAATGCTAAGGGTGTACCCGGGCACTTGTTCAGCAATGACAGATTATAACATGTGTTTTTCAAAGATGTCCGCCAACAAGGCAGTGGAAGCATTAGCAACCAAAGACCGTCAAAATCATATGTTTGAAATGGGCAGAATTTCTTGGATGTATCCTAGAAATACAGAGCACCGCAGACGGGAATACTGTAGACATATTCGGAATTTGAACATTTGGCTAGCCCGTGGACCGGGGTCCAACCCAAGTCCGGCCGCGGGTTAACGCAGCGGTGAAGTAAGAGGATACGGACGAGGGAGGGAAAGCGCCGGAACTTGCCACCTCCGAGAACGACCTCTGTTCCCTCAGCGCTTCCATTGGGCACGGGAAAGGTCACTGGGACTCACTCCTCCTCACTGGCAAATAAAGGGTTTGCCGCTGCTGCAGGTGTCGGAGGCGAGTACGCATTGGGCGGGGATTGCCACGCTCGTCCCGGCGCGGCCGGGCCCGATATCAGAGGGGCAGAGGCGAGGGCGGAGAGGGCTGTTGCTCACGGCGGGCAAGCTTCTCTCGCTCTCTCGCGCTCTGGGGGTGGCTATGGCGGCCCCCTAGACCGGCTGCTTGTTTGCTCGCCTTGCCTGCCTTGCTGCTGCTCGGCTGGCCCCACCCTACACACATTCTCTGCTCTTGAGTCCCTCTTCTCTTTCTATCTCCTACGGGCAGTCGAGGCTGCTTCGTGATTTCTAAGCCCGCGGCGTTGAGAGGGCGCAGGGCCCGGGGGGGATTTATTTTGTCGCTGGAGCTAGCGTGCCTTGGTTTCGTATGGTTACGGATAGCTTGTCCAGAGGTGGATGGTGCGTAAGTGGTAGTTCACTAGTACTACTCACATCACGCACATCGAAGCTGTGAATCGTCGGTCCCTACGAGGTTTGGCCGGGCTGTGAAGAGCGGAATCACAGGCAGACGTTGTTCGAGGGACGGCCCGAGGATCTGTTGATCCGGGACGGGGACTGATTGATAGGCAGAGTGTTGTGTGTTGGCGAGAGGGAGCGCAAGTGAGAGTGTGATTAGGTTATTGCTGTGAGTTTTTGTGAGCCCCTGCTGCCGCCTGCTCTCGACTTGGGGGAGTGCAGTGCGGTGCGTTTTGAGCTTCCTTCACAATCGAAGAGTCGACTGTGGGATCTGTATCGACCTGGCGGCAACGTTCTCTCGGCCAGGAGGGGAAAGCTTCTGCATGTTCAAGCAAGAACGGCAGTGAGAAGATCCGCAAGTTCGAGAGATCGTTCGGAGGGACCGACCCTGAGAGTTAGCCACACTAAGGTAGTGTGCGGTGATGATGTCTTGGTTGAAAGCATACCGCGTTAGAACCGTGTGACATGTTGTCTACAACGTGCGAAGCAGATCTAGTGTAGAATCCCAGAGGAGCAGGAGCTCCTCCAACAAGCAGGTCGTAAAGCGCGAGGACATGTACAAAGAGCGGATCTTATCTCTGGCAACAGACGGCAGAGGCAGTGGCAAATCTGAGACGCCTTTGTTTCGAGAGCCTGCTGAGAGCAAGAAGCGCCAGGAGGATGCTCTCGATAAGTCTTCTCCTTCAACTTCGAAAGGAGGGAATGGGAGAGAAAAGGAGAGGCCCTCCGGTCCCTCAACGTCAACCGCTCGACGAGCAGGCACCGGCAATTCAGACACTCGAACTGCCTTCGAGAAGACCAAGTATCCTGATGATGGTAAGTACCAGTATTCACGCCTGAAATGCGAAAGCATTGAGTCTTAATGAGATGCACATCATCGTGCAGGTCGAGTTTATGCCATCAAATGGTAGGTACTCGTTAGTTCGCGAATATAGTTCGATCCAGGAATATGGCTTCGTGCTCATTCGTTCCCCTTCCCTTCCTTGCCACAGTGAAGTCTACCAGATTATGGACCTTTGTTGTCTTCCCGCAATCGTTTTTATGAAGTCTACTTGCTATACAGGCTTACTTTCTGGATTGTTTGGCATATTCGGAATTTGAATGCTGTGTACTCTGGATATTGTTGTCTGGTTCCAAGATTTCGTTCAGCTCTACAACTTCACTGGGGTTGTGGTTGGAGAAGTCATAAAGCTTTCGGCGGGTAGTCTAGCTTGTAAATAGTTAACAGCGATCAAACCGGCCTTCGTTTATGGACCGAAGATTTATATGATCTGCCGGCGATTCTGATTTAATTTTCTGTCTACTTTCTACATGCAGGCTGGGTAAAACTTGTGGTTGCGTTTGACTATTCTCATTCTAGAAACCTCTTGCACGATTTCTTCCCCTGTACCCTAACCAAAGGTTGTCACATTCTCATTTCAGGAGAGGATTCCGATACAGACAGTGAGGAGTCGGACGTGAGTGGATCAGATGGTGAAGATACCTCGTGGATTGCGTGGTTTTGTGGATTGAGGGGGAATGAGTTCTTTTGCGAGGTTGATGACGAGTACATCCAGGACGATTTCAACCTCAGTGGTCTCAGCGGCCAAGTTCCTTATTACGACTACGCTCTCGACCTCATTCTAGATGTGGAGTCGCCAAATGGTAACGTTTTGTGATTCTAGAAATTTTAATAGGTGAATTATGCGATGCTGGATAGTGAAGCTGAACAGAAGCAGCCAAGCGGCTTTTTCCTACGATCCTGTCGAAGATAGGTTTCCTTGATTTTGAGCAAGTGTGTTTTTTCCTTTAGCAAAAGATTGCTTGTTCTAGCATATCAGTCCATTTCTTTTGTGAGCTCATCGCACAGCTTAGATTTGTCCCATTTTTTAACTTGTCACACATTTTCCTACTTCTTGAGCGTATGTTGGTATCAATAATCCACCAAATGAACATCCTTGTAACGGCCATGTTTTGCCAAGGTGGGGCCGCCTCCCCATATGAACGCTCACATCTATCAGAAATCCACTGGTAAATTGTGTTTGCAACTTTTCATTTCTTTTGTTGCAGATGATATGCTGACAGAGGAGCAAAATGAGATGGTGGAATCTGCCGCTGAGATGTTGTACGGATTAATCCATGTCCGTTATATATTGACAAGCAAAGGAATGAATGCTATGGTTAGTATATCCTGTACTTGCTTATCATTCAGTGGAGAGGCTGTGAGTGTATGTTTATGTGTGTCCCTTCCCTTAGGTTTTGAAGGTTGACAACTGTTGGCATGGTTGTTGTGAAATGTCGTAAGTACTCATCGCTTTGGCTCCACTGATGCAGCTTGAGAAGTGCAAGAATGTCGACTTTGGTAGGTGTCCACGGGTATATTGCTCAGGGCAGCCATGCTTGCCCATTGGTCAGTCAGATATTCCACGAACGAGCACAGTGAAGATCTATTGTCCAAAATGTGAAGACATTTATTACCCAAGATCCAAGTACCAAGGCAGTATCCTCAGTCAGGGTCCAAGTTGGTATTGTATGTCTTTTTTAGTAGTTTCAGTTATTGTAGATTTTGTGTGTGATTTGGCTGCCATTGAATTCATGGATAGTACATCGGCTGAGTGTGGATGAACTCTACTGATCTTGCATACCCACTTCTGTTTATCTACTTTCACTTAATATTCGAACTTTGCGCTTAACTCACAGCTTCAGATATTGACGGAGCATATTTTGGGACAACATTCCCCCATCTCTTCCTCATGACGTACCCATACATAAAACCACCCAAACCAACCCAGAGTTACATACCGAGGATATTTGGATTCAAGCTCCATAGGAGTGCAAGGTAGTACGTGACGTAGAGTGGCGCGACTTTAGGCAGCTGAAGGCAACAGGCGCATTGCTTTTGCTGCGTTTGCAGCAGGATTGTAGTTAGGGTTTAGCCGGAAGCAATTGGTTAGATAAATTGACACCATGGGATCTTATGGATACGGCTGTACTTGGTAATGTTTCGTCCCATCCTCCCCTGGTAGTTCATTTTGAATCAGGAGATTGAGACTTCGTCAATTACATCAAGTGTTTGGCTGTACAGTCGGTAGATCATAGAAGATAGTGAGAGAGGGAGAAAGCGTGAGAGGGAATCTTGGACCTTGCCCCGGGAGCTGTTCTTCATTGCTTTGTTGGGGCGGAGGCATTCAATTTGCGATTTTGGGTCCTGTTTATGTTCATTTTTCCCAGCTTGGTTGGTCGCTGAGGCAGGGACTTGAAGTCGTGGTTATTGTCAGTAGGGAACTCAGGTAATTGACATTAGATCCATTGAGCGGAGACCACATTGTTGGGCTTGTGGAATAACTAGTAGAGCCCTGACTAAGTAAGGGCTTAGGCATTCCAACTGTTGACATGCTATGAGTAGCCCATTCATGTCTTGTGTGAGATCTGATTCTACGTATGGAGCCTGTTAAGAATTCCACTCAGTGTGTAAGAAAAGCAAGACGACTACTGCATCCTCGGTCTGCCTTCTTGCTACTTATTACCTTTCTCCTCACATTATTAGTTACTTCTTGGAGGTTTTTGCAAAATTCAGATTATTGGAATACCGGGTGTGTTGTGGATGTTCTCACACGATATGCGTTTAATGTCAGGTAGAACAAATCATTTCAGTTCGAATGTCCAAATAAAGGAAAATCTGAGGCATTGTCCATCGTCGCTGCAGAAATAACTAGTGTTGCGAGGGCTGTATCTGGAATCTACACAAACACTATGAAAGCACGGAATGGATCTGAGAATCGGTTAGTTCATGTGAGCGGCAGATCATAAATTTCCAAAATCTGTAAGTAGTGGAATCTCTCAATACAAGAGAAAATTAGAAAGTCATTATGTTTTGATCTTTTGGATCTTTGTGAACTGCGGGCTAATGATTTCTTGGCTAGTCCTATTTCTAGGTTTAACGTATGTGCATTGTTTAGGGATACTAAGTCTTTACATTAGTATCTGACGTCATGTCAGTAATGAAAGTGCTGGACTTTTAACGCACCATCGAAACTAAAATTGCATTCGTGGCCATGCGGGACTAGTGATTGTATATATCATTCAACCCTGCATATCATAACTTGAATTTTCAGTTGTGCTGTGTTTAACTTGATATGAGGTTAGAATTTGAACTCTCCAGGTTTATGAGCTTCAATTTTCGGAGGTTTCTCCGCCGCAGTGGTATACATTCAGATAGAATGACATAACGCGCATCATTATCGTTTACATCGGAATGACGAAAGTAAATATGCAGCTAGTATTCTACACATGTGATGTTGGATCTCGTGTGTCGACATCAGAGCATGTATTGCGCGTCATGTCAAATACCGAAGTACCCGTCCCAGAAAATATAATAACAAAAGGGATGGGAAGATCCCAAATAGTACAAGGATGGAATCAAACCGGTAACATGGGGCTAGGCCCCAATAGTATCACACTGGGAAATATGTCATAGAGCACCTAAGATATCTGAACTATCCAAGTCGAAAGGTCTACAAACAACAGAGCATCCGAAGAAACATCACCTAACGTGGTTGCTCTCCTATGGAGTTTAGGAGTTTCCATTGCTCTACAGAGAGCAATGGAAACGTGTTGTCTAAAATAGGCTATACAATAAGCTAAAGAGAGTGATACCCCATGTTGCCTAGTATGGTAGGCTCTCGCACACTCCTTCATGAACATGTCGAAGTCGGTGTCTACAGCTCCATATAACTCCAAAGCTAAAGGAACAAAGAGGTGACCTTTCTGCATACCTCTATACTTGGAGACCTTGGCTGCTGTAGCTCCACTCGCCGCCCATCCTGGAGGATGGGTGATCACCCCCTCTGAAACTGTATCTCTAGTAACGATCTGTAACCACCACATCAACCACAGTGACCTGGTCCCCCCAACCAAGTACAGGTTTGCCTTAACCCTAGTCGACTGCAAGGCATATCAACGTTCTCTCCATGTGAGATATCCACCCTCTAGCGCCATAACAAACACCACATCCCTAATGGCATCATGGATAGCTATCCTCTGCCCTCCGAATGGACAACGAGTCATATGAACACCTACTGCATCTAAAGTGATACCACACTCACATGTGAGTAATGAAGATGTAGATGGATGGACCAAGCCAAGACGGAATCTCATCGCTGTGGAGAAAGTAATTGGTGCGAGTCGGAAAGCCATGATGCATGGTCGAGCCAAGATCCACGAGCCCGAGCAAGTGCGTAGACGAGCTCTAGTGGTACGAGGAATGGCCGGATCCACTAAGAGTGAATGTAGAGTCTCCTGAAATTGTCGATCCATCAAGATAGACTGTAGACCCCTAGTCCAATCGGAAGCCAAAGAGGAAAAAGATGGGAACTCATGTCGTCCCTCCCGTGGTAAAGCATCTCTCGTATGTCGTAATAAAACCTATAAGGGAAATGATCCCGTATCGACGTCCCTCGTATATATCTCCAAAATAGGTCTATCTGCGATCACAAATCGAGAAGATAACAAAGGTGCAACAAGCCGCCCAACTCGCCAAAGAAAGCCGTGAGGCGTCGCCTCCTCCATCGATAATAAGCCTACCCCTCCACACGAAATTGGCAAAGATGTCTGCCTCCTTGCCAAATCTCCGCCACACACTCGAATGTCCCTTATCCGATGATGTCACCAAAGACGCCCATGATCCTCCTATCAAAGCTACCGTCAAACGTGATATGAATGTTGGTGAAGGAGGAACCATGCGAACAAGATAGGTGGGTCGACGAGCAATACTAGATGATAAGATACCAAACGCCACCGCGGATCCCCTAGTAGAGGAAGGTCGCCTACATGCAAAACATCCCGGCCAATGCAACGTCAAGCTAGCGTGAAACAAAATCCTCGCCCCTACCAAGCACTCCTAGAATACGAGGGCCATCCGTCGATATCATACATCCTCCGGGAAGCGGGAAGGTGAGGCGGAATGCCCAAAGGAGACCAAGCCCCCCGCACTTTGACACCTTGAGTCTCAAGCCTACTAGATGAAGCTCCGGTAGTCAAGTAATCAAATACCGCCTAATGCTATCTACAGGGCCCACAATGTGTGTATCGTCCGCTAAGGAGGGGAACACACAACCGAGCACGGCCAAAGCAGTAGACACAAGAGCTCTATAATGAACCATTAATAAGGGGCATTCCCAAAGGATCTCCCTGTCGAGTGCCGAAGTATGACCGTGAGAACGGTGACTCCCTCTTCGGAAAAGCCATGCTGATAAAATAGAGAAGAATGTGAACCGTAGAAAGATTGTACGAAAGGAATGATGCTTGATAGGGGTCCACCAGCCTCTCTCAGCTCTCTAAAAATAGAAGCACGCGAGACGCTGTTAAATGCGTTCTTAACGTCCACCTGCAAGACAATCCAATCCGAATGGATATCTAGAAGTGCTCTTATGCCCAACGATACCTCCTCACCTCTCCGGTGTGGCGACTCCAAACTGATGTGGACAAAGATGCTCCTGGAAGTGTGAGCGATGCTGCAAGACAACGGTACGGTTGACTAATCGCAATAAGACCTCTCCAATAGCAATCGGTCTGATGCCCCCAGTGTCCTTCTCCATCGCGGTAGTTCGACTAAAGACCTAGAGCCCGACTAATCCGACAACGGAATCTCCCCTCTCGCAACTGATGCAACCACCTAGAACAACTCCGTGAAACCACTAGAGGGATCATCTGCCTGAAAGCACTCTCGAAGATGCTCATATACCATCCTTGACAAACCCCCAGAGGATAAACGTGGGGCTGTGCATAGAGAATGTGCAAATCATGATCTATCAAGACATAATGGCTGATACTCCAAGACCTTTAATGGTATCTCCTCGCCCATGGATGGATGTAGAAGGCGCAAAGAGGAAATCGTCTCATCAGTAGGACTAGCCATAGACAAAGGATGAAGGGCTCTTGCAACCATTATACTCCCCGGCCCGCCCTAAGATCCTACACCGCCGCAATCGCGCCGAATCGAAGTATCATGTGATCGAACCCGACTCCTAACCTCCAGGTGGCCCGAATGCACTTCTCCCCGCAATGTAGCCCAATCCCCCCGCCGGAATCTCCAAATCTAATCGCCACCTCCCTATGTCCAAAGACGCCCTCTAAAAAGATAACGTAGACACCATCGAGGAAGTAATAAAAATAAAAACCATCCTAACTCGTCCATAGGATCGCGCGCCAACCGATCGAGCGGTAAGCGAAAAGCACGTCTAGCCTCGTCATGCAGTGTCCGAGGAAGCCTATGGAATAAGCGTGGACAAGGAAATCTAGTCTCAAAAAGCCCTAGAATTGAACCTACATGAGAAGCTAACTACTCCCACGACCCAGACGGTATACCCGGAATGCTCAACGAAGGAGTCGATGTAGTGTGTGTGTGTTCCCTGAAGTGACAAAAACCGATGTCGATGTGACCGTCCTCCTCACATGCGCATCCCAAGTGGTCCAATCATAATCTTTGTGCATCTTTCCCACGTGGGTCTTTACCCCTTGCGAGCTAAAGAGACAATGACACACCGGACATGGTGTATCACGCACTGCTTTTGGCGGTCCCATGAGAGAAAGTCAAGCTAAAGCTAGCACAAAAGGAACAATAAAGAAACCCAGCACTCCATCATGTATCTTCTCCCACCTGCATAACCACAACCCCCTAACACACCACCTCACATTGGAAAATGGTAACTATTGAAACCCTAAAAACTAAAAATACTCATAACTTTTTATTCAGATCTCCATAATTTTCCAGCTAGGTTCTAATAGAACCAATGCAGGAAAAGGAAGAGATGAGAACAAAAAAACCTGACCCATATGTCTAAGCGAAGAAAAATCACTCAAAATGCACTCAAAACCCTAAAAAAATAAAAATAATCATATCTCACAATATCATTCTCCATAGTCTTCAATTTAGGTACCAATAGAACCCAAATTGAAAGACGAAAAGAATGTACTATTCACTCTCCATGTTTGACAAAGTATGGCTGAAGAATGAAACTAATACTATTGAGTCACTCTCAACACTATCTCACGCTCCCGCACATCCCTTCGTCACCAAGAGCCTGACACATATCATTGTGTGCAAATCCACTTCTTGTTGTTTATGAGTTTGTAGTGAGAAAAGTCACACGACATTACATAGTACAGTTCCTGATTCCAGTAAAGTCCAGCAAGAAGTACAGAAGTTTCATAGTCGTGATGGCAGTGGGTCAAGACTCTGAGCTAGCATAACTGAAGGACGAAGTAGCAATTTTATCTTGTAGTGTATACGCAGTGTGCAGTGACTGCGCGGTCAAATGGAGTAACTCATCAACCTGTGAGTGAACTTTCCAATCAATTCTGAGAAGTGCGCAGAAGTTTCATAAACTTTTCAAGAGGATATAATCGTCAAAAGGAGAGGAAACTCCCCACCAGAACAAAGTTTATCCAGACAACCTACTCGCCACTCTGCACCTCAATTTGCAAGTGGAATTTGGGACTCATGCACATTTGTTTAAAATGGTCTAAAATATTTGAACCATAATGAGATAGTGAACCTTTTTCTCTTCAACGTATGAATTTACCTCTACCAAGGGAACATGTAGTACTGGAGATTTTTTTACTTCTCAGTCAAAGCTGAGAGTACATCTTGAAATAAAATCTGATCATAACTTTTGAACTCTTTAGAATCCTCATATTCAAAATCTTCACTAACATGTGTCACACAACACAATGTAAGGTTTCACATGATCAACCAAAGTAGGTCAAATGATGATTTTGAAGTTTTCAACCTCAATTTGCTTCAATGGATTCTTACTATGTAGATATGTTCTATTCTTGAATAAATATATAAATATATATATATATTGCAATCTCTCCTATAAATTTACACACTTGCATTCTTCGAAACTTCTATCCTTTTAATCTCACTTTACCTCTTGAAAATTGTTAAATGAGTTTGATCTATAAAATTAGACGGTCTCAAACAGGTGTTGTTCCAATCTGAAATTTGCAGCTGATTTAGGAGGGTACGTTGATTGCTATTTTAACCAAGCGACATTCCCCCTAAATCAGCTACATGTTGACAATTTGATGTCATATCTTGAGCCGTCATAAAATGATGTTGTTAAGATCTTTCCATCTCCATGGTTGAGCAAAATGTAAACATACATTTCTTAAAGTGCATGATCGTTTAAATCATTATCAATGAAATAAATCAATTATTTAGTCATCCACACTATGAATAATTCATGCAATTCTTTTTGTTAACCATAATCAGAGTTTCACACATGTTGCCGAAATCATTAGCAATTTCATTGATATTAAATAATGAAAATAATCAAACATTCTTTCTTAATTCCCAAATTTTGCAAGTTCTAAGGATGTTTCAACACAAGTGTGAACTCTGGGAGATGAGAATATGATGACCATTAAAAAAATCAATGCAGAAAACTTTAGCATATATCAATCTATGCAAAAATTATATAGATTTATGTTTAAAATTTACTCAAAGGGATTAATTTAAATTTCATTGAAACATGCATTTAAAATAATTAAACTTCCCTGATGAACTTTTGTCATTTCATTTTCAAACAATTCTCTTCTTATGATTTCAAAGTTTTGTTATAGTCTCATAAACATATAATGTATTGTTATATCATATCCGAATTTTAACTAATCAACTTTTTCCCCATTCATCTATCTCTTTCTATAATATTAATATGATTTTATGCATTTTCTACATCAAAATTAATTTCCTTGATTTAAAATCTTAATAATGCATAAAAAATAATGTGATTTTCCATTAAATGACAATAGCATAGCCCTCTAAATCACAATATCAATGAATGAACAATTACAAATGTTGTTTAACCTCACTTCTAAAGAACAAAAAAATTCACATAATTAAATTTCTAACATTTTGATCATGTATAAGATTATTTTAGAGTCCTTTGATTTATTAAAAAATAAAATTAAATAAAATAAAAATTTAAGCCAAATAATAATAAACACCAATTATGGTTTGAATATTGTTATTGATCCATATAATAACCTACATAAAGTTTTTATTTTGAGATTTGGAGTTAATAATCTCAACCCAAAGACATAATATTATATCATACACTTATTACTTAATTTTTTAAATGGATTAAACAGTTTTTTTTATCTTGTGTCATAATGTTTATCTCATCACCCAAATCATTTTATAATAATAATAATTAAAATAACTAAATTTTGTATAAATAAAAAATATTTATTTTTTTGAAAAATATTTTTGATTATTAATAAAAGTGTAAAAAAATCATTTGATGATAGTGTAATATTTTTTTAAAATAAAATAAAAATATTAGAATAAATTATTATTATTTTAAAAAAAAACTATTTTTTTTACTTAATTGATCATTTTTGTAATATTTTCATAAATAAATTTAAATATATTTTCAAAATGATTGTTAAATTGGTTAAAAATTTAATATTTTTTTAAAAAAATAATTGACTTATTTTTATTTTAAACACAACATTTTTTTTACTTGTTTGATTTGTTTCATTCTAGTTATCTATGAATTATCATTCATACAAATATTTGAATAATAATTTATATTTTTTATCAATTTGAATAGGAATAGTGTTGTAAAAAATTGATTTATGGTCTATGTAGTGTAATTGTGGTGAGGTATTTTTTTATGTATAATTTCAAGGTTTAACATATGAATGTGAAAAATACGGTTGTATCAAACTACTCTTTGCTTCTTGTACAAAATAGCATATTTGATGTATATATTATATAGAGAAAAACTGAATAATATAACAAAAAGGCCATATCACGGAGTACATGTATGAAACACAAGATGAGGATGGGACTAGGATTCAATAGCATGATAATGAGAAATATATCATACTGCACCTAAGATATAATAACTACAAGATCAAACATTCTACTTATTATTGTAGCATCCAAGAATATATCACCTATAGGATTGCACTAACCACTGCTTTATGTAGAGCAATGCATACACGTTAACTAAAATTTATTACATACTATTACAATCACGTAGATAGCTCATAACATAAATGATATCATTAATTTTTTTTCTAAGTTAATTTTTTTAAAAATAATTTATAAATATTTATTGGGATAAACTGAAGAAAAATTATATGATATAAAAATATAAAAAATCATCAAAAATATTATTTCAAGCATGATTGAAATAATTATGATATATTTATATATTTGATGATTGATATAAGCATTGTGAGTCATTAACATAAGACATGTTTTGTGAATTTTTTTGAAATTTTTTTATTTTATGTCAGTACAAAAAGTAGTTAGTAATATTTCATGCAACACAAGTTGAAATTTAAACAAAAAAGACACATAAAAATGCAAAAATTCATAATACTTATCAAATGATTGTTTAAATTAAATTTATTCATTTATATATAACCCATGTTTGAAATTACAAGAATAATAAGTTTTTCGATCACTTAATCTATAAAGAATTGAAAATATAAATACAAATTTAAAATTATTTATTTTGATGAAATTTTTAAGTTTACCAGAAAATATTTATTCTTTTGAAAGTTATTGATTGATAAAATCATGTTTTTATAAAAGACAAAAATAATTATGATTGTATCATAAAATTAAACTTTAAACTTTCAATTTATAAAATGATAAGAATAAATGAGATCTAAACCTTCATTTTTTTTAAAAAAAATTTGATTAAAATGAATAATTAAATTTGTTTCATTATTTATAAAATTTCAAAATTGAAAACTTAGTAACTCATTATTTATTTAATTAAAAAATTTTTTCATTTAAATTTTAATTTAGAAAATAAAAATTGAAATATTGAGTCCAAAAATTTATTATTGGATGGATAAAATATTTTATCAATTATTCATGATGTTAAATTTATGAAAATAATTTTTTTTTCAAAAATTTGATTTTTTAAAAATATTTTTTATTTTAAATATTTTTAACAATATATAAAAAAAATTTAATTATATTGAAAAAATATATTTTAAATATTTTAGTATGAATTTGAGTGTTTATGAAATAATTATTTAATTTTTTCATGATTTTTATGAAATTCAAATAAATTTCTTTCGTTTGATTTTTTTTAGTTATATTTTTAAATCAAGTTTTTTATTTAAAAAGAATTAGAATATTTTTTCAATTTTACGTTGATATTTTCAAAGCTTTAATATGTATATATACCTTAAATTTTTTGAATAAATGTAAATCATAGATTGATTTTAGTCATTTTGATCTGTAAAGGATATTTTTTCAAGAATCAAACCATTCAATAAATAGAATAGATGTTTTTAATTTACATTTTTTTGATTATGTTAATTTTTAATTGCGAAATGTTCAACTTTGGTTCTATATTTTCATAAAAAAAAATTTAAAGGTTGAAATTATCTCGGATCTCTACTACTGAATAATGTATAAATTTGATTATAATTAATTAAAATAAATTTTTTATTATATTTTGTAGATTTATTAGTAATTTTATTCTATCATAATTAATTTTTGATGATTATGATGAAGTTTGAAGAAGTCATAGGGTAATCATTGATGAATGAAATTATATATTGAGTTATTTTATCCACTGATTTTTTGAAAATTAATAGTCTGATATCATGACCTTTGCTTTACATAATTAAATATTTTTGAAGGAATAAACTTATTCATACCATTTAATCTAGAGTTAAACTTGTCTATGAAAATAAAATCAAGTAAAGATTTTTGAAATGTCTAAAATGTCGGAGTATATCAATGATATATTGTCATTGATACACTTGGATATTTTTAATAGTTAAGTTTTCTCTATCTCTATTGAATTTGATTAAAGTTACATAATAATCATATTTTTATTTAAAAAAATTTCTTAATGATATAAATTAAGAGTTTGTGAATTAGATTTCAAACCTTTTTTCATCTTGTAGATGACATTAATGAAAGTTTTTAATTTGTTGTATGTCATTTAATGTAAGGTATGAATCATTATTGTATGAAGATATAGAGGCAAAATTTGAGAAGGAGGATTACAAAATATGACATCATGATTGATTAGAAAAAATAAGAATTCAGTAAGTGTTACAAGACTAAATGTATGTGAGAGGTTGTAGATGAATATGATTTTCAAAAGCAAAATAACTTCTAGAATTTTTATTATATATCCAAAAGTGTTTGAAAGTCATACAAGTAAAGTTCAATCCTAGAAGTATAAAACATAGTTAAATTCACACCAAGTGAGATGTATAATATGCATTTCTCTTAACTTCACAATGTTTTATTGTTGATATATTTGTGATACATAATATTAAGTTAAAAATAATTTCATCTATCTCATATGCCACATAGAAGAATCATGAGCTTTAGCATCATTAACACATAAAGGATTATTTTTCCATGCGAAGATCATATGTTTCAAGTTTGACTCAATTGGATTTCGAGTGAGGTAATAACTTTATTGATGTTTCTTCAATATCAATTAAAGATTCAATTTGAAACACAATATTAGAGTGGTTAAGGTGAAAATATTATGTTTTAGTGCTTCACTTAAATAACATAGATGAAAATCTCGACAAGTATTAAGATTTAGAGCAGAATTAAAATTTATTTAGTTTTTATTTTTAAAAATATTTTATAATTTGAGGGATATTATTGGATAATTATTTGATAAAATTGCATGATAGAATTACAATTATTTTAGCACATGTATGTCAAATATTGCAATAATTTTGAATATAAATTTTGAGTTTGCACTAAATTATTCTTTGAGTTTAGCATATTTACAAACACATCATTTTGCTAAAGTGTGTTCTTTAATAATATGTACCTTTAACTAAGTTTGATTCATAAGTTGGCAAGTTTGTTTGTCTAACATGGCTCATACTATGAGACAAAAAAGGAAAAAAATTGAATAATGGTATTAGATGTTTGACACAAAAAAGAAAAAAATTCACAAGAAAAAATAGAAAATAATATAAAACAAGTCAAACATTTATAAAATTGTTGGATCTTTTTGTATTATTTCAACTGCATATGAAACAAAAATGATTTGATGTATGAAAATTTGATTTCAGTAATAAATTTGATAAATATTATTAACCATAGAAACTCTACAAACTAATTAATAACTAAAAAACCTATCAAAACAATGAAACATACAGACATTCAATGGATTAAATAAAATATAATTAAAATATTTCAAACCATTGTGAGTTGTTTTGAGTGTAGAGAGTCCGCAAGAGGTATGTATGATATATAACATGAAATTATTACAATATAGCTCTATTAAAGAAACAACTCACTATATTTATGACTATGTATGTTTTTTGGAACAAATGAATTTTTAATAAACTAAGTAATATATACAAAAATATAAAAATTGATATATTTATCATGATCAAGTTCAATGGATGACGACATCAAACAATGTTTTTAAAACTTTTATTATTATTATTTTGCAGGAATTCTTAAGTTATGAATCTTAATGAATGAGTTTTTTTGTTAATGGATG
This sequence comes from Marchantia paleacea, assembly GCA_014180765.2. Taxonomy (NCBI): domain Eukaryota; kingdom Viridiplantae; phylum Streptophyta; class Marchantiopsida; order Marchantiales; family Marchantiaceae; genus Marchantia; species Marchantia paleacea. The sequence goes on from MUAA02000015.1 coordinate 2,968,728, forward strand.
AACAATAAAGCTTTGTGTTGACACCCATAACAAACATGTATGTGTTATAGATAGAGCTATAGTCATATCATCAAAAGGTAGAAGTGATTATGCATGTTGCTTAAACACTAAGACTCAATACAAAATTGAGTAAAATCATAATATAATTATTACAAAAACTAGAGAGGAAGAGGAACAATATTAAAGTATAATTATGACCGTTACAATTTGTGTATATCAAAGGTCATTGAACCAAGAAGTGCATTAAGAAATAAAATATTATCATGTTTGAGTTCTTCTTCAAAGTAAATTAGCGATTGCAAATGAAAATAAATATCTATTTTGATGATCATACATGAAATAAAGTGTATCCAAAGACTTTATTTTTTGCAAAAATTATGAGATGACATCACCTTCTATGTACAAAGTTCTCTATCATGTCAAGAAAACAATGCTAATAAGTTTACTATCACATTAGAAACTAACAAGTTTACTACCACATTTATCAACACAAAGTAGAAAATGAGGTCACATTAGTGTAAACATTGTAGGTGTGTTGCTGGCGACACAATTACAAAAATACATGGTGATAAAATATATGAGTATTTTATCATATTAAAATATGAAAAAAATGTAAATAAATTGTTATGTTAGGGTCGCTATAAAAATAATCACCATATCAAAATTTGTTCTCATTAATATAGATGTAATTTTTACTCAACGTGGTGTGGCTATAATTCTTATTGCATATAATGTCTCTTAGTTTACTAGCATGTTTTAAAACAAAATTAGCCATGCATATGACTTATCATCTCAAAGAGATGAACAAATGAAAAATGTCAATAAAATAATTTCAAACATGCCGAAAATATTTACTTTAAATCATTAATTGGTAGGGTTTCAATTTTTTCATTGATTTAATTTTTTTATTACTATTTAATCAATGCATAAAAAAAAATCATGTTTTTTTAAGGAAGAACATATCCCATACTTTTTAGTTTGATTTAAGTAAAACACATGAATAATTCATCCAAGTTGAAGATGTGAACAAGTTTGTGATAAAAATCTTACAAACTTCTAATTAATTAATCAATTCATATAAAAAAACCATCCCTCTTTATGTTCAATATACCTTATATTATTTTGTTTGACTAAAGTGACACACATGCATGAATCATCCATCCAAGTTGAATTTTTGAATAAATTTATGGTAAGATTTTAACAAAGAATGCATCATGTTAAATAAAAATAAGTCAATTTTTAATATTGATTTAAAAATATAAGATAAACATTTTAGAATAAGATCATGTGTGATTATATACCATCAAGTTTTTTTTATCATGAGTTTAAAAATTGAATCCCAAATTTATTGAACCTTTTAAAAAATCTTATAGATTGGGAAAGTTGAAAACATTTTGTATGGATCTTCAATCTAATTGGAGTTTCCATCACACATGAAAATACAAGATATATTATCATATGTCTTTCTTTTAAAAGTATATACCATAAGTTTCATTCTTTAGCAACACACATCAACTATGTCTTTTATCAAAGATGATTAATTGAGTAGAGAAATATGAGATGGAAAATATCATCAAGAAAAGAATGAGAGTTAAGTTGAATCCAAAAGTGGAAAATTTTGTCCAACAAAAGTAATATATATATTATGAAGTTATTTGAAACGCTTTTGAAAATTTTAAAAATGTCAAAATACTTGTGGAGACTTTTAATAATTCTTGTAACAAGATTGTTACGTTTTAATAGAAGAAGATATGTAATGTATCTAGGTTAGACATAGTTAGTTGAGCCAAATCTTAAAATATTTCACTTAAAAATAAAATAATGATGCACATGATTGAAAAAATGTTGGATAACTTTGGCTCCCATGGATTCAGAACGAAATGATTATCATGCTTTGATGGAGTAGATCAAGATGCCATATCTCAAGTTACAACTTTGTCCATAATTTTTATTTTTTCTTCATTTCAAAAATTTGATTCCATATTATTTCATCGTTCTCTAATACTTCATATAAGATACATAGTTTTATATCTTTTATGAATAAACTTGTATAAGATAATGAATCATACGACATACAAATGATAATCATGTGGTATAGAGTGAGTTTTGAAACTTTTTTAGATCAATAGTTTATGAAGCAAGGGGAGGTTTTGAAAAGATATCTCATCTTTTGATCCATTCTGAAATTTATCATACTTTATGTTACAAAAAGGAAGGAGTACAAAGGCATGAAAACTTGGAAAAATGACACTAAGGAGGATCCAAAGTATCCTAACTAAGAAAAGATGAATGCATTGAAATTAAACTTCAGATAAAGTCTACCAAGATGTGTTGCATTTAGTGTCAAACATCAATCAAAGTAAGTATATGTTACTTTTCTCCATTATAAATTAATTGGTAGGATGCAAGAGTTAAATTATCTTGTGTAAGTGACACTCAATATTGAATATTTTTTCTTTGTAATTAATGTATGTACAATTTATTTTTATGATTGTATCTTAGGAGATTATTAATCTTAATCTTTCACACATCTTGTGACAAGGTGGAACCTCATATGAAGGTATCATTGTAAAATTCCTATATTATATATTTGTCTTCAGTCTAGTTAAATGTATACTCATAACAATGAATAGCAAAGATTTTGTCAAACAATACACAAGAGTTATATTTCACTTTAGTCAACTAGAAGAGTCTTCAATCCAGTTAAGATTGGACCCAAGATAATTCACATTAGATTTCAAATTCTTCAAGAATAATAATGGATTTAAATTTGATTCAGATCATAATTTTCTTAAACCATGTAGTCCAAAGCTCACATAAGTGTGTCATATGAAAAACGTGAAAATACTTGAAGCACCATAGATGTACATTGGTGTAATATATGAAGAAACATATGAAGTAGAAAGAGTGATAGAAAAGTTTTGGTCGCGATGACCTCTAGATTTTGTTTTGAAATTCATTACAAGAAGGAAATTCATGACTCATTCACAAACTTTGTCAAGTTCAAACTCCAAACCTAGAGTAATAAAGAGTATATAAGAAGTGAACTCTCTTCATACTTGGATAGCTTTAGGCAACGTGTTTCCATTGCTCTAGAGAGAGCATGTGCAATCCATAGGAGAGCAATCACGTTAGGTGATGCTTCTTCGGATGCTCTTTTGTTTGTAGACCTTTTGATTTGGATAGTTTATATATCCTAGGTGCTGTATGACATATTTCCTTGTGTGTGTGATACTATTGGGGTCTAGCCCCATGTTACCGATGGGGTCTTACCATCCTTTTTGTTATTATATTTCTTATTTCTATTCTTGGATAACTTGGGCTCCTCCAATCTTCGTAGCACAAAGAGCCATCGCCATTTCATAACAATGACTATGGTCTGCAATTGGCTTCCTCGGCGGGCTTTATGTCTCGTAGATTTGCCGGCGTCCTATCCCACAACACCGCCATAATTCACCAGAACACGTATTGTACATCGGTGAGCGAACATGATGACGCCTGGTTTTTAGTTACAGAGTTCGCGCTTTTGACTTCGGTTTTCATTTGGAAGGACAACCAGGTGTGTTCCTACCAGAACAGCACATTACCAGTAAATTGTATCTGACCGTGGGGAATGTATGACAAACTCGAGTACCGTATCTTCGAGGCTCGAGCCCATTAGTCAGTGGTGATGGAATATTTTTGTCGGAAACGGATTTTAGCAAAATACGTGATCATACAATATCATAGACCGTTCGATATATGATATGGACCTATTCGACTAGAATGAAATCGAAGCTGCTCTCTGGAACCCGTCGGCTGAGCAGCATTGAGAATCCCAGCCGAATCCCCCCAAAATATCAGCAGATAGGTCAACGCATCCCTCCACCACTCCAGAGACACAGAGCTACAGGTTACGGTATGGCATGTTTTTCCTCGTCGCGGAGTACGGTATGCCGTCACACGGTACTTCGTACATACACTGAGCACCTCCATTTCCCGTTACGATTTCCCGTCGATCCTCCACGGGAAATCGTTATTTTATTTTCTCAACGCATTCACCGCTATTTTCTTTCCGCGATCGATAAAATCAAATTCCGTCGCGGGATTTCCCCATCGCGCTTTCCCAGTTTCCTGGTGCCCCATCCTACCCCGTCGGTTTCATCCCTGTGCGACTTGATGGGGTCTTCCCACCCTTTTTGCTATATTACTTGGTATCCATTTATTTAGTTTCCTTGAGCCCAAAAGCGTGCTTGCGGTCCATGGCCCATTTCATATCCGATCCCGGGTGGGGTTGGGGGAAAAGGGGTTTCCAACGTGAAGACAATAAACATTGAACGTGTGACGGGCGACGGGCTGGACGGTGGGCCGGGTGGGGTAATGACGATTCGGGGGTATCGGGGATCGCTGAGCTGCTGATCCCGTGGTTTGGTTCGCTTGGAAGAAAGTCTTCAAAACCCTATCGCGAATGCAGGAATGGAAAGTGCAGTAGATTGCGAGGCATTCGCTGCAAGTGGGAAACGCTGATCAACTGCTGACTGGATGCCCCGCGGGGCTCGACCCTTGAAGGCGCTAGCAGCTCGAGACCAGTGAAGGAACCGCGTGCTGGCTTGGGTCGCTGGCACCGTTCCATCGGACACTTATGCGACTTGCTCCTTATGCCTGTGCTTTTGCCTCTCTCGCCCTCCTATTCTCGCATTAGAGAATCGTGCCGCGGGGAAGGAAGGAAGGAGGGTAGGAGGAGCCTTGACTACTTGTTGTGGTGATCATAAAGAAACTCCAGCCCACCGCGGGCCATTGGGCCGATGTGTTTGGGGTGGGGTTGGCCGGTTGGTTGGTTAGTCGATGGATGCGAGTGATTCATTAGGGGCGAGAGGTGATTTGTCGCAGCGACGTTCGCTCCGCCCTCGCGCTTAGGAGCTGAATTATGGTCTAAGCTGGGAAAATTTGACCAGACGGAGGGCAAGGTGGAAGAAGCAGGGGGAGTCGGCAGAGGAAGACTGCTGCATGTGCCAAGCCGGGCGCTCTTTACACCTTGGTTGTCTTGGTGCCTGCCCTTTCGCTGAGTTTTGATTTCCTTGGGAGATTCCAGCTTGGTATGTTGGAAAGATGAAGCTGTGAGGTGATGATGAGACGGGGATTGAGGATCCTTGGTCAAATTCGCACTTTCTTTTGAGTATTTAACCCCCAGGGATATTTGGTGTTTTTCATAGCATCTGGCCCGAGCTGTGGAAGTTTATGGAAAATTACAGGTATCTTTAAGGGCTCTGTTTTATTTGTAGCGAAACCATAGCAAAGCGGTGGCATGTCTATCCTTGAGGCTCACAATGTGCGGATAGTTGGTTCGGGAGATCAGCTGGTGGTACTGGGACATGGTTTCGGGACTGACCAGTCTGTGTGGAAGGAGGTAATTCCTCATCTTCTCGATGACTACCGACTTATTTTGTACGATACCATGGGAGCAGGGACCACGAATCCCGACTACTTCAACTTTCAACGATATTCTACCCTCCATGGATATGGCGATGATCTTCTTGCACTTTTAGATGAGCTGGAGGTCGAGTCCTGTATCTACATTGGTCACTCCGTCTCCGGTATGATCGGGTGCCTTGCATCTATTGAGAGGCCTTATCTGTTTTCCAAGATAATTATGATTTCAGCCTCTCCCAGGTATGTTACCACTCTGAATGCCATTAACTTCCTGTCAGTCAGATAGGTTCTTCTTCCGCATCAAATATTTGCCGTTTATGCCATAGTTGATGAATATGTATACAATCTTCTTTCTTCTGAGACGCACGTAAGACAGACCATGTCGAAACCTTCAGTCCTTTTCTAAAGGACTGAAGTTTTAGTAGAAGAGGACCTTTTCTTCATCGTTTTATCTCAAGTAATACTAACATGGATTAGTTTTGGAAAGATAGATTAGTGAGTTCACATTTACAGTAGCAAATTTTTGTCCCAACTTTCTGAAGGCCCGAATCAAGATATTAAAGTGAAGCTTTACTGGATTCAGTGCTAGGCCGTATGTTAGCATGTTCTCACAAGCCCCTAATTTCAGTATAGAAATCATTTGCAACGAACCTGTATAATACCATGGCATAAACACTAGGCCAACCTGGCCAGCTGAACCCAGCAGCTTCATGCCTCCTAAGTGTTCATCAACATTTGACATTGACCTGAATGCTGGGGCTAGTAAAATACACTACAAGTCTTATGGACTGAGATAGAATGACTACAAACATACACTTTTCAGTTGAGGCTTGAGATGGATAGCTTGGCGAGTGCCTTAAAAGACGTAACTTCTGTCCTGGAGTCTTCCCAGATACAATTACTTCCTGCATACAGCCTGAACTATCCCATTCTAGTCCTGTTCTCTCTTGCTGTCTCGAGCTCTTTACAGAGCCTTAAAGTTCATAAAAGTTCTGTGATAGTTTTGCTCCTTCTGTTTGACGTATTCCGAAGGCGGTACATAAACTTGTGAGTTCACGTCGCCATTGTGATGACTGCGTTCTAGACCTCGTGGGTTAATTATTGTACACTATGCACACTTTGCTTCGTGGTTTGCACTGTTAAAGGATGTACTTCCTGTCATGTGTGTCAACGATTTCAACAAATTTTAGATCCGTTGTCTTGTTACCACCCCACGAGAGCAGCTCACGTAAGAGTTTGGTATCTGTTGAGCCAAATAATTCCTGCTTAGCCCTTCAATTTGGTTTTTGAGTATAACCATAACTCAAAGAGTATGAGCATCCTACATCTGAGGCCGGACAATTCTACCCAGATATTGTTCTGTCTTCATCTAATAGCATCCGTATCCTCCGATATATGTTTTGCTCGTCTCGTGGGGAGTAGAGGAAACTGAAAAAAAAGCCATTGTTGCGCATGCCTCGTTTTCTGGAAGAAGTCAAGATACTGGACATTGTCTACGTATTCTTCCGTAGAATCAGATGTTAGTTACTTGTGGGATGCGAGTTTTATTGTCGGTTAGTTTTGAGTTTCCTGGCCACCTCTGTTTTTAAACAGACTTGGTAGTGTTGTTCCTTCACTCAATTGTGGGCCAAGTATTTCACTAGAACCTATTGACATGAAGGAGATCATCGAGTAGATCATTATTGGTGATGCTAGAAGGGCAATGTATCTACTCAGATGTTTTTAGTTAGTCTTCTTTCCTGCGAGTCTTCATCTTCTCGAGTATCTGTCAGGGATGTTGCTTAAATCGCAGGTGCTGTTGTTGCAGGTATTTGAATGATGCAAACTACTTTGGTGGGTTTGACCAAGAAGATCTGAATCAGCTCTTTGAGGCAATGCAATCTAATTTCAAGGCCTGGGTTTCTGGATTTGCTCCCCTGGCTGTTGGCGCTGACATAGAGTCTGACGCTGTCCAAGAATTTAGTCGCACCCTTTTCAACATCCGTCCAGATATTGCGTTTAGTGTAGCCAAGACCATATTTCAGAGCGATCTGAGGCGTATTCTTCCACAAGTTATTGTACCTTGCCACATTTTACAAAGTCACAAAGATTTGGCCGTACCCGTCGTTGTTTCAGAATATCTGAAACACTCTTTCGGGGGAAAGACTATTGTAGAGATCTTACCCACCGATGGGCATCTTCCTCAGCTCAGTTCACCAGATATTGTTGTTCCTGTACTCATGCGACATATTATGGGTTCTATTTAGGTCATCATCTGGATAGTTGTAGGGAGCTTCTGTGGACAAGATATCAGTGCTTGGATAGGAACTTGTTGGCACGAGCGACTTAGATTTCAATTGTAGGCGGTGAAGTAGGTTGTGATAGTTGTAGTAGATCGTTGACTCCAGACAACGTAGGTATTGTAGTTACTTGGATCTCTAGTTGAATTTCGCAGTTTTTAGGTTAATCTTATCATGTTTAGTCGGGGTGATTCGGACGAAGTTATGTTGAATGTCAAGAGATGTCGATGTGATGTATCAAGATCTGAATCACTTGCTGACTGCTTCACCTCAAGTAATAAACCGATGGGAACGAGTATTTCGGTTGCTAATGGAACGTTACCGGAGCAAAGTGAAGGTCGAAAAACATATCTATCGGGTACCGAATCTCGCATAGAGCATGGGGATGTCGATGGAGGTGACTGTGCTGGGATTGATGACAGGACCCGTATTCCTAGTTCCAGCCCCAGTGTTCTTGAAGGAGAGAGAACTGATTCAACCGAAAGGTCTGCAAGGCAGGGTGGAGGGGCACAACCTTCATTTTGTGGATCTCCACCCTGCGTGGATGGTGATGGACAAGGGTCAGCTTTGTCCAAACCTGTTAATAGTACAAGTTTTGACGGGGTGAGCAAGAGAACTTCAAACCTGATTAGCCAGGGAAGTTTAGGAGCTGCCGCGACGATCTTGGGCATACCACCGGGGGGATATGCAGGACAGTTCAAAACGCAACTCTCATTTGGAGACAGAGGAGGCAACGAGCACTCTCACCTTCCACATTCTGTTCTACAAGTTATTGCCACGTCACTTCAGTGTGATCTTGTTGTCGCCGCCATTCTACAGAGTCCATTGCGCCTTGCAGAAACGGTTCTATGTGTACCTAAGGGTCTAGTAACTGTACCCCTGCGCTTCTCCAAGTCAGCTTTGGCAGCATCAACAAGATGCGAGGTGCAGTCCATTTCTTTAATGTTTTCCCGTAAAAAATATGGTCAATATTTGGAGTCAAAATATTTGTGTGTAATGTTTGCCCTTGCTTCCGCACTGCATATTTGTAAACACTAGATTGGCAGTTTGGGTGACATTGTTTCATAAACAATGTCATCCAAACTGCTGACACTTCTACTCCCGGTCCATCTTATGAGGAGAAACCTTGGAAGGTACTTGTAACATTTCAGTTCAGTTCTGTGAAAGTGTGTATCCAATGGTACTAACATCTTGAAATTGTAACACAGTCTTGGTTCTTCATTTTAAAATGGAGTGCTGGGTCAAACGGTAAACTCAGTGGAATCTTGGAAATGTGCTTTCTCCTCCTCGTTCTGAGTTTTTCTTCTTCTCTCTATCAAGCGAACTGAGACTCCTCGTTTTGATGGTAAGGTGTTAAACACAGATTCTTTACTTCTACCAAGCATGCTGACAGCTGTGCTTGGAGCTCGACCCAAGCGTTTTCTTGCCACACAGTTTCACGCTGAAGGGTAAAGTCTGCTCGTTGACTCCTTTTATTTTCAGTTGGGTTGAAGATAAGTTTTTGAGTAGCCTCTGCACTGGTTCGGCGTAGTTTGGATATGGAAGGAAAAACAACACAAAAGTGCTGAAAGGACAGTGCGCGTTGATGTGTGCTGACTGACCTGATGGTCTTTTGGATGTCACAGCTATGAGGGCTTGTGCTACTCATTGTGGCTGGATCCCGACAAAGTTCCAGATGTCGCAGAGACTGTTATGGCTGAAGCCGGGCAATCGTTGCCTCTCTTACTGGCCAGCAGTGTGCGAGCCTTATGTTGTGATCGGATGGGACGACGCTTTGATGTCATCATGAAGAAGATGCCACAAGCAGTAGCATTTGTTGATGAAGGACGAGGTCAGTGCTTGATCAATCCTACTGCAGCAGATCTTTTGTGCCTTCCTGGCCCCGGAGAGTACGACACCAAGAAAGTTGCAAACGGCATGAGACAGCTTGCTGATCGCAGTATCGTTGCAGCTGATGTTTATCGGTACGGAGGCATATGTTTTTCTCCACTCCTTTTTAAAAGAGAAGGAGCTTTTGAGTCATGTGTCTCGTGGAATTTATTCTTGGGAATGCTACTTTTGATGGGTTTCGGGTGGTCTTATATCTTTGTACTTTCTGATAATCTACTGTCTTCAGTATGCTCCTCTTGTAGACATGAGAAAGTACGTTTATGTCAGAAAGTATTGCTGTATTTATTGCCAAGTGGTTTGTTGCACTTTTTGACGTATTTCCATGTTTCATATAACCGTTGGGATTCCTTTGATCTTGCGCAGGTGTATAAACATGTTGGCTGGCAAACCAAGTCAAACCAGGGACTGGATATGGGAGTTGAAGCATCCACGCTCTGTTCTACGTGTTCGGTCGTACCCAATAAGTAACGTAGCCACCCACGGTCGAGTTTGGCTCTTTGATGATGTCACCTCTGAGAAGGATGCCCATGACGCAATTGAGGAAGCCAATAAGGCTAAGTCTCAGTTTCTTGCGATGATGAGTCATGAGCTCCGCACTCCAATGACCGGTGGGTTTTTGTTGCTTGTTTTACGAAATTAATCAGGCCGGAAATTTGCCTAAAGAGAAATCCGGGAAAAATATGTCAATAGCGCAATTTTAATGGCTCAGATCTCTTCTTCCTGCTCCGTCTTTACATCAAGTTCACTTGACGGTCTTTAGTAGTCCTTGTTTGGTAGCATTGTTGTGTCTCTCCTTGACGTGAGCTAAGTTCTATCAGCTTCTTATGTCAGTTATATGGATCTTTTCTCAATCTTTGGGCTGTAATCAGGAGTTCTGGGAATGCTGGATCTTCTTCGCTTGACCTCTTTGACGGAAGAGCAAGCTCGTTTTGTAAGAGTTATGCAAGGGTCTGCTGAAGGACTAATGCAAGTACTAAATGAGATTCTTGATTTTTCAAAAATCCAGTCGGGCCACTTGGCTTTGGAAAATGTCAATTTCTATATTGATGAATTGCTGGAGCAGGTAAGCCTCTTTGTCTGTTCAGTTGTACGCGTATTAATATTTGCATCTAGCTTTGCAACAGTCATGGAAGTTTTTTTTTTGCATGCGGCTTTTGTTTCTCAAATACTCGTGGGAGTGAAGAGCAGGGTCATGTCCTTGATAATCTCTGCCTTTGTTGTAGAATCAACGCAGCTTGATGTAGTTATAGTGATTTTCACCTTTGCTTTTACGAACTACAGGTGTCTGCCTTATTCCAAGGTCGGTTGGCGGAGAGAAAATTGGATTTGTCCATTGAGATGCCTTCAAAAAGTGAGATGCATGTGTACGGGGATCCGAATCGCCTGAGACAGGTATATATACACCTCAGCCTCAGTTCGTACTGCTTGCTTCCAAATCTGCTAGCTCTTACAGATATCGGAGGTTTAGCTACTGAAGACTTGGACGTTTGAATTAGTAGATGACCGGTGGGGGGATCCACAGGTTGACCAATACAACAGGTTTTGTTTGCTCGATACGCAGTTAATTTGATAGCGTACAGTAAAGCATAAGCCTCGGAGTTATTTCCACCTTTGATTTCATACAGGTGCTCAGCAACTTGGTGAGTAATGCGATCAAGTTTACTGAAGAAGGTGGGATACGGATCAGTTGGAAACGTGTTTCATGTGGTGGATTGGTGACATCTGAGTGCCTTACTCATCGTGATACCTGTGTTTCTGCGACATCCGTTCCTGAGGGCCATGAGAAGAACTCCCCAACCTTCACATATGGTAACACGGACTTGACTGCACATGTTTCCCTCTATGAAGGGGATGTAGGTTCAGAAGAACAGGAAGTAGCGGCAGAGTTACATAGACGCTCATCTACTTTGGAGCAAAGGAAAGCTGTTGAGGCAAGGATATGGTTTGAAGTTAAAGTGTCTGATACTGGAATCGGTTTGACTAGCGAGCAACAAGGTCGACTGTTCCAGTCATTTTCTCAGGCGGACAGTAGTACTACAAGAAAGTTTGGTGGAACTGGGCTGGGCCTTGCCATTTGTAAAGGTCTTGTAGAAGTCATGGGTGGAAAGATCTGGGTGGAAAGTGAGTCTGGAAAAGGCAGTACATTTGCTTTTCGAGTACCTCTTTCTTCCGCTGTAGGAACCTCCGAAATGGGATCATGTACTGATTCCGAGTTCCGACAGAGAGCGAAGTCCATATCACAGCCACGGTCGTTGAAGAGCAAGGGGCAGACTTTGAAGGTCCTCGTTGCCGAGGACAACATGGTAAACCAGCTATTGATACGAAAAATGCTGGTACACTTTGGTCACGAGGTACTAATCTTGCTTGATGTGGTACCAGGTGCCGTTCATAATTCTTTCTTTGTTCATGGATTTATGTTCTTGGACAGTAGCTGTTTTACCTGGAGTGCTTGCTACCTAAAAGTCAGTCATGTTTTCTTCTGTCGTTGCCGTAAATGGTATAAAATGTTATCTTTATGTCTGAATGTTTTTTTTTTTGGGTTCAAAAGATATATCTTTATAGAATGTCGATGGGTGTTGAGTAGCGCAATACTTATGCTCGTGTCAGTGGACAGTATATTTCAAGATTTTTGATAATTTCAAAAGTTGATGTGCTTGTTGTGATGTACTTTGGTGGACCAAGAGCTGTTGTGTTAGCAGCGTTACTTTCAGCTGTAAAACACAACATGAGACAGACAGCTTTAGTAAATAATCATGAGATGGAAAGTATTAGCAACTGACCTGTGCCCGGGCTGTCAGGTGAATGTTTTTTAGAGTTTCCCTGACGACGGTTTCGACGAAGAACGTCGGGCAAAGATTATTCCGGATATTTCTTCAAGATGAAGCAAGTTCCCTCAGACTCATTGCATGGGATTGTGCTTTGATCGCAGGTTGAACTTGTGGTGAACGGACAGTTGGCTGTGGAGGCAATACAGATTGGACAACATGACATGATACTGATGGATTTGCAGATGCCGGTTTTGGATGGTCTGAGTGCAACGAAAGCAATCCGAGCTCTTGGTGGAGAAGTTTCGGAGGTTCCCATTTACGCCTTGACGGCGGATGTTCTGACTAAAGGGACAGGATCCTTAGAAGCTATGGGACTAACTGGATACCTCACAAAACCCATCAATTGGGATAAGCTTTCCCAAGTACTTGATGAGGCTGTGCAGAAAAAGGGAGAGCAGCGATCTTGGACACCTGTCAATCAGTAAATTGTAGGAGAAATAGTTTCGTGGCATCCTCAGATGGATTCTTCTCAATTAAACAGATGGATTCTCTGCTTTTTTTTTCTAAAAGGTTTTACCTTCATGTGTGAGGTAAATTACCAAGAGTTTTATGACTGATGTCAGTGGAGTATACGCCTTGTCGGAATTTTTTTTTCCTGTTTGTGAATCAGAACCTGATTCATCAGAAGCAGGTTGCTCTTGTACTTATATCCAGTTGGAAATCTAAGAAAACTCACTTCCGCTTAAGGGTAGTTTATGTACAAATTCGTCTACTCCACTGGAGTTTGTCACTCAAGTAGGCAAGCTTTAAGTTTGTCAATCCTCTTACCTAAGAGTATAAAACCATCTACATTTGAGAATCGTTTGTGCAATACAAGTTATTCTTGGAAAGTGTATAATTTTTTAATTGTAAGGAGCTGTGAGCTCACTTCGAAGACTACGCTCTCTTTTGCATGTACCAGATTTCGATGTAATTTTGTAGAACTTTTACTGAGAGATCTTCCATGTGACAACCGCCATATTCACCACCCCACGTAACGTTCTATTTTGAGTATCCTTCAGGTTGTTGTCAGAATTCTTCTTTTTGTTGTCGTATTACTCATGAGTAGGTGCAGCTCTATAATCGATGTTAGGTGTCCATCACCGCAGTGCTCCCATGGTGCATAGATTGGTATCATACCCATTATCACCTGAGAAATGTGGTGTTCTTTCATCGCAAGAGTGAATATAGTCCATAGGACCATTTGTATGCACTTATGTGAAAATAGGGGTTTAGAGATAGTCCTAGACACACTAAAATAACAAAAACGATGGGAAGCCATCACCAAGGAGTAGAAGTATGAAACTAAATTGGTAACATGAGGCTACGCCCCATAAGCATCACATTGGGAAATATGTCATATGAATCGATATGTCATATCGATTCATCGAACGGGCTTCGAAGACACATCATCTAATGTGAGACAACATGTTTCCATTGGTCCACAATGGAAACATGTTGTCTAAATGCTATACAATAAACTAAAGAGAGTGAAACCCTTGCTGCCTAGTAGGGTAGGCTCTCGCGTAATTCCTTGTGTATATATGAAAAATATGAGTAATGAAGTCTTTGGTTTCATTTTTCTGGTACTCTATATGGATAACATGCTCATTGAAGCTAGGGAAGATCTGATGTTGATAAGCTCAAAGCCTTCTTGAGTTATGAGATTAGAATGAAAGATCTTCGTATAGTGAGGAGTATTTTGGGGATGGAGATCCAAAGGGATTTGGAGGATGGGAAGCTATGGTTAACTCAAGGGAAGTATGCTAGAAAATCACTTTCGAGATTTAACATGGAGAACTGCAAGGCAGTGAGTACTCCTTTAGCTCCACACTTCAAGCTCTCATTAACGCCCTGTCCAACAAATGCTGTGGAGAAAGGTTTAATGTCCAAGATCCCCTACGACAAGGCAGTGGAAAGTCTCATATTTTTGATGATTTGCACTAGGCCTGACATTGCTCTAGCTATGGGCAAGATTAGCAGATACATGCCAAATCTAGTGAAGATACATTGGGAAGCTGTGAAATGGGTTCTCAGATATCTCAAGGGTACGTTGGATTTTGATCTTGTGTTTTATGCTAAATTGTACACTGCCAAATCACTAATTGATTATGTAGATGTTGACTATGGACAAGATCTGGATGGGAGAAAATCTACGATTGGGTATGTGTTTACACTTGGAGGTGGATGCATAAGTTGGAGATCTACATTGCAGAAGTGCATAGTTCAGTCTACCATAGAAACTGAGTATGTAGCGGTAGCAAAAGCAGCGAAGGAAGCAATTTGGTTAGATATGCTTGTCACATAGATGGGATTGACACATGACATTATGAATCTTCATTGTGATAGGTAGAGTGCTTTACATCTAGCTGTAAATCAGGTGATGGACAGTACAGTGAAGCACATCGACATCAAGTACCATTTTCTCAGACAAGCTGTGTCTGAGAAAATGATTGAGCTAGTCAAGATTGACGGTAAACTCAATCTTGTTGATGCCTTTACCAAAGTGATTCCTTTGAAGAGTTCATCGTGCCAAATTGCAGGTGTTGCATATGTACACAAGTAGAGTGGACTAGTGATTATGTTATCTCTATATATGATTTTACTCTATCTTGTTTAGGCTACGCCTTAGTTCTAGTTAACTCTAGTTTACATAGGGTCCTATGTTAGGTTTCCTTTTAGTACTTCCTGCTGAGTAATCATATATGCAATAGAGGTTAATGACTCCAAGACCAAAGTCAAGGGGGAGATTTTTGGGTTTACTCTTAGGTTTTGGTTAACTTTGGTTAGACTGCTACTCTAGTTAAATACTGACTAGGGTTAGTTGGTACTACTATATAAGAGTGCTTGTGGAATCTCTATGTGACACACCAAAGCTCATTCTTAAGGAGCAATTTGAGAGAAGGAGAGAGAGAGAGAGAGCTTAAAATTAGTAAAGCGATTTGTGTGTTCTCGTGGATGTAGCCTCAAGGAGTTGAACCATGTATCTCTTGTGTCGACTATTTTGGTGCATGTGTGACTCATTCTTTGCCATCTCGGATTAACACATGCATTTTATTTTTATTTTGTCATTAAAATAATACAATATTTTCATTCTTTACTTATGGATTGAAGATATTTCATATTATCAATAAATACAAACTCATCACAATTTTATGTACAAATTTTGAATTTAAATATTTTTCAAATTCAAAAATTCATATTTTAAATATAATTTTTATATTATAAAATTAAAAATAATGTATTACATAATA
The DNA here is from genome assembly GCA_014180765.2 of Marchantia paleacea. Classification (NCBI taxonomy): domain Eukaryota; kingdom Viridiplantae; phylum Streptophyta; class Marchantiopsida; order Marchantiales; family Marchantiaceae; genus Marchantia; species Marchantia paleacea. The sequence goes on from MUAA02000015.1 coordinate 2,984,367, forward strand.
ATATTATTTAAAAAAAGTTATAAAAGTTACAATCTTAAAATTTTTTTAGATTAATATATTTCATAGACTTTTGATGAAGATTAATTTTAAGAAGTCATATCCATTCTCATTAATATTACTACAAATATAATTTAGAGAAACATATACAATGAGTCATACAATAATTTATTAGAAATTTCTCGTACTTAGAAAGATTCTTGTCTTAAAAATATTTTACTGTTTTTAGCACCCTTACTTCTTGAATGTCATAGTTCTCTTTATTATTCAACTATGGTATATCTTCATTATTAATTGCACTTATCTACAATAGTATTATATCAATTGTAGATAAGTTCTTTTATTTGGAACTTATTAATTTGTGTAATAAAAATATATTAGTATTTTTATTATACAAACTAATATTTTTTAATATATTCATGTATATATATATTTTTTTCAAATTCCACAACTTTATTCTTGTCTCGTTTATTTAAAAAAATATTTATCATATGTAATGAATTATTTGTACCACTGGAAAACTCAACATTGCACATGTCAAATTCCACCAATTGTAAAACTATCCATATGATATATTCATATGTAACTAAAATAAAATAGGAGAATTTTCGAGACGGACATGTGGATCCGCATTATTAATCTGATATCACACGGATATATGTCGTGATTTCGGATGTCCGGAAAGTAAAAACCCTAGGGATATTTTCCGGCGTGAGAGGACCAAGGCTTTTGAATCGTCTTGCTACACACCCTGAAACTCTTTTCAGGGAGTACACCTAGGGTTTTCACCGAACCCAATCTTTTCCACAGTGATATATAATGAGCGGTTTCTTCATGTTCAACAACAAAACAAGAAATGAATATTTCTTTACAAAAGATATATGTATTGATAGGTGAAGTGATGGACATGTTGAATGTAAATCGTTGATGATGACCAAGCAGGATGCTCCGAGCAAGCAAAGAATAAAGCTTCGTAGATCGGTGTGTGCTTTGAGCGTTTGGGGTAGATGCAACGGGACTAGGGACCATCACCAACAGCTGAGTGAATGCAAATACGCATAAACGCCAACACCGAACTTCTTCGTCAATGTGTATATCAAGTTCCATAAGCTTCAGACAGAATCGCGCTAGGTGGGGGCTTTGAGCCAATTTTGCACTTCATAAATCTGCAGGCTGGCAGGTAGTGCCCAGCGAATTTCAAGGAGACGGGCCTGGGATGGGCGTGCAGAGAATTGAAGGCCAAGTAAATAGAGCAAATGAAGAATGGGGTGAGTATTGATCGATGTACAAGCCGAAGACGGCCGAGTGAAGCTTAGGGCAAGACATATTTAGAAATATAAGAATGAAGAATCTAAACAAAGTTTTATCAGTTTTGTGCGATCCTCAGATGATTCATAAGACCATGATCTATATAAGACCATAAGACTATAAGACTATATTTCCATCTTATGAATTAGAGTCCTTTCCTCCACATGGTGCGAGTCAATGTTCACTCAACTGCAAGTACATACTTCTCTGCTACAAAATTCTTCTCTCTCTTCTGGCCCTCCACCCCTAAAAACTTTCGAGGAGGCTCAAAACATCTGCACTAGTAAACTACATTCACAGATTTGTGCTTGATGGTACACAGAAAATAACGTCCGAAGAGTATGAACTCGATCGAAAGGGATACTGAACTATTCCGCCTTTTGAGAATAAACGAATGACATTCAAAATCCAAAGAAAACCCAGGAGGGTTATGGGACTTAGGGAAAACAAAAATAACAACGCTAAGTAGTCTTGAGCATATCCTGAACAAGTATGGCTTGGTCAATGTTCTGTAAATATACTTCGAACCATGTAAGGTCCCATCGACTAGGTCTGAGAATCTGCTTCTAGTGTCCGTATGAAAGGGACATTCAACCAAAAATGGAGTCTCTGAATCAAGAGTCAAGAGTCTCTAAGAGGTCCTTCTAATCTGCACCATCGTTCTCTATATTATGAGACAAACACTTTATTCCGTATGAAGTCGATGTACCTCCAACCTAACAGAGAGCACACACATCAACTCTCTCGGTAATCGTCCCCAAGAAAGTCAAAAGTGTGTTCAAGGAAAACATACATCCCGCTTTATGATGGACCAGTTATAGGCCACACTTACTGTTGATGGAAACTACTCAAGGTGGGCTGACCGCAGCGTTCACACGGGCTTGGATTATCGTCGGGGCTTCTTGTTGTTTGTGACCACGAAAAATCCTCAGCTCAGAGCCATGTCATCCCTGCATGTTGCCAGCAGTTTCAAATATGTACCTTTCTGATACAGAAACCTCATCGATGCATCCTCCTACAGCTAGAGATTAGTGCATTACTGTCTCAAACCATTATTCCGCTACATTCTCTTTGTACAGGAAAATGGTGCATGAAGCAGGAATGCAGATCACGCGTAGTGATAAACTATAAGGCGTGTTTTCCGGCAACTACAACAGGGACACTGAAACAATTCAAAGTATGTGGTTTTAAGCGAATCAAATTGAATAACTCCAGAATGAAGAAGCAAACGGAATGGAAAGCAACAGGAATATAGACGACCAAATTACTTACGGAATACAAACTCCTTTCGATTGAATGAGTATATTAAATTGAATGTTAATGTACAATGTCCGCAACAAAAATAGATAGGTCAAATACTGACTCGCTACAACATCATTCAACTTCTCCATCTGCCTTGGAACTTCGAAAGTTTTTGCGGAGCTCGGAGAAGCGCTTCAAACACTGGGCTTTTGTTTTTCCCGGAACTGCCGACGCAACTTTATCCCATCTCATGGCGGTATCCTTTGAAAAAGTCTTTAGCGCTGTGACAAGAGCTTTGTCTTCCCTGTCCGACCATAGTCCCTTCCGGGAGCCATCCGGCTCATTGCCTGTGGTTTCACCCACAGCACCGTTGTCCTCCCGAAGATCCCTGCCATTCTCACCTTCATATCGCTGACTAAGAGGAGATGCAATCGCAACATCGGAACCTTTCCTCTGCGACAAAAACTTGGTATAAGAATCTTGATCAATGAATTTTCTCTCCCCGAGTGCTTTTGCAATCCTTACCACATTGTCTGCGCTGTGCTTTCCACCCATGGCCTCTGCGATGACTTCCCAGCGTTTCATGGTACCGCGTGGATGCTTGATTAGCAATTTTTTTAGCCACTCGACCTCCTCGGAAGTAAATTCCTTATCCTCGGCCTCGGTAACCCCTTTCCGAGGGATATTCGTGTTTGCAGTCCCACCCTTTGGAGCGCCGGAAGACCGTGGCTCCGTGCCATAGACTGTTTCCTCTACATCCTTGACCGTCTTAGCATCCCTCGGAACTTCGGCAGCCCCTTTCCGAGGGGCATATTTGAAATCAGTCCTCGCGTTTGCTGCCTCCGGCAACTCCTCCGACACTTCTACAGGAGGAATCGGTTCTCCTTCTCCCACTCGACAATCTCCTCCCGTCAGAGAGAGTGGTGCGAGTGGGCCCACGATCATAGACAGCCCTAACCACATGGATACGAACTGCAAGGGCGCAATTAAAGTCCACCCGAAACCTAACAGAGCAACCCCTATGCTGCAACAAATGCCCACCTGCACTTTGTTCACATGCCTCTCTTCGGAATGTGAAGAGGCTGGCCCCGATTTTAGCTGCAGGCGCGGTCGGGTGTCATCGATCACGTCGTAATCCATTGGTACCGAAGATGAAGAACTTCTTTAAATAATTAGGTCAAGCTTTTCCTCATTAAATCCTCGCAACTGAATTCGGCACTGCCTCGTCCTACCCTCCTTCCGCAATTGAGCATTCACCTATGAATCAACCATCAGGCAGTTGTCTCAGCGCAAAATTGAAGAGATTCGACACCCGCCAGTCTGTCTGCCGGTCCCATGGGCAGAACTCAACGGAACCGAATCAGCTGATACAGGTGAGGAGAAAACAAGACCGGCTTGCCTTGGCGTTTAGATCGAATGCTAAAAGCTGAAAAAGAAGCTCACCAGAAATGCCGCTGATGTAGAAACCGACGAGTGACTGATAGCCGAGCTCCAATCCACGACACGAACTCTTCCACAGGATGCTCAAGGCAGGTGATCCGAGCACCCAACATCCACACTATGATGAAAATTTCTAGTTTTGTAAGCAACAGATCTCGGACCGGAGACGAGGTTTAAGAGGCCAACACCTCGCTGCGAATGGTGAGATCGAACCATCAGAGCGGTCTTCATACACCCGACCTGCCTTTTCCTTCTCCAATGGAGTCCACTGAGCTCCACTCCTATTGTCCTCTTCACTCCCCCGACTCCTTCAACCAGGCTGGGCTCACATAATCCCCACGCACCCACTCACTGGTACCACAGTCCCCTCGGAACCCTCCACTCCCCTCCTCTCCTCCTCTTTTCTTCCCTTGCCGTGACCGTGGGACATGAATGATGAGTCACACATGAATCATGATTCACGTACTTGCTTGCGTCTTGGCGTACTCATTATTTCAGATAATACCTTATATCTTTATATTGATAAGCCTACTTAAGCATTGTGGTATCGGGTTATTAGATAGGGCCGGAAGATGATGTCATTTTTTTTACATATTGTATATTTTGTATAATGTGGAAAGTGTATAGATTATTTTATTCTATTTTTCAATTTGGATTTTATTGATATTTAAATTAAATACTATGAAAAATGAGATAGAAATATATTAATGATTTTACTATTTTTAGTATTTTAAATGATTTTTTTTAAATTGAACATGTGGGTATGGTATTTTTTTTTTCATTTTTTTTCTTTCATGTATTGGTTTTATTGGGACATTGTTGGAAAGTTATGGAAATCAGAATAAAAAATTATGAATATTTTTAGATTTTAGTGTTTTTATAGTAACCATTTCTCAATGGGAGATGAGTTGTCAAGGGTTGTGGTTCTGCAAGGTGAGAAGATACATGATGGAGTGTTGGGTGTCCTTATCATTCTCTTTGTGCTAGCTATAGCTTCACTTTGTTTCATGGGACAGCCTAAAGTGATGAGTGATACACCATAGGGAGAACAGCTAGATTTTGCTGAACATAGGGAGATGACAGCTAGATTTTGGAGATTCCAAGCAAGGGATTACGCTATATTACAAGAGGAGTCTATTCAGGCCACACATGTAAGGAGTCAAGTTCAACCACATGATACTTCTGATTCGACTCGATTGCGTCGGTGTAGGATCTTGGGGCAGGCCGTGGAGTATAGTAAAGCTGCACGGATCTTTCATCCTTTATCTATGGCTAATCATACCAAAGAGACTATTTTCTCTTTACGCCTTTTACATCCATCCATGGGTGATGAGATATTATTAGAGATCTTGGAGTATTAGCCAAAGGAGTCATTTTGTCTTGATAGATGACTATTTGCCCATTTTATATGCACAGTCCCAAGCTTATCCTCATTGGGCTTGTCAAGTATGGTATATGAGCATCTTTGAGATTGATTTCAGACGGATGATCCCTCTAATGGTTTCACTGAATTGTTCTAGGCGGTTGTATTAGTTGCGAGAGGGGAGATTTCGTTATCATTTAGTCAGATGTTGGATGCTACTTGACTTCTCGCGATGGAGAAAGACACTATGGGCATCAAATCGATTCCTATGGGGAGATCTTATTGCATTGAGTTAGTTGTACCGTGGTCATGCAGCATCGTTGACACTTTTAACAACATCTTTGTTGACATCAGTTTGGAGTCGTCACACCAAGTAGCTATTAGGTGATATCGTTGGTCATTAGAGCACTTCTAGATATCTATCCGGATTGGGTTATTTTGCAGGTGGACGTTGAGAACGCTTTTAATAGTGTCTCATGTGCATCCATTTTTTGAAAGCTTAGAGAGGCTTGTGAACCTTTATTGAGCCTTATTTCTTTTGTACGGTCTTTTTTACTATTCACATTCTTCTCTCTTTTATCAGCATGGCTTTTCTCAGGATGGAGTCATTATTTTACAGTCTGTCGTTGATACTCGACAGGGAGATCCTTTGGGAAGATCCCTATTTACTATGGTTCATTATAAAGCTCTTTTGTCTAATGTTTTGGCTATGTCAGGATGTGTGTTTCCCTCCTTACTGGATGATACACACATTATGGGTCATGTAGACCACATTAGGTACGCCTTTGATTACTTGACTATCGAGCTTCATCTTGTAGGCTTGAAAGTCAAGATTCCTCCTCATCTTTAGCTTGTCACGACTCATGTAGAGGCATCTCTAGTTAGGTAGGTGCACATATGCAGGAGCAGATATATCAATTAGAACCAATTGTGCAGTAAGTGTCGTTCACACTCGAACTGCCGTTAGAGCCGATAACGCTGTTAAGAGTCATAGGGCTCAAGGGATAGATTTTGAATTAAGTCTCCTTAGAGGGTAATTTTTGAATTTGAGCCTTTGAGAGTGTGGCTATGATGGATAGTAGCTGATGAGCAAACTTGAAGTTTTTGACGCACAAAATAGATTTGGCTCGACTGTAATCTCTCTTTTATGCTATGGTTATGAATGGAGCGTCCTTGTGGACGTTCTGAAAGTAGAAAAGATTATTTTGAAAACTCAAATTGGATTCTATGGTGAAAATTGTGTGTTCTTAGAGTGCTGAAAATATTTTGCCGAGTTTGGATTGATTACAGCTTCAATTTGTTGGCTGTGCATGACGTTGATGGATGAAGGCCGTGGTTGTGATCTAGAAATAGAATCGATTCGAAGTTGATTTGATAGATTTAGAATTTAATATGTAAATCTGAATCGAGAGATTTTGAGGACGGAAGCGCTATTGAAAATTGACGAAGTGGTTCAATTTTCATAGTTATCTTGGGGCTATAAATCAAGATTGGCTGAAAAAAATTCAGACCTAAGTGCTTGAAGTCTAAGATTTAATGTTTCAAAGTTTTTGGGTCGAAAATAGGAGCGGTATGCTATTATATTATCATATAATACCCATTTGATCTGAAATTTGGTGGGGTGATAGAAGATATAAGTTTTTTGCGTGGGCATAAACATTCCAAACACAAGACTAATAGTGTCAGAATTGCCAAATTTTGACGTTTAAGGGTCTAAAATTGGAGTTGAAGATTTTAAAAACCCTGCATAAGTTTCAAACGCTGTCCGTTTATAAAAAAAAACTTGCGATAAATAGCAAATTGAATTAGAAACAAATTTGAATAACAAAGCCTTGCATAGTTGGATTACTAGTGTCAGATTATTAATATGGGGAGCAGAAGATCTCCAAAATCAAATTTTTGTGTTTTTAAATGCCCTTCTAAGGCTATGTTAGTCCAAGTTGGGTTGGTTTGACCCCTTTGATGGATGTTTTTGAGATAAAGTATAGTTATTTATGTTTCTTGTGATTGATATACCTCCATCTCTGCTTCATGTTTGTACATCACGTTTGTTTGTGTTGGTGCTTTGTTGTTTGGAGTGTTAATGATCATGTGTGATGTTGATAGTGAGGCTGGAGTTAGGGACCAGTCAAACTATCCATAATTCTCCCCAGTGAGACAAGACTTGCGGACTTGTAGACTAAGTGAATGACTGTGGTGATGGCAGGTTGTCCTTGTGTTAGAACCTTGTGGTGCTTAAGGTACCTTTTGTTGCGGTTTCTGATTCTATTTGGGGACATGTTTTTGCATGGTTATAGAGGTGAAACATTGGTGTCACAATGGAGTTCTCTGGAGGAGAGAATGCTCGGGTTAGCATTAGGTGTACCCGTAATGGAGTTTGGTATCAATCTTGACCTTTGAGGTTCACAAAAGACTCTGATTTGATTTTAGAGAGTGACGGAGTTGAGCTTGGTGAAATCTTGGAGTGTGTTCCCACACCGTTGTTGTGGGACATGGACGATATCTATGGGACCACCAAGGGTCCCATATGATATTCGGGTACAATTGGCACTATTAATTTGGATGACTTTATACATGAGTTTGACTCATGCTGTGATTTACAACGGATGCGCAACTCTGCTTTGTTTAATCCGTTTATGACTTGGAAGGGATTATTCTAGCATTTGGAGGATCCGCCGATGGATGATTATCATGAGTTCCGGTGTGAACACCTTGAGGAGATTGAGTTTTGGAGACAGAACTGATGCTATACCTTATGACCATGTCATTTCCTGTGGTGGGCATCAAGACGTTTTAGGTATTGGCACCAATGCCCGCACCTCGTTCAACTTAGCCAGTGCAATGACTTTGGAAAGAACCGTTGGAGCCCTCGATGTCAGCATGTTCAATCCTATCTCAGTTTAGTGCAAAAGCTTAGGGAAGCTTTTTTATGCAATCATTCATCGCATTGATGTCGGATTGGAAATAAATATTGAACCTATTAGGTCTTCAGATCCCTCGGTCTATGCAGCATGAGCTTTGCAGTCTCACAAACATTCTCTCCTCTTACAATGAACTATCAAAACAAATGATCGATCCGAACTGGAAGGTAAAAACTCTCGAATCTGACCGATCTGAAGAATCAAAACTTGAATGAATCTCAATCCAAAAGATTAGAACCTCGTTACGTACCCAATAAATCAAAAGAGAACAAGAATTGAAAGCCCAAAAGCAAAATTGTGCGGAACAACTAGAACCAGCGGCAGAAGTCTCATAGGAAAGAGAGCTTTGATACCAATACAGATTCTACTTCGATTCACCGCCAGAAGCTAACACTAATTTCTCCAAAGTGTTCAATCTATCGGTTCTCAATGTGCAGCAAGAATCCATGAAATGTTTGAATCTATCTCAAAAAAACTTCTATGTCTCATCCCAGCTTGTGTAGCAAGCATGAAAAATCTCCTAATATAAACGGATTCTGCTTCGATTCACAGCTAGAAGCGAACATTAATTTCTCCAAAGCCAAATTTTTGGTTCTCAATGTGCAGCAAGAATACATCAAATTTTTGAATCTGCTTCAACAAAGCTTCTAGGTCTTGATCCTAGCTTCCGCAATGAACAAACTTGTTCCAAAGACTACTCTGGTACCAATTGTTGGTATGTGACCTCTGGACTGACTCTCACTTAGGTTTACCTCCTATGGCTTTTTGGAAGCTCATCGTGAACCAAAAAAATTTGTTCCCACCCTATGACCATGATCCTAATGCGCAGTCTTACACAAACTCTTAAAGTCCAAACTCCATGATGCAAATTCTCGCAAAGAGTAAGATATCACTCAAAAGGAAGGGATACTTTGATGATCAAAGTCTTCATTAAATCAAGGCTCTAACCCGAACATGACTTCTCTAAGAACCAAGCTCCCCAAAACAAGATTTCTCCAAAACTAAGATAGCAAAACTAATTTCTCCCAAAACTAACTTGAGAGGTACTTCTCAACCTCTCTATTTATACTACTTAGAATCTTACCCTAGTAACTATAAGTAACCATCATGTAACTTTCTCTTATCAAGTTTAATCGAGGTAGAGATCACAAACCCCAATGAAGAGGGTACATGGAAACATGCAATTAATCCACTTGGATCTTCTAGAAGCCCAACTACCCTCCAATTGACTTTAGTGTACCAAGTCAATCTCGTCTCTAGATTTAAGGGTCTTCACCAAGTCAAACCAATGAAAACTAATCCAAGTCAAAGAAAGTCAAGATATCCATGTGATTGAATCTGTTTCTTGATTCCTACTAAACAACAAAATAGTTGTTCTCATCTATCACACAAGGAGCTACTCTATATTTTTCTTCAACTTAACTATAACTAGCTAAATATAGTCATGACTAAGATAAACTTAGTCAAATTTAGATATATCTACATTTCATCCTATATGTACAACCGTGGGTCTTAAAGGTCTGAGACGGTAAACAATGAGTCACACATGCACAAAGATAGGTGGTTCACCTCCTTGAGGTTACGTCCACGGTAACACACAAATCGCTTTATTGATCTTAAGCTTTCTCTCTCATTCTCCCAAATTACTCTGTAAGAATGAGCTCTAGTGTGTCACAGAGAGCATTCACAAGCCCTCTTATATAGTAGTGTCAACTAACCCTAGTCAACATCTAACTAGAGTAGCAGCCTAACTAGAGTTAATCACCTAAGAGACCTAAGAGTAAACCCAACATGATATTGATGTCAAATGCAAGTATTTTAATTTGAAATAAAATAAAATATCAATTAGTATTTGATATGTGCTTAATTAAAATATTTGTATTTGATATGAATATAGATTTTATTTATATTTATAATTAAATAAAAAAATATTTTTATTTTAAAATCAATATATATATATACATAAAATATATATTTTATAAAAATTTTAAATGAATTAAAATTTATATAATATTTTATGAACAAAAAATTGGAAATAAAATAAATATTTATTATACATAATATTAAAAATATTTTTATATTTTTTAATAATTTATATATTTACGTGATTCTTTTTATTTTATGTACATAAAATTTTTTTATACATACATATCGTATTATACATATACATATATTATCGTACAACATACATTGTTGTCACATCAAACATTACAATACATAGATTATCATACACTAATATCAATATACCACATTCAACCCTAATCTCTTTTATTCTCAAGAAGTCCATAAAAACATTTCGTTCATAACCATAACATAAAAGATATCTTACAATCAAGACAAATCTACTTTGAACTTCAAAGACTCCAAGTTCTTGCACTAGCTAATATCTACACACTCAAAGTCTCAATTTCGAAAATTGATTTTCAATGAAACCTGATTTGAACTCTATCCCTTGAGCCCTAGCACTATTAGACCTAATGAAGCTCATTGCACTATATGCTCCTACATGCAAGCACATACCGAACTAGATGTGCTGCTACATAAGTTGATAATTTTTATTAAATTGATATTTTATTAATATGTGTAGATTTTTTCAAACATGAATTAATTTTTTTATATTTTTAATTTTAAATATCACTTTGAATAGATTCACAATATGGGTTTATTAGTGTTCAAGAACACTTATGTAGATAGTTATTGCAAACTTTGTGGACTCTTGACATCATTTTTATTCCATGTGAGGTATTTTTCACATGCAACATGAATAAATTACTACAATGAACACATGTGTAAATTAATATAAATGTATTTTCAATACAGATTTATAATTATTTACATATAAACTTAAAACTATTTGTAAAATTAATCAATTTGATCAATATTCAAGGTGGCATAAATTTTATCATGTGATTGTATTAATTTGTAAGATATATGAGTGTGTAATAAAATTAATGCTGATGAACTCTACAAACTTAAGATATTTTGAACATATGTGAAATCATCACATCATATTTATTTTCTTATTTGTACAAAATTATCCTTATCATATTTGTTTGGATGTATATAATTATTTTTGAAATGTGTAAATTATTTTTCACCGTGTATATAAGAGACAAGATACATGGATTATTTTTGCAATGAGATTGAACATACTGTTAATTTCTAATAACGTCCTTTGATTACTGAAATCAAAAAACGTATAAACAAATACCATGTTTCCGTTCATGTACGTGAAATCTCATGGTTATTGATTTTGATATATCTTAGAATACTAGAGAGAAACAACTACATAGAGAAAATGTTGGCTTCTAATAAATCAACTAAAATTGGATATAGCAGTCCAACTCCGTCATGCCATTTGCCTTGGGCCGCTTTGAAAAGGTTCACAGAAGGAAGGACGACTCGAAGAGCGTCCGAACACCACAAGGTCGTAAGTGGCGCAACGAGCTCTCCGACTGTCCCATAGGTGGAGGACTGACGAACGTAGGCTGTGAACCAGGTTTGGCATATAGCTTCTACGCCGGTCAATTCTGCCTCCCCTGAAAGTCCGCAGGCAGGCGCAGTCTTGTTGACTGGGACACATTCAGCAAGAAGCCAATAATGCCAAGGAATAATTTCGTACGGATCTGCTCCCTTTCGCAGAATGACGACTGTCTCGAGCACCTTGCAGAAGGGTTGCGGCTAATTAAATCGCATCGCTGAGGACCGAACAGGAACGTGATGGTATCGTTCTTAGTCTCGTGATTTTCGTCCGGTCCGGTCGGATGCCGATGTTGGATATTGGAGATCGCGTTGAATGACCGAGGATGCGTTCGAGCAGTCACTAACATTTTGTCTCAACTTCCTCGAGTCCTCGTGCTAGTTTCGTTTATAAATAGTTTTGCATTCGGACTTATCGAAGTCCCTCCGAGGCTCCGGTTGCAAAAGGTGACCTTCATGCCAGATATTGTGGAATTGAGGCCGCTCGCTGGCTCGAGCAGTTTTGGTTTTCCTCTCCCGACGAAGTTACTCGGCGAGCCCTAGCTTTTTGAGAAATTTGTTTGAGCCTCGTGTGGGATTCTCTCGAGAGGCCACACATCATATACTTCGTGGTCGAAGAGGTTTGAGGATGGCGGCCTTTTCTCGTGGTCTGTATGTGCCTGTCAAGTATCAGGCATTTCCGTGGCAGAAAGGGTCGCCAGAGGTGTGGATTAGTCCTAAGTTAAAGAGTATTGCAGAACAGCTTCGTCAATACACGTCTCCAGGTTCATCAGCTGATGAGGAGGGACCAGGAGGCGTAACTTCCAGCGTGGGAATGCCCGCTTCCGTTGCATCCTTGAACGATCTTAAAGTTTTTCCCACAAAGAAAAGAGCAGCTGTGCTGGTCTGTCTCCATCAGAGTCCAGAGGGCGAGCTGAGAGTGATATTGACGAAAAGGGCGTGCACCCTGTCGTCACATTCAGGTACGTATTCCATTTTGTCGTTTGAGGCTTTTGCTAGTATTGTACATGCTTTGATCTTGGTGGTGGTGAATTGGGAGAATGGTGAATTTACGCATTCTGTTTGTTTTTATCAAATGAAGTTAATTAAATTGGATTAGTCAATTGGATTAAATCTCCTGCAATGTGTACGAATCCATTGTTCTTGCGTTCTTTGTCTGCCGTCACCAAGAGCAACTCTTAGGCCTCTTCTCGTGATATTCGTAAATTCCACCACCTGCAGAGTCGGGAAAATTGGAATCGTCGTAGGCAAGTCTTCTATGGCTGCTGTAGATGTAGATTGAAAGATATACCAACCGTTTATTGTTTCATTTCAGTGTTTGCCTATATGAAATTGCGTGCTCATGACATGGCCGAGACGTAGATCTCTTTTTACTCGTGTCAAAATAGTGAGATAGTGATGACCACATTCGCAATGAGTTGGTTTCACCAACACCTCAATATAACGTTGCAGGTGAAGTTGCTCTCCCTGGAGGTAAAAGAGACGAGGGAGATGTCGATGATTCAGCTACGGCATTGAGGGAGGCGCACGAAGAGATTGGACTTGAACCATCCCATGTTCGAGTTGTAGCAAATCTCGAGCCATTCCTTTCAAAGGTAGTTGAACTTGAGGTTGGGATTTGGATGATGACTTGTAATGTAAACTATTATTACCTTTGTGGAGTACCGAAGTTGCCCTGAAAGCTCTAACAATCTCACAGATGAAATAGTTTTGGCGCGACAGTTATTCACAACTTGAAGTAATTTGTCTTTCACAATTTCGTGAGACATGTTAAGAACGCATTGTAACGCATTTTTGTCTGTTGTCGTCGTTTGTTAAAACTATTCGAAACCACGCTACAGCGTGATTTGCTCTCATAGAGAGTCTTAGAATTTCATATCATTCTAGTTTGCTAACGCATCATATCCCCGATACAGTTATGTGCTGGTATTGACTTCATACCGCTGAAGCTTTTTTTGGATTTGTATCTAACTTATTAAAATGAATACATCACGAAAATAACGGTGTGTTTGTCACGCGCAGCATTTGCTGGGTGTTATTCCCGTTATTGGGCTCCTTGATGATGTGAGAAATTATAAGCCCACCCCAAATCCAGGGGAGGTCGAAAGTGTCTTTGAGGCGCCTTTGGAAATGTTTCTCAAAGTAAGATGAAATCTTAGAAGCTGAAGCATTGTCATGTTGTGTCCCGAAACTGTTCTTTTGGTTCTTGTTTTGGTCTGTGGAATGAATATTATGCCTTCTGTGGACCTCTTAATCCATCTTTTATTCTCGTGGATCATTCGTGGCAGAGGTTTGCTTATTGATCTGATTTTCTGACTTGCAAGGCACTGTTTGGTGTTACAGGAATCAGAGAAGCATTGGTTTGAAGAGAGGGAGTGGTTGGGAGTGAAGTACCGGGTTCATTTCTTTGATTATACGACCCCTGCCGGTGAGAAGTTTTTGGTATGGGGCCTTACGGCATCGATACTGATTCGATCTGCTTCCCTTGTATTCCAAAGGGAGCCAGATTTTGTGGAGTTTGCTCCAGACTTTTCATCTATTGTCAATTCCTCAGAAGTTTTGGGTAGCAAATCCGTCGACAGGCTAGGCGCGACCCATGAAGAAAACTCAAAAGAGTAAGTGAGGTGAGTCGGTCTTCCTTCTTCAGTTGTTAGGATGGTGCAAATATATCACTTCCAAGACACATTTGTTTGGGAGTTGTGATTTACAATTTATTGGTACCCATTTTTTTGAAGGTCTGTGCTGAGCTGGCCTGGACCGCACTCACACTTGTAGTACACGGAAACAATCTCACTGGACCCTTCGGCCCACGTTTCACCTAGATGCGGAGTTCTGCAAATTTTTGCAGATTGACTTTCCTGTACATAGTATCATTTTTAATTCATGCCAGAAACGTGCGCCAGTTGATGCCACCGATTCGTGGCTTCGAACTTTCATTACTATTTCGCGTCCAGTAAAGTTAGCAATTCAGGCCCATATGGGAAGCAGAAATGAAATTTACTTTTCTTGCCTCTCCAATCTTTAGTTTGGAGTTGGGTTCATTATGTACTCTTCAACAATATAGTCGACGCACAACAAGCTCTTCTAGGAACAGCTTCACTCAGGACCTTCTGAGTGTTCGCAACAATATCTTCTGTGCCAGTGTGAAGTGTTGAACTTGTTCTTTGTTGTTTGGATGACGGAGATGAGATTTCCTTTGCGGCAAATTCGGATCGCGACTCTGTAGAAAAGAATATCATGTTTACTCCTCGGTATACTCGACTTCACTACCTTTCAAGTCTTAGAATGTGTTGTATATATTTTTCCCTTCATATTTCTTTTCATCCATTCTGGGGTATTTCTTCTTTTTTTTTCGGTTGTTAATTGCATGCATTTAAAAAAAAATCCTATGAAGGATGCTAGGAGACGACATATTTATATACACTGTTGTGTGCTGGAGGATGGGGCCTCAAAGATCACCTTCGGGAGGTTAAGAACACTGGGAATTATGATCCAGCACTAGACCAGCAGAAGCAACGTTGTTATCTAAAGTTGCATGTAGGACAATATGTACTTCTAACGCGATAGTAAGTATTAAACTGTGATAACTGATAAGGTGAACATTGTGATGTGATAGCAGCAACGAGTCGTGCTAGTAGCTTAAGACTGAGCTCGACTTGTTTTGATAGGCTTGAGTTGCTGTGGATCGTATGTGGGTGAAAATGGCCACAATTTCTGGATTTCATGGACATCCCTCCCTCTCACGAACAAGCTGCAGGACCCAGCACACGATACTTAGCCTGAACAGCTTTCAGGAACCATTTTATTATAAGTTGTCAGTAAACTTTTGTTTCTTAATGTCTAGATGTGATGTAACGCTGAGTTCGTGCGCTGTCGTTCGTAC